>JAQPPZ010003329.1:1112500-1721642 GCA_028583015.1 Wollemia nobilis | reverse complement strand
ATAGCCTTAGAAAAACAACTAATGATTTGCTTAATATTAGAAGCTTCCTTAACTGTAGCTTTACCTAAAAGAATAGAGTCATCCACAAATTGAAAATGAGATATAGGTCTAGCTCCATGAGCAATGGTAACTCCCTCAAGGTTTTTGTTTTCCCTCTTTTTTATAGTCCTACCCAAGCATTCAACAAGAATGATGAATAAGTAAGGGGATAGCGGGTCACCTTGCCTAATACCTATGGAAGCTGGGAATGACTGAGAAGGCTTGCCATTGATAAGAACTAAGTAGAAAACTAAAGAGATACATCCCATAATCCAATCCATCCAATCCTTAGAGAAACCAAATTGCCTCAAAACTTTGATAAGGAAGTGCCAATCCACTCTATCATAAGCTTTGGATAAGTCTAACCGAATGAACATGGAAGGAGAATTTTGCATATCCATGGAATGGATGGCTTTTTGAGCAAGAACTATCTCATCTACTATTTGATGTCCTTCCACATAACCCCCTTGCTCTGGGAAAATAATCTTATGCAAAAGAGACTTCAAGCTTTCTGTCATGATTTTAGTAATGATTTTGAGAAGAACATTACACAAAGCAATAGGTCTAAAAGCTGAGATATGATCAACCTCTTGAGCTTTTGGAACAAGAGTAATATAAGTTTTATTGATAACCTTCAAAATTTATTTGGTTTTCTTGGCTTCTTCCAGCACCTCTAGTAAATCAACATGAAGGATATCCCAGAACTCTTGGTAGAACTCAATGGGAAAACCATCAGGACCTAAGGTTTTCCCTTTTTGCATTTTAAAAACTACTTGTTGAAGCTCATTGATAGTAATAAGAGCAATCAAAATAGAGTTCTCAGAAGTGATAAGAGAAGGGATTGCTTGAAGAACATTTTGTTGTGAAGCTGAGTCAAGAGGAGTAGCAACAAAAATATTGGAAAAGTAATCAACAACAATAGAGTTCATGCCATCCCAAGTATAAACAACATCTCCAGAATCCGATTTTAAGGAAAAAATAAAGTTGTGAGATCTTTGAGCTAGAAGAGATTTGTGGAAGAAATTTGTGTTTCGATCTCCTTCTTTGAGCCATTGAATTCTAGATTTTTTTTCCATAAGATTTCTTCTCTTTTTTTCCATTCCTCTAACTGAGTTGTGAGTTTAATTTCATCTGCACTTCTCTTCTCTGTGAGGCCATCTAAACAGATTTTCTTATTCAAAATTTCAAGATGAGCAATAACTTCATGTTTTTTTATGAACATCCCCAAACTCTTTCCAGTTCCAAATCTTGATTTTGGATTTAATGTATTGTAGTCTTTTGGCAAAACAGAACATCTTAGTCCCATGCCTAGGTTTACCTTCCTTCCACCATTGTTGCACATGAGGTCCGAAGGAAATGTCTCTAAGCCACATTAATTGAAAACGAAAAGGAGAGAAACTCACATTGGTTTTCCACATTTCCACCATGACTGGCCAATGATCCGAACCATCATTATTAAGAGTCTTCACTTTAGGAATGTGACCATGGATTAAGAAATTTTAAGAGATCAAAAACCTATCCAATCTCTCAATTATACAAGCTAAGTCTTGCCTTCGGTTATACCAAGTCATAAGGCCATTATCTGGTTGGATATCCACAAGATGGAGGTTTGAAATATATTCGCTCATGAGGTCAGTGCTTTTGTCCAAATTTCTATTTCCTCCCCTTTTCTCATCTAGAGAGAGGATGGTATTGAAATCTCCTCCGATCAAGATCCAAGCTTTAGGAAAATGAGAGATAATATGAGTAATATCCTTTCACTGTCTTCTTTTTTCCTCCAAAGAAGTCGGAGCATAAACCGTAATGCAAAGCATAATCTAGTTGGAATGTCTACTTTGAATAGCTATAGCCAAAAAACCCCAACTGCCAACCATATGGTGAATAAATACCTCTTTTGGGTCCCAAAGACAAGCAATGCCACCCGAAGTCCTTTGGGAACTAAGGGAAACCACTTTTCCAGTTGGCCAAATTTAACTGGCAATTGAGTCCATATCCTCCATTGACATCTTTGTTTCTTGAAAGAAAACAAGATGTGGATGAGTTATCTGAATCATTCTTCTAATTTCATTTTGTTTTGAAAGATTCCCTTTAAGTCCTCTAATATTCCAAGTGATGATCTTCATTAATACCAAGGCTAAAAGAGTTGGGAAGGGCATTAATCTTACCTTCCTCTACAAGCTTTTCACCTTCTTTTACCATATGATATTGATTGGTCTTACGAACTGCTTTTTGATTAGAATCCATCTTCAATTTTTTTCCCTGTTTCTTGACTTATTCCAATTGAATCGAGATGGCTTCTAACCTTGAAGAATGCTCGTACACAGCCAAAATTTTACTAGATGGTTCAACGGAGTCTATATTGGGACCTGCATTATTTTGAAGTTTTGACATTTGAAATATTGTTTTTCTTGTGTAAATTTTCTCCTTTTTTTATGTTGAAAACCTTTGATTTGTTAGTTTATCTCTGAGTTCTTCCCTTCATATTTAAATTGTGTTTCTAAGATTTCAGTTTCCATTATTTCCTCTTCCTCACTTGGGACATCATTTGTGGAAAGGATTTCAAACATATTAGTAGATGACCTTGATTGATCCTTCATAACTGGTTTTTTTCTGAGTGTTCTTCTTCTTAGGTATTTGGAAACCTGCTGAGTTTATATCTTCTTTCTTTTGATCAGGAATTTTATTTGGGCAAGCACTGGCCAAATGACCATATTCATGGCAAATTCTACAACAAAAAGGAATGTTCTCATACTCCACTACTTGCTCCCAAGTGTCTTCCCAAATTGTAATGTGATATTTTTAGGTAGGGGTTTGTCAAAATACATTAAAACACAAATCCGAGCATAAATAATATGTTCAAAATTTTGAGTACAATCAGCAGTCATCATAAAAGTTCCTAAAGAATTTCCAATTGAAGAAAAACAGTAGGATTCCAAAATTCAATAGGGAGGCCAAAGAGTCTAACCCACACGGGAGCTATAGAAGGCATCTCTTCTTCGACTTTAAATTTAGTATGCCAGGGCTTCATGAAATCCCTGCCCTTCCAAAAAACCAAGGACCCCCTTGAAAAGTTTTCTCTCTATCTTCATTATTAGCAAATAAAACAAGAAAATAACCATTTGGATAAATAGAGATTTGTAACTCACCTTTATTTTTCCAGCTTTTTGTAGCCCAGACTTTGAAAGCAGATAGACTCGGACAAAAACCCACGAACCGACAAATTAGTCCTTTTTTTTACAAATCTTCAATGCCAGTCTGAATGTTACCCATATCAAGCTTAACAATAGGAGTTCCGTAAGCTACTTTAAGACATCCTGACTCAGTTTTCCTAGGATCAATCTTAGGCATTCTTAGAGGTTTATGGGAAGCCCTAAGATTGATATTAGCATTGGGCTGAGGCTGCCCACCATGAAGGGCATCCCTAAAATTCATTTTTGGGACTGAGTCTTTGAAATTCTTACCCTTGACAAGGGTTTTCATAGTAGAATTATTTTGTGGGTGCACCTTAGCACCAAATTCACTTGAGATATGAGCCATTTTTTGATCAATTGCTTGAAACTTGTTTTGTAATCTCTTTAATCCTTGCCCTAGACGTTGTGGAAAGGTATGGTTTTCACTTTTCTTTTGTGCAACAAATTGGAAGTCGTTGTCACTCAAGTTCACAATATGATCTGTTGAAAGACAAATTTCTAACCTATCTTGGATCCCCTGCAACATTTCTTGCTAAAATATTGAGCATAAACCACAAAAATATTGGCCTCTAGGGCCCGAAGGCCCTAAAAATCAACCTCTAGAGCTGCTTGCACTCAACCCAGATGAAACCCTCGCATAGCCGCTTGCCAAATATCTCGTTCACACATAGGGATGCACTAGGATCTATGTTATTCCAAATTATATGAAAATTGGTGGAGACGTTCTAGGGTTTTTCAGGCATCTACCCTAAAAATTTTAGTTGAATCTGAGTCCAAATGAGTGAGATATGGCCAAAACGAGTTCGATAGTTTGGGCAGTCCTGCGAAAAACGTCTAATCTCAATGACAACTATATCTTGATTCTTATTTTTTATTTTAAAAGTCATTTTTTTTTTTATTATTATTTATAGATTTTATACTTTTTTTAATTAAAAAAAAAGTGAAAAAGTGAAAAAATCATTTTTAGAACTAGCATTTATTTCTTTTACATTGATAAAATTGCATTAGGCATTTTAAGAAAGGAAACAAAAAAACAAAAAACGAGAAAAACACCAAAAACAAAAACAAAAACTTAAAAAGAGAAAAAAATCACATCACACATTGCACGATTTACAAATATTGATGACATTGGATTTCATCACCAACCGTCGATTAAGACCAATGATGTTGGAATTCATCTCTTTCTGTTAGCTCGTTCCCTAGACATTGTAGCAGCCCCCACAAGCAGGTTTCTAGATCACAAAGGAAATCCCCCACTTTTGAGAATATCTCAAGGTGGGTTAGCCTCAGCTGACCCTAAACGGTCTCAGATAAAAGTTGTCCGACCCCGGACGACCGTAGAGCACAGACGTCACCAACTATCGGTCTTCAACACAAAGCATGACTAGAAGTAGGGTGTTTCTTTTTTCTTATTTTATTCAGTTTTGTACGAAGTTTCTTTTTTTTTAAAGGGTTTTTTAGTTTTTTATTACTTATAGCTTTAATAGATTTTTATTACTTATAGTTTTTACAGTTTTTTTTTATAATTAAAAAAATGGGTTCAACTTTTTCTTTTAATTATACAACTTTTACAGTTTTGTTTATTTATTTTCTGATTTAAAAAAATAAAATGGTTTTCAATTCTTTTTATTATTTATAGCTTTTACTGAGTTTTTTTTTTTTTTTTTGATAAAAAAAAAGGTTTTCAAATTTTTCTTTTTATTTATAGTTTTTACAGTTTTTTTTTTGATAAAAAAAAAGTTTTCAGTTTTTTCTTTTTATTTATAGTTTTTACAGTTTTTTTTTTTTTTTTTTTCTGATAAAAAAATGGTTTTAAGTTTTTTTATTTTATTTTTGGGACCGAGTCTTTGAAATTCTTACCCTTGACAAGGGTTTTCACAGTAGAATTATTTTGTGGGTGCACCTTAGCACCGGATTCACTTGAGATATGAGCCATTTTTTGATCAACTGTTTGAAACTTGTTTTGTGATCTCTTTAATCCTTACCCTAGACGTTGTGGAAAGGTATGGTTTTCACTTTTCTTTTGTGCAGCAAATTGGAAGCCGTTGTCACTCAAGTTCACAATATGATTGTTGAAAGATAAATTTCTAACCCATATTGGATCCCCTGCAACATTTCCTACTAAAATATTGAGCAGAAACCACAAAAATATTTGTCGCTAGGGCTCGAAGGCCCTAAAAATCAACCTCTAGAGCTGCTTGCACTCAACCCAGATGAAACCCTCGCATAGCCGCTTGCCAAATATCTCGTTCACACATAGGGATGCACTAGGATCTATGTTATTCCAAATTATATGAAAATTGGTGGAGACGTTCTAGGGTTTTTCAGGCATCTACCCTCAAAATTTTAGTTGAATCCGAGTTCGGCATTTTGGGTAGTCCTGCGAAAAACGTCTAATCTCAATGACAACTATATCTTGATTCTTATTTTTTATTTTAAAAGTCAATTTTTTTTTTATTACCAACCATCGATTAAGACCATTGATGTTGGAATTCATCTCTTTCTGTTAGCTCGTTCCCTAGACATTGTAGCAGCCCCCACAAGCAGGTTTCTAGATCACAAAGGAAATCCCCCACTTTTGAGAATATCTCAAGGTGGGTTAGCCTCAGCTAACCCTAAATGGTCTCAGATAGAAGTTGTTCGAACCCGGACGATTGTAGAGCACAAACGTCACCAACTATCGGTCTTCAACACAAAATAGGAACAGAAGTAGGGTGTTTCTTTTTTCTTATTTTATTCAGTTTTATACGGAGTTTCTTCTTTTCTAAGGGGTTTTTTAGTTTTTTATTACTTATAGCTTTAATAGTTTTTTATTACTTATAGTTTTTATTTTTCTAATTAAAAAATGGGTTCAACTTTATTTTTTAATTATACAGCTTTTACAGTTTTTTATTTTAAAATAAAATGGTTTTCAGTTCTTTTTATTATTTATAGCTTTTTTTTTGTTTTGATAAAAAAAAGGGTTTTCAGTTTTTTCTTTTTATTTATAGTTTTTACAGTATTTTTTTTTCTGATAAAAAATGGTTTTTAGTTTTTATTTTATTATTAATAACTTTTACAGTTTTTTAATTTTAAAAAAATATATAGTTTTTTTTAATTATTATTTATAGATTTTATACTTTTTTAATTAAAAAAAAAGTGAAAAAGTGAAAAAATCATTTTTAGAACTAGCATTTATTTCTTTTACATTGATAAAATTGCATTAGGCATTTTAAGACATGAAACAAAAAACAAAAAACAAAAAACAAGAAAAACACCAAAAACAAAAACAAAAACTTAAAAAGAGAAAAAAATCACATCACACATTGCACGATTTACAAATATTGATGACATTGGATTTCATCACCAACCGTCGATTAAGACCAATGATGTTGGAATTCATCTCTTTCTGTTAGCTCGTTCCCTAGACATTGTAGCAGCCCCCACAAGCAGGTTTTTAGATCACAAAGGAAATCCCCCACTTTTGAGAATATCTCAAGGTGGGTTAGCCTCAGTTGACCTTAAACGGTCTCAGATAGAAGTTGTCCGAACCCAGACGACTGTAGGGCACATACGTCACCAACTATCGGTCTTCAACACAAAGCATGACCAGAAGTAGGGTGTTTCTTTTATTTTATTTTATTCAGTTTTGTATAGAGTTTCTTCTTTTCTTAAGGGGTTTTTTAGTTTTTTATTACTTATAGCTTTAATAGTTTTTTATTACTTATAGTTTTTACAGTTTTTTTTTTTCTAATTAAAAAAATGGGTTCAACTTTTTCTTTTAATTATACAGCTTTTACAATTTTTTATTTTTATTTTCTGATTTAAAAAAATAAAATGGTTTCTAGTTCTTTTTGTTATTTATAGATTTTACTGAGTTTTCTTTTGATAAAAAAAGGGTTTTCAGTTTTTTCTTTTTATTTATAGTTTTTACAGTTTTTTTTCTGATAAAAAATGGTTTTTAGTTTTTTCTTTTTATTATTAATAGCTTTTACAATTTTTAATTTTTTTTTTTTAATATATAGTTTTTTTATTATTATTTATAGCTTTTATACTTTTTTAATTAAAAAAAAGTGAAAAAATCATTTTTAGAACTAACATTTATTTCTTTTACATTGATAAAATTGCATTAGATATTTTAAGACATGAAACAAAAAAAACAAAAAACAAGAAAAACACCAAAAACAAAAACAAAGACAAAAACTTAAAAAGAGAAAAAAAAATCACATCACACATTGCACGATTTACAAATATTGATGACATTGGATTTCATCACCAACCGTTGATTAAGACCAATGATGTTGGAATTCATCTCTTTCTGTTAGCTCGTTCCCTAGACATTGTAGCAGCCCCCACAAGCAGGTTTCTAGATCACAAAGGAAATCCCCCACTTTTGAGAATATCTCAAGGTGGGTTACGTTAGATATCCCTTTGTTCATGAGGTGTAATAATTTGTGGACTCGTAGCTATCGTTATTGTCCAAGCCCACCCGAGGGTGAAGCGAAAGTCTAGATAGACCGTTAGTAGGACTTAGACAACTTGACATCTTTCGAAAGGTTAATTTATCCCCTTTAGGATACCTCATGCCACAACCATCCTAGGAATCCATTTTAGTTGTTTTTGTATCATTTCTCATAAGAGATATGGGCATAAACACACCCATTTAGATTGCATTCCACCACTCCATTCATAGTTCTTAGAATTAGCTTCATCAAACCACCCAAAAAAAAAAAACAAAAATATACAAAAATAAAAGTCCTAACACATCTCACAAAGACATCAATACAAACATTCACAACCTGAAATGTAAACATCAAAACTATTTTTTGCTTTATTGTTTTATGTAAATGGCAAAAATCCAACCCCACCACACCATCACCATCAAACCTCCAATCCACATTCCATCCATCTCCCGTTGAACTTATGGTTTTGACTTGAAGTCAAACCCCAACTTAAGCCCAAGCCCAAGCTGCAATGGATCAATTTGGTCAAACCTCCCATCCATCAACCTCTCCCCTGACTCATTAGGAGGCAACATCACAACCACCCCAAGGTAGCTTATCCAACCACACCCACCATCTCGCCCCCAATCCACCTAAGACACATAACTTAGGTAACTCATACGATTCCATCTCCACCAACATTCTTGAATCTATTGGACCAGGGACTCGTGTTCTCGTTAATCCCAACATCATCCTTATCGATATTGATGTTGCATGGGCCCTCCATGGTGGCCCTTTTCCTCCACTAGATTCAACACAATCATACCTACCACCTCTTCTACCAACCCCACCATATCAACCACCTCCACCTCACTAACAACAACCTCCACCTCCTCAACAACCCACATATCATGCAACACCACCTCCTCTTCAACTTCAAAACCCCCCACCACAACCAGATAACTGCCTTAGGCACCCTGCTAGCTCCCCTCATAATTTTGTGCCACTTTTTGATCCTTATTCGATCATATTTCAACAAATTTATTAGGCATAAGCAATCTTTTTGTCGAAAGTAATACCAGAGGACCCAAACAAGCCTAAACCTGGATCATACAAAGAATATTGTTATTGTGTTTACCATCGATAGAAGGATCATGACATCAATGATTGCATTACATTTAAACATCTGGTCCAAGATCTTATTGAAAGGGGGCCATTATTGTCACCAATCCTCTCACTCCTCTTAATCATAACCTAGGTATTTATTAGCACTCCTTACCGCAACATGTGACAACCCAACCAACTCATGAGAATATTGTTATTGTGTTTACCATCGATAAAAGGATCATGACATCAATGATTGCATTACATTTAAACATCTGGTCCAAGATCTTATT
This sequence comes from Wollemia nobilis, assembly GCA_028583015.1. Classification (NCBI taxonomy): domain Eukaryota; kingdom Viridiplantae; phylum Streptophyta; class Pinopsida; order Araucariales; family Araucariaceae; genus Wollemia; species Wollemia nobilis. The sequence continues at coordinate 1,712,594 of JAQPPZ010003329.1, read as the reverse complement.
GAAAAGGGGGCCATTGTTGTCACCAATCCTCTCACTCCCCTTAATCATAACCTAGGTATTTATTAGCACTCCTTACTGCAACACGTGACAACCCAACCAACTCATGAGACATTGAATTCCACCACCCCTCCAATCATATCATCCATGAATTGTCACAAGATGACCATGAACAACTCCTTACATCTATCCCCATTATCTCTTCCACCTTCTTCCAACACCATCCCTACCACCTCTCCTTCCAACACCCTATTCTTTATCTTGCGCTCCTAACATGGCCCAATGCTCACAACCCCATAATTCCTCCTATCTTCCTTCTCCACCTCCCCCATATTCATGTCCTCCTCCTTATCACTACGCTTCTCATCAAATATCTAGCCAATTCAATCCTGTCTCGACCACTCCATCAACAACTCCACGTCCACCTAACCTATAATAATTCTTAGATTGACTCACAAACATTGAGCTATGGTTGAGTCACTAAGATGTTTCTCTAGCCCCCCCTCAATCCTCCTCTACAACACCTTCCTCCACTTTAATTTCATCGCAACCTTCCAATCAACCTCGTCCACCTTGTCCATCACATACCTGGGTACCCCTATAATAACCCTTGTCGACAATATTTCAAAAGTTACAAGATGTAAAAATAATTGCTCTACCTGACATACACCTTGTAAATCCCAACAAACCTAAACCTAGATCATACAATAAAAATAACTATTGCATCTATCATCATCAATAGGGTCAGGATATTGACAATTCTTGCACATTCTAAAATCAAGTACAAGATCTTCTCGATCGAGGGGAATTCACTATCTCATCAGCATGACCCCATTCCACTGACTTCATTCTTCTTAATTCATCTCATATTCCACTTTGCATCCATCATCAACCCCCTTGGGGATGTTTAAGGTATTGCACACTCCCCACCAAGCCACCATCAATCAGTGATCCACAAGTTGCCACACACAATGCAATTTAGGGATGCTCAAGGCATCGTACCTTATCCACAGTCACAAACACAAGATAATTTGGAGATGCTTAAGGTATCACACCTTCCCCATAGTCATAGACATAAAATAATTTGGGGATGCTCAAGATATCACACCTTCCCCATTGTCATAGATAAAACAATTTGGGTTTGGGGATGCTCAAGGTATCGCACCTTCCCTACAGTCACAGACATAAAACAATTTGGGGATGCTCAAGGTATCACACCTTCCCCATAGTCACTGATATAAAAAAATTTGTGGATGCTCAAGGTATCACACGTTCCCCAGAGTCATAGTCACAAAAAACAATAAAAAAACAAAATCATAAAAAAAACAAATAATCAAAATCATCAAAAAAACCCCAAAAAAAAAACATCCAAACAAAAATTCAACAAACATCAAACAATCAAAAAAATAAAAATCTATAAAACACAAAAACAAAATTGCACACTCCTACAAAGCGTATTGCATTCACACACATCTCATCATTCCATATCACATAATTTTCACCAATAATACTTTGGTTATCATTTGATTCATGCTTTTGATCTATTTTGCTAAGAGTAATTTTGTCACATTAATCAAGGGTGTCTTCCTTATGGTATTTGTATTGCATTATTATTTCATATGCACAAATTCTACTACATTTGCCATCCATCATATCAGTACCCATTCATAACATCCATATGATAACTTGTTTCTTTCGATACTTTGGTTTGAAGCATCTTTAGATTATTTCAGTTGGTCAGCCATACCTAGTGTCTCCCTCAGATTCCATTGGATATCATTAGTCCTTGAGTGCTCTTGATATTCCTCGTGATATCAGGATTTCTCTTCGACCATACACACAAATCATACCTTGATAATTTTTTGGTACCTAGGAAAGACAAACTCATGAGTCGCTATCGCCATAAAGCAAACAATTTTCCCTATTCATCCTATCATGCACATGGTCTAAACCTAAGAATTGACAAAAGGATAGGCACAAAGCAAAAAGCAAAAGTCTCAAAAAAACAAATCAATAAAATCTTGAATCCTTGGAACTCTCAAGTTCTTATATCATGGAGCTAACCTTCATCAAGGCTATAGATGTCTGACTAGCATTAGAGTACACCTTGCATGGTGATACATCTGTTACAATAGCGACCTTTTGTATACACCTATGTATGCTCGCGAATGAGCTAGCTTATTGGCATAAATCATAGATGATTAGTCCAACCTCACTCAAAATTATAAATGAACATTCATTACACACACTTTGATCTTCGAGAACCTTGAATAACTTGGTTGGTCTTAGCATCTTCAAATGCCTACTTGATTAGTCGATGAGTTTGATTGATGTCACTAGGGTGTTTGAGCTTCCTGGAAGCACTTTCAATTTTTTATCCCTAGGACACATAAAAATAGAAGTTAGGTTACAACCATTGTGTCTCATCCACTACCATTCACTCCACATGTATGTCAATACCATTGTGTTGATGCCCTTGATTAATTGATTTAAATCATGAGTAGTGATACGTGTATAAGCATTTTTCGAATGATAATCAAACATATATACACATATCTATTCTATCCATCAACATTCAGTTATTTCATCACATCAATCAAGCACAACACAAAGTGGAGGAGTTCATAGTATCACACCTTCCCCACCAATCCAACATTAAGCAATCGATGCACAGTGGGGGTGCTCAAGGTATCACACCTTCCCCACCAATCCAACATCAAACAATCAATGCACAGTGGGAGTGATCAAGGTATCACACCTTCCCCATCAATCCAACATCAAGAAATCAATGCACAATGAGGGTGTTCAAGGTATTACACCTTCCCCACCAATCCAACATTAAGCAACCAACCAAGTTGGGGGCATTCATGGTGTCACACCTTCTCCATTAATTACATCAAATCAATAAGATCAATCAATTAGACACAATGTAAATTAGGGGCATTAAATGTATCACATCTTCTTCATCCATCAATCACATAAAGCAATCAAGCAACTTGGAGATATTTTAGGTATCACACCTTCCTCACCAATCAAACACTAGATAATCAATCAAAATATCATCAATCAACTCAAGGGGATTCAAGGTATTGCACCTTCCTCATTAGTCACATCAAGCAATCAACCAACTTAAGGGAGTTCAAGGTATCACACCTTCTCCACCAGTCATATCAAATAATCTATCAACTTATAGATGTTTAAGGTCTTGCACCTTCCCCATCAATCAATTAGACACAACGCAAGTAGGGATTTTAAGCACCTTCCCTACCAATAAATCATCTAATCAATCAGACAAAATGGGGATGTTCACGGTATCACACCTTCCCTACCAATCAATCAATCACCCAAAAAATCAATTAAGTCAATCAATAAATCAGACATAATGTAAATTAGATATTCAAGGTATCACACCTTCCTTTCTTATCAGTCACTCAATCCATCAAACAACTTAGGGATGTTCAAGGTATCACATCTTCCCCAATAATTAATCAAATCAATGAACCAATCAAATAACTTGGAGATGTTTTAGGTATCACATATTTCCCAACAATCAATCAAATTAAACAATCATAAAACAACTTAAGGATGTTTTAGATATCACACCTTTCCCACCAATCAAACAAAAATATCAACCAATCAAACAACTTGGGTGTTTCAGGTATCACACCTTCCCACCAATCAAATAAAAAGCTTAATCAATCAAACAACTTGGGTATGTTCAAGATATCATACCTTATCCAACAATCAATTAAATCAATCAATCAATCAGACACAACACAAAGTAAGGATTTCAAGGTATCACACCTTCTCTCTCATTCACTCACTCAATCCATCAACACAACTTGAGGATGTTCAGAGTATCACACCTTCCCCAATAATTAATCAAATCAATCAATCAAACACAAGGCTAAATAAATCAATCATTCAAGCACTTTGCCTCACCATCAAGCCTTTGATGTGGTTTTATCAATGCCAGTACACATTCAATCATCAAATAAACTACTAGGTTAAAAAGGTTGCATCCTTTGCCTCACATTCACATCTCAACACAACATTAATTGCCAGTTTCAAAATGTCATGTCATTTTATCAAAGGTTGCGCCCTTTGCCTTGCCATATCAACACTCACATTCTAGTTAAAAAAGTCCCAAAGACACCAAACCCCTTTGGTCACACTTCAATACACAGATCCCAAGTCACCAAACCCCTTTTGGTCACATTTCAATTCAAAGGCCCCAAACACACTAAACTCCTTTGGTCACCATTTTCTATTTTAGTTCAAAGGCCCCAAAGGTGCTAAACCCCTTTGGTCACCATTTTCTATTTCAGTTCAAAGACCCTAGAGACGTTAAAAATCTTTGGTCACCAGTTTTTATTTCAATTCAAAGGCTCCAAAGGCATCAAACCCCTTTGGTAAAATTCAAATTTTAGTTCAAAGGCCCTAAAGGCACCAAACCCCTTTGGTCACATTTAAATTTTAGTTCAAAATTATTCAAAGGCACCAAACCCCTTTGGTCACACTTCAATTTAAAGGCCTCAAAGACACCAAACCCCTTTGGTCACATTTTTTTTGGTAAGTAACAGTATATTTACAGCGGGTTTTTGTTGAAGGATCCCAAAACCTTAGTTACATAGGAAGTCGTGGCTACAATTGCGATTAAAAACTAGGGCTGCACCCTTGGGCAATAGTCCAAGGCCCAGGGCCCTAGTGCCTACAAAAATATAGACTAGCTATGAGACCAGCACTACAAAATTTGGTCTGTGGCCACCAAAACATGGAAAAAGCGCAAAACAGCAAACACCAAAAACGCAAAAACCTGCTCCCCATCGCTCCGGGAGGCCCTATGGCCAGGCTTGGCCTGGACAGGGCCCGACCTGATAGATCAGCTCCTCTCCCTGTCAGGGCCATCGCCCAACCTACGACGGAGTTCGACCAGGGCATTGCCCACTAAGGAAGCCACTTTGGGAGCCAATCGTAATGGCAAGGAAGGCCTTGGTCATCAAATTTTGCATCTTGCTGTCGGAGTTAGAAATGACTTCGGTGGCCTCTGAGGCCTCCACCTTGGCCTTCTTGGAGCTTCCAGTAGCCCTGCTGCTACCTGGGGCTAGGCCTTTATGACTTAAGCTGGCACCAGGAGTCGGGGCCCCGCCTGGGCCTTGGACCAGAGTTCTGCATTTTTGGGTGGACCAACGCCTTTTCGGGGAAGGGGAGCCTTCGGGGGAGGGGGTCTCCTTGGATTTGGAATCTACAGGGGAAGCATGGGGTGCAACCACGCATCTTCGAGGCCCCGACACAGGGCGGGCTAAGTGCCTAGGCCCTCATCGATGTTGGAATTGTCTTACAATACTATTTGGGCTAGAGCTTCAGGGAAGTTCATGGTCTAGGTAGTGAAATCTTCTGCTGCGGTGGCCTGGTTGGCCATGAAGTCGGCTGCCCTATTGCCTTCTCTGTACACATGTCGAAGGGCGTGATCAGGGAGCCCTTGGAGAATGGTTTGGACTTCTCGGATGGAGTTGTGAATGCGCCATGAGCAACTTCCCGGGCTATGGGCAGCTTTGATTATAACTTGGGAATTGCCCTCGATGATGACTTTTGGGGCGAACTCCTTGAGGCCAGTCAGCCCGTTGAGGAGAGCTACTGCTTCAACAAAGTTGTTGGTCTAGATGCCAAGCAGAGTAGCGTATGCCAATATCAGGGCCCCGTGACTGTCGTGGATGACCCGGCCCGCACCCGAGGGCCCGGGATTTCCTTTAGAAGCTCCGTCAAAGTTAAGTTTGACCCATCTAGGAGGGGGGGCAGCCCACCTGGTCGCAGAACGGTGGGAGGGGGTAGGGGGGCCGAGGGGGGAAGCTGGATTCTGAGGGAGGAAAGAAGGGAGGCCTCACCCGACCATCGAGGTGCCTCGGTCAGAGGGATGGAGCGGGAATTATCAAGGGCAAAGGAAACAACCTTGGTCGCTATCCATAATGGGGAATAGGCCGGGGAGGAGAAGGCTCTGCTATTGTGCTCAAGCCATAGTTGCCAAAGCAAGTGAGGAAGGCAATAGCCCCAAAGGAAGCAGACGAAGGGGTGGGTGAAGGGTTTGGGCCACTGAGATAGGAGGTCAAAGATGGAATTGGGGGCCACCCATTGAATAGAAAATTGGGAAAGGATGAGGCCTAGGACTTCAAAAGAAAAGGGGCACCTGAGAAAGAGGTGATTAGTGGACTCCTAGGTAGCACATCAAAGGAAGCATCTGTTCGAGATCTGGAAGCCCCTCCTGATCAGGTTCTCAATGGTCAGGATCTTGTTTTGGACTGTTGCCCAGACGAAGTGGCTAATTTTGGGGATCAGCTTCTTGGCCCACACCTGAAGGGCTAGGAAAGGGGCCTCATCAGGGACTCTTTGGAGGTTGTAGGCAGATTTTACAGAAAATATGCTGCTAGGAGTGCCGTGCCAAACGCATCTATCATTCCCCTCAGAGGACGGGATCACTGTCACCTTGAGGAGGCGTTGAAGCCTAGAGGCTTGGAGCGGGTGCCTGGGATTCAGGATGGGCTTCCAAGAAACCCGCCCCTGGTTCTGGGAGAGATAGGCTGACACATTGGGCCCTCTGCCCGCCATGCCCGATCTAAGGACGAGGAGATCATTGTCAGTAGTCAGGGCCTCATCTTGGATCCACCTGTCTTCCCAAAAGTCGATCTTGGTTTCGTCCCCGAGGATCCATCTGGTCCCTTTTTGAATGATGTCTTTAGTGGAAATCAAGGATTTCTAGAAGGTTGATCCGTCTTTGGGCTGGGATTCACTGAGGAAGGGGTGGAGGTGACAGTATTTCCTGAGCATGATACTAACCCACTCATCAAGGGCGTTGGTGAACACCTTCCAGGCATGCTTGGACAAAAGGGCCTTGTTCATCAGGGTCACCCGCCTGAGCCCGATCCCTCCCTCACATTTGGGGCAGAAATCAGGGGCCAAGAAACCAGGGGAATCCTCTTCTTGTCTTCGCTACCCGACCAGAGAAAGTGTTTCTAGATTTGTTTTATGTGAGCTGCAATGGAGATCAGGATTCTGAAGACCGACATGAAATATATCGAGATGCTTTGAAGGACCGTCGCCAAGAGGGTGGCTTTGCTAGCCTGAGAGAGGAGGTGTCCTTTCCAGGGGGTCAGCTTTCTCTAAATTTGCTCTATCATCCCACCCCACAGGGCCTTGGAGGATGCACCTGTAAATAGGGGAAGCCTGAGGTAAGATGAGGGAAGGGAACCAAGGGTACAACCCACAATCTGCCCAATTCTGATTTGCCTAGCCAAGGAAGTATGGATGAAGAAGATCTTGCTTTTTCGAAGATTAATTTTTTGCCCGACCACCTCCTCATACAGGGTCAAGATTTGCTTGAGGGCCTTGGATTGAGGGATCGAAGCTGAGGTGACGAGGATGGTGTCATCCATGAACTGCTGATAGGACACAGGGGGAAGGCCCGGCGTGGGCTTGATGCCCGAAATGAGTCTGCAAGAAATAACACTCGAGATGGTTCATCCCAGGGCCTCAGCCAAGATAATGAAGAGGATCGAGGACAGGGGGTCACCTTGTCAAAAGCCTTTGGAACTGGGGAAGAACCCGACAGGGGATCCGTTGATGAGGATAGAGAACCAAGGGGAGGACACATAGTTACTAATGAGCTTGACCCAGGAGGGGTGGAACCCAAACTTGAGGAGGACCTTGGAAAGGAAATCCTAGTTGACTCTATCAAAGGCCTTGTTCATATCCATCTTGAGAAGAAACGAGGCCTTTTTGGAAAGGAAGGCCAAGTGAATGACCTTGTGCATGATTATAACTCCGTCTGTGATCAGACTGCATTTGACCGAGCTTCCCTAGCAAGGGGCAATGATCAGGGGAAGGATATCCTTGAGGTGGGAGGCCATGGATTTGGTCAATATTTTGTACAGGATATTGCACAAGCTGATGGAGCAAAAATCTGAGAGGGATCTGGCAGCCTGGGACTTGGGGATCAGGGAAATGAAGGTGGAGTTTATACCTCTAGGGATGGAGCTGGTAGTCTAGAGGTCCCAGATGGCAGCACACACTTCTTGCCCAACGATGTCCCAAAAGGATTGGAAGAATCAGGGGGGAAACCCATCCGGGCTCGGGGCCGCCTCAGCCTTCATGGAGAAAGTGGCAGCATGGATTTCAAAATCAGACAAGGGCTGCACAAGCATCTCATTTGCCATAGCCAAGACTGAAGTAGGGATATGTTCCAAAAGGGAGTCTGTCGCTTCTAAGGACATGGGGGGGCTGTCGCCAAGGAGCTCCTGGAAGAAGTTGGTGGCTTTAGAATGAATGTCCTCTTCTTCCTTGATAATTATACCGTCACTGCCCACCAACTCGAAAATTCTGTTAGAGCCCCTGTTTCTAAGAGTCAACGTGTGGAAGAACTTCATGTTGGCATCGCCATCTTGGAGCCACAGGGCTCTCGACTTCTGCCTCCAAAATGTTTCTTCCTTGACAAGGATGTTATGATACTCGCTAAGGGCTAAGCATTCCTCTTCCCTGTTCCTCGGGTCTTGGGAGCCTGCCTGAAATTTGAGCTCAAGGTCTTTGAGTTTTTTCTTTATTGCCGCTTTTTTTTCAAAGATGTTATCGAACACCTCTCTATTCCATACCTTGAGTTGCTCTTTGAGGCATCTCAGCTTGTGGTAGAATTGTTCAGCGGGGCACCCAGGGACTGGGGGAGCCCACCAGCAGCCTACCTGGGCCCTGAAGTTGGGATGATGTAGCCACATGGACTTGAACCAAAAGGGTCACTTGGGGGAAGAGTGATGATCAGTTTCAAGGAGGAGGGGGCTATGGTAAGATATGATTTTGGGGAGGGCCAACAAGGTTGTATCAGCAAACAGGGGAAGTGCTTCCTTGGATAGGAACACTCTATCCAACCTGACATGGATATGGCTTGCTCAAGCTCTTCTGTTTGACCAGGTGTACCTGGCTCCTTTTAGGCTGATGTCCATGAGCTCGTTGAGGACGATGAAGGCTCCAAAGTCCTCCATGCTTTTGCCTGTAGCCATTGAGCCCCCACTTTTTTAGAATGGAACAGGGGACTGTTGAAGTCCCTTGCCAAGATCTAGGGGAGGGGGCCAAAGGCCTCTCTCATCGAGCTTATTTCCTTCCATAAGCCCACTTTCTCAACCAGGCTGTTAGGGGCATAGACGTTAGACAGAATCCACGAGCACCTTGACTTCACGCAATGGACCAGAATATTGATTATTCTGGGAGAAGATGATATGAGCTTCCCTTCATAATACCGAGGATCCCACATGCACAGTAGGCCCCCGATTGTGCCAGTCGTAGGGGTAGACAGGGACTCGTAGTTGCGCCAGGTAGCTTGGGCTACTCTTCGGGCAGCAGCGTCATCTATTTTGGTCTTCTGGAGAAGGAGGAAGGACGAGCGGTGATCCCTATAGAGTTGGCCGAGGATCCTTTTCTTGGGGGCACCATTGAGCCCCTTGAAGTTCTAGGTGATGAGCTTCATTTGACACCCTTGTGGGGTTGCTTGCCCCCCTTCTCGGCCTGAACGGGGGGTTTGGGTCGAAGGGCATCCATTTTGGTGAAGCTCACGAAAATGTCAGAGAGGGTTTCTTGGGAGCCATTGGCTATGTCGTCTTTAGTGATCCTTGTTTGCTGGTCACCCAGGGTGGGCTGACCTCTCTTGAGTTTACTGCCAAAGTCTATGGTGAAAGTCCTACTTCGGGTCATCTTGGGGCTGACTTCATCGGGCCCGAATAGAGAACTGCATTCAACCTCCTCGTCTGACCTCTCAGATTCACACTCCAAGGGGGGAAGCCCAACAAAGACCACCGAGAGGGGTGGGAGGGGGTCGAGGGAGGGATAGCGGGGGTGTGGGCAAGGAGGGAACCTTGATAGAGGAAGATGAGAAGGTAGGAGCCTACAGGGAAGAGAGCCCGGGCAGCTCGTAGGCCTAGGGGGGCGCAAGAAGGGGCCTGCGGGGAGGGATTCACATCGAGCGAGGAGGGAGAACCTGGGATCAGGGCCCTAGAAGATGACCCAGGGAAGGGAGAAGCAGAAGGGGAAACCTAGGGAAGACCATCCTCCAGGCCAAGGCCCGCTTGGGAATCCTTTAGGATAGAAGGGGGGGCCTCCTTGGTGGTCCAGGCCTAGGATATGTGGCCGTCGTGAGGGGGCCCTCGAGACGGGACCCAGCCTGATCGAGAAGGGAGATTGGGGAGAGGACCATCAACCTTTTTGGATATAGGGCATTGGTGGGGGAGGTGACCCTGAGTGCAGTAGAGGGGGTAGAAAGCAGGTTTATTTTTGTAAATCAGAGATTGATGCCAAAAGGACCCATAAGAGATTGTCATAGAAGAGGGAAGTTTGGATTTGAGATTTGCTTGGATGTAAAATCTGACATGAACCATTCGGGATCCTGCCTTGGTAGCAGGATCGAAGGCCACCAGGTCCCCGACCGAATGAGCAATAAGTCTTAGGACGTCTTCATGCCATAGGTGGAAGGGAAGATCTGGAAGCTGGACCCAGACCGGGGCAAAGTTGATGCTTTGGGTGCTGGGGTGGAAGTCAGCGCCATATCGCCTGAGGAAGAGACTTTTGCGTCCCAAAAAATAGGGCCCACCCGATAGGATCTTTTTGGCATCATCGTTGTTATTTAGTTTGATGATGAAGAATCCCTTGGTAAGGGCAACCAACTGAATATTTCCGAAAACCTTCCATTTGGAAGCCGCCCATCTGCGGACAGTTTCCATGTCTGGTCACCCTCCCAAGAATTTCCCAACCATGGAGACAGAGGATCCAATGACAAAGGAGGAGTAGACCTCCTCTTGAATAGAAATGTGGGTGCCCTCGAGGGAAAGCCCTAAACCCAAAGCCCAAGGTTGGGCCCTGGTGCCTGCCAAGATCTGTTGATAAGAGGTTTTGGGCCCGCCCGAGGCTGAACCCTGCCCAGGATCTAGAGGCTTTTTCCTTAGGCCTACACCCGCATCGAGACTAGGTTGGGGGCCTGGGCCCATGATGCCATCCCCACCCTAACCACCATTCTGCTCAGTATTTGAGCCCTCCTCTGGGCCCGTCGTTGCGGGCCCTGGTTTGGGACCTAAAGTGCTCGATCTCGATCTTGATCCCGCTCTCACCCAGGAGCCTGCACTAGTCTTTGAACCTGTTCCCAGTCCTGCTCCTGCTCTCGCCATCTCGTTAGTCCCTTTGGTCACATTTTAATTCAAAATCCCCAAAGACATTAAACCCCTTTGGTCATCATTTTCCATTGCAGTTCCAAGGCTCCAAAGACATCCAGCCTCTTTGGTGACATTTAAATTTCAGTTCAAAAGGCTCCAAAGGCACCTAACCCCTTTGGTCAAATTCAAATTTTAATTCAAATGCTCCAAAGGCACCAAACCCATTTGGTCAACATCTAGAATAGATTTTTCTTTCCTGCAATAGCTTAGGATTTACATTTTTTTGTCTTAGACTAGCTTTAGCTTAAAGTTTATTTTCCTATTTTACATTAGCTCTAGCTTAGGATTTACTTGCCTATCTTAGATTAGCTCTAGCTTAGTTTTTACTTTACTATCCTAGATTAGCTTTAGTTTAGGATTTACTTTCTTGTCCTAGCTCAACTACATTAAATACCTAAGTGAACCTTGTATCCTATAATCTCCTCTAGACACTTAGCAGTTGTAGTGACTAGTTATCCATGCAATCCAGTAGGATGAGTTGCTTACCATAAGGACACTCATAGTGATAATAATAGAATAAATTTACTTTCATGTTCATAGATTAGTTTATCCTAAAGCCCCATTCTACTTAGGAAAAAGTAGACCCATAAAATCACTTTACTTTATGTTCATAAACTAGATTAGCTTAGAAGCCCCATTTTTTATCGAGTAAAAGCATAGCCATAGCTTATATTTCCTTTCATGGCCATCGATTAGATTAGAATACAACTCCATTATGATCGAGCAAAAGTAGAGACAAATTATATTTACTTTTATATAATTTATGTTATTTTTGAAGCTATATATTTAATAAAATAACTACCACAAGGTATAAAATGAGCATGCAATATTAAATATATGAAAAATACAATATACTAAGCATGTAAATATCATGAGAAACTTTTTCAACTACTCAAAAATATACCATTAATGAAAGCTCATGAAAATAGTACATTGCTCTAAAATGGAGGTCTCAAACACTCCATATTACATACATGCTCTACATTGTATCTACTACTACTCTACCTTGTGCACTCCAAAATTCTTCTCTCTCACTCTATCAAGGCCTATATATAATGAGATATGTCTCTTGGAATTTCACCTACCTATGACTCTTCATCTTCCTATTCTATGACTCATGTACACATGGAAAACATGCACATTTACATCATTGCACATTCTAATAATACTTGTGTATTTATTACATTGCATAAAATAAATACTCAAATACTAATCTAAGACAAACTTCTAATCTAAACATGTGCCCATGGTGGCACAATATAATGTACCAAATAATGTAATATATTCCAACACCCCCCTGTATTACATTATTTAGTTATTGAAGACTTTAGTCTCCAATATGGATCATATTACATATGTTCTTCAATTGGATCAAGTTTTGGTTCTTCTTTTGGTTCAGTCTTCATCTCGTTATTGGATCTTATGTTGTCTTTTATTATTTTCTTTATTTCAAGATATTTTGTGTTTCATAGTCTTTGATATGATCTTAATTTTTTAAATTTTCAAGGTAGCCTTGATGAACAAGAGATCTCATTATCTTACAAGTCATGAGTGGATCATAATTAATCCATTTTATTTCCTTTGGTTCTTTGGATGACCTTTCTTTGAACTCATTGTTAGTAATTGCTTCAAAAATAAGAATTTGAAAGAGATAATCTAGTCTGAATATTAATATATCTTCAAATATTTTGCAGTACCTGCCTTTATAGTAGTAGAAAAAAATGAGTGAGATTTTCCTCCACAATATTTACATGGATGGAAATTCCAACAGTTTACTTTTTCATGACCAGTCTTATTGCAATAAGAACATTGTGAAGATATTTCTACTACTTTGTTACTTGTCTTGGAAATTTCACGTTCATCCATTTCCTTGATAAAATAAAAAAAACCATTTGTGTACAACTTTAGTTATTCTATATTTATTTATTTTATAAATCTATAAATCATATTTTTGATCAATATTATTTGCTACATTTTGAGAATGGTTTTTAAGTTTATTTTCCATATCTCTATTGATATGATTGTCATCAATTTCTTCTATCATGTTGTTGGAAGATGTTTTTATAGAATCTTCTCTTGCCAAACTATTAGTTTGTGATTTTCCAAAAGTCTTTCTAAACCATATTGGTTCTTCTCTATTGTATTTCATATTTTCATCTCTTGAATCAAGTATATCTTTAAACCATCTTGATTTTTTTAAATCTTGTATACTTAATAAGTTTTTTCATAGTTCTTTTTAAAGTAATATTTCTTGTAACTCTTTGGTTCAAAAGGAACAATTTTGGTAGAATTTAAAATATCTAAACCTTTGATGTTGACTACCTTATGATTCCCTAGTCTAGAGATTAAACTCAGTGAACTTTTTTCAGTTCTCAAATTTGTAGGATACCTCAAAAATTCCAATGTTCAATCAATGTTTTTGACAAGGGTTTATTTTTTCAAATATTTAGGTAGAATTCCTTACTCCCAAGTATTTTAAATGTGAAAGATAAATTTGATAAGATCTTTCCAATTTCTCAAATTTTGTAGAATACCTTGTATCTACCAGATTTTTTGAATGTAAAATGGTTTTGATAAAGTGCTTAGCTTTCTTTTGAGTTGAATCCCTTTTGTCTCCCTAATGTTTAACTTCTATTCTTCACCTTATTTATCCCTATTTATGAATAGAAAGCTAAAGATAAATTTTGATGCAATTTCAAGTTTGATAAGGTTCACTATTTTCAAAACCTTTAAGTTGGATTTCTTATGTCTCATTAATTTGAGAAAGAGACTAATACCAGTTGTAATTTCCAAATTTTCAAAAAACTCTATGTTTGTATTTATTTCAATTTTCAATAATATAGTTTCTAAATTTCAAAGCTTTAAATTGGTGTTGAACTCCTTATAACTCCCTAATTAAAAATTTATAAAACTAATGTATTTGCAAATTCAATATTTCAAGTTTTGTGTAGTAATCCTTATACCTCCAAGTTAATATATTTGCAAATATTTCTATGCAATATGAATTTCAAAATAGGATAAAGTAATTTCAAAACCTTTCAAAATGCTTCTTGCTTCAAATATTTCTAAGGCATTCAATACTTCATCTAAGGTTATAATTTATCACCTTATTTCTTCTTATATTCAAATAACCTTAAGTATAAAAGCTTAATTAATCTTATCCTCAAAATGTGCCTTATACCTTCTTAAATTTTTTCAAAGATTTTGAACTAAATATTTCTTGCCTTCTTGTATGTGAGATGCACCAATTGCAAAGATTGGAAACCTTGGTGGCTTAACCTTACAATCTGATGATGGTTTCCAATGCTTTATGTTGGTCAAAAAATAATTGTTTATCAACACTCTACATTGCCTTCCTTGGTGCAAATTGCTATCTCCTTTAATATGATGGCGTTGCTTATGGTAGTTCTTCTACACCTTTGATAACTTTCCTTCACAAAAAACTTTTTAATACTTAGCACACCTCTTGGTGTCTTTAGATACTAGAAATTTGCTTTGTCTTTGTTCATTATTGAGTCTCTTTCTTTTGCTTAATAGGAATTAGAAAGATATGCACTTAAATTATAAACACAACATTTGCTTCTACTTATCACTCTTTTTTTAGCAAGTTTTAATTTCTCCCTTTGTTGTTTTGTTTTGCAGATTTCAAGATAATAAAGAAGTCTCCTTCCTTGGTTTGGAGATACTTGAATAAAACTAGATTTTTCTCCTTAAATAAATATTAATATGGTGCTTTCAAAAACCTTAAAATAAACTATATTTAATACTTTAAAAATGAACTTTCATAGCACCACTTTTACACACCTTTTGACCTCCTTTTGTAGCTAGTCTTTTTGGTGATCTATTTGCTGCCCTAAATTTGTGAAATTTGCAATTCAATTCTTTTTTTTATTGTTGCCCTAAACTTGTCAATCTTGTAGCTTTCCTTTCTACTCAAATTCTACCTTAAATTTATCAATTTTATTGCTCCAATTGTTACCCATTTGTTTTTATTTTTAGCCTTTAATTTGTTGTCAAAAGAATTGATTTTTGTGGCTCCAATTCTCCTTCAAATTTGCTCTCTCGAACTCTGAAATTTGTAGCTATTAGTGCTACCCAAAATGTTGTCCTCTTGTTGTTCTAAAATATATAATTTGCAACTTCCAATGCTACCTTTATTTTTTAAATTTCTAGCTTAAATTGTTTCCTATTTCTCCTTCAACTGTGTTGTCCAAAAATATCTCTTTTTGTAGCTATAACACTATCCAATATGTTGCCTTAAACTTCTAAAATTTGCAGCACCTTTCTTTGACAAATGCTATCCAATATTGCAGTCCAATTTTTTTTATTTGCTGCTCTCAAAACTCTAACTTTTCTCCTTATTTTGCTATCACAAAATATCTTCTAACTTCTCCAAATTGTTGCCTTTTTTTTTTAAGCCTTCCTTCAATTGGCTATTCAAGGGCACTTTAAAATCATGCCAATTTTCTTCAAATTGCAACTGCATGTCACCTTTATTTTTTTGTCCTATGACTCTTCAACTTCTATTATAAAAATAACAATCTTATCCTTCATAAATCATCCTTTAAATACTTTGTGGCTTTCCTCTAAACTCTCAAATATGGTAGTATCTTCTAGATCATTTCTTCTTCAATCTATTTTTCAAATATTGACTTCAAATTGGGCCTATTTGCTGGTCTTCTCCTCAAGAATTTGAATATCTTGAGATCTTTAGGAATCCTTTCCAAAATTTGGTAAACTTCTTGTCAAATCCTTCTTCCTTTTGAAGAACACAAGCTTATACTGAGAGGGGGAGGGGTGAACAATATAGTGCCCACTTTTTACTTTCTTTACAAACCAATATAAATTAGTGTCCTTAATTGCAATAGCCAAATATATCAGTGTGCATTAATGACATAGATAGAAATAGTAAACAAGTGCACAAAGCACCACATACAATTGAGACACATGATTTAACATGGTTCCCCCAATGTGGGGTAATCCACAAGATAATCTCTTTATAATATTTAACATAGAAATAAGGATCCTTATCCCAATACAAATTATTACTTTGATCTACTCAAAGCTAGGCAATACACTAATTTGCTCAGGTAGGCAATCCACTGATCTGCTTTAGCAAGCTCACCAAGAACTTGCCCAAAACTGCTCTAGCAAGCTCACTAAGAACTTACCCGAAATATGCTCAACAAGCTCACCAATAACTTGCTCAAGATATGATTAACAAGCTCACCAAGAACTTGCTCAAAATATTCTCAACAAGATCACTAAAAACTTGCTCAAAATCTTCGCAACAAGCTCACTAAGAACTTGCTCAAAATATACTCAACAAGTTCACCAAGAACTTGCTCAAAATATGCTCAACAAGCTTACCAAGAACTTGTTCAAAATTTGATCAACAAGCTCACCAATAACTTGCTCAAATTTTGTCTCAAATATATCCACAAATATGTCCCAAAAGTCTTCTCAAAGGCTCAACCAATCATGCTCAAGTAGCACTCAAATCTCATCCACAAATATATGAAGGCAAGGCTCAATGATGAATTCAACAATGAATGGCAATGCACTCTACAATGGATGACAACAATGATCCACAATGATCTCAACTCAAATCAATATTAACTCAACTCAATTCAATCTTAACTCGACTCAAATATCATAGAAGCATAAAGAGAATTGTTATAGATTGAATATGTTCTAATCTCAAAGCTCAATCTCAACCTAAATCATAATTATAGAATTGTTTGTTTCATGGGACTTGAACAATCACCTCACACAATCACTTGACTAGGCTCAATCAACTCAACTCAACCAATCACCACAAGGGACAACTCTTTCTCAAAAAACCCTAGGCCAAGCATGTATCAACTAACTCAAATATTTTCAAAAATGCTCAACCACAAATCTCACATAACAATGATATTGTTTTTTCTTAACTCAAGTTCTTTGCATAACCAATGGGCTTCAAAAACTATGCTTATAAAACAAGGTTTAAACACAAATCTCAAACCAGAAAACCTTGAAGCATTCAACCAACTACTTTCAAAAAGGAAATCACAATCAATCCTTTTCTCTCAAATGATATTTCAAAAATCAACTACCATAAACAAAGTCAATGGAGAATATTGCTGATACCTTTTGATTCCTTATTGGATGTCCACTAAATCTACCACACTCAACAAACTTCTTTTTCAAATTTCAACAAGGGTTAGAGATCATGATTAATATCACAACAATAATATCCAAATAACACCTTATCACTCCTACTAAATAAGATACAACATGTTCCCTCATGAAAGAATTAATCACCTTTGAAAAATAACAAAAAAACCTTCACTTTTGAAGCCCTTTACAAAAATAGAAACATCTCTTTACATACACCTTATTTCTCTCTCTAAGCAAGTTAATCAAATATCCATCGAAATAATATTTCCAACGATATATAATATGATATACTTTCAAAATAAGAAACACTAGAAATCTCTCCTTTTCTAAACATGCATCACAACCCTTATTCCTCTTAGGGCAACTTTAGAAAATAAAATATATTAAAAAAATTATTAACTTGCCTCTGTCCCTGACACAATTCGATCTTGTGGAATCTCCTTGCTCAGCGCTTTAACCATAGCTAGCCTGTCGTTGGGCCACACACCCTCACGTGTCCAAAGGGACACAAACAAAAACTTATATCATAAACTTTTGCACCCTTCGAAAAACTTCACAATGCTTTGAGCGCTTCAAAAAAGCAAATAACCATGGCGGGACTTGATCGTAGGACCTCTTGCGTAACACACAACGCATGAATCGCTAGGCCAAATATACCTATGCATCTTATTAAACTCTATGAATGATTTTTCAATAGACCAAAATCACACTTCTCTCTCTTTTCGCAATTCGTTCCCCAATCAAAGGCATTCGAAAAATAAGCACTGGGGATAATCAAGCCTAAGCTTTTGTTGGCATATATATGCCTTTCCTATTTCTTTAGATGTGGGTGCTATAAATTAATATAGCCTTTCCTTATTTCTTTAGTCGACGCTAAAATTAATATATTTAATTTTAAATTTAAATTTAAATTTAAATTTTAAATAATTTAAAATTTAAACTAAATATTTAAAAATAAATATCTCCATCACCGGGGCACCTTTTTCGATGAAACAAAAAGCCAAACTAGGTTTTAAGAAAAAACCATTTCAAATCTACCATCCATGGTTTTAAATAAAACCTTTTATTTTGCCTACCTTGGTTTTCACAAAAACCCTGTATATATGCATTCTCTCCAAAATATCATAAATGCTTATTTATGAAATGCTTTGGCCACCAAAACTCAATGTGATCCATGTGACATCAATGACAACATAAAATAGCTCAAATTGCCAACAATCTCCTCGTTTTTCATTGATGGCAACACCTCTAATGCAAAAACCACAATCATTACAAAAACCATCTCTGAGAAGCAAAGCTGCTCCCCCTAACTCAATACTCTCTTTGGAGGCTTCTCCCCCTAACTCAATACTCTCCCCCTTACTCAAATCTCTCCCCCTTTGACATCAATGGCAAAAGGGACACCTATGGGGCTAAAAGATATAACTCTTACACTTAGCCCCCTCACCACCTTCTCTCTTGAGGTGATTAATTTTGGGGTGGGAGTACTTTTACTCCCATATTACATTGTTTCTTTCCTCTGTCAACTTTCTTCCATATTTTTTTGATATCCTTCTCTTGATGAATTACTTGATATTCTTGTCTTGAACTTGTTTGACCTTCTTTTCTTGAACATGTTTGACCTTCTTGTCTTGAACCTTTTTTACCTTCTTGTCTTGAACCTGTTTGGAATTTAGTCCTACATCATTTTGTAATATGTCCAAAGTTATTGCAATTAAAACACTTGATATTGTAGCCTTTGGATGGTGTCCATATCCTAAATTATTTCTTGAAATAATTTCCATATCCATTCCTTTTCTGAACCTTGTATTGTGAAGTTTTATTTTCATGACCATTATGACCATGACTTCTGATTTGTGTAGCTCCAAAACCAAAACCATGTTGCTCATTATCTTTACATTGAGAAGCTCTATGACCAATCTTGTTGCATAAGAAGCAATGTCCCTGAAAACCATACCTTCTTCCTTTGAAGTTTCTTCTAGCAAAATCAAAATTCTTTGATCCATGGATCCTTTCTTGACCATTATCCTTATGATCATTTTCAAATTGTGCATTGCATCCTTGAACCTTCTTTGTAGTATTTAAATCCTCTTCCTTGCTTTCATCTCCAAGAATTTCTTTTCCTTTTGAACTTGATTCACCTATCTCAAAACAAGATCCAAACTGAATATTAGGAGCCATAGGAACTTTGGAACTTTTTTCATGCTTCCTTACTTTCACCTGTTAGAAATTACTTTCCTTTTGAGTGTGATTCCCCAAACCTAAAATATGAGACCTTTGGTGCTTTGGGACCTTACTCTTCTTTCTCTTCATTTGTGTCAAATAGCAAATTGGCAAACATCTCTATAGCATTTGAAATACAAGTATCCATTTATGCTGCTTCTTTTTCTTTGGGAACCAGTTATTCCTTATAGATTTCTGAAACAAAGCCTCCTGATACAAATATAGGTCCTTATGTGATTATTTTTTATTTCCCTTCATAACCAAGCCCTGTATTTATAAATGGATCTCGTTGTAAATTCAAAAAATTATCCAAAGTTTTTGAATTCCTTTGAAATCGTGCTAACTCATTTATGTAGGTCCCCAAACATTTCTGATCTTCTTCTTCTAACTTATTACATATTTATTTCTTCTCCTTCAATTGCTTAGAAATAGTGATGCCAAGCTCTTTTGTTTCTTGAAGATCTTTTTACAACTCTTGAATGTGTTGATTAAGCATCATTTTGACATTTTCATTTTCATGAACCTTATTTTCAAGCCTTTTGATTTTCCTTTCCAATATCTTGATTTTATTCTCTTGTTTTTTGGATTCCTCTTCTTCATCATCACTGCTACTGGAATTATCACTAGAACTGCTGCTAGAACTATTACTGGAATTGTTGCTTTCTTTTTTAACAAATAAACTTTCCTTGTTGTAATTGCTGTAGTATGTGCAATCATCATATATATACCCAAAATATCTACATATGAAGCATTTAAGTATTCTTAGATCCTTCTTGTACCTATTTGCTTGCTCAATGGCTATGGCAAGCTCTTCATGTATTTCTTTGATAGATATATCCTCTTCTTTAACTTCAATACCTAGGAATAGGTGTTCTTGCCTTTCTTCACTTATTCCAAAGAATGTACATTCTTCTTCATCTGACTGGTATTTATTGTTGTGAACTGAACCATCACTTGCTTCTTCAATGTAGAAATTTTTCTTTGTCTTACAAAAAAATTTCTTCTTCTCATACTTATTTTGCTTGTATCTGTCATCTTTGTCATGCTTATGCTTTCCATATTCTTTTCTTTTGTGATCCTGCTTTTCATCATCACTGTTTTATTCATGTGGACACTTTTGTGCATAGTGACCAAAATCACCACACTTGTAGCATTTGACTTTCTTCATATCCCTACAATTTATTAAGTCCTATTTCCTTTTGATGAAGTTAGCTTCCTCATCATTATCTGAATCTTTATCTATCTCTGGAAATTTACCTTTCTTTTTATCTGAAGCCTTGAATGCAATCTATTTTATTGGAACCTGATGCTTACTCACCCTCATCTCGTAAGCTATGATATTTCCTTGTATTTCTTCCATTGTTAGCTTTTTGATATCCATTGTTTCTTCTATTATTGAAACCTTTGCATCATACTTCATGGGAAGTGATCTCAAAACATTTTGAGTCACTTCTGATTCTTTCATATCAAATCCTAGGCCTCTCATGGTGTTAGTAATCTCATCAAATTGAAGTAAAAACTTTGCAATATCTTTAGAATCTTCTAGCTTCAATTCCTAAAATCTTTTTCTACGAGTTTGTAGTTTTTCAAAATTTACCTTGGAATCTCCTTCATAAGTATTTCATAACTTGGTCCACGTTTCATTAGCTAAATTACATACCATGAACTTTGCAAAATATGTTTCACGTAGCCCACTCAAAATATCATTCATTGCCCTTGCATTGATCTCAACCAATTTCCTGATAGTATTATCTGCCTCGGGATCACCTTCAACCTTATAATATTTTTCAACCATCTACCATACCTCATATCCTTGTGATATCAAGTAGTTCTTCATTCTAATGCTACATAAAGCATAATTGTTACCATTAAACAGTGAAGCCTTATTTGTAGATAATCCATTCTGTGAAGCCATCTGTGTTCTTGTAGAATCTACCCTCAAGTTTTTAGCCTTTTCGAAGGAACCCACTCTGATACCAATTAAAGAACACAAGCTTATACTAAGAGGGGGGTGAATAGTATAGCGTCAACTTTTTACTTTCTTTCCAAACCAATATCAATTAGTGTCCTTAATTGCAATAACCAAATATAGTAGTGTGAATTAATGACATAGATAGCAATAGCAAAAAAGTGCACAAATCACCACCCAAAATTAAGACATAAGATTTAATGTGGTTCCCCAAATGTGGGGTACTCCACAAGATAATCTCCTTATAATATTTCACACATAAATAAGGATCCTTATCCTAATACAAATGATTACTTTGATCTGCTCAAAGCTAGGTAATACACTGATCTGCTTAGGTAGGTAATCCATTGATCTAATTTAGCAAGCTCACCAAGAACTTGCCCAAAACTACTCTAGAAAGCTCACTAAGAACTTGCCCAAAATCTGCTCAACAAGCTCACCAAGAACTTACTCAAGATCTGCTCAACAAGCTCACCAAGAACTTGCTCAAAATATGCTCAACAAGATCACTAAGAACTTACTCAAAATATGCTCAAAAATCTCACCAAAAACTTGCTCAAATATGCTCAACATGCTCACTAAGAACTTGCTCATAATATACTCAACAAGCTCACCAAGAACTTGCTAAAATATTCTCAACAAGCTCACTAAGAACTTTCTCAAAATCTACTCAACAAGCTCACCAAGAACTTGCTCAAAATATGCTCAACAAGCTCACCAAGAACTTGTTCAAAATCTGCTCAACAAACTCATTAAGAACTTGCTCAAATGTTGTCCCAAATCTATCCACAAATTTATCCCAAAAGTCTTCTCAAAGGCTCAACCAATCATGCTCAAGTAGCACTCAAATATCATCCACAAATATATGAAGGTAAGGCTCAATGATGAATTCAACAATGAATGACAATGCACTCTACAATGGATGACAACAATGATCCACAATGATCTCAACTCAAATCAATATCAACTCAACTCAATTCAATATTAACTCAACTCAAATATTATAGAAGCATAAAGAGAATTGTTAGAGACTCAATATGTTCTAATATCAAAGCTCAATATCAACCTAAATCAGAATTATAGAATTGTTTGTTTCATGGGACTTGAACAATCACTTGACTAGGCTCAATCAGCTCAACTCAACCAATCACCACAAGGGACAACTCTTTCTAAAAAAACCCTAGGCCAAGCATGTATCAACTAACTCAAATATTTTCAACAATGCTCAACCAAAAATCTCACATAATAATGATACTCATGTTTTTTCTTAACTCAAGTTCTTTGCATAACCAATGGGTTTCAACAACTATGCTTATAAAACAAGGTTCAAACACAACTCTCAAACGAGAAAACCTTGAAGCATTCAACCAACCACTTTCAAAAAGGAAACCACAATCAATCCTTTTCTCTCCAATGATATTTCAGAAATCAACCACCATAAACAAATTCAATGGAGAATATTTCTCATACCTTTTGATGCCTTATTGGATGTCCACTAAATCTGCCACACTCAACAAATTTCTTTTTCAAATTTCAACAAGGATTAGAGATCATGATTAATATCACAACAATAATATCCAAATAACACCTTATCACTCCTACTCAATAAGATACAACATGTCCCCTCATGAAATAATTAATCACCTTTGAAAAATAACAAAACAACCTTCACTTTTGAAACCCTTTACAAAAACATAAATATCTATTTACATACACCTTATTTCTCTCTCTAAGCAAGTTAATCAAATATCCCTTAAAATAATATTTCCAACGATATATAATATGATATAATTTCAAAAGAAGAAACACCAAAAATATCTCTTTTTCTATACATGCGTCACAACCCTTATTCCTCCTAGGGCAACTTTAGAAAAATAAAATTTATTAAAAAAATTATTAACTTGCCTCTATCCCTAATGGGATTCGATCTCGTTACATCTCCTTGCTCAGCGCTTTAACCACAGCTAGCCTGTCGTTGGGCCACATGCCCTCACGTGTCCAAAGGGACACGAACAAAAACTTATATCATAAAATTTTGCACCCTTCGAAAAACTTAACAACGCTTCAAATGCTTCAACAAAGCAAATAACCACGACAGGACTCGATCGCAGGACCTCCTGCATAACACACAGTGCATGAACCACTAGGCCAAAGATGCCTATGCATCTTATTAAACTTTGCAAACAATTTTTCAATAGACCAAAGTCACACTTCTCTCTCTTTTTGCAATTCGTTCCCCAATTGAAGGCATTCGAAAAATAAGCACTGGGGATAATAAAGTCTAAGATTTTATTGGAATATATATATATACCTTTCCTCTTTCTTTAGACGTCGATACTATAAATTAATATAGCCTTTCCTTCTTTCTTTAGTCGACGCTAAAATTAATATATATAATTTTAAAATTTAAACTAAATATTTAAAAATAAATATCTCCATCATCGGGGCACATTTTTCGATGAAACGAAAAGCCAACCTAGGTTTTAATAAAAACCCATTTCAAATTTGCCATCCATGGTTTTAAATAAAACCTTTTATTTTTCCTGTCTTGGTTTTCACAAAAACCCTGTATATATCCATGCTCTCTAAAATATCATAAATGCTTATTTATGAAATGCTTTGGCCACCAAAACTCAATGTGATTCATGTGACATCAATGATCCATGTGACATTAATGACAACATAAAACAACTCAAATTTCCAATACCTTTTGGGCTTGTTTTTGGATGGCGACAACTGTCCCAACTTGTTTTTAGGAGCTACTCCTTGCATTCTTCTCCAATGGCCACTTCAATTTCTTCAATAGGACTTCTTTAACCATCTTCTTCTTTCTCCTTCCAAATTTTCTTGAGACCTCTTCTTTTGGGTCTTCAAATTCTACAACTTCTCAAATATTCAATAGGAATTTTCCTAGTCTTCTACTATATTTAATCCTCTATTTTCCAAATCTGTAAGTTCTTCAATGGGACCTCTATCTTAGGTCTCTTCCTTCTAGAGCTGCTTTCTTCTTCCTTCAATCCAAAATTTTTAATCTTAAAATTTCTATGAGGACCTCCTTCTTGGTTCTAAATATTTAATTTTTTATGGAGATCTCTTTCTTGACTATCCTCAATCTTCTATCTTCAATCTATAATATGGCTCCTTTGGCTTCTTCCTTTTTTCTCAATATTTGACTTGTTGCTTCAAGTATTGGATCAACTTCAAAGAAGATATTCTTCCTAGCTACTATAGGAAGCTTCTAAAATTTATTTTAATCAACTCTTCTTTGCAACAAAATATTAGAAAATGATAATGTAAATTATTCAAATCTAAAAATAATGAACATCACTAGTTGATTTGTCAAACTAGTGGAATCAATGTTGAGTTCTAGTCTTCACAAGTTTTTCTGCAAAGTTGTGGAAAGACTCTAGCCAAAAGGTAATTTTAGAGTTTATAAAAATGAAATCTTCTTATCTTCTCTCAATCTTCTAGTGGCTCTTCCCATATCCTATCAAGCTCTATTATGGCTCTAATACCACTATTACCTTTGAAGTTGTATATTTAATGAAATAACTACCACAAGGTGTAAAATGAGCATGCAATATTAAATATATGAAAAAGACAATATACTAAGCATGTAAATATCATGAAAAACTTCTAAAACTACTCAAAAATATGTCATTAATGAAAGCTCACAAAAATAGTACATTGCTCTAAAAATTGCTCTAAAAGGGAGGTCTCAAAAACTTCATATTACATACATGCTCTACATTGTATCTACTACTACTCTACCTTGTGCACTTAAAATTCTTCTCTCTCACCCTATCAAGGCCTATATATAATGAGATATATCTCTTAGCCTTTCACTTACCTATGACTCTTCATCCTCTTATTCTATGACTCATGTACACATAGACAACATGCACATTTACATCATTGCACATTCTAATAATACTTGTACATTTATTACATTGCATAAAGTAAATACTCAAATCCTAATCTAAGACAAACTCCTAATATAAACATGAACCCATGGTGGTATATTAGAATGCACAAAATAATGTAATATATTCCAACAATTTCTTGCTTTCATAGATAAGATTTAATTTTATGAAATTTCTTGCTTTCATAGATTAGATTTACTTTTATGTACTTTGCTTGCTTTCATCGATTAAGTTTTCTTTTCTATCATTGATTCGCTAGCCTAGAACCTCAAGGGAACCTTGTATCTAGTAATATACTCTAGTCACCTAGAGGTTGCAGCGATTGGTTATCCATGCAATATGGTGGTATGAGTAGATTACCATAAGGACAATTGTTTCAATAAAAAATTAATATAACAAAAATCACCACAATAAAAAATAATGAGCGCAACAAAGCAACAATAACAAATCCAAGGAAAACACACAAAAAAATTATTCATATTATCCCAAAATGCAATAAGAAAGGGTATATCATGTCACTTACCAATCTTGCACTCCACCAACTCCAACTGCTCCACTTCTCGAAGCCATCTAGTTACTTCCAAATTTCATCCATCCAGCCTAATCACAATCAGGTCAATTGCCTCATCACCATCATCCATTATGTCTTTCATCCACTCATTGCTTGAGGGGGTAGACAAAATCTATAACATTTTATCCCAAAAAATATCAATAATCAAACACCCATTTTGGACTCAATGTTTGTCCAAGAACCTTGTCTATGACTAATCATACACCCTACTTTGTCATTTCTAAATGCATAATTTCTCTTAACAAATTAAAATATCACAACCCAAAAATTATCCTATCCCAATGGTGAGGTTTTTTTTTTTACTCATCTAAAAGTATAGAGTTATGTTCAAGGTCTTAATGTCCTTTGATTGATCTATCTATTTCCTCTCCTCAAGGAGTCACTCATCATTTATTACATTAAATGTGTGGCATACCCATCCCTACAACTTACATATGTCTTTCTATGCAAGTGTACTAGGTGAAGTGCAAGATTAAGCTATCATTCTCATCCTTCTAATGATCTAGCTTATTCCCTTCAGTCCATCGAAAGGAACATGCCAATATCTACACTGTACATCAGTTATTTTATGTAGGTGTACTAAACATGTTGGGATAAGGCTATCAATATCATATCCATGATGAGCTATTATTTTCCCAGTAATTTTCACTCAACGTTTGAATTTAAGGTCACAAACCATCAACTCTCTTTACATTTCACTAAGATTCATCATGAGAGATCTTTAGTTCTAGAGTTTAAACATTACCCTTTCTTTTTCCTCTACTACATTTAAGTTAGATACTTTTTTAAGCATAAGTTTCTCTTAAGTGAACCATCATATCATGTGCATACTATATGTTCCCTTGATGATGCAATCAAGTTTTATATTTAGAATAATGAATACTTGAGAATTATCCAAGTTCCTTTTAATACCAAAGTACAATTCATTCCAATTGCATTATCAATGTTTGTCATGCAAGGCTTATAATTATCCCATGAATTTCATATCAAATAATTAATGCATAACTAATGAAAGCATGAACCATATTAAATTGCCCATTTATTAAAGAACATAGAAGTTTTCATTAGCATTTCAGTCAAAGTGCATTCATGGATAAAAAGACTCCACACAAAATCGCACAACAACTTATATATCTTGGGAACCCTCATGGAAAATAAACCCAACCTTTAATCATTCACTTTATTATTTTCATAAGGTGTTTTGTTCTTTACATTGAGATAAAGGCACTCCCAAATGCTCTTTATATCCTGTTAGAGATATTTTGTTATCCATTTGATTTCACATTATGAATTAATCATTCAATTTATGAATACAATTTGACTCCATGTTTTGGAACAAAGGCATCTCATTATACCTTTCCACCTTACATAAAATTTCCATACCTTCTACATTATTACAAAATCATTTCGTCTCTCAATTCACAAATACAATTTGGTTCCGTAAGTGGAGTTCATCATTCATTAACTTCAACTCTTTGCAAGTTCACATGTTGTAACCCTTCAATAATAAATTAAATATCAAGAATATCATACTTTTTTTTACTATAAAGGATTCATATTTTACAATTAATGAACATATTTAGCATCCTTTCCATATTTTAAAAGAGTACCATAATTCTTCAAGGTAATTCTGGAAACTCACATCCACATAGATTCAACAAATGCACAACAACATGTTTCATGAAAACATCATATGCAACATAAAATATTAATATGTAAGCATGGTTTAAATGATCCTTTATGAGTCTTCCAAAAGGCTTTCTTCATATAACCATAAAACTACACAAAACAAAAGACATAGGGATGACATGTTATCCTAAGTTCCTATTGCAAATCTCATACCAATATAAATAAGCTTTTACTATAAACTTTACACCATAGAAATACTCCAAGCAATAAAGAAGGTTCAGTGTGGTCATTATTTCATTTCTCATATCTGAAATAATTACCAAGTATCTATTCTAATGCAAATTTAGTTGTAAAACCTAGCTGGAAAATAAAACAAAGGCGCTCACCGTTCAATCCACCATTCAATCCAACACAAGGTCTATCAATACAATGATACTAAGCATATACATAATTTAGTTGGTGTCTACAACAAATGAAAGAATTATTTTACTTCCATACAATTGTTTTTAAGTAGTTCTCTGGTTTGTGGAACGTCTAGGATGTTAACCGCAAACCACCCATTAGTTCTAATCTCAAATAAGAATATCTTATGCTCTTCTTTAGCCTTTGAACTTTATTTTTAACAAAATGAATACTGAACA
Source organism: Wollemia nobilis (assembly GCA_028583015.1). Lineage (NCBI taxonomy): Eukaryota > Viridiplantae > Streptophyta > Pinopsida > Araucariales > Araucariaceae > Wollemia > Wollemia nobilis. Next base: position 1,684,242 of record JAQPPZ010003329.1, on the reverse strand, counting down.
TCACCTTCTTTATTATGGTATAAAGCATGAAAAGACAAACAAAAAATCATCATTTGTTGATGAAGAGGTATTCAGTTCTCATAATATATAATACTATTGGGTATTCAATGTTCAGTTGAAAATCTTATTTAATCCAAAATAGTAAAATAATCTTATCTTATTTATATATATTTATATATATATATATATATATATATATATATATATATATATATATATATATATATATTTTGAGTCATACTATCTTCATAACTTCAACGTTGTCATCCAACGCAATTGCATAGTTATACAATTTTACTTTTCAAGGATTTTGGATTTAAACAGTTAGAAGTTTTCCCAGTTCATACTACCCATACGACTTCAATTTTATCAACCAACACTCTTATGTGGTGGATAATTTCATAGACTTGATCATATCCGGTCCACTTTTATAAGGTATTGTTTGTTTTATCATAAACTCAAAAGCTTAACCTATAGAAAGGTAAAAGAAAACACACAATGATTTGCATCCATATTGAAAATGTAAAGCTTCAACCCAGGCAACATACTTAATCTTTCAGCAAGTTGTAAGGTTCAAGAAAAACATTCCATTTTCTTCTCTTGAAATTAAAGGTAAAGTATTCAGTCTAACAAAGCATTCAACCAATATTTGTGAATTTTTTTTTGAAACTTATTTTCAAGCATTACCAGAAGCCATGGAAGTAAGTATTCAGAATCTACCTAAAAAATATAGAAGTTCTTTAGTAAAATCCTTAGGTGATCAATCTAGTATGAGTCTCAATGATACAACCAAATTAACCCTTCTTAACTTTGTTTCTCTTTTCTTAAATTCTCCCCTTCCTCTTCTTCTATTTTCCATATGAGGTACCAAATTTTATTTTTCATTGTCTACTACCACCGGGTTGTTACTGTGGGTGGTGCATTAACTCTTCCCCACTACGTACATCCCATCCCTTTTTGAGCATGGTGGCAACTACCAAACCAATGCATGTTTGATATGTTTTCCAAAACTTGCATCGACATCATGACATATGATTTTAATCTTATCATCTTTTGATTGCTAGTTCATAAATAAACTTTCCCTTGGGCAAAATAATAACCCAACTATAACAAGTCTCTATTTAATGATTCTCTTCTTCGAATATACCTTTCTTTATTTGGTACATGGAACATGCAAACCATTAATATATATATATATATATATATATATATATATATATATATATATATATATATATATATATATATATATATATATATATATATATATAATGAGAAACCTCAGTTATTTTGAATACAAGCAAATAATGATCTTAATAATGATTCTTTCACATTATTGTCTAAGTAGTCAAGTCAATACAATTTCCCCCATTTTTAAAAGAAGTAATAATAATAAGAACAAACATTATTTCTTCTTCACAAAGAATCAATAAGATTATATCAAATAAAATCACATAAAAAAAGAATTATCAAGCAACAAACAATTCATCCAAAACTTGGTATTCCATCCTCATGAAAATCATGATATGCACCTACATGACAAGAGAAATTATTCATTTTGCTCAAGTTTATTATGGAACAGATCATCATATATTTTTCCAATAATTAGTTATTTCTTCTACTCACAAGAAGTTTTGTTCCTAAAAAAGTGAAAATCTATTAGCAACATCATATTCTTCCATAAAATATTTTTTTCAAAAAATAGAAATGAAATTATTAGTCATTCCATCAACATGATACACCATATTCTACCTTAAAAATATATATATCTATAGAAACTAAACATGAAAATGTTAGTCATTTCATCAAAAAATAACACATCCACTCATAAGTCCATCCTGTGAAGAGTTTTCCAAGGGAGGGTCATGACATCAAGTGGCTAACACACTATCCCAAAGTTTGTAAGGGTTTACATGTCAATGCTATAATAAAGGTGGTGATGTTGATCAACCACTTATAATCAATTATAGCACATGAGACCACTTACCACATGACTAGTTCATTCACCAAAACCAAGGCACTCATCAATTTGTCAATGGTAAGGTTCACAGATATTCATGGCTTATATCATTGGGGTATATCACATTGTTCTTAATTTGGGGTAATCAAACATTAGCTCTCTCAAGCACAAAAATATTTTTATCATCTTGCATCGCATTGTGTTTTCATGTAACACGATACAAAAGGAGAATATGTAGACACCAAAATAAAGCATATTAAATACTAATTAATTAAGAAAAATTAATTAGTATATTTAATATTAATTAAATTAATTAATATTAAATTAAATATTCATTCACCTAAGTATTAATTAATTAATTAAATTAGTTAATTAATACCTAGGCTACCCATCCACTCACCCCTCCTTATGGGAACATTACCCCTTTCCATCCCCCTTCCACATCATCACTTCCACTTCACTCTAGTTCCACCTCACATCCCCCATTTTGGTCACGCGTTAGTAAGGATCACTCTTTTCCACAAATGAACTTTAGTTTATTGCACATATCATAACTTGTAGTTGCATTTCCATCTACATATTGGATATTTTCAATAGCATGCAATCCAACATGCACACACAGTTCAACATGCATGTTTAAATTAAATATACACATTTAATTTAAATGCATAAATAGTTCAAACATGCATATACAAATAAACATGCATATTTAATTCACATGCACATTTAGTTCAACAAACACATTCAATTCAATATTCATATCTTATTTGATGAAAATTTCAAAGAACATACCAATCACAATTTGCATGCACATTCTTGGTGATAACTACGAGGTGTGCACATTTGGTGATATTTCCAAGGCAAGTATATCCTCCTTTGAAAGCATGCATTCTTTGAGATAATATCAATGTAGAGGGAAAACATCAGTTGATATCACTTAACTAGTTGAGTCACCACATCATCCATTCCTCCTAGGAATTACATAAATACACCCTCTCCTCTTTCATGGAGCATGAGGATGGTGTAGGTGAAGAAACACTATCAAAAATCTAGGATAAACTTTGCATTTGAACCCAAGAGTAATCACATGAAACCATCATTATCCTAGCTAGATACCAATAACAACGTCTCGTAGGCCTAGATCCTACTTTTGCAAGTGGTAGCACACCATAGCCCATGATCATTTGACCCTAAAAAGTCTCAAGTCATGATCATCTAGACCTATATGGTTGACATCCAACATGTGCAAAGATTTACAAAAATAACACAATGTAGTACATCGACAACAACAACAACCAGCAAGGTAATATATCAATATATAATTTTCTTCCATACATTCATACTTACCTTATGCATCTCAATTTATATTTTTGAATTCAAGCCTCACTTCAGGAGGCTCAACACTTATTACTAACGATTAGCAGTGGGTTTGTGTATAGGTATATAGATTTAACGTTAGTAGATCCAGCCATAGATCTAGATAGAAATCCATATTCATCTAGTAGATCTTGCATAGATTAATCCACTAGATTTGGCCTTCAACAACAATAAGAGACTCCAACTCTCGATCATCCAAAATTATACAGTCTTAGGTATCAACTGTCCTAACTCCAAATGATCAACATACTCAATTGTTAGTCCCTCTAATGACTAGATATTAGATACCATATATTATATCTAGATGACCTAGATGCATATTTAGCACATCTAGCAGATCCAACAAAATTATGGTCAAAAGTGAACCAAAATAAATACTTCTATTTTAATTATATTTTCAATGATGCATATTTTTCTCTTCTACATCAAGCAATCAAAAAAACTGAGGATAATTAAGGTATTGCACCTTCCCCATCAATCAATCAAACAACCATCAACAACTTTGAGATGTTCAAGGTATCACACCCTCCCCACCAACCAATCAAATCAATCAATTAATCAAACAAGCAAATAATTAAACAACTTGGGGATGCTCAAGGTATCACACCTTCTCTACCAATCAATTGAATCAAATTAGGTCAAATAATTAATCAACTTGGGTGTAATCAAGGTATTGCACCTTCCCCATTAGTCCCATCAAATGATTAAACAACTTTGGGGTGTCCAAGGTATCACACCTTCTACATCAATCAAATCAAATAATCAATCAAACAACTTGGGGGTGTCCAAGGTATCATACCTTCTCCATTAGTCAAATCAAACAATCAATAAAAAAAACTTTGGGGTGTCCAAGGTATCACACCTTATCCATAAATTAAATCAAACAATCAATCAAACAATTTGGGGTTGTTTTAGGTATCACACATTCCCAATTAATCCACAATAAGGCTCAATCAATAAAACACAAATGAACCCACTTGGGGGTAATCAAGGTATCACATATTTCTCATAAGTCACATCAAATGATTCAACAACTTGGGATCAATCAAGGTATCACACTTTCCTCATCAATAAATCAGTCAAAAAATTATCAAACAACTTGGGGATGTTCAAGGTATCATACCTTCTCCATCAATAAATTAATCAAATAAAATCAATCACATCAATCATCAAATAAGTGAGGATGTTCAAGGTATCGCACCTTCCCCACAAAAAAATCTAATCAACTCAATCGATCAAATAATCATCAACCAATGTGGGTATGTTCAAGGTATCACACCTTCCTCAATAATAAATCAATAAAACACAATACAAAGTATGAGTATCCAAGGTATCACACCTTCCTCATCGGTCACATCAAATCAATCAAATAAAAACAATCACATCAATCATCAACCAAGTGGGGATGTTCAAGGTATCACATATTTTCCACCAACCAATCAAATCAAATCAATCACATCAATCATCAAACAAGTGGGGATGTTCAAGGTATCACACCTTCCCCACCAACCAATCAAATCCAATCAACTTAATCAATCAATCAAGCATAAGGCTCGATCACATCAAACCACTTGGGGATGTTTTAGGTATCACACGTTACCCACTAATCAATCCTACAAAAAGTTCAAGTAATCAATCAATCAAGCACTTTGCCTTGCCATCAAGACTTTGGTATGATTTTGTCAATGACAGCACACATTCAATCAAAAAATCAGTTGCCAAGTTCAAAAGGTTGTGTCTTTTTGTCAAAGGTTATGCCCTTTTCCTTGCATTCACATCTCACAACAAATCATCTGCTAGGTTCAAAATATTGCATCCTTTTGTCAAAGGTTGTGCCCTTTGCCCCACCATATCAAAAGCCAATTCTAGTTCAAAAGGTCCCAAAAGTACCAAACCCCTTTGGTCACATTCAAAATTTAATTTAAATGCTTCAAAGGCACCAAACCCCTTTGGTCACATTTCAATTCAAAAGGCCCCAAATACACCAAAATCCTTTAGTCATATTTCAATTCAAAAGGCTCCAAAGGCACTAAACCCCTTTGGTCATATTTCAATTCAAAAGCTACAAAGGCACCAAACTCCTTTAGTCACATTCTACTTCAAAAAGGCTCCAAAGATACCAAACCCCTTTGGTAACACTTTAATTTAAAGTATCCAAAGACACCAAACCCCATTGGTCACATTTCAATTAAAAAGGCTCCAAAGGCACCAAACCTCTTTGGTCACATTTCAATTCAAAGGCTCCAAAGGCACCAAACCCCTTTGGTCATATTTCAATTCAAAGGCTCCAAAGGCACCAAAATCCTTTGGTCATACTTCAATTCAAAGACTCCAAAGGCACCCACCCCTTTGGTCAAATACCAATTTTAGTTCAAAGGATCCAAAGGCACTAAAACCCTTTGGTCAACATTTTCTATTTCATTTCAAAATATCCAAAGGCACCAAACCCCTTTGGTCATGTAGATACCCAATTTTGACATGCCAGGAATTTTTTTTTGAAACTAGTCACAAATACCACAAAAAATATCAAAATCGATCACAAATGCTATAAAACCTCAATTTGATCATTTCCAATCATTTTGGGCATCTTTTTTTACCTTTATCAAAATTTCCACTCTAACCAAATTAGCCAGTGGTAAATTTCGTAATATGAGTGGTGAATTTGGTAAAACTACAAAAATTGACTCTTAACATTCAAAATTAGTTTTGGCCAAATTCGCCATTCCTGCCAAATTTGCAATGGTAAATTTAGCTAGTGGTAAATTTGGCAAAATTTTAAATTTGAAAAAAAGTCATTTGGCTCCCTGACCAAATTTGCCACTCAAGCTACCAAATTCACCAGTGGTGTTTGGCCAAAGGACTCAGAATATTTGGCACAAGCTATAAGAACATGTATTGCAATCCTCTACCCTCTGCCATTGATCCCACATGCCTCAACAACACACCAGATGCACTAATTTCAATTCAATCCTATCAATTTTCCCCCCAATTCCCCTCCCAAATCCTATTTAAGGAGCTCCTTGGGTAGGCATTTGGCATGGTTTTTCACTGTAGCTATACTCTGCTAAGATTTCTTTCTAAGCTCTCCTCCATAGCATTCTTTATTATCAAGCATTTAAAGCATTTTTTAAGCATTTGGAGCATTTCACAAGCATTTGGAGGTAATTCAAGCAAGGCAAAGTGGGACTTTAGGGTAAGAAGGTCACCATTGGAGGTAATAAAGATAGCTCTCCTAGCTTATTTCTTCTCTTCATTTGTATTTACTTCATTGCATTATGTACTCTAGGTTGTAGCCTTTCTAACTTGCACCTTCTCTTTTGGGCATTTCTACTTTTCATGCTTTCAATATCTTTTATAGGCTTCTAATATTTTTTTGCAACTAGTTAATATTTGTTTTGCAACCTCTCTTCAAGCATAACACTCTCATTTAGCTTCTTAACATCTATTTTGTAGTCATTTAATCTTTGTTTTGCAAGTCCATTTGGATTATATGCATATATCATCCATATTTTAATCATAACTTTTTGTTTTGCAGGATTTTATTACATATTTTCCTTGCATTTCATACTATAATACTTGTTGTCCTTTTATTTGTAGTCATATTGTTTATATAGGCAAAAAACTAACTTCTCTATTTCCTTCCATGCTCATCTAATTTTATGATATTTTTACTTGCAAGCATAGGATTTACATAACCACTCTTATTGCAATTTCTCTTTCATATTTTATATGTAAGTATGAATTGCATACATATATCATTCCTTTTCCTTTATCTCCAAGAGCAAGGTGTGCAAGATACAAGGTTGTTATTGCCTTGTTATCTCCCCCTTTTTCCAAGCTTCAAGCACTTCTCATCGTAAATTTTCCTTCCCTTTTGGTTGCTACTGTAAATTGATAAATTATGGGCAACATTAATATACCTCTACATTTCCATTTGATTTCACCATTTAAATACTAATTTGCTCTAATTAGAGGTACAATTAGTTATTTGAAATTATTCCTAACATCATAGCATCTACTTTCCATTCCTTTGCACCATTGTTTAGTTGAAATTTTAGTTATATTTAATAATTTCATAATTCTTGCATACATATTAAATTTAGTCATTAAATTATCTGATTTAGTGGCTTAGATCTATGATATTATCATTTACAGACCTAGTAAATATCATTAAAATCCCTCCCTTGCAATGTTATTTCAAGATCCTATCGAAATATACCCCAAAATAGCCCCAAAATTCTCAAAATTTCATGGTAAATATAACCCAAAATAGATCCCTCAAAGAAGAAATCCCTAATTTTTTGGTCTTTTGTGCAAATTTACCAAAATTGCCACCCAGTGGTGAAATTGGTAGCAGTGGCGAATTTGGTAGATTTAGTGGTGAATTTGGAAATAGGCTTCATAAAGAGGTGATTCTACCACTTGGCACTTCCATAGCCTAACATTTATTATTTATCTATGTTTCCCTTCTATTTTCTATTGTTTTATGCTTCAAAATCATATTTCATTTGGGAAATTAAAGAATCTTAACTAGAAACCCAAATCATCTAGAAAAACCTTTAAATGTGTTACAAAACATTACAATTTCTTTACAAAACATCTCTAAAATAGTTAATTAAGGAGCCTTAGACTAAATTATAGCCCCTTGATCATTTTCAAATTCATAGGCAAAGAATCAAAAATCATTTAGTTGCATTTAGGCTAGGTTGTCTTCTCGCATTTTCCCTTGTTTTACCTTAAAATATCAAAATCTCCTTATATTATACAAACTTGAAAAACATATAGGATAGCTATTGTATTCTTGCATTTGTGTGATAAAAGCTTTTGTAGTGCATTTAGATGATTGTTGATGATTTAGATTTAAATGATCGTTAAGGCTCGAAAAAGAGTCAAGATAGATAGTGATCCAAAAATTTAGGTGTTTTCTTTGAATAAATCCATAAAACACCGATCAAACAAGCATAACATAAACTTCTAAAAACTTGAGAAAAATCATTGAGTAGGAGTCTAGCTGTGTGAATTTTCATATTCTCGGGATATCCTTTTGAAAGAGAACCTCAAGTGGGGAAGCAGAGATTTCAGCAAATATCCCCCGCACACACTTGACATTAAATTAGACTTAAAGGGAAAGGAACATGATTTTTCCTGCCATTTACATATTTGGTGAACCCTATGTGAACACTTCTTTTGCCTTACAAATATAAAAGTTTGTTAAACCTAAACAAGATCATATAATTTGCTTGCTTAGCTTACATCACATTAAATTAAGATAATAAGAACATCACCATTTGTTAATCCTATTGGGGGAAGGATAATTACCCCTTAAGTAAATCAAAGTACAAACCTTAGAGGAGTGATATTCTTTGGCCAGTTAATCATGGTGGATTAACGAGAGTCATAAGGAGGATTTCATATCAAGGTGACAAGGATCACAAACATCTTCTCTTCTTTGCTATAAGTACTCTAGAAACAAAACTTTAATAAATTAACCTCCTTCAAAACCAAACTCTCAAACCATGTCTCAACATCCTTACAACACCCAAAACAAGGGTGTACCTTCTACATCTCATGAGGAATATTCCCATGAACAAGTTGAATAAGAAGTGAACTCTAGGGGCTCTGTAGGTGACTTCCTTTGGAATTTCTATTCCACTTCCCTGCATTCCTTATCTGGCCCTGTCCCAGGTTCCTAATCCTGTCCTAGCTTCCCTAGCACTTCCTTAACCCTTCCTCCTTGGCAGGATGGTGTTGCAGATGATCTCCTTGGGGAGGGAGATCATTGATCCAATGTTCTACCCATTTCCTTGCCCTATGGTGGGGTTTTCCTTTGTTTCCTGGGTCCTGAGATGGTTTTGGGTTCTTCCTTGGGACTTTTTATAGGTTTTTTGGGTTTTTCAAGATTTTTTCCTTGGATTTCCTAGTTTTTCCCAAGATTTTTTAGGTGTCTTCTTGACGTTTTCCCTTGGAGGATATTTAGTTGCGTAATTCTAGGGCTGTAGGAAAGAGGCTTCATGAGTAGTTTTGCACAACATCCTTTTGGTCTTGGGGAGGACCATGTGCTTTCTTCTATGACTCTACTCTTTGGGATCGATGTTGTGGGTCCAACGAGATTTTAGTTTCTTTCATGGCCTACCTGGGAGGGCCTCTGGTTTCCTTGTTGTTGTGTCCTTGCAGGACTTCCTCATTTGTTTCCCTAAAGTTGTTCATTGGTGGTGTTGAAGGTTGTCTGGGATTTCTAGATGCATCCTTTCTGTCTAGGCTCTATCATCTACAGTTGGGCTTCCTCATGACTCCTTCCTCTTGGGTTCCTTTGGAACTTTCCCATCCATTTCCTATAGTGTGTTTTTTTGCTTTTGTTGTTTCCTCTGTTGGGCTGATATCTTTGAAGGCTTCCTTCTTCACTGCATGAGGACTTCATGGCCTATGGAGTTCCTTAGAATGTTGACCCACTTTCCAGGCTTGTGATCCATTGCATGAGGATTTCATGGCCTAAGGAAATCCTTAGATTGTTGTTCCATATTTTAGGCTTGCAAGGGATTCAATTTTTTCAGTTTGAGTGATCCTATGGCATCCCTGGTTGCTTCCCATCCTTGTTTAGGTAGGATTTACTATAATTTTAGTTTCTCTACTCCACCCTTTGGTGTAGGGTGGTTTTTTTGCATTTGATTGGTTTTCCCCTATGTGGGAAGTTGTTTCTCTCATGGTTTCTGGTTTCCCATGGGTGGTTTGGCACCTATTTCCTTTTCCCGCCCTTGGGATGTTTCAAATTTAAATTTAGGCACCTATTTCCTTTTACCACCTTTGGGAAGTTTTAAATTTATTTTTAGGTGCGTTTTCCATTTTTTCTATTAGACATTTTGAGTCCCTAAGCTAAAATGTTGTCATTGATGTCAAAAGGTTATTTGATGTCAAAAGGATCTATGATGGCATGCACTATGTTCTGTGAAAAGTGCAAGGAAGGGTTTTTGTGAAAACCAAGGTAGACAAAATAAAAGGTTTTATTTAAAACCATGGACAACAGATTTGAAATGGGTTTTTCTTAAAACCCAAGTTGGCTTTTCGTTTCATCGAAAAAGGTGCCCCGGTGATGGAGATATTTAATTTCAAAGATTTGGTTTAAATTTTAATTTATTTAAAATTTTAATTTTAATTTTAAAATTAAAATAAAAAGAATATTCACCGACGTCATAAAGGAAGGTTCAAAAGCGTCGACGTTTCCAAGCTAAGGGAAGGCATATATATATGCCATTAAATGTTTGAAGATTAATCATCCTTGCTCTTGTTGTTAATGCGATTGTTGGAAAGCGAATAGAGCTCGTGCGAAAAAAGGTTTTAGTGGTGGAAGCAACGAATAAATAGGATGGCGTGCAAAACCCAAGTCACCTTGGGCAGTGTGGCCTGTTGGAAACTCGGGCAGTGCAAAGGCATTTGGTAGCACGAGGTCGTGCATTCGATTTTGGCAAGGTTCGTTCGTTGTGCTTTGTGGTGGAAGCGCCAAGGGCGCATGGTTTATTTGAGGCACATGGGCCTGTAGCAAATAAAGGGAAGTCATGCCCCTTTTGCATTGCGAATGAGCGGGTAGCTCGTTTGGCTACCTTAGCCGTGGCTAAGGCGCTCATGGTGAGGGCAGGTCGAGGGGTCGAAACCCATTAAGGAGGTATGCGAATTTTTGATTAAAATTTAATTAATGCTCTAAAGTTTGGAGTGATAAGGGTTAGGAAATATTTTATTTTTGTAAACCTTTGTTGTGTTTAAAAGGTTAAATAATTATTTTGTTGGTGAAAACCATAGATGATTATTTGAGCCTTATGATATTGATTTGAATTTTTGAGAGCATTATTTTAGGAGAAATAAGGGTTTTGAATGAAGTAGAATTTGTGGAAATTGAATAATGGATTATTGATTATTATTTTTAGAGGGTTTTTCTCTAGAAGGACTTTGGTGGATGTGATTATTGAGTTGGAGTAAAAAGGTGTAAATTGAGTTATACTTTATCTTGTGATTATTATTTGAAGTCCACTAACCCTTATTAAGATTGGAAAGGAAAGTTTTGTTGAGTGTGGCAGATTTTGTGAACAACTTCTTGGCATCAAAAAGGTATGGGCACATTCTCCTATTGATTGTTATGGTGGTTGATTTCTGAAATATCATTGGAGTGAAAAGGATTGATTGTGGTTTCCTTTTCGAAAGTGGTTGGTTTAATGCTTCAAGGTTTTCTGGTTTGAGAGTTGTGATTAAAACCTTGTTTTATAAGCATTGTTGTTGAAGTGAGTTGTTGTGCAAAGAACTTGAACTTGAGCTAGAGAAGAACATGAGTATCATTGTTATGTAAGATTTGTTGTTGAGTATTGTTGGAGATATTTTGAGTTGGTTGATTCATGCTTGGACTAGGGTTTGTGAGAAAGAGTTGTTCCTTGAGGTGATTGGTTGAGTAGAGTTGATTGAGCCTAGTCAAGTGATTGTGTGAAGTGGTTGTTCAAGTTCCATAAAACAAACTATTCTATATTCTGATTTGAGTTGAGTTGAGAGATTGGATTTGAGTATAGAACATATTGAGTCTCTAACAATTCTCTTTATGCTTCTATGAGATTGGTTTGAGATTGGTTTGAGTTGAGATTGGGATTTGAGTATAGAACATATTGAGTCTCTAACAATTCTCTTTATGCTTCTATGAGATTGAGTTGAGATTGATTTGAGTTGAGATTGGGATTTGAGTATAGAACATATTGAGTCTCTAACAATTCTCTTTATGCTTCTATGAGATTGAGTTGAGATTTTGTTGAGCTGATTTGAGGCAAGTCTTTGAGAAGGCTTGTGGACTGATTTTGAGTAAGCTTTTGTGAAGGCTTGCTATGCAGATTTGAGCAAGTCCTAGAGAGGACTTATTGAGCAGATTTGGACAAGTTTTGAGTGAGCTTGTTGAGCATATTTGGACAAGTTCTGAGTGAGCTTGTTGAGCAGATTTGAGCAAGTTCTAGAGAGGACTTATTGAGCAGATTTGGACAAGTTCTGAGTGAGCTTGTTGAGAGATTTGAGAAAGTTGAGTGAGCTTGTTGGAATTTGGAAGTTTTTTGGTGACTTGTTGAGCAGATTTGGACAAGTTTCGAGTGAGCTTATTGGGAAAATTTGAGCAGGTTCTGAGTGAGCCTATTGAGAATATTTGAAGAGGTTCTGAGTGAACCTATTGATAGAGCTTTGGAGGTGATAGAGTATAGAGGATAGAGTCTCAGTGGATAGAGATCCAACAACCAAGACAATTGAAGATAGATCTGAGTGAGGAGTCTTCAAGTGGAGAGAGATCCACAAGTCAGTGCAATAGAGAGATAGAGTCTTCTAGAAGATCACTAGCCAGAGTAGAAGGGGAAAGAGTTCTCCTGTGGAAGAGATCCATGAACTTGAGATTTAGGGGATCAACATCTCCTTTGGATAGAGGTCCATAAACATTGTAATTGGGAAGGATTCCCAAGAGATTGATTGAGAAAGTTTTAGCAAAATATTTTCTCCGTGGAGTAGCCCGCATTGGGTGAACCATGTAAATTGTTGTGTCACTTTTGTGGATGGTGTTTTGTGCATTGCTTTGATTATTTCTATTGATACTGCTATCTATACACTGCATAATATTGAATTGAAAAGAAAAGTAAAAAGTGGTCTTATACTGTTCACCCCCCTCTCAGTATAAGCTTGTGTTCTTCAATTGGTATCAGAGCGGGTTCCTTCAGAAGAGTTTGATAACTTGAAGGAAAAGTGGTCTAAGAACACAATGGATCACAAGGATCAAAAGGATGGGTCATTCAATAATGCAGTACCAGTATTTGATGGAAGTGACTTCTTGTATTGGTGTATGCTTATGAGATTTCACTTGATGGCACTTGGAAATGAAGTTTGGGATGCAGTGGAACTTGGATATGATTCAACAGTCAATCCTCCTATAGATAAGGAAGGTAAGCTTCTAATGCATGCAAATTCAAGAGCTATGAATGCAATTATAAAAGGATTGGGTAGATCAGAATCTATGAAGGTTATGGATTGTAAAACAACAAAAGATATGTGGGATCTACTGCATGACATATATGAGGGTGATAAAGGTGTCAGGAAATCTAAGATCAGAAATCTCAAAGGAGAATTTGAGAACTTAAGAATGAGAGATGATGAAAATATTCGTGATTATCTCAATAAGATTGATGAGCTTGTACATGAGATGAGAGGTCTTGGAATGAAGGTTGATGAATCTGATGCTTGTGATAAGATCTTGAGAACTCTTCCAAAAAGGTATAGTGAAAAGGTTTCTCCTATAGAAACATCAATTGATAGTGATTCTTTGACAAGGAATTCTTTGCTTGGCATGCTTACTACTTTTGAGATAAGAACAAAAGATCCTATTCCTCCAAAAGAAGTTGCATTCAAAGTGGATAAAAATAAAAAGGGTAAAAAGATAGAATCAAGCAGTGAGTCATCTAGTGATGAAGAAGCTAACTATGGTAGAAGAGATAAAGGTTCCAAAAGATCCATAGATATAAGATCTATTAAGTGTTTCAATTGTGGAAAGTATGGACACTATGCAACAGAGTGCAAAGAGCCAAAGTACAACAATGATGAAGAAAAATAGGATCACAGGTACAGGGAATCAAAAAGATACAGGTACTAAAAGAAAGGCAAGGATGGACAAAATAGACAAGGAAAGAAGTTCTTCCAAAGGCAAAAGAAAATCTACTATGCAGATAATGCAAGTAAGTACTCAATTGATAGTGATGCTAGTTTTTTAGACAATGATAGAGATGAAGTCCTATTTATGGTTAGAGAGAAAAGGACTCCAGTTATTCTCAAGTGTTTTAGATGTGGTAAATTTGGACATCTTGAAGATGATTGCACTAGGGATGGCTATAGTTTCAGTGATGATGGTTTTGAAGATGCACTTGAAAGACCAGATGAGAATCTTCTAATGGCTTTAGAAGATGAAGTAAGTGATCCTATAGAAGACAAGCCAAAAGGAAGTAATGATAAGGACAAAGGTAAACAAATAGAGGATTACTCAATAGAGAATGGTTATGATCTCAAGGGAGAACTTATCTATGCCCTTGACACAATAAAGAAGGTAAGAAAGCAACACTCTAAGCTTGAAAGTCAGTTTCAAGAATGTGATGAAGAAATATTATTGCTCATAGAGGACTTAGAGAAGTCAAAGGCTAAGGCAAGTAAGTTCAAGGATAAGTTAGAAGCAAATATTTTGGAGTGTGAAAAGTTAACACAAGAAGTGGCACTACTAAAGGAAGATTTAGAGGATTCCAAGAAAAAGTTGTACAAGTATGTAAATAGTGCAAAGAGTGTAGATAAAATAATCAAGATACAAAGAGGAGCAACAAACAAGATAGGTCTTGGTTCCAAACAAGTTCAAAAGAAATGGGAAGAAAAGTCTACTTCAAGTCTTGAAGAAGAAGGAACTTTGGAAGAAGATACTTCAGAAGATGATAGTGTAAGTAGGAATGAGACATCATAGGATGAGTTGGACAATAGAGAGTTCAACAAAGATAGGAATAATGCACAAAGAAGATACAGATGGAACAACAATCAGAATAGGAGACCAATGAGGTCTAGGCAAGGAAGCTTCAATGGGAGATGCTTCTCATGTCACAGGTTTGGGCACATGGCTTCACAGTGCAGGTCATATGAAAGACAAGAATATGGGAAAGGACAACTTTTCCATGGGTATTGCTACTCATGCAATGAGTATGGTCACAAAGCAATGAATTGCAGGGTTCATGGCAGAAGAGGATATGGCTTCACTAGGAGGTATCCTAAGACATTTGCACCTCCAAGGAATAATAACATTAAGTGTTATAAGTGCAATAATGATGGACACACAACAAGATGGTGTAGAGAAAATATTCCAAAAGCAGGTATGAACAGGAACAAAAATAGGAACATGGATGAGAACAGGAATAGGAACAAGAACAAGAACATGGATGAGAACATGAACAAGAACAAGAACATGAATAGAAAAAGAAATGATAACAGAAACATGGATGATGGCTTGGAAAGAAATAGTGAGAGGATTCAAAAAACTCAGAAAGGAAGAGAGAAAGATAAAGGTAAAGAGCAGTGCTTTCGGGGAGTAGAAATACTCCCACCCCAGAATTAACCACCTCATGAGGAGGTGGGGGAGGGGCTAAGCTAAGAGGCTCATTCTTAGCCCCGAGCCCCAAAGGTGACCCTTTGCCATTGATGACAAAGGGGGAGAGATTTGTGTATATTGAGGAGATTTTTGATATGGGGAGAGATTTGATATTTGAGAGAGCATTGAGCCAGGGGGAGCAAAGTCCCAGGGGAGCAGAAAAGAAGGTCAGATTTCAATAAAAGGATATGGGTTGCCATCAATGACAAAGGGGGAGATTGTTGGACATTTTGAGTCCCTAAGCTAAAATGTTGTCATTGATGTCAAAAGGTTATTTGATGTCAAAAGGATCTATGATGGCATGCACTATGTTCTGTGAAAAGTGCAAGGAAGGGTTTTTGTGAAAACCAAGGCAAGCAAAATAAAAGGTTTTATTTAAAACCATGGACAACAGATTTGAAATGGGTTTTTCTTAAAACCCAAGTTGGCTTTTCGTTTCATCGAAAAAGGTGCCCCGATGATGGAGATATTTAATTTCAAATATTTGGTTTAAATTTTAATTTATTTAAAATTTTAAAATTAAAATAAAAAGAATATTCATCGACGTCATAAAGGAAGGTTCAAAAGCGTCGACGTTTCCAAGCTAAGGGAAGGCATATATATATGCCATTAAATGTTTGAAGATTAATCATCCTTGCTCTTGTTGTTAATGCGATTGTTGGAAAGCGAATAGAGCTCATGCGAAAAAAAGTTTTAGTGGTGGAAGCAACGAATAAATCGGACGACATGTGAAACCCAAGTCACCTTGGGCAGTGTGGCCTGTTGGCAACTCGGGCAGCACAAAGGCATTTGGTAGCACGAGGTCATGCATTCAATTTTGGCAAGGTTCGTTCGTTGTGCTTTGTGGTGGAAGCGCCAAGGGCGCACGGTTTATTTGAGGCACGTGGGCCTGTAGCAAATAAAGGGAAGTCGTGCCCCTTTTGCATTGCGAACGAGTGGGTAGCTCGTTTGGCTACCTTAGCCATGGCTAAGGCGCTCACGGTGAGGGCAGGTCGAGGGGTCGAAACCCATTAAGGAGGTATGCGAATTTTTGATTAAAATTTAATTAATGCTCTAAAGTTTGGAGTGATAAGGGTTAGGAAATATTTTATTTTTGTAAACCTTTGTTGTGTTTAAAAGGTTAAATAATTATTTTGTTGGTGAAAACCATAGATGATTATTTGAGCCTTATGATATTGATTTGAATTTTTGAGAGCATTATTTTAGGAGAAATAAGGGTTTTGAATGAAGTAGAATTTGTGGAAATTGAATAATGGATTATTGATTATTATTTTTAGAGGGTTTTTCTCTAGAGGGACTTTGGTGGATGTGATTATTGAGTTGGAGTAAAAAGGTGTAAATTGAGTTATACTTTATCTTGTGATTATTATTTGAAGTCCACTAACCCTTATTAAGATTGGAAAGGAAAGTTTTGTTGAGTGTGGCAGATTTTGTGAACAACTTCTTGGCATCAAAAAGGTATGGGCACATTCTCCTATTGATTGTTATGGTGGTTGATTTCTGAAATATCATTGGAGTGAAAAGGATTGATTGTGGTTTCCTTTTCAAAAGTGGTTGGTTTAATGCTTCAAGGTTTTCTGGTTTGAGAGTTGTGATTAAACCTTGTTTTATAAGCATTGTTGTTGAAGTGAGTTGTTGTGCAAAGAACTTGAACTTGAGTTAGAAAAGAACATGAGTATCATTGTTATGTGAGAGTTGTTGTTGAGCATTGTTGGAAACATTTTGAGTTGGTTGATTCATGCTTGGACTAGGGTTTGTGAGAAAGAGTTGTTCCTTGTGGTGATTGGTTGAGTAGAGTTGATTGAGCCTAGTCAAGTGATTGTGTGAAGTGGTTGTTCAAGTTCCATAAAACAAACTATTCTATATTCTGATTTGAGTTGAGTTGAGAAAGATTGGGATTTGAGTATAGAACATATTGAGTCTCTAACAATTCTCTTTATGCTTCTATGATATTGTTGAGTTGAGATTGGGATTTGAGTATAGAACATATTGAGTCTCTAAAATTCTGTTTATGAGTGTGTTTGAGTTGAGATTGGGATTTGAGTATAGAACATATTGAGTCTCTAACAATTCTCTTTATGCTTCTATGAGATTGAGTTGAGATTTTGTTGAGCTGATTTGAGGCAAGTCTTTGAGAAGGCTTGTGGACTGATTTTGAGTAAGCTTTTGTGAAAGCTTTCTATGCAGATTTGAGCAAGTCCTAGAGAGGACTTATTGAGCAGATTTGGACAAGTTCTGAGTGAGCTTGTTGAGTAGATTTGGACAAGTTCTGAGTGAGCTTGTTGTGCAGATTTGAGCAAGTCCTAGAGAGGACTTATTGAGCAGATTTGGACAAGTTCTGAGTGAGCTTGTTGAGCAGATTTGGACAAGTTTAGAGTGAGCTTGTTGAGCAGATTTGGAGGTTTCGAGTGAGCTTATTGAGCATATTTGAGCAGGTTTTGAGTGAGCCTATTGAGAATATTTGAAGAGGTTCTGAGTGAACCTATTGACAGAGATTTGGAGGTGATAGAGTATAGAGGACAGAGTCTCAGTGGATAGAGATCCAGCAGCCAGGACAATTGAAGATAGATCTGAGTGAGGAGTCTTCAAGTGGAGAGAGAT
The DNA here is from genome assembly GCA_028583015.1 of Wollemia nobilis. Taxonomy (NCBI): domain Eukaryota; kingdom Viridiplantae; phylum Streptophyta; class Pinopsida; order Araucariales; family Araucariaceae; genus Wollemia; species Wollemia nobilis. Next base: position 1,666,135 of record JAQPPZ010003329.1, on the reverse strand, counting down.
CCACAAGTCAGTGCAGCAGAGAGACAGAGTCTTCTAGAAGATCACTAGCCAGAGCAGAAGGGGAAAGAGTTCTCCTGTGGAAGAGATCCACGAACTTGAGATTTAGGGGATCAACATCTCCTTTGGATAGAGGTCCATAAACATTGTAATTGGGAAGGATTCCCAAGAGATTGATTGAGAAAGTTTTAGCAAAATATTTTCTCCGTGGAGTAGCCCGCATTGGGTGAACCACGTAAATTGTTGTGTCACTTTTGTGGATGGTGTTTTGTGCATTGCTTTGATTATTGCTATTGATATTGCTATCTATACACTGCATAATATTGAATTGAAAAGAAAAGTAAAAAGTGGTCTTATACTGTTCACCCCCCTCTCAATATAAGCTTGTGTTCTTCATTTTCTATGGTCTTATCCTTTCCCACTTGGTGGGCTTTTCAAATTTTATTCCACGTATTTTTCCTCACTACCTTCCTAAATGCTTTCTTGAAGGTGTTCCTCAAGGTTTTCCTCAAGCCTTTCCTGATGTCCATCCTTGGACTGTTCCTCTTGAAGTTTGATGTAATCAAGTTTTGAGATCCTTGATAAAAACCCACTTTTAATTCAACTTAACTTACCAAAAAAAATGAAGTGGACTCTTGGTTGCAATAAGCACCTAGGGAACATGAAAAAATTATTGAACAATTTTTTTTTTGAACTATAGATCATGTCAAAGAATATATTAAAAGAAACAAGGGCATGTTTTTAGATGTTCTTAGAGATGAACTTAGAGAACAAGCAAAAATAGAATCCACCACAATGCATGATAATATCAAATATTCTAACGATCAATCAATCATTTCTCAAATCAATGAAACTCGAAACAACTTGGCAAGTCCCAATGTGGCTATGGCTCAACCTACTAATTCTACAACACCTCTAACCATATCTATGGGAATTCCTACCATAAGGAACTCATTTTTAACACCTCCTAATGATACAAATAATACTACAAATCATTTTCTCACTTACAACATGGGACTTGGTCAAGTCCCTCCCACCATAACATCAAATAAAAACACTTCAACTCCTATTAATATACCTTTTATATTATGAACCTTCGCTCAACTACTTCTGCAACCATTAACACTGCCTACACTATCAAACCCTTTATCAAATTATGTTTAAGATATTAAGACCAAAATATTAGATTTAGAAAAGAGGAACTCCAAGTTTGAAGAACTTGAGCATCAAATTGCCTCTCTTCAAGGATCATCTAAGTTAAAGTACTCTTTTAAATAATTCTACAATGATCCATTAGACCCAACCATCCTTAACCATCCATTTCCAAAAAATATTGAAACCCCTAAATTTCTAATGCACAATGGAAAGCAAGACCCTATTAACCATCTAAGGCTATTTAAAATAGCTTGTAGCAATATCAATCATGATGAAAAACTTCTCCTTAGGTTATTCCCTAAAAGTCTTAGTGGTTCAGCCTTAAAATAGTATTTTTAAATACCTTGCCACTCTATCACAAAGTTTATTGAACTTATGGAAGCATTTTTTAAACAATTTTTAATCTACATAGATGATAAGGTCACAATAGATGACCTTTATCAACTTAAGAAATCTAAAACTGAGAAATTATCGAATTTCTTAGCCAAATGGAGAAGTTTAGTGGGAAAAATTTAATATGTTCCTCCTAAAAAACTCTTACATATTTTCATACTAAACCTTCACAAACATTTTTCATATCCTTTGGAGATGACGGACCTAACCTCCTTTGAAGAAGTTGTTGATATGACTAAAAGATTAGAAGTTGTCCTCATAATACAAGGACAACTCAACAATAACAAGAAAGAAGACGAAAAACCCCCTACTAAGAGGTAATACAAAAACAAGCATGTTTAGGAGACGATGTAATTGACTCTCATAAAAATAACAACATAAACACTACTCAAAATACTTCTCAAAATTTGGTTATCCAAATAGAAAATAAACCCCAAAGGAAATATATGAATATCGAATAGAGTCAAACCTCTATGCTAAAAATACTCCTTGATTCTAAATTGATAGAACTTTTTCCTATCAGGCCTTGAGATCTATTCAAAGGAGCATCATTTTGGTACATGCAATAATATTATTATTTTTATAGAATAGGAAACACTACCAACAAATGTATAACTTTAAATAACATTATCCAAGACCTCATTGAGGAAGGAAATATAATATTCAATAAAACAAAAAATCCCAACAAAGGAATGGGGATCTTTCAAGATTCTTTACCAATGCATGATCAAAATTCACCTAACTTCATAGGTACCATTCGTTTATCAAGATCTTCCTATGTCATGACTAGGTAACAAGAAAAGAATTAGTCTTCAGATAAACCTCCATTGGTTATCCCAATATTAAATATAAATATTCCTAATAAGTCACCTTTGGTACTCACACCTACTAAAAATACCTTGCATGCTTTTCATCTTCACCATAAATTAGAGAAGGTACTTGCAAAGATATCCCTTCTAGAATTGCTAAAAACATCACCTGCTCATAGGGTGCTATTTTTGAAACTCTTAAGTAAACAATAAGTCCCTCAAGACATATCTCCAAGTGACATTTCTAACATGGTTAGACTAGCTGGGTAAAATAATGCTATCCTAGCATTTCATGAGATAGAAACTCCTCTCAAAACCATATCAGGAGATTCTCCTCTTTATATCATAACTCAAATAGGTGATAAATATATCAAGAGAGTCTTGATAGACAATGGATCAGCCTTGAATGTATGCAACACAAAATTCTTATAAAATTTTGACTTAACGAAAGATGATTTGTAAAAATCGAACCTCATCATTAGAGCCTTTAACAATAAAGAACGAGAGGTGATTGACACCATCACCTTACCTGTCAAAGTTGGGCCTTGAGTCCTAAACACCCTCTTCTATGCCATTTTATGCGATGTAACATACAACATGCTCCTTGGAAGATATTGGATACATGTTATGAGGGCAATGCCTTCTACCTTACATCAATGTCTCAAATACGAGTGTCAAGGAAGGATTATCCATGTCGCTAGAGATCCATAACATTTTTCCATATGCAACTCTATATATCTAGAAGAGATTAATATCTTCCCTTCCATACAATCAGCTAAGTCAAGTAATCAACCGAAAGTAGATAAAGGAAAGGAAATATTAGAGGAACCTCTCATAAATTTGGAGGATACTCCCCAATCATCCTCTTCCAATGATCAAGTCAACCTCATTTATCGGAATACATATTCCTTTATAGAACTATTACGTATGTTCCTACCTCCTCATGATATAGGCATACCCAATAGGAAAGGACTTAAAATCCAAGTAGGATCTTGTAATTTCATTCATGGGGAACCACCTTTGATGAAAATATCCAAGGACATAACTTCATGCCTAGAGAATTAATATACACTACATGCTATATGTGACCTTCATTTTATATAGCTAAACAAATTCTTTCCAACATGGGTTATCAAGGCAAATTCCTAGGTCATTATGAATAGGGTATTAAAGAACCCCTAGAAGCTGAACCTTGGCCAACACAATGTGGGATAAGATTCATCCCTAGCAAAATTGAACCTTCTCCTTTATCAAAATAAGTCAATAAGGATAATTATCCTGAGTCAATACATGACTTCTAATGGGATTATGAGGATGAAGAATAATTATGGTTGCTCCTTAACCAAACACCTTGCAAACCATACAATTTGGTAACTGTTGGACATTTTGAGTCCATAAGAGTTGTCATTGATGTCAAGATAGAAATATGGTATTGTTGATTTATGTCAAAACATGAAGTTGTAATTGATGCCAATAAGTGAATCACCACTAATATCGAATGGTTGATAGGTGCAAGTGAAAAGACATCATAGCACACCTCACAATATTATGAATGTAATATTTGAATGGTTTTTATTAAAACCAATGGTGGCAATTTTAATGGTTTTTATTAAAATCAATGGTGGCAATTTTAATGGTTTTAATTAAAACCAATGGTGGTAATTTTAATAGTTTTCATTAAAACCATGTGGGCAAGTTGCAAGGTTTTTCTAAAAATCAAGGATGCCCTAAAGTTTCATTTAAAAGACCAAAGACCATTTAATTATTAAATTATAATAATTAAATTATTCAAAAGAATTTAATTTATTATATTTAATAAATTAAATAAGCTAAAGTTTGTGCTCTTTAATAAAGTTTGGGTGCATACTATAAAGCTTGAGCATCGAGTTATTCATGGGCAAGGTTTGCCCCACTTCCACCGATGTCACCACACTCTCACCGTCGATGTGAAGAAACAAAGGCACATGGTATATAAATATCATAGCCTTATCAAAGGTTAAGCATCCTCTCATCCACTAAAATAATTGATCTCCGAGCTTTACAAAATTTATCCTCGTGAAACAGCAGTTTGTACGAAGACATAGGGTAGCGTGAGAGAAGAAGCCAATACGTAGCTTGTGGAAATCAAAGGGTGCAAGGGAGTGGAAGCTCCAAGGGAGCACGTGGCTCCATGTTGTTGGGATCCAAGGTGAAATCGCTTAAGAAGAGAAGTACTTCATGCAAAGCCAAAGTGGTAACATTATTTTATTTAATATTTGATTTTTTGACTTAGGCTAAGGTTAGACTTAGGAGAAATAAGAAGGTAAATGGTTTGATTAGTGCCTAAGTTAAAAAGGAGTTTTGTGGATTTTATAAAAGTGTTAGGTGAAAGTTTAATTGGTGGATAAAAGCTCTTTTACCTTAGAAGAGGAAAGATTAGTTATTGCATTATTTATTAAAGGTTTTATTTTTAAAGTGCAATAATAAAATAGGGAGTCATAAGTAGAATAGTAGATTGATTTTTTAAGAATAAAATTCTGAAGTGGCTTATGACAAATATGTTTTATTGAGATCAATTTGTGATGTCCTAGGGTTTTGAGAAGTGAATAGTCAAATTATTGTGGTGTTGGATATTATTTTTTTTTGATAATTATGTGTTTGTATTTATAGCGGGTTTTAACAAGGATCCCAAAACCTGATTACATAAGCAATGGGCCTAGGGCATCAATCCCTTGAAACTGAACACCAAAACAGAAATCCCACCCAGCGATAACGAGTAAGCATGAAACAATCCCTCTCGGCGGGAAACAAACAAATAAGAAAAAAGTAGTTTTGGAGATCCCGCTCAGCGGGGAGTAGCCAAAAACCACCATCGAGAAGATCCCGCCCAGCGAGAAGCAAAGAAAAACCGTTACAATAAAATCCTCGCCTTGCGGGAAGCAGATCAAAACCACCACAAACGGTCTCCGCCTAGCGGGAAGCAACGAGGAAATCCCGCCATCCGGGAAACCAGCAGAAAAGAAAGGATCCGCCTCGCGGAAAACCGATGGATTTGGCGGATCCCGCCCTATGGAGAAACCATCCCGCCCATCGAGAAAACATTCAGTTCAGCGAGAGCCATCCTGTAGGAAGCCGACAGCCAGCACAGAGAGGATCCAGTCCATCAGGAAGTGACCAGAGAGTTGCACCACAAGGAACCCGCCCCGGGAAAACAGAAGAGGATCCCAGCAGCAGGGACCAAGAATCCCATCCAAGCATAGAGCCTGTCGAGGATTCACAAGAAAAAGGGGGAAGCTGTCCAAACCCTAAAACGTCACATCCACCGCACTGAGAAAAGTAGGGGACCAAATCTACGGGAATCACCTGCAAAAAACCCTAGGGGGAAGCCTGAGGGAAAAATGGAAGGGATCCCCAACCAAATAGGGATCCCTGGGAAGCACCAGTCCAAAAAAACAACCAAGGAAACCCTAGCCGGCTGGGAGGGGCGCAGATAGTGGAGAAGGATCTCCCCCCAGGAGATCATCTGCAAACAACCACTCCCCGGGAGGGATGACCTGGGTTGAGCCAGGGACTGGGCAGAAACCAGGAGCCATGGGAGGGGAGCAGGGGAGGGACCAGAGCCCTCCCCTCTCAACCCTCCCATTTTGTTTCTTTTATCTACAAGGGTTCCTCCATGTTGGATATTATTTTAATATTGGAGTAATAAGGTGTATTCATAAATTATTATATGCCTTGTATTGTTAACTAACCTTCTTGAGATTGGCAAAGAAGTGTTTTATTGTTGTGGTAGTTTCTTGAAGTTCCTTATCATAAAGAAAAAGGTATGGGTATATTATTCCAAATTTGAGTTGTATGAGTGGTGTTTTTGAAAATAAGTTTAACGTGAAAAGGACTTGATTAGGGTTTCCTATTGAGTATGTTGAGTTAATGCTTCAAGGTTTTATGGAATAAAGAATTGTTGTTAAAACCTTGTTTGTTAAGCATTGTTGTTGAAGCCATTGGTTGTGTGAAGAACTTGAACTAGTGTTTGAAAAGAACATGAGTATCATTGCTATGTGAGGATTTTTTTATAAGCATTGTTGTTGAAGTGAGTTGTTGAGAAAAGAACTTGAACTAGGGTTTGCAAATATCATGAGTATCATTGTTATGTGAGATTGGTTGTTGAGTATTGTTGGAAACATTTTGAGTTGGTTTTCATATGCTTGGACTAGGGTTTGTGAGAAAGGGGTGTTTCATTGAGTGATTGGTTGAGTAGATTTGGTTGAGCCTAGTCAAGTGGATATGTGAAGTGGTTGTTCAAGTTCCATAAAATAAACTATTCTATATTATGAATTGATTTGAGAAAGTAATTGTGCATTGAGTTGAATTTGAAGCATATTGAGTCTCTAACAATTCTCCTTATGTTTCTAAGAGATTGATTGAGCATTGTGATGAGTATAGAGCATATTGAGTCTCTAAAAATTCTCTTTATGTTTCTATCAGACTGGGCAAGTTTTGTGTGGACTTGTTGAGCAGATTTGAGGTAAGTCTTTGAGGAGACTTGTGGACCTTTTTTGTGTGAGCTTTTTTGGAAGCTTACAATACATATTTGGATAAGTTCTTGAGAGGACTTATTGAGTATATTTGAGCAATTTCTAGAGAGGACTTGTAGAGCAGATTTGATCAATTTGTAGAGAGGACTTGTAGAGCAGATTTGAGCAAGTTCTAGAGAGGACTTGTGGAGCATATTTGGAAAAGTTCTATAGAGGACTTGTGAAGTAGATTTGGACAAGTTATAGAGAGGACTTGTGGATAGATTAGTGTGAGATTTTGTGGAAGCTTACAAGGCAGATTTGAGATAAGTATTTGAGAAGACTTGAGAGCAGAGTTGATTGATTTGTTTAAACCTTGAATTAAGGTTTAGGAAAGATCCATCAAAGTTGATTCAAGCCTTGATTTAAGGCTTGAGGAAAGAGATAAATGATAGATTTGTGCTAGAACAAATGACTATGTTTAGTGCATATTTGAGGATAGAGTTTGGTGCATATTTGAGGATAGATTTATGTCAGACCAGAGACAAAGATTGAGCAGATTTGTGCTAGACCTAAGGACTGTGTTTAGTGCAAATTTAAGGACAAATTTTGGTACAAATTTGAAGATAGATTTGTGCCAGACCAAAGATAGAGATTGACCAAATTTGTGCTAGACTGAAGGACTATGTTTAGTGCAGATTTGAGATAGATATTTGGAAGTGATATAGCAGAGAGGATAGTAATCTCTAGTGGATAGAGATCCATTAGCCAAGGTAGTGAGGATAGGTCTTCTAAGTGGGGACAAGAGTCTTCATTGGAGAGATATCCACAAGCCAATGTAGTGGAGGTAGTAGTCTTTTAGAGGATCACCAGCCAGAGCAGAGGAGGAGTTCTCCTATGGATAGATATCTATGAACTTGATTTAGGGGATTGGTGTCTCCTTTGGATAGAGGTCTATAAACATTGTAATAGGGAAAGGATTCCCAAGAGATTGATTGAAAACATTTTAGTGAAATATTTTCTCCGTAGAGTACCCCACATTGGGTGAACATATGTAAATTGTGGTGTCTCCATTGTGTGTGGTGATTTTAACATTACTTTGATTACTGCTATTGATATTGCTATCTATACATTACATAATATTTATTTGGAAAGAAAAGTAAAAAGTGGTCTTATACTGTTCACCTCCCCCTCAGTATAATTTGTGTTCTTCATTTGGTATCATATTAGGTTCCTTTAGAAGAGTTTAACAACTTGAAGGAAAAGCTAACAAGAACACAATCGATTCTAAGAATGTGTCCTAAGATAATTCAGCACCAATATTTTATGAAAGTGACTATATATGTTGGAGTATGAGAATGAAGATCTACCTGGTGGCACTTGGCAATGAAATTTGGTAAGTAGTTGAATTTGGATATGATCCTTTAATTAATCCTCCTATAGATAAGGAAGGTAAGCTCCTACAACATTACAATTCAAAATAAATGAATGCACTTTTGAGAGGTTTGCATAGAATAGATTCTATGAAAGCTATGCATTGTCAAAATACAAAAGAAATGTCAGATAAACTACAAAATATATATGAAGGAAATAAATGTGTCAAGAAAGCAAAGATGCAAAATATCAAAGGACAATATGAAGAATTAAGAATGAAGGATGAGGAAAATATTAGTACTTATCTACTTCTAATTGATGAGGTTTTTAATGATATGCAAGGACTTGGAATGAATATTTATGAATCATATATTTGTGATAAAGTCTTACGAACTCTTGTAAAAAGATTTAGCGAAAAGGTTTTTGCTATAGAAGTGTCAATGTATGGTGATACTTTGACAAGAGATATGTTTCTTGGTATTCTTACAGTACATGAGATAAGAACAAAAGAGGAACCAAATCCTCGAAAAGAAGCATCATTCAAATAAATCAAGAAGACAAATGGTAAGAAGTTAGAATCAAGAAATGAGTCATCCAATGATGAAGAAGAAAATTATGGCAAAAAGAATAAGGATTCAAGAAGATCTAGAGATACAAGATCTGTCAAATATTTCAACTATAGAAAGTATGGACATTTTGCAATAGATTTTCAAGAAGCTAAGAATAACAATGGTGAAGAAAATAGGATCACAAGAACAGGGAATCAAAAATATATAGGTACCAAAAGAAAATCCAGGATGGACAAAATAGACAAGGAAATAAGTTATTCCAAAGGCAAAAGAGGAGCTACTATGTGGATAAGTAAAGTAAGAACTCAAGTGATAGTGATGCTAGTTTTTTTTATAATGATAGATATGAAGTCCTATTTATGATTGAATAAAAAGAACAAGTTAAGAAAAGGACTCCAGTAATTCTCAAGTGTTTTAGATGTGGTAACTTCAGACATCTTGAAGATAATTATACAAGGGATGGTTATATTTTCAATGATGATGAATATGAAGATACACATGAAGGACCAGAAGAGAATATTCTAATGGCACTAGAAGAAATAAAAAATGATCCTAGAGAAGACAAGCCAGTAGAAAATAAAGATGTGGACAAAGGCAAAAAATAGAGAAATATTCAAATAAATATGGATATGATCTCAAGGGAGAACTTATTTATGCTCTTGAAATAGTAAAGAAGGTAAGAAAGCAAACTCTAAACTTGAAATTCAGTTTCAAGAATGTGATGAAGAGAGAAGATTGCTTATAGAGGATATACAAAAATCAAAGACTAAGGTAAAAAGGTTCAAAGATAAGTTAGAAGCAAATATCTTAGAATGTGAAAAGTTAGCACAAGAAGTGGCACTACTAAGAGAAGATTTAGAATACTCCAAATTCAAGCTAAAAGGATTCAAAAATAGCTCAAAGAACTTGGATTTGAATAGGTTTAAAAGAAATGTGAAGGAAATTCAAACTCAAGTTTTGGAGGAGAAGAAAATTCAGATGAAGATAATTCAGAAGGAGACGGTGTAAAAGAGAGTGAGACATCTAAGGATGAATTGGACAATATAGAGTTCAAAAAGAACATGAAAAATGCACAAAGAAGATACAAATGGAATAGCAATCAGAATAGGTCAAGAGAGACTAGGAGACCAATGAGGTTAAGACAATGAAACTTCAATAGAAGATGTTTTTCATGTCACAGGTTTGGACACATGGCTTCACAGTGCAGGACACATGAAAGACATAAATATGGATACAAACAACTTTTCCATGGGTATTGCTACTCATGTAATAAGTTTGTTCACAAGGCAATGAATTGCAGGGTTCATGATAGAAGAGGATATGGCTTCACTAAGAGAAATCCTAAGACATTTGCACCTCAAAGGAATAATAAAATTAAGTATTATAAGTGCAATAATTATGGTCACACAACAAATTAGTGTAGAGTAGACATTCTAAAATACGTAGGAACAAGAACAAGAACATGAACAAGAATAAGAACAGGAACAGGAACATGGATATGAACAAGAATGAGAACAAGAATAGGAATAGAAACAAGAACCAGAATGTAGAAATGGATAGGAACATGGATATGGAAAGAAAAATTCAGAGGAATCAGAAGGATTAGATAAGAAGGAAAGAGGATACAGGTAAATAACAGTGTTTATGGGAGTAGAAATACTCCCACCCTAGAATTAACCACCTTAAGAGGAGGTGGGGGAGCAGCTGAGATAAGAGGCTCATTATTAGCCCTGATCCCCAAAGGTGACCCTTTGCCATTGATGTCAAATGGGAGATACTTGAGTAAGGGGGAGATATTTGGTATTTGAGATAAAAGGAGAGCATTGAGCCAGGGGGAGCAGAACAAAAGAAAGGTCAAGTTTTTTGTAAAAATAAGTTGGGTTGCCATCAATGACAAAGGGGGAGATTATTGGATATTTTGAGTCCATAAGAGTTGTCTTTGATGTCAAGATAGAAATATGACATTGTTGATTTATGTCAAAACATGAATTTATCATTGATGCCAAGAAGTGAATCACCATTGACACCGAATGGTTGAAAGGTATAAGTGAAAATATATCATAGCACACCTCACAATATTATGAATGGCATATTTGAATGGTTTTTATTAAAACTAATGGTGGCAATTTTAATGGTTTTTATTAAAACCAGTGGTGGTAATTTTAATGGTTTTCATTAAAACCATATGAACAAGTTGCAAGGTTTTTCTAAAAACCGAGGATGCCCTAAAGTTTGGTTTAAAATACCAAAGCCCATTTAATTATTAAATTATAATAATTAAATTCTTCAAAAGAATTTAATTTATTATATTTAATAAATTAAATAAGCTAAATTTTTAGCACTTTAATAAAGTTTGGGCGCCTACTATAAAGCTTGAGCGTCAGGTTATTCACGAGCAAGGTTTACCCCTCTTTCGTCGACGTCACCACGCTCTCACTGTCGACGTGAAGAAACAAAGACACATGGTATATAAATACCATAGCCTTATCAAAGGTTAAGCATACTATCATCCACTAAAATAATTGATCTCTGAGCTTTGCAAAATTTCTCCTTGTGAAACAACAGTTTGTGCGAAGACTTAGGGCAGTGTGAGAGAAGAAGCCAAGACGTGGCTTGTGGAAATCAAAGGGTGCAAGGGAGTGGAGGCTTCAAGGAAGCACGTGGCTCCACATCATTGGGAGCCAAGGTGAAAGTGCTTAAGGAGAGAAGTGCTTACATTCTTTAATTTAATATTTGATTTTTTTGACTTAGGCTAAGGTTAGACTTAGGATAAATAAGGAGGTAAATGGTTTGATTAGTGCCTAAGTTAAAAAGGAGTTGTTAGGTGAAAGTTTAATTGGTGGATAAAAGCTCTTTTACCTTAGAAAAGAAAATATTAGTTATTGCAATATTTATTAAAGGTTTTATCTTTAAAGTGCAATAATAAAATAGGTATTCATAAGTAGAAAAGTAGATTGATTTTTGAAGATTAAAATTCTAAAGTGTCTTATGACAAATATGTTTGATTGAGATCAATTTGTGATGTCCTACAGTTTTGAGAAGTGAATATTCAAATTATTGTGGTGTTGGATATTATTTTAAGATTGGAGTAATAAGGTGTATTCATGAATTATTATATGCCTTGTATTGTTAACTAACCTTCATGAGCTTGACAAATAAGTGTTTTATTGTTGTGGCAGTTTCTTGAAGTTCCTTATCATCAAGAAAAAGGTATGGGCATTTTATTCCAAATTTAAGTTGTGTGATTGGTGTTTCTAAAAATAATTTTGGAGTGAAAAGGACTTGATTAGGGTTTCCTATTGAGTATGTTGAGTTAATGCTTCAAGGTTTTATGGAATAAAAAATTGTTGTTAAAACCTTGTTTGTTAAGCATTGTTGTTGAAGCCATTGGTTGTGTGAAGAACTTGAACTAGGTTTTGAAAAGAACATGAGTATCATTGCTATGTGAGGATTTTTTTATAAGCATTGTTGTTGAAGTGAGTTGTTGAGCAAAGAACTTGAACTAGAGTTTGCAAATACCATGAGTATCATTGTTATGTGAGGTTGGTTGTTGAGTATTGTTGAAAAAATTTTGAGTTGGTGTTCATATGCTTGGACTAGGGTTTGTGAGAAATGCATGTTTCATTGAGTGATTGGTTGAGTAGATTTGGTTGAGCCTAGTCAAGTGGATATGTGAAGTGATTTTTCAAGTTCCATAAAATAAACTATTCTATATTCTGAATTGAGTTGAGAAAGTAATTGAGCATTGAGTTGAATTTGAAGCATATTGAGTCTCTAACAATTCTCCTTATGTTTCTAAGAAAGTGATTGAGCATTGTGATGAGTATAGAGCATATTGAGTCTCTAACAATTCTCTTTATGTTTCTATGAGATTGGAAATAAATTTTGTGGACTTGTTGAGCATATTTGAGGTAAGTCTTTGAGGAGACTTGTGGACTGATTTTGTGTGAGTTTTTATGGAAACTTACAATACAAATTTGGAAAAATTCTTGAGAGGAATTCTTGAGCAAATTTAAGCAAGTTCTAGAGAGGACTTGTAGAGAACATTTGAGCAAGTTATAGAGAGGACTTGTAGAGTAGATTTGAGCAAGTTCTAGAGAGGACTTGTGGAGCAGATTTGGACAAGTTCTAGAGAGGACTTGTGGAGCATATTTGGACAAGTTATAGAGAGGACTTGTGGAGTATATTTGGACAAGTTCTAGAGAGGACTTGTGGACAGATTAGTATGAGCTTTTGTGGAAGCTTACAAGGCATATTTGAGTAAATTATTTGAGAAGACTTGAGAGTAGAGTTGATTGATTTGTTCAATCCCTGAGTTAAGGTTTAGGGCATATCCAATAGAGTTGAGTCAAGCCTTGAGTTAAGGCTTGAGGATAGAGATCAAGAATAAATTTGTGCTAGATCGAAGGACTATGTTTAGTGTAGATTTGAGGATAGAGTTTGGTGCAAATTTGAGGATAGGTTTGTGCCAGACCAGATATAGAGATTAAGAAGATTTATGCTAGATCGAAGGACTATGTTTAGTGTAGATTTGAGGATAGAGTTTAATTTAGATTTGAGGATAGGTTTGTGCTAGATCAGAGATAGAGATTGAGCAAATTTATGTTAGATCAAAGGACTATGTTTAGTGTAGATTTGAGATAGATCTTTGGAGGTGACAGAGTAGAGATAACAATAGTCTCCAATGGATAGAGATCCATTAGTCAGGGTAATGAGGATAGGTATTCTGATTGGGGACAAGAGTATTCAATGGATAGAAATCCACAAGCCAATGTAGTGGAGGTAGTAGTCTTCTAGAGGATCACCAACCAAAGCAAAGGAGAAGGAGTTCTCATGTGGATAGAGATACATGAACTTGATTTAGGGGATTGGTGTCTCCTTTGGACAAAGGTCCATAAACATTGTAATAGAGAAAGGATTACCAAGAGATTGATTGAGAAAATTTTAGTGAAATATTTTCTCCGTGGAGTAGCCCACATTAGGTGAACCACGTAAATTGTGGTGTCTCTATTGTGTGTGGTGATTTGTGCATTGCTTTGATTACTGCTATTGATATTGCTATATATACATTGCATAATATTGATTTGGAAAGAAAAGTAAAAAGTGGTCTTATACTGTTCACCCTCCCTCTCAGTATAAGCTTGTGTTCTTCAGTAACATCAACATGCTAGAATTAGTTCATCCAAAACCAATAGCAACTAAAGAAAATATTGAATATTATTTGGATAATAATCCTATAGAATAATATCTTGAGAAAATATTCAACTTAAACTCAACCCAACTTCCAGATTTAGAAAAAACATCTATGGATCAACAAGAACTTGAAGGGTTAGAGATAATAAATACCCCTCTTCATTTCAAATATGAATCACAAGATTTAATTGAAGAAACCATAGACGTCAACATAGGAGCGAACCAATATTCTCACCTTATCAAATTGGGAAAAGTCCTAACCCAAGAAGAATGGATAGAATACATGAAATTATTAAAAGAATTGTCTGGCATCTTCACTTGGGGATATGATGACATGCTAGAACTTGACACTTTTTTGGTGATCCATCATTTGGTAGTGCACCCCAACGCCAAACCTATCAAACAAAAATTAAGAAAGATACATCTAAGAGTTGCTCTATCAATAAAATATGAACTAAAAAAACTCCTAGATGTTTTTTTCATAAATGCCATAGATTATTCAGATTAGATATCTAACATCATCCTTGTTTCCAATAAGGAAGGATCCATTAGAATTTGCATAGATGTTTGAGACATAAACAATGCTTGTTTGAAATATGATTTCCCTTTACCAAATATAGACATGATAGTGGACTTCATTGTAGGATCTGAGATGCTATCCTTAATGGATGGATTCTCAAGCTACAACCAAATTAAGATAGCTCCAGAAGATCAATCTAAAATATCCTTTACTACCCCTTGGGGAAAATTCTGCTATCAAGTCATGTAATTTGGCCTTAAAAATGTAAGGGCAACATATCAAAGGGTCATGACATATATATTTCATGACATTATGCATAAAATTGTGCAATATTAAGTAGATGACATCCTGAATCAATCTAAAAAATGGTAAAATCACACTTGGGATCTCAAATGTATCTTCAAAATACTGCGAGATTATAGAGTCATACTAAAACCCAACAAATATATATTTGGGGTAACATCAGAAAAAATACTGGGTTCATCATATCTCACCATAGGATTGAAGTTGATCCTTCCAAAATTGTAGTAATAAAAAAAATAATGCCACCTACAAACTTAACTAAATTAAGAAGTTTGCAAGGCAAACTACAAGCTATTCATAGGTTTATATACCAACTCAAATATAAGTATCAATATTTCTCCAAATTGTTGAATAAGGGGATAAAATTTGAATGGGATGAAGGATGTTAAAAGGCCTTCAAATATCTAAAAAATTATCTCTTGAACCCACCCGTTTTGGTACTACCAAACCTAAATTAGCCACTACTGTTATACATAGCAGCTATCGAGCATGCTCTCAAAGCTTTATTAGCCCAATACGATGAAAAACATAGAGAAAGGGCAATTTACTACAATAGTAGAACTTTAGTAAACTATGAAACTTGCTACACACTACTAGAGAAGATTTGCCTAGCAATTGTCTTCTCATATATCAAATTAAGGTATTACATGCTTAGTCAAAATACTTATGTCTTAGCAAGGGTAGATCCATTGCACTACCTTATGTTTAACCCTACCTATCTAGTAGGACCACAAAGTGGGTCATAGCTCTTAATGAATTTGATATAGAATTTATAAACCAAAAATCACTGAAGGGGAAAGTTATAGCCGATCAACTGGCTGCATCCTCTTTAGAATCAAAACATCCCATAAGCATATCTTTTCCAGATGAAACAATATTTTCAATAGAATTCCAAGAGCCTAAAACTTTGGTCTTGTAATTTGATGGATCTAGATGTGCGAAAGGTGTAGGAGTTAGAATTATCCTAGTCACCCCACAACAACAACTCATCCCACTATCCTTTAAACTTTGCTTCTCATGTACTAATAATACAACGGAATACAAAGCACTCATCCTAGGTCTTATGGCTACAACAAAGCTAAATATTGAAAAAATAACAACATACAATGATTCACAATTAGTCATCAACCAAGTGAAAAATACTTATCAAACCAAATAAAAAAAACTAAAACCATACAAGGATATTGTAGACATGTTGAAAACTCACTTCAACAAAATTACCATAGAAGCCATACCATGATCTAGCAATAATTACATTGATGCTATGGCCATAGTAACATCTCTCATACCCTTAGAGTTGGAAGATGAATAGGATTCTATTATTATAATATCAATTAATGAATCTTCCATGTTCGAATCATGTATACAACCTCTTAAAATATGCAATATCGAAACATTTATGCCTCAAGAACCTTGGTATCAAGGCATATTTAAATTTATCAAAGAAGGAACATTCTCTAAGGGTTCCAACTCTAAAAAATGAAGACAATTTAGGCTAAAATCTTACAAATATGTCATCATTGGAGATATCTTATATCAACGCTCCTTTGAAGGTATACTCCTTAGATGCGTAAATGCAAATGAGGCCCAAGCTATCATAAAAGAAGCCTATGATGGAGCATGTGATTGATATTTTAGCAGATTATTCATATCCAAGAAGCTTCTTAGAAAGGCATACTATTGGCCCTCTATGGAAAAGGATGCTCACAACTATGTCAAGAAATGTGAGAAGTGTCAACGACATGACAACCTTGTTCACACCCCTTCTTAGGAATCACAATTGATCACATCTCATTGGCATTCTTTCTCTTGGGTATTGGATATCATAGGTAAAATCAATCCTCAATAATTGGATGGATATAAATTCATAATCACATCTATAGAATATTTCACTAAATGGGCCAAGGTAATATCCCTATCCATTGCAACATGGATTCATGTATCAAAGTTCATTCTAAATTAAATCATAAACCAATATGGTATACCTTCTACATGATTATATGTGGCCCTGATGATCTCGCATTTCCCCTTTATTTTATTCCAAACTTGGTATACACAAAAATAAATAAAAATCAATTACATTTTCTATCTTCTTCTCCTTCATCCATCATACTTCTTCCCTCTCTATGAAATGATTACTTCACGATCGCTTACAACTTAAACGCATATTTTATCTATTTCATACAAAATTACATCATTAATATCAAGAAACCATTTCACAGCAATACCATCAACAATACATATCTACAATACTGTTTGACAAAGGAAATTCTTTTTTATCAACACTCATGATTATTTAATAGACTCCTCAAGGACATCTTTTTCTCTCCTATAATACATTGATGACTTTTCTAAACTCTCTTGAAAAAAGATGTATTGCATAAGAGAACTTTAGGAGCAGTCTAGTGAATGTATCATGACATATATTCATCATATTAGTCAAATGTAACTCATTTGATATGCCATCCAGGGATGGAAAACCACATTTGACCAATCTCTTGTGAATTCATTATCATTTATGAATTTCACTAGTTACTAGCTAAATGGGGTTATCTTCCCTGATTGGCTTGTCATTTGAGTTCACAAAATCATATGCAATATATCATAAATAACTTACTCATTCGGAAAGTCGCACGAGCCAAGAAGCCCTTAATCATCCATTCTCATGTGGATTAATAATTATTTGTCAACTTTATATGGGAATGGATGATTATGGGTACTCTTCCCCGTTCGAAATACCATTTTAGTATGCCATCAAGCATAAATTAAATCCTCATGCATTATATTGAAAATAGATCATGATGATCATAACATTTCATTGATCCTATATCTTACAAACTTTTGCACTTACTTGCAAGTCTCATTAGGTAATGGATCAACGGTATCATTTCATTCCTTTTGATCTATTAAATTAGCATGTTATTATATTATCTTAAATCTCAATGATTACCTTCAATAAACCATACGGTATGAGATCTTATTGATCCAATATATTGTATATCTATAATAATTTATAAATATTACCAGGCAATGGATCAATATTGTCCTTGTAATCACCTAGTTCATTTTGTTGGTATTCTATCACACAAAAATCAGAATTTCCCATAAATTGTTGTTCAAATAGGTCTATCAAACTACGAAGCTCCATGGATCCAATGTCTTATGAGCCTACAATCATTTTAAAGCTTCACCAGATAATGGATCGATGTTATATTCATAGCCATCTGGTCTTCTACAACAATAGAACATCCACAAATCATACTCTCTCCATTAGCTATTTACCTAATAAACCATTGGATCAAATTTTTTTATTTCCAACTAGTATATTATACAAATACACAATAAACATCTAATCTCAAAATAATCACTCATCAAGAGTGCTAGATATTCTCTATCTATTTGTAAAAAATGTTAGTCAATAGATAGAAAATTCCCTCCCTCCTGATGTATGACAACAATCTATCATTTCTTATTTTCTTCAAAATGAAAACATCTAGACTGACTAATGGGTCCTTCAAGAACATTATGATTTGGTAATCAGTACTTCATGTACCCATAATCATTTATGAATGCGTTAAGCAATCAATTATTATATCCCTATACCTCCAAACAACCTATGAGCCAGAATGGATATTATCTATTCTTTCATACAAATAAGATCCTTCAGACTAAGGGTAATGTTGTCACATGGACCTAGACAAGGGATTTGTTTTCCATGCTCTGTACATATACATTCCTTTGTGCACACATCATGCAAATGAGAAGGACTTATTCTTCTCTTAGATTTTCCATATGGGAGAATTACCCTCAGTTTGAAATATTTTATTTACAATAATAAAATTTTGAATCTCTCAATACATTAGAGGTGGAAACAAGTATTAAGTCTAATTCCTCATGTACATGTAAATATTTGCATATGCGTTAGGTAATAGAATTATATACTCTTGTTACCATCTCTCATGTATCAATAAATTCAACAATATCAAGTCATTATCCTTGTTAAAACATTTTAATTTCAAACAATGAAAGCAAAAGAATGACACAAAATCATTTTGCAAGCCTTTCTGCAAATATTTGCAAACATCAACATTGTTATATAAAAAAATACTTTGCAACCATAAAAGTATTACATTCCAAATCATTCACAAATCATCATTTTAATATCTTACGAAAGTCCTTTCACAAATATTCATAATCACCACAACATCATATTGCAAAATATTTTACAAAAACAAAAACTTTGCATCACAAACATCATCTTAATGCCTTGCAAAAACCTTGCAAGCATCAATATCATTATGTTACATTGCAAAATATTTTACAATAATACAACTACATTGCACAAAATCAATTACAAAAGTATATCATCACTTCACAAAACATTTGCAAAGAGAATGAAATCAATTACAAAAAACATTCCACCACTTTGCAAAACACACAAAATATCATCAAATCATTACAAAGCACCACAATATATTTTGCAATCACATCAAACATTGTTTCAAAAGGGCAAATGTTTCATAGAAAATGACACTTGAACATTGATAATAAGCAATAACTTCATCTATGTGGTTAAGTGTTTCATAGAAAATGACACTTAAAAATTGATGAATAATCAAATATCTTAGCAATCTTATCTACGCAGTCAAGTGTTTCATGGATAATGGCACTTGAACATTGATAAGAAGTTAAAACTTCATCTATGTAGTTAAGTTTTTCATAAAGAATAACACTTACACTAATGAAACTCAAATATCTTATCTACATAGTCAAGTGTTTCATAGAGAGTGGCCCTTGAACATTGATAAGAAGCTAAAACTTCATCTATGCAATTAAGTGTTTCATAAAGAATGACACTTAAACACTAATAAAACTCAAATATCTTATCTACACAGTCAAGAGTTTCATAGAGAATGGCACTTGAACATTGATAAGAAGCTAAAACTTCATCTATGCAGTTAAGTGTTTTATATAGAATGACACTTAAAAACTGATGAAACTTAAATAACTTATCTACGTAATCAAGTATTTCATAGAGAATGGCACTTGAACATTGATAAGAATCCAAAAATTTATCTACACAATTAAGTGTTTTATAAATACTGGAATTTAAACACTGATAAAACTCAAATATCTGATCTACGTAGTCAAGTGTTTCATAGAGAATGACACTTGAACATTGATGAGAGAAAAATATACATATATACATCATGTAAATATTACAAGTACCTCATCTATGCAGCTAAGTGTTTCATAGAGTATGGCACTTAAACATTGATGAGAAGAAAATATTAAAAAAAAAATTATACTTCATGTACATATTACAGGTACCTCATCTACATAGCTAAGCGTTTCATAGAATATGAAACTTAAACATTGATGAGAAGAAAATATTTTTCAAAAAATTATACTTCATGTACATATTACAGGTACCTCATTATGTCTTAAATGCTATCATGAATGTGGTATCATAGGCCATCATTTAAACATAATGAGATCATGTTCCCACCTATGGGAATGCATAAAAGGTAAAACATCTACCTCTAAAATACATGAGTGTTCTCCTATATCTAGTCTAGAGACCATCTCTCATAGTGTACTTTTGATAGCTACCTATCATTAATTTTTCAATACATCTCTCAATCAGGGCATCCACCTCTTCTTAATGAATAATCATCATCATGATTTTACAAAACCATCACTAAGCAACCAATCAAGACTACAATCACTTAGTCAACTATATCATAAAATCTCAACACATCAATACATAAAACATCACACATCAAAGCATCATATTTTCAAACATCTAAATCAAACCACAAAGAATCAAGGCATCACATCAAGCTCAAAATACAAGTATCACACACACACACACACACACACACACACACATATATATATACCTCATATCATACATACCATTGAAGAAGGTGTACCATAAAAGAAAACAAAAAGGTACACTCAACTCATAAAAGAAGGGTGTACCACAACCCAAAAATTGATACACTCACTCCTGAACACCCCTAAACCTGCATAGCTACTAGAACCTACCTCTCCACCACCTCCTGGTGGAGGATGAGGACATGGTTAAAAATTGATAGACCTCCAAGAGGTATCACTCACTGATAGGGCCCTCAATCATGATCCTGAAGGTGATAATACTTGTCACTCTATAGGGACCACTACATGATATAGATGATAGTAGTACGTGGTCCTACCCTTCTCCCTCTCCCTTCTCATATGATCCAACTCAAATATAACACTATAAATGATCATATGATCCATGGCATGCTCCTTCCCAACTAAATCTAGTGATAACTAGAGCCTATATATGGTTCCCTCACTATAAACTCTTTTTAGGGCCATATCATCTCGGACCCTGCTCACATCCTCCACTTGCATGATCTCAAAGGCTATCAAATACCTCCTCACCTCATCAAAATTATAGTGGAGAGCCCTTAAATCTACCACTAAATCCTTCTCTATGATCTTGCTAGGATTTTCATCCCCACAAAAATATGGTTTCGCTCCACCAAAGTTTGACTCTGCTTCACCCAAACTCAATCCCACATCGCTAGGTGGGGCACATAGAATTAGAATTATGAACAATGGAGCTACATATAAGGTGGTATTGTATTATCCTCTAGTCCTTCATCTAGCTACTATCCTCTACCATCTCTCCCTCCTACATTGATGCCTATCTCCTCTTCGAGTATTAAGCATGTCTTGAAATGCCTATCCTTGGTCCCTCGATGGTGAGACCGTTATCAACTAATGAGTATTGAATATCTCATACCAATTTGTATACTTTTCCATCACTCCTATATCATCTAATATAGGTATTAGCAATACAAGATCATACACATCAATCTCCATGTAGGTATCAGGGTCCACTTGATCCCACCATGTCTCATGATGCACTCATCATATCCACATCTTACCTACCATCGATATCCCTTGCACCTCCTCATGTTGGCATGACATGCGGTCATATCAATACAAATCATAGGCCTTGTTCCCATAATATAACCACCATATTTGCCTTACCCTAATCAGCTCCTTGTGGTCATATGTTAACACACCTATCCCTACATGGTCATAAAATGATGTGCACCACCCTCAAATCATCGATCAGGTGTCTCACCCAAGCTAAAGAGTAGAACAAGATTTGGATACACCTCACCCACCTGGATAGCTAGTGGATAGCTAGTGGATAGCTATGTGCTCCCATACCTAGACCTAGAGTAAAGTACAACATATCAGGATCTTATCTTGCTTGTATACCACTCTATATAGAGTGTGGTATAACCTTATCAAGATAGCAGGAGCCCACTCATAGATGATATGATCATCCCTAAATCTTGATATAATATCTGCCCATACCCATGGCATGAAATACCTATTGGTATATCCCATCATCAACCCTAACACGATTGATGTTAGAAATGTAGTCAACCGATCAATATGTCCTCCCACATAGGCATCATTAATCCTTAGTCCATCCTTCATCCCTATAAAATTAACCCTCCTTAAGCCTAGTCCTCACACTTGATTCTATATGAATAGGAACATCCCAAACAGGTACTTTGAGGATATGCCATACATCCTCCAATGTGACTATCAAATCACCCATCAATAGCCTAAAATTATTAGTAGATAAGTACCACCTCTCTGCAAGGGTTATTAATAAGGAGTGATCAAACTCTAACTTAGGCATGTATTCCACATAGTACAACCCCATCACTACCAACACAACCACATCCTCCTCCCTCTTCTCACTCACCAAAATTCTCTCCAAGCACTTAGGATGATGCTCTTGACTCACCAAAATCTTCATCCCCTGCCAAAAAAACCACATCCAAAGATTTAGTTAGAAAATATATCAACTCATCTCAAAACATTAAAAAATTATTACCATTAGATAGGGCTCAAAAGAGCTTTCCAATGCGTATAAATATACTTGTATTTGCACACATATCAATGTTTAAAACTATAAAACAAAAATTGTAGTCCATTGCCAAATTTGCCAGTTCCAAATCTACCACTGGGACCAAATTCACCACTAGCACCAGTGCCAAATTTTCCACTGGTGTCAAATTTTCCACTGGTGTCAAATTTTCCATAGCTTTTGAAAAATAAAAATAAATAACACAAAAAAAAATTGAGTTGGAACAAAATATGTACCTCTCGATCTCGCTTCGAAACTTCCACCATCCCTCGAACAATGTTCGCATGATGCACCCAACCCTAGTTATGTGCCATCCTATCAAATAACTGTATCTCTCTCTATCAAACTTTCTAAAATTTGTAAGGTGTAAATGAAGACACTCTTACCTTTCCTTCTACCTTTTAAACCACCAACCTATCATCACCAACTCAGCCAATCCAAAAATTTACCCTAAAATGCACCATTAGGCACACCGCTCTCAAGGTAGAGACTATGCCATGAGGCAAACATTTTCATGGGGTAAAATGATCTTCTCTAGATATCAAGGCACGCAAAACAAGGCATATGTATGTAATGATACAAAATCATAAAAATAAGCAAAATCACAATCATCTCTTCAAATCAACAAAGCAATACAATAGCAACACATTACAATATCAAAATTGAGTATCATAACTTAAATTTTGATGCAATATCATGATATCATGTCAAAAGTAGGGCAAAATGTAGACACCCAATTTTGACACTCCAGGTCAAACCTTTCGAAACTAGTCGTAAACACCACAAAACGTCTCAAAACCAGTAACAAATGCTATACAACCTCAATTTAATCATTTCTAGTTATTTTGGGTATCTTTTTTTACCTTTACCAAATTCATCACTCTTACCAAATTTGCTAGTGGTGAATTTGGTAATATGAGTGGTGAATTTAGAAAAACTATAGAGATCAACTCTTGATGTTCAAAATTAGTTTTGACCAAATTCACCACTCCTACAACATTTGCCAGTGGAAAATTTGGCTGGTGGTAAATTTGGTAAAATTTCAAATTTCTAAGTTAAAAAAAATCATGTCTCCTTGACCAAATTTTCCACTTAGACCACCAAATTCACCAATGGCAAATTTGGCAAAACGACTTAGAATCTTTGGCATGAGACAGAAGGATGTGGATTGCAATCCTCTATTTTCTACCATTGATCCCACATGTCCCAACAACACACCATATGCACTAATTTAATTCAATCCTATTCATTTTCCCCTCAATTCCCCTCCCAAATCCTATTTAAGGAGCCCCTTGGGTAGGCATTTGGCATGGTTTTTCATTGTAGTTATACTCTACTAATATTTTAAGCTCTCCCTCCATAGCATTATTTATTCTCAAGCTTTTATGAAGCATTTCAATCATTTCACAAGCAAGGCAAATGGGGACTTTAGGGCATGGAAGTCACCATTGGAGGCAAGAAATATAGTTCTCCCAAATTATTTCTCCACTCCATTCATATTTGTTTCATTGCATTTTGTCCTCTAGGTTGTAGCCTTGCTAACTTGCACCTTCTATTTTTGGGCATTTCTAATTTTCATGCTTTCAATCTCTTTTATAAGCTTCAAATATTTATTTTCAGCCATTTAATCTTTGTTTTGTATCCTCTCTTCAAGCATAAAACTCTCATTTAGCTTATTAATATCTATTTTGTAGTTATTTAATATCTATTTTGTAGGTCCATTGGGATTATATGTATATGTCATCCATATTTTAATCATAACTTTCTATTTTGCAGGGTCTTATTACATATTTTTCTTGCATCTAATACCATAATACTTGTTGTCCTTTTATTTGTAGCTATCTTATTTATATAGGCAGAAAACTAGCTTCTCTATTTCCTTCCATGCTCATCTAATTTTGTGCTTTCTTTACTTGCAAGCATATGATTTACATAACCATTCTTATTATAATTTCTCTTTCATATTTTATAAGTAAGTTTGTATTGCATACATATATCATTCCTTTTTATATATCTCCAAGAGCAAGGTGTGGACAATACAAGGATATTATTGCCTTGTTATCTCTCCCTTTTGCAAAGCTTCAAGCACTTATCATATCAAATTTCCCTCCCATTTTGCTTACTGCTGTAAATTTATGAATTGTGGGCATCATTCATATACCTTTACATTTTCATTTGATTTCACCATTTAAATACTAATTTTGTAACATCCCAATTTTTACCCCCTACTTTGTGTTTGCATTATATAGCTTAAGGTTTGATTTCATAGAGATGATTATGAAATAGAAATGGTTAGTATGCTTTGCTAGATTAGGAGAATTTGATGCTAAACATGAATTGTTAGTGGTATTTAAAGTATTTATTTGGAATGTTTCTTTGTCTCCTTATTTAGTTGGTAATTTAGTTGTTAATATTGGTTTATTTTGTTAATCATGGTCTTTATCTTGTGTTAAGCTTGATTAATGGACAACATTTAAGAGGCATTAAATCTAGTGTTATTTTATCCCTAGATTAGTTACAAGTTAATTGTAATTAACTAGGTTAATTAACTAGTTGCTTAGCAATGAAGTAAATATTAGTTGAAGAGCTGGTATGTGTTTGATTGTGATTGAACCACCCTAGATGCAAAGTCAAAGATAACTCCAATTTCTAGATAGAATTTATGATGGGCTCATATTCAACATTTTTTAGTAATAAAAAATTGGTTATGGGGGGAGGGTGAGTTCCATTTTAAATAGAGGTATTTGGGAAGGCAAAGACATAGCGATATTTGCAAAGTGATATCAGGGATTATGCTCTCCAATAGAGTTGGATCAAAAACCATAAATATCGCATTCTTTGAAAATTGGCTTTAGAAATCTAGAGGTTCCTAGGGAGTATGCTCTTCGGGATTTGCTCAAATCAGAAACTATATGGGCCTTGTGATTTGGCATAGTTTTTCCTCACCTTGTTGCTTTGCTAAAAAAAAGAGAGTCAAGTGTAAGTCAAAGTATTGGAAGACTTTTTGGAGCTTGAATCCGGTAAAGTCTACGAAATATTTAGGTTAGTGTTAAGATCCCAACTATAGTATGAATGATGAGTATGATTTTTTGGTGAACGAGTTGATGATATAGTAGTAGCTTTTCTTGTTGTAAAGGTTAATGGTATTAATGGGGTATAAATAAAAGCTCTATGTATTAGAGAATTATTGTTATGCAATTTGTGAGGTTCTTCCCTTGGAAATCTTATTTATTAGCAAAATATAGTCAAGTCCTTTTAAGTAAGTTGCAGGTATTGAATTTGATGGGTCATTTTATGAGGATATTACGTAGACTAGTATTGCTTGTTATGAGCTTGCATGGGTAAGTTAGAAGTTTACATATATTTGTTACAAGGGTTGTGTTTAGAGATTTAAAATAAAAAGAGTGATCCTCGAATTTATTAGAGACATAATGATCTCAAGCTTTCTATAGATGAAGCCTTGCTATATGATCTTGAGCACAAGTTTACCTTCAATAAGAGTTCTCAAGACTCAATTATAGGGCCCTTGTGTTAGGTGAAGAAAAACTTGGGTATTTGAGGGTGACCAATGCATAGATCAAATAATCTGGCTATGAGACATAGGACGAATACCTCTCCACTTGCATATGTGAAGGTCTTATTGAATTATGTATTATGTTTTGATGTTATTTAGCATTTTTTATTGTCTACGAGGCATGTCATGAAAAACGTAGATGTCCTTGAGCCCTCAAAACAGATTTTTGATCCGGTTCCTACAATGATTAACCCTAAATGTCATCCTCTGAAGGTGAAGTAATGTGTTTCATCGATGTACATTGAAATCCATGGTCCTATTTCATGAGCACAAGAGACCTCCAATATGTCTTATATCATAAAAAAAGACTACGCAATGTAGATCATGTTTGGTGAGAAGTGCAAATGTTGCTCTGCGAAAGCCCGAGACAATATTTAATTTTTGATAAATGAATTTAGGGTTATTTCTCTAATGTTTTGAAAAATCCATAATAATCGTTGATGAAACCCATTAGGTGCATAGATCATACCATGTGTCTCTATCTGGTTAGACGCTTAGGGTTTGAATATCCCATACGTGATGAAACATGCACAGGGTATGATTTTTGTTTCATAAAGAGCAAGAGTCTATGATCCATGATGCCTATGGGGTCTATGGAGGCAATCACCTCGAATGATGTGCTAAGAACTTAGCCATTAGGCTAAGGCACTAGCACTTATCATAGGTCCTCCCTTATGACTTTTGAAAATGTTAGGGATGAATTCCCTAACTATAATATTACCATGTTGCTTTTATTTAATGAGAACATGAATAGGTTTAAGTTAGACATAGGTATGGATGGTGAAATAAAATATAGTGGTATAATAGGGTTTATGGTTAGAAATCATAGATCTAGGATTTATGGTTTGGATTAATAAGTTATCTCACTATAGCAACTTTGGGTCTTAAATTTATATTGAAATAGATATAAAGGGGTAAGAGGGTCTAATTGGTAATATTAGATAATTATCCTAAAAATACTCAGATTAAGATTTTAGCTAAAAGTTAAAGTTCAACAAAGGAAAATTTGTATTTGCACCATATCCATTTATTGAGTAGGGTTTGAAATATTTATGGGGTTATGAATATCCCTAGCCTAGTACAATAATGTTATGACTCAAACTTGTTTGATGGAATCTAATGCTATATGTCTCAGTGAAGAAGATAAATCTATGATGAAACTTAGATTTACTTGTTCTAAATAGTGTAGATAATTATAGGTTTGATTATATGTGTACAAGGCAAAAATAGATTAGCCTACTCATAGAAGGTTTTGGTTGTTTATGATGAATGCTCTTTGAAAAAACTAAGTAAGATGCTAGTATCTTGAAAAGAAAAAAAAAAGGGCTCTTAAGGAATGTGGTCACACTTAAGGGGTTGAATGAAAGAATGTTCTCCTTTGATATTGTGATTTTATGTTATGTACAATTTTTTTTAAATGCTATCTCTGGGTGTTTTTATATTTAAGTTTTGATAACCTATATGAAGAAAATAATAGCATATTTGTGATACTGTGATTTCAATGCATTGAAAAAATAGAATCATGTATATGCAATCATGCATGCTAGAATGAGGAATAAAATATTATGAGGGCATAATCTAATGTGGGAGAAAAGGTAACTAGGTTGCATTTCTCAAGAACTTTTGGGGTTCTCCGTGGCCATGTCAATGGATGTATTAGTATAAATTCAAGAGAATGTTTCCTGTGTGATGGGATCTGGGATGAAAGGAATGGGAAAAGTTTCATTCTTAGGAAAGTATGGGATTTCCTACTCTTGAATTGAGTTGAATGCATGTTTGTTTATAAATGTGTAAGGTGTTTGTTGAAAAACTATTTTACATTCTATGGATTACTGTTGCATATCATTTCATAGTTAGTTATGCATGTTCATAAGTTGGATTGTCCTGATCCTGAGTAACCATTCACTTAGTACTGGTGGAACTAAGACAACTAGTACCCAAAGTACCTGTTGAACCTAAAAGAGAGTTGAATATTTGGATGAAGTTGATGTTGTATTCAAATTTATGTGACTATTGTTGTAACGTGAAAAGCTTTTTTGTAGAAGAAATAATGTAATAGCTTGTAGGAGATTATGATTTATTGAAGAAAGTTTTAAAAATGTAACTCCCAAGTATCTGGTTGTATTGGATAAGAACAATGTAATCTGTTGAAGTTTTATGTTCATGGAAAAACAAGTTTTTTACATGATTTGTTATGTTACTTGGATTCTCAAGTGGATGCTTTGTTTATATATGACTAAATTAGATATTTACTTTCTATAAGTGAGAATGTGGAAACATATAATGAACATAAATATATCAAAGGATACATAACTAAGAGGTCTAAAGTGTAGAAGTCAATGAGACATAGTAGTAGGCAACAATATACCTATGATAATTTTTTGGATGATTTCCTTAACAAACAATATGTAGTATGGTTATTTGGTTAAACATTGCACCTAAAATATTACCTCATTGGAAAAAATGAGCAATCAATAAGGTACACGCTTAAGGTTAGGTTGAAAGACACCTATGGATGGAACTAGTTTAACATGGGGTTAAACAATAATGGAAATATGCGTTCTAGTTGGAACATATTGGAAAATTCTCGTTGATCATTATGGGACACTGGCCACTCCCATGCACATGGATAAACTCTGATCAATTTGATTCCTGTGTGGTGCATAGCCTTGGAAACTCATGTGACTACATGTTCAATGAAAACTATATAAAAATCTCTCATTAATATGTAAGTAAAAAAAATATGGGTGTGATGGTTGGTTTTGGTTGGGTAGTTTGGGGTTATTACAAATTTTCTATAATTAGATGTAGAATTATTTATTTAAAATTATTCCTAACATCATAGCATCTAATTTCCATTCCCTTACACCTTAGTTTAGTTGAAATTTTAGTTATATTTGTTACTTTCATCATTCTTGCATACATCTTAAATTTAGTCATTAAATTCTCTAATTTAGTGGTTTAGATCTATGATTTTATCAGTTATAGACCTAGTAAATATCATTATAATCCCTTCTCTGTAATATCATTTTAAGACACTATCGAAATCTACCCCAAAATAGCCGTGAAATCCTTAAAATAATTTTTTCAAACAAAAGTTTCCATCCTTGTACTGTTAGTGGTGAATTTGGAAACCAAAAAATACTTTGAACCATATTCACCACTACCAAATTTTCCAATGGCAAATTTGACAAAAACAAGTGGTGAATTTGACAAAAGGCTAAAAACCACTCAAGGTAAGCATTCTTAAATTTTTATCAAAAAGGAGTCTAATCAGCTATTTAGACAAGTTTCTACCCTATACAATCCCCAAACAGACCCCTCAAAGTAGAAAACCCTAATTTTTTGGTCTTTTGTGCAAATTTACCAAAATCACCACCGTAGAGGTGAATTTGGTAGCAGTGGCAAAATTGGTAGATTTAGTGGTGAATTTGGCAACAAGCTCTAGAAAGAGGTGATTCTACCACTTGGTATTTCTCTAGCCTAGTATTTCTTATTTCTCTATGTTTCTCTTCTATTTTATGTTGTTTTATACTTCAAATCACATTTCATTTGGGAAATTAAAGAATCTTAACTAGAAACCCAAATAATCTATAAAAACATTTAATTGTGTTATAAAACATTGTAATTTCTTTAAAAAACATCTCTAAAATAGTAAATTAAGGAGCATTAGACTAAATTATAGCCCTTTTATCATTTTCAAGTTCATAGGCAAAGAATCATAAATCATTTAGTTGCATTTAGGCTAACTTGTCTTGCATTTTCCCTTGTTTTACCTTGAAATATAAAAATCTCCTTAGTTAGCTCATACAAACTTGAAAAGCATATAGGATAGCTCTTGTATTCTTGCATTTGTGTGATAAAATATTTTGCATTGCATTTAGATGATCATTGATGATTTAGGTTTAAATAACCGTTAAGGCTTGAAAAAAAATTGAGATAGATAGCGATCCAAAACTTTAGGTGTTTTCTTTGAATAAATCCATAAAAAACTGATCAAACAAGCATCACATCAACTTATTCAAAACCTAAAAAAAATCATTGAGTAGGAGTCTAGTTGTGTTGAGAATTTTCATATTTTTGGGATCTCCTTTAGAAATAGATCCTCAAGTGGGGAAGCAAAGATTCCAATGAATCTCCCCCACGCATACTTGATATTAAATTAGACTTAAGGGGAAAGGAACATGATTTTTACTACCATATATAGGTCATATTTCAGTTCAAAAGCCCCAAAGGCACCAAAACCCCTTTGGTCAACATCTAGAATAGATTTTTCTTTCTTACAAAAACTTAGGATTTACTTTCTTGTCTAAAAGTAACTTTAGCCTGAGTGACCCTTGTACCCAGTAATCTACTCTATTACACATAGCATTTGTAACGATTTATTATCCATGCAATTTGGTAGGATGAGTAGAATACCATAAGTACATTCTTCATCAATCACAAATTAGCACCTTTCAATCAATTATGTATGATTCTTGTTTTCATATAATAAATTTCTTTTCATGTTCATAGATTAGCTTAGGTTCAAGCCCCATTCTGCTCAAGAAAAATCATACCCATAAAATTTATTTACTTATATATTCATACACTATATTATCTTAGCAACCCCACTTTTCTTGGGCAAAATCAGATCCATCAATTAGCATTGCTAATCCTCATCTAGATAGATCTAGTTAGAGTAGCATTAAGCAACATCAATCCTAAATAATAGAAGCCACCATCAATAAATAAATCAAACAACCACAAACAAATTTGAGATGTTCAAGGTATCACACCCTCCCATAAACCAATAAAATCAATCAAATCACATCAATCAATTAATCAAGCAAGTAAATAATAAAACAACTTGGGGATGCTCAAGGTATCACGTCTTCCCCACTGATCAATTGAATCAATTCAATAAAATTAGGTCAATTAATCAATAAACTTGGGGGTAATCAAGGTATTGCACCTTCTCCATTAGTCTCATTAAATTATTAAACAACTTGGGGGTGTTCAAGGTATCACACCTTCTCTACCAATCAAATCAAAAAATCAATCAAACAACTTGGGGGTGTCTAAGGTATCACACCTTCTCCATCAGTCAAATCAAACAACTTGGGGGTATTTAAGGTATCACACCTTCTCCATCAATCAAATCAAACAATCAATAAAAAAAATTGGGTATGTTTCAAGTATCATACCTTCTCCACCAATCTAGCATAAGACTCAATCAATCAAACAACAATCAACCAACTTGGGGATAATCAAGGTATCACATATTACTTGTCAATAAATAAATTAAAAAATCATCAAACAACATGGGGATGTTCAAGGTATCACATCTTCTTTATTAATCAATCAATCAAATCAAATCAATCACATCAATAATCAAACAAGTGAGGATGTTCAAGGTATCACACCTTCCCCACTAAAAGAATCAAATAAACTCAATCAATCAAATAATCATCAACCAATGTGGGGATGTTCAAGGTATCACACCTTCCTCAATAACCAATCAAATTAATCAAATAATCAAACACAACATAATGTATGGGTGTCCAAGGTATCACACCTTTCCCATCAGTCACATCAAATCAATCAAATCAATCAATCACATCAATCATCAAACAAGTGGGGATATTCAGGGTATCACACCTTCCCCACTAACCAATAAAATCAAATCAATCACATCAATCCTCCAATAAGTGGGAATTTTCAAGGTATCACACCTTCCCCACCAACCAATCAAATTCAATCAACTTAATCAATCAATCAAGCACAAGGCTTAATCACATAAAATAATCATCAAACCACTTGGCTATGTTTTAGGTATTGCACCTTCCCCACTAATCATACAAAAAGCTCAAACACTCAATAAATCAAGCACTTTGCCTTGCCATCAAGACTTTGGTATGGTTTTATCAATGCCATCACACATTCAATCAATAAATCAGTTATCGGGTTTAAAATTTTGTGTCTTATTATCAGAGGTTACATCCTTTGCCTTGCATTCACATCTCACAACAAATCATTTTCCATGTTCAAAATGTTGCATCCTTCTGTCAAAGGTTGCACCCTTTGCCTTGTCATATCAAAAATCACATCTAGTTCAAAATATCCCAAAGACACCAAACCCCTTTGGGTACATTCAAATTTTATTTTAAAGGCTCCAAGGCACCAAACCCCTTTGGTCACATTTCAATTCAAAATGCCCCAAAGGAATAAAATCCCTTTGGTCATATTTCAATTCAAAAGGCTCGAAAGACACCAAACCCCTTTGGTCATATTTCAATTCAAAATCTCCAAATGCACCAAACTCCTTTAGTCACATTGTAGTTCAAAAAGACTCCAAAGATACCAAAAACCTTTGGCCACACTTCAATTCAAAGGATCCAAAGGTACTAAACCCCTTTGGTCACATTTTAATTAAAAAGGCTCCAAAGGTACCAAACCTCTTTTTTGGTCACACTTCAATTTAAAGGCTCCAAAGGCACCAAACCCCTTTGGTCACATTTCAATTCAAAGGTACCAAAATCCTTTGGTCATACCTCAATTCAAATCCTCCAAAGGCACTCACCCCTTTGGTCAAATACCAATTTTAGTTCAAAGGCCCCAAAGGTACTAAACCCCTTTGGTCAACATTTTCTATTTCAGTTCAAAAGCTCCAAAGGCACCAAACCTGTTTGGTCATATTTTAGTTCAAAAGTCCCAAAGACACCAAAATCCCTTTGGTCAACATCTAGAATATATTTTTTCCTTACAAAAGCTTAGGATTAACTTTCTTATCTTAGATTAACTTTAGCCTGAGTGAGCCTTGTACATAGTAATCTACTCTAGTACACATAGCAGTTGCAATGACTGTTTATTAATGAAATATGGTAGGATGAGTAGATTACCATAAGGACACTCACCACAAATAATAAATTAGCATCTTTCAATAAATTATGTGATATTATTGTTTTCATATAATAACTTTCTTTTCATGTTCATAGACTAGTTTAGGTTCAAACCCCATTCTACTCGGGCAAAATCATACCCATAAAATTGCTTTACTTTTATATTCATACACTAGATTAGCTTAGCAACCCCATTTTTCTCAAGTAAAAATAGAACCATCAATTATATTAGATTAGCTTAGCAACCCCATTCTTCTCGGGAAAAAGTAGAGCCATCGATTAGATTAGATTAACTTAACAACCCCATCTTGCTTGGGCATAACCAGAGACATAGATTACATTTCCTTTCATAGCCATAAATTAGATTAGAATATAGTCCCATTCTGCTTGGGTAGAAATCAAGACATAGATTAGATTTTATTACAATCTCATTCTGCCCGAGCAAAAGTAGAGTCATCTATTAGATTAGAATATAGCTTCATTATGCTCTAGCAAAAGTAGAAATATATTAGATTTGATTACAACTCCATTATGCTTGAGCAAAAGAAGATCCATATATTATATTAGAATACAACTACATTTTTCTCAGGCAAAATCAAAGACATATATTAGATTTACTCCTATGTAATTTCTTGCTTTCATAAATTAGATTTACTTTTATGTAATTTTTTACTTTCATAGATTAGATTTATGTTTATGTAATTTATTGCTTTCATAGATTAGATTTAATTTTATGTAGTTTCTTGCTTTCATATATTAGATTTAATTTTACGCAATTTACCTACTTTTATATCTTAGATTCTCTTTCTTGTCATCAATTTGCTAACTTAGATCCTTGAGTGAACTTGTATCTAGTTATCAACTCTAGTCACATAGCAGCTGCAATTATTGGTTATCAATGCAATCCAGTAGGAAGGATATATTACCATAAGGACACTTGGTTCAATGAAAAATCCATAAAAACAAAAATCATCACAATCAATAAAAATATAACAAGCGCACCCAAAATCTTTATTATTTTTATCCCAAAGTGAAATAAGAAAAAGTATATCATTCCACTTATCAGTCCTGCACTTCCCCCCAAATCCAACCACTCCAATTTCCAAAGCCATCTAGATACGTCGTTTGCCTTGCATTCACATCTCACAACAAATCATTTTCTAGGTTCAAAATGTTGCATCCTTTTGTCAAAGGTTGCACCCTTTGCCTTACCATATCAAAAATCACATCTAGTTCAAAAGATCCCAAAGACACCAAACCCCTTTAGGCACATTCAAATTTTATTTTAAAGGCTCCAAGGCACCAAACCCCTTTGGTCACATTTCAATTCAAAAGGTCCCAAAGGAACAAAACCCCTTTGGTCATATTTCAATTCAAAAGGCTCGAAATACACCAAACCCCTTTGGTCATATTTCAATTCAAAAGCTCCAAATGCACCAAACTCCTTTAGTCACATTATAGTTCAAAAAGACTCCAAAGATACCAAAACCCTTTGGTCACACTTCAATTCAAAGGATCCAAAGGCACTAAACCCATTTGGTCACATTTTAATTAAAAAGGCTCCAAAGGTACCAAACCTCTTTTTTGGTCACACTTCAATTTAAAGGCTCCAAAGGCACCAAACCCCTTTGGTCACATTCCAATTCAAAGGTACCAAAATCCTTTGGTCACACCTCAATTCAAATCCTCCAAAGGCACTCATTCCTTTGGTTAAATACCATTTTTAGTTCAAAGGTCCCAAAGGTACTAAACCCCTTTGGTCAACATTTTCTATTTCAGTTCAAAAGCTCCAAAGGCACCAAACCTCTTTGGTCACATTTTAGTTCAAAAGCCCCAAAGACACCAAAACACATTTGGTCAACATCTAGAATAGATTTTTTCCTTACAAAAGCTTAGGATTAACTTTCTTATCTTAGATTAACTTTAGCCTGAGTGAGCCTTATACCTAGTAATCTACTCTAGTACACATAGCGGTTGTAATGAATGATTATCCATGCAATCTAGTAGGATGGATAGATTACCATAAGGACACTCATAACGAATAATAAATTAGCACCTTTCAATAAATTATGTAATATTATTATTTTCATATAATAACTTTTTTTTCATGTTCATAGACTAGTTTAGGTTCAAACCCCATTCTACTCGGTCAAAATCATACCCATAAAATTTGTTTTACTTTTATATTCATACACTAGATTAGCTTAGCAACCCTATTTTTCTCAAGTAAAAATAGAACCATCAATTAGATTAGATTAGCTTAGCAACCCCATTCTTCTTGGGCAAAAGTAGAGCCATCGATTAGATTAGATTAACTTAACAACCCCATCTTGCTTGGGCATAAGCAAAGACATAGATTAATTTTCCTTTCATAGCCATAAATTATATTAGAATATAGTCCCATTCTACTTGGGTAGAAGCAGAGACATAGATTAGATTTTATTACAATCTCATTCTGCCCGAGTAGAAGTAGAGTCATCTATTATATTAGAATATAGCTTCATTATGCTCGAGCAAAAATAGAGATAGATTAGATTTGATTACAACTCCATTATGCTTGAGAGAAAGCAGATCCATCTATTAGATTAGAATACAACTCCATTTTACTCAGGCAAAAGTAGAGACATATATTAGATTTACTCCTATGTAATTTCTTGCTTTCATAGATTAGATTTACTTTTATGTAATTTTTTACTTTTATAGATTAGATTTATGTTTATGTAATTTCTTACTTTCAAATATTAGATTTAATTTTATGTAGTTTATTGCTTTCATAGATTAGATTTAATTTTACGTAATTTACCTACTTTTATATCTTAGATTCTCTTTCTTGTCATCAATTTCCTAGCTTAGATCCTCAAGTGAACCTTGTATCTAGTTATCTACTCTAGTCACATAGCAGTTGCAATGATTGGTTATCAATGCAATCCAGTAGGAAGGATATATTACCATAAGGACACTTGTTTCAATAAAAAATCATCACAATAAATAAAAATATAACAAGCGCACACAAAATATTTATTTTTTTAATCCCAAAGTGAAATAAGAAAAAGTATATCATACCACTTATCAGTCCTGCACTTCCCCCCAACTCCAACCACTCCACTTTCCAAAGCCATCTAGTTACGTCATTTGCCTTGCATTCACATATCACAACAAATCATTTTCTAGGTTTAAAATGTTGCATCCTTTTGTCAAAGGTTGCACCCTTTGCCTTGTCATATCAAAAATCACATCTAGTTCAAAATATCCCAAAGACACCAAACCCATTTGGGCACATTCATATATTATTTTAAACGCTCCAAGGCATCAAACCCCTTTGGTCACAATTTCAATTCAAAAGGTCCCAAAGGAACAAAACCCCTTTGGTCATATTTCAATTCAAAAGGCTTGAAAGACACCAAACCCCTTTGGTCATATTTAAATTTAAAAGCTCCAAATGCACCAAACTCATTTAGTCACATTCTAGTTCAAAAAGTCTCCAAATATACCAAAACCCTTTGGTCACACTTCAATTCAAAGGATCCAAAGGCACTAAACCCCTTTGGTCACATTTTAATTAAAAAGGCTCCAAAGGTACCAAACCTTTTTTTTGGTCACACTTCAATTTAAAGGATCAAAAGGCACCAAAGCCCTTTGGTCACATTTCAATTCAAAGGTACCAAAGGTACAAAAATCCTTTGGTCATACCTCAATTCAAATCCTCCAAAGGCACCCACCTCTTTGGTCAAATACCAATTTTAGTTCAAATGTCCCAAAGGTACTAAACCCCTTTGGTCAACATTTTCTATTTCAGTTCAAAAGCTCCAGAGGCACCAAACCTCTTTGGTCACATTTTAGTTCAAAAGCCTTAAAGACACTAAAACCCATTTGGTAAACATCTAGAATATATTTTTTTCTTACAAAAGCTTAGGATTAAATTTCTTATCTTAGATTAACTTTAGCCTGAGTGAGCCTTGTATCTAGTAATCTACTCTAGTACACATAGCGGTTGCAATGACTGATTATCCAAGCAATTTGGTAGGATGAATAGATTACCATAAGGACACTCATAACGAATAATAAATTAGCACATTTCAATCAATTTTGTAATATTATTGTTTTCATATAATAACTTTCTTTTCATGTTCATAGACTAGTTTAGGTTCAAACGCCATTCTACTCGGTCAAAATCATACCCATAAAATTTGCTTTACTTTTATATTCATACACTAGATTAGCTTAGCAACCCTATTTTGATCAAGTAAAAATAGAACCATCAATTAGATTAGATCAGCTTAGCAACCCCATTCTTCTTGGGAAAAAGTAGAGCCATCGATTAGATTAGATTAACTTAAAAACCCCATCTTGCTTGGGCATAAGCAAAGGCATAGATTAAGTTTCCTTTCATAGCCATAAATTCTATTATAATATAGTCCCATTCTACTTGGGTAGAAGCAGAGACATAGATTAGATTTTATTACAATCTCATTATGCCCAATCAGAAGCAAAGTCATCTATTAGATTAGAATATAGCTTCATTCTGCTCGAGCAAAAGTAGAGATATATATATTTGATTACAACTCCATTATGCTTGAGCAAAAGCAGATCCATCTATTATATTAGAATACAACTCCATTTTGCTCAAGCAAAAGCAGAGACATATATTATATTTACTCCTATGTAATTTCTTGCTTTCATAGATTAGATTTACTTTTATGTAATTTTTTACTTTCATAGATTAGATTTATGTTTATGTAATTTCTTGATTTCATAGATTAGATTTACTTTTATGTAGTTTCTTGCTTTCATATATTAGATTTAATTTTACGTAATTTACCTACTTTTATATCTTAGATTCTCTTTATTGTCATCAATTTGATAGCTTAGATCCTCAAGTGAACCTTGTATCTAGTTATCTACTCTAGTCACATAGCAGTTGCAATGATTGGTTATCAATGCAATCTAGTAGGAAGGATATATTACAGTAAGGAAACTTGTTTCAATTAAAAATCCATAAAAACAAAAATTATCACAATCAATAAAAATATAACAAGCGCACACAAAATATTTATTCTTTTTATCCCAAAGTAAAATAAGAAAAAGTATATCATGCTACTTATCAGTCCTGCACTTCCCCCCAACTCCAACCACTCCACTTTACGAATCCATCTAGTTACGTCCTTTGCCTTGTATTCACATCTCACAATAAATAATTTTCCAGGTTCAAAATGTTGTATCATTTTTTCAAAGGTTGCACCCTTTGCCTTGCCATATCAAAAATCACATCTAGTTCAAAAGATCCCAAAGACACCAAACCCCTTTGGGCACATTCAAATTTTATTTTAAAGGCTCCAAGGCACCAAACCCCTTTGGTCACATTTCAATTCAAAAGGCCCCAAAGGAACAAAACCCCTTTGGTCATATTTCAATTCAAAAGGCTCGAAAGACACCAAACCCCTTTGGTCATATTTAAATTTAAAAGCTCCAAATGCACTAAACTCCTTTAGTCACATTCTATTTTAAAAAGGCTCCAAAGATACCAAAATCCTTTGGTCACACTTCAATTCAAAGGATCCAAAGGCACTAAACCCATTTGGTCACATTTTAATTAAAAAGGCTCCAAAGGTACCAAACCTCTTTTTTGGTCACACTTCAATTTAAAGGCTTCAAAGGCACCAAATCCCTTTGGTCACATTTCAATTCAAAGGTACAAAAATCCTTTGGTCATACCTCAATTCAAATCCTCCAAAGGCACCCACCCCTTTGGTCAAACACCAATTTTAGTTCAAAGGCCCCAAAGGTACTAAACCCCTTTGGTCAACATTTTCTATTTCAGTTGAAAAGCTCCAAAGGCACCAAACCTCTTTGGTCACATTTTAGTTAAAAATCCCCAAAGACACCAAAACCCCTTTGGTCAACATCTAGAATAGATTATTTCCTTACAAAAGCTTAGGATTAACTTTCTTATCTTAGATTAACTTTAGCCTAAGTGAGCCTTGTACCTAGTAATATACTCTAGTACACATAGCGGTTGCAATGACTGATTATCCATGCAATCATGTAGGATGAGTAGATTACCATAAGTACACTCATCACAAATAATAAATTAGCATCTTTCAATCAATTTTGTAATATTATTGTTTTCATATAATAAATTAATTCTCATGTTCATAGACTAGTTTAGGTTCAAACCCCATTCTACTTGGTCAAAATCATACCCATAAAATTGTTTTACTTTTATATTCATACACTAGATTAGCTTAGCAACCCCATTTTTCTCAAGTAAAAATAGAACCATCAATTAGATTAGATTAGCTTAGCAACCCCATTCTTCTCGGGAAAAAGTAGAGCCATCGATTAGATTAGATTAACTTAACAACCCCATCTTGCTTGGGCATAAGCAGAGGCATAGATTAAGTTTCCGTTCATAGCCATAAATTAGATTAGAATATAGTCCCATTCTACTTGGGTAGAAGCAGAGACATAGATTAGATTTTATTATAATATCATTTTGCCCGAGCAGAAGCAAAGTCATCTTTTAAATTATAATATAGCTTCATTCTGCTCGAGCAAAAGTAGAGATAGATTAGATTTGATTACATCTCCATTATGCTTGAGCAAAAGCAGATCCATCTATTATATTAGAATACAAATCCATTTTGCTCAGGCAAAAGCATAAACATATATTAGATTTACTCCTATGTAATTTCTTGCTTTCATAGATTAGATTTGCTTTTATGTAATTTTTTACTTTCATAGATTAGATTTATGTTTATGTAATTTCTTGCTTTCATAGATTAGATTTGCTTTTATGTAGTTTCTTGCTTTCATATATTAGATTTACTTTTACGCATTTTACCTACTTTTAAATCTTAGATTCTCTTTCTTGTCATCAATTTGCTAGCTTAGATCCTCGAGTGAACCTTGTATCTAGTTATCTACTCTAGTCACATAGTAGTTGCAATGATTGGTTATCAATGTAATCTAGTAGGAAGGATATATTACCATAAGGACACTTGTTTCAATTAAAAATCCATAAAAACAAAAATAATCACAATCAATAAAAATATAGCAAGCGCACACAAAATATTTATTCTTTTTATCCCAAAGTGAAATAAGAAAAAGTATATCATACCACTTATCAGCCCTACACTTCCCCCCAACTCCAACCGCTCCACTTTCCAAAGCCATCTAGTTACCTCTAAATTTTATCCATCCAACCCACTCACAATCAAGTCAATTTCCTCATTGCCATCATCCATTATGCTTTCTACCCACTCATCACTTGAGTGAGTAGATAAAATTCATAACATTTCATCCAAAACAAGATCAATAATCAAACACCTATTTTGGACTCAACGTTTATCCAAGACCCTTGTCTATGACTAATCATACACCCTAATCTATCGAGTCTAAATGTAGAATTTCTCTTAACAAATATAGGAGGCTAATGCACTAGATCGATGTCTATAAATGTTTATATGGCAATGATATAATAAAGGTGGTGTGTTTATTGACCACTTATAATCTATTATAGCACATGATATACCACATGACTAGTTCATTCACCAAAACTAAGGCACTCATCAATTTGTCAATAAAAATATTTAAATATATTAATTGCTTCAATCACTGGGGCATCCAACACTATTCTTGATTTGAGACAACCAAATATCACCTTACTCAAGTACAAAAGCCATTTCCATTATCCACTTATCCACATAGCTACAAGTGTCATTTATTTTTGCATCGCATTGTGTTTTCACACAACACGATACAAAAAGGGGTATATGTAGATACTAAAATTAAGTGCATTAAATACTAGTTAATTAATCATAATTAATTAGTATATTTAATATTAATTAAATTAATTAATTAAATAGTTAGTTAACTCATGCCTAGGCTACCCATCTTCTCATAACATTATGAGAACATTATCATGGCCACATTATTCCCACTTCACTTTAGTTCCACCTCACATTCCCTATTCTAGTTATGCATAAGAAAGTATTACCCTTCTTCAAAATTGAACTCCAGTTCACTGCACTTGCCACAACTCGCAGTTGCACCTCCATTCGTACATTGGATAATTAAAAAATACACACAATTTCAACATGCACACACAATTTAGCATACACATTTAAATTAATATACATATTTAATTTAAATGCACAATCAGTTCAAATATATACACATAGACAAACATGCATATTTAATTTAATATGCATTTTTAATTCACATGCACACTCAACTTAACATAGGTGATGACAGAACCATAACAACTATTGACAGTTTTGATTAAAATTTTATAGGTGATGATAGAACCACAATAGTTGTTGAAAAGAGTTTTTATTAATATTTTATAGGCGGTGGTTGTATTTAAAATTTTACAAGTGGTGACAAAACCATGGTGGTTAGTGATAAGGGTTTTGATTAAAATTTTACAGGCAACAACAGAACCACGATAGTTGTTGACAAGGGTTTGATTAAAATTTTATAGGTGGTGGTAGAACCATGACATTTATTGGAAAGGGTTTTTATTAATATCTTACAAGGGGTAGTTGTGATTAAATGGAACCATGGTGGTTGTTGATAAGGGTTTTTGTTAAAATTTTATAGGCGGTAGTGAAACCACAATGGCTAGTTGCAAGGGTTTCAATGACCTCTAGGGCCAGTAACCTTCAAGGTGAGTAGGATAAATTGGATATATTTAAGACTAGTAACCCTCAAGGTGAGTAGGATCAGATGGAGATATTTGGGACCAGTAACCCTCAAGGTGAGCAGGATCATATGGAGACCTCTACGACTAGTAAACCTTAAGGTGAACCTTTAATCATGTCAGTCATGGTGATAGCAGTGCTAATATGGACTCTTCCAAGTCTCCTTTAGATCTAATGAATTTCCTCTTAGGAGGTGTGCTGAAGGGTTCAATCGATGAGCAAGGCAATTCAGCTCCTAATGTCCTTGTTTTGAGAGAGATAGTAAGTAAGAGTTGGGCAGATAGAGTGAAACATAATAAAACTCCCAACATTATTGGAGAGGAGAAGAAGATTTTCATTCCTTCGAAAAGTGATGATAATGGTATAGCCCTAAAAATTCTAAATAAGATATAGATAGAGCCCAAAATAGATTGAGTAATAATATGATCGGTAAATTTATTGGTTATATACCATATATAGATCAAATTAAGAAATGGGATAACCTCAGGTGGAAAGTTAAAAGGAAATATGGATTTCTCAACTCTTCTAAGAGGTTTATTTTTAACCTCTTTTTTTGCTATAAAATATAGGGATTTAATTTTTTTGGGTGGCCCATGGTTTATGGGATGATCTGGATTTTTCCTAAGGAAATGGGATCCTGGATTCAATCTAGCATCCAAAAACACTGAGGTTGCTCCCATTTGGGTTAAAATTCTAGTGTTACCCCTTGAGTTCTAGGAAAATGAAAATTTTGAAGCTATTGGCAACTGCATTGGTAGCTTTCTATTCCTAGATTTTGCTACTAAGGAGAGGAGGAAGATGGTCTTTGCTAGAATTTGTGTGCTAGTTGGAGTGGATAAATATTTTCCTAGCTT
The DNA here is from genome assembly GCA_028583015.1 of Wollemia nobilis. NCBI lineage: Eukaryota > Viridiplantae > Streptophyta > Pinopsida > Araucariales > Araucariaceae > Wollemia > Wollemia nobilis. The sequence continues at coordinate 1,623,373 of JAQPPZ010003329.1, read as the reverse complement.
CTTTAAATTGACCTCAAGTAAAGGTACTTAGACACAAGATATTTCTTATGAAAATAATCCTTTTGTATTATGGAGATGTGGCAAAAAATGTCACATGGCCAAAAAATTTCGCCTTAACAAATATTCTAGAATTAGTCTAGAGGATTAAGGAAGGAAGGGTAAGGCCATTTGGAAAGTGAAATATAATAACAAAACTTTGGAGAACATTAAAAAAATGCAAGTTAAACCATAGCAATCCATCGAGTATGCAAGAAAATATATATGTATCTTATATTTTAGTATTTCATGAGGGATAAATAAACCAAATGGTCATGGAGCAGTTGGGTAAAAGCCCCCTAGAATGTAATGAAGTTGTAGAGGACCTGGAGATTTTTCCTTCTACATTGCCACAACTATTGGAGAAAGATAATGTGAATATGGTGAAGGTAGGGTAGGAAGGGCCAATTTGCCTCAAGTGAAAAACAATATGAATATGGTGAAGGGAGAGTAGGAAGGACCTAACTGTTCCTAGGAAGGACCAATTTTTTCCCATGTGGATATGGAGACTATCCCTTCCACTTTTCCATTGGTGATTATGGTGAATACTAGGCAAGAAGGTCCAGATTATTCCTATGAGAAAGATAAATTAGAGATTGATAATCATGAGATTATAGAGGAACAAACTGTTGAGAGAGGTCCATCATATGTTACTTCAAATGTAAGAACTACCAGAAGTTCTTGTAAATCCATTGACCTAGGACAAGAAGAGTCTAGCAAAGTAGGTATAAAGTCTTAAGGAGAAAATATACAAGGAAGCAAAAGAAAAGAAATCTACGAGATCTCAACCTAGTATTAAGGAAATTCTTGCAGGTATGAAAAAGCCTGCACCTTGGAAGTAATGAAACTCCTAAGCTAGAATTTTAGGGGTATGAATGTCCCTAGTAAACATAGATTGGTTAAGGACCTTGTATGCTCTTACCAACCATATTTCTTGCTTCTCCAAGAAACTAAATTGAATCTTACAAATTGGCTAAAATTTTAGAAAGGTATTTGGAAAAATGATGATAGCTTTCAAGAGGAAGTTAAAGGGGCCTTTGGAGGGATTATATCTCTTTGGAATTCCAATATCTATGAAGGAGTGATGAGGCTTAATTTTTATTTCATAAACCTTAGGTTTCCTAGGTTTGTGCATTTAGGACTTAGTCTTAGGATTAATTAGTCGCCTTGTACACGTGATTTGATTTAGTCACTTATGTTGTTTTGGTCTAGGTCTAGGTGTCTTTTGTTTTGTATAATAATAAGGCTTTTCCTTATTGCTTGTTTTGGATTAAGCCTTCTTTACATAATTCTTGGATCTACTACTGCTTTCTAGGGTTAGGGGTTGTATTTTGGGCTTATTTAAGTCCTCATGGATTAATTTGATTTTCAGCTTTATTTGCCATAATATTTTTGATATCAGAGCAAGAGGTTAATTCATGAGGTTTTGGATCATTTACGACCTCATAGTTGGTTTGGGTTATTTTCAACCAATAATTTATTTTTTGAAGCTCTTACTTTTCTACCAATATTGTCGACGATTTAAGCAAAAACAATTTTTTGCAAAAATCATTGATGATTTTTTGCTAGCAAAATTGGTATTGTAAATTGTTCTCGATAATTTTTGTTGACACTTTGGTGGTGACAATTTTTTTCCCGATTTGTTGTCAAGTTTTTTGTTGCATCAAAAACTTTCAATGAGGGTCAAAGCCACAAAATTCCATTTTGGTGCTTGCACTAGAGTTTAGTTTTCGCTGCTAGTCAGGTTTTCTCAATGACATGTGCACCATGATCAACTTTGATGCCTACGCTTGGCTTTCTAATGCCAAGCCTACCCTATGATGATCGAAGGACACTATTTTCACTAACTACTAACATGCCCTACACACTTTGTTCCTGATGCTTCCACAAGCCCGCACTCTATTCAAGGATAGTTTGTGCATTGATATTGATTGAGCTTGCACAAGCACTAACTGATTTGAACTTGCACTAATAAATCTGACATGATCTACTGCACCTACATCCTGCTCTGTCCATTCATGTAAGTTTTGGTCCTTTGATAATATCTGATTCCTAATATTTCAACCATCTAGCTTGTTGCACTATTCAACAAGAGGTATTCTACACAATCCTTGATTAACCTTACCACATAAATTACACTACCCTAAAAAAACTGATAGGAGGTTATTTATTATCTATTAGATGTACACCTCTAATCTACGATTGATGCAGATACCAACACAACTTGTGTTACTGAAACTTAGAGTACGTAAATCAAACCTATTTGATGTATTCCTATCCTGGGAATGTAGAAGCTACTAAATCACTACTATAATCAACCAACCATGTTTCACCCTTTGTTCTGCATTTGAATGCATATTTTACACCATGTGAAGTCGTTGAACGAGCCTACCAATTTTGTTTCATTGTGAGGACATCAAAATTTTTATCCCACATCGGTGGGTAAAAGGTCTTTGAGACCTTTATTTGGGAGAAGCCACCCTTAAGAGAATAGCTAGTGTACATTGGCTCTCTCTACGCACGATGAGAAGGTTTGACAAATTGGTAGTTTATGTTGATTAAACAGCTTTGTCCACTCTTTTCTTGGGTTATATTGGTTGGTAAGCTACTATACAACATTTTAGTATAACTAAAAAAACAATTTGCTATTTTTGAGAATAATTTTATCACCCTAACATTCTTGCAACAAGACGATCATTTAATTTTTGTAAAAGGGAAATTAAATTTGTGCAATTGTCTTTTACTTTGTAAATTACAATTTTATTTTTGCAATTCTTTCGGGCATCTTGCACTTTTTGTACTCCTTTTGCATTTTGTAAACCCCTTTTGTAAATTCTTACTAGTGTGTACTTGGGACCAAATAACATCTGAATTGGCTGACAAAATGGCTCAACTCACACAACTTGTGAGTGTTTTGGCTGACAAGGTGACTTCTATAGATATTCAGCCACAATGTGACATTCCAATTTAAGATGGCTCCTGAGATCTTGAAGTTCTTAACAGTTGGATTCTCAACATGGACAGTTGGTTTGACTACACCAAATTGGCAAAGTATCATCAAGTTGCTTTCGTTAAACTTAAGTTGTCTGGCATTGCTAAGATCCTCATCACCGATCACCAACGAACTCAAAATCATATTGATTCATGGGATAAATTGCAATGAGTTTTGAAGAGTAATTTTTACCCTTCAAATTATGCTAAAGAAATTGACATCAAATGGCTTTAGCTTCGACAAACTTCTCACATGAGCATCCATGATTATGTTTTTCAATTTAAAAAATTATGCATTTTGAATGCAGTGCAGGATTCTACCATCAAAATTGTGAATAAATACAAAATTGGGTTGCAAGAACCCATTTATAGGAAGTTGAAGTATAAAACCATTGTTAGAATTGACATGGATTTTAATCAAGCTATTCTTGCGAAGGAGTTACGAGAGTCATCGTGCAGGTCTCACTCAGGAGGAAATTCGAAGGCTTATAATAAGCAATCCAAGGAAACTAAGTCTTATTACTCTTCCTCTACTCCTCCCTCTTCCTATTTATTTTCTTATTCTTATTCTCAAAAATATTCTTCTAAACCCCTTGTGGAATGTAGTTTTTGTAAGAATAAGGGTCATCAAAAACATTAATGTTTTAAATTGAAAATTTTGAATAATAAATCCCTAGTTGTAAAGCCTTCACATGAGGATCCACAAGATGGTACCATTGAGGCTACAAGGGAATACAAGGAATACAAGTAATTAGTAGGGTTTAACAAATTTATGCTTATTAATACTTCTCAAAGTGATCATGAGAACTTATTTGTGACCACGGTACACTTGAATGACACCTTCATGGTTGATTGTATCATCGATAGCAACTCGTAGAAAAATCTAATTACAAGATCCATTGTCGATAAACTTAAATTACCCATGAATAATCATTCTCATCCTTATCATTTAGTATGGAAGGACAATGGTATTTCATCCAACATCACACACACATGCACAATAAATTTTGCTTTCAATCCTACTTTTGTGGACACAGTTGTGTGCGATGTAACTACAATGGATTGTTATGGTTTATTGCTTGGTAGACCCTATCAATACGATAGGAGGTCTATTCATGATGGGTACAAGAACACATACACTTTGCACAAATATAATAAGGCTTACATAATCAAAATTACACAACAAACACCACAAAATTTGATGTTAAGTTGTAGACAAGCACGCAAAGTCGTTAATCAAGCAAAGGAATTGGCACTCATATTCATCAGACCAATTAATGAAGAGATTCAAACACTTAAGCATACACATAAAAAATATTATTCAATTAATTTATTACTTCAATAATCTTCTGGTATTTTCCAAGAACCATCATGCCTCCCTCCTGAAAGACAAATTAATCATAGCATTGATATTGTCCCAGCAACTTCTCTTTTCAATGCTTCAATGTATAGACAATCAATAGTGCAAATAGAGGAAATAAAAAAGAAAATTCATGATTTGTTGGCTAAAGGTTTCATAAAATATAGCACTTCTCCTTGTGCTTCACCTATCTTGCTTGTGTTGAAGGAAGATAGTACATGGAGGGTATGCATTGATTTCAAGGCACTTAAAATAATAATAATAATAAATAGATATCCACTTCCACGAATTGAAAATCTCTTGGATTAGCTTTAAGGAGCTAATTTTTTCTCCAAGATAGATATCAGAAGTGGCTATCATTAGGTTAGGATTCAGGTTGAAGATACTTACAAAACAACATTCAAGACCAAAATGGGGCTCTTTTAGTGGCTTGTCATGCCCTTTGGTCTTACAAATGCTCCTACCACATTTATGCGATTGATGATTGAAGTATTCAAATATTTTTTGGATAAATTTGTAATCATCTATCTTGATGATATTCTTGTATTATATCCTACATGGAGAAGTCATTTAGAGCACTTAGAATTAGTTCTTAAAATTATTCAGAAGAACCAATTGTATGCCAATCTTCCTAAGTGTTCTTTTGGGTAAACTTCCATTGCCTATCTTGGTTTTATAATCAGTGAGAAAGGCATTCAAGTGGGTCCTACTAAAATTTAAGTCATCCTCAAATGGCCAAATCCTATGACTATCATAGAGTTAAGGAGTTTTCTTGGACTTACCAACTTCTATCACAAGTTCATCACAAGATATTCCACTATTGTCGCTCCTTTACATCATTCGACAAAGATAAAAATTGAGTTTTAGTGGATAAAGGATCAACAAAAAGCCTTTGACACATTGAAATGCAAATTGTGTATTGCACCTATTCTTGTTCTACCATATCTTGCTCAACCATTTGAGATTGAGATGGATGCATCACAGTTTGCACTTTGTGTCGTGATCAAGCAGAATGGCCATCTAGTGGCCTATCATTCTAAAACATTTTTAGAGGTAAAGAAGAACTATTCTACATATGATAAAGAGTTATATGCTTTGGTTTAGGCCATCAAGTATTGGAGGCACTATATTTCAAGTATTAGAGGTATTTATAAGGAGAAAGATAAGGCCAACTATTTTGTTCAGCATTTGCAAAGCTTGCAGTCCAAAGTGGTCTATATTCTTCAGAAGACTCAGCAAAATTAGAACCAACATATGGATAAAAACCGTACTCCTCATCACTTTCAAGTTGGTTATAAAGTATGGTTTTATCTAGATAAACGATGTTTTATAGACAAGGCATATAACAAGATCAAACTTCTTTGTTATGGGCTATATACCATTGTTCAAAAGATTTCTGAGAATACCTTTTACCTAGATATTTTGGCTCACCTGGGCATTCATGACATTGTTAATGTGGACCTCCTAAATCCATACTATGATTCCACGTTGGAATATTATATAGTTATCAATCATCCCGTTGATGTGTTTCCTAATGTACAACTTTTGCTCAACGTCGATACACTCTTTGATATGAAGACTCGACAAAATTACAAGGGTTCTACTACTTCATATATTATGGCCCATCATGGCCAATTTCCACATCAGGCTTAATTGGATCTCTACTCACCAAATATCCTAGGATTTTCCCTCTTTGTTAAAAGCATTGGAGTCCAATGCTTCTTTTGTTGGGATGAATGATGAGGCTTAATTTTTATTTTCATAAACCTTAGGTTTCCTAGGTTTGTGCATTTAGGACTTAGTCTTAGGATTAATTAGCCACCTTGTACACGTGAGTTAATTTAGTCACTCATGTTGTTTTGTTCTAGGTCTAGGTATATTTTGTTTCATAGAATAATTTCCTTATCACTTGTTTTGGATTAAGCCTTATTTGTGTAATTCTTAGATCTACTATTGCTTTTCAAGGTTACAATTTATATTTTGGGCTTATTTAAGTCCTCGTGGATTAATTTGATTTTCAGCTTCATTTACCATAATAGGGAGACTTGCAATATCAGGTCACAATACTTCTCATAGCTAAATATTCTAAAGTGTCCTTTATGATTACCAAATCTATGCCTCCAACTTAAGTAAAGCTCGTAGAGAACTGTGGATTACTTTAGGGGAAATGGGTAAGTAGTTTAGAGGCTTAAATTAGATTATGGTAGGAGATTTTAATACTCCCTTATCTCCAGGTGAGAAGCAAGGAGGAGTGGCTGAGTTCTCAGATAACATGCAGGATCTAGGGAAGCTTTTAGCTGATGGCGGTCTATTTGATGTGAATTTAGATGGTAACAAGTTTACTTGGATGAATAGACACTATGGTAGAAACTTGATTCATGTTTGGTTGGACAGAGTTCTTCTTAAAGAGGATTTTTTCCAAAATAACTTTATTTTTAATATGAAATATCTTCCTAAATCTAGATTTGATTACAATCCCTTGCTCTTTTGGTGTAGTGTGGAAGATCAAAAGCATAAAGGCCCTTTCAAGTTTGAATTTATGTGGTTGCAACACCTAGATTTTTATAAAGAAATGGAAAATGGTGTAGTATTCCTTCCCAAGGTACTAAGATGTAAATTCTCACAAACAAGATTAAAACTGTGAAGAAAGAAGTCACGAAGTGGAATAGGTAGGTCTTTAAAAATATCTTTCAAAAGAATAAAGCTATTCGGTTAGAGTTGGATATAGAAGAAGGGATTAACAGGTTGGATATGAACCAAACCCAACTCTAGAGAAAAGGAGCTTAATGTTAAAAATACAAACCATAATAACCAAGGAAGAAACCTATTGGAGGCAAAAGTCCATGATCTAGTGGTTGTAGGAAGGTGACAAGAATTCTAAGTTTTTTCATGTCTCCACTATCAAAAACAAGTTCATTCTAAATTGATAGAATTATAAAGTATGATGGCCAAGTTATTAGAGAGAGTGAAGAAATTGAGCATGAGGTTGTGGACTTCTATCAAAATCTTCTAGTTGAATATATGGAAGAGGATGAAACTACGATTAATAAGATGACTAATCACATTCCTAGTTTGATATCCAAGGAGATCAATGCTCAGCTTCCAAAGGAGATTGAGGAAGAAGAGGTAAGAATATCCATTTTCTCCCTTAGTAGAGATAAATATCCAAGCCTAGGCGGGTTCCAAGAAGGTTTTTTTCAAACCTTTTAGGATATAGTTAAAGTTGATGTTATTGAATTAGTGAAGGAATATTTAATGTCGGGTCAGATACTAAAGGAATTTAACAATACCTTCCTTGTTCTGGTTCCTAAGAAGAAAGGGTTAAAAAATTTCAAATATTTTAGAACTTTAAGTCTTTGAAACACTATTTACAAGATTATCTCTAAAGTGATAGCCCTCATATTGAAGATCTTCCTCCTCTCCATTATCTCCGATGAGCAAGGAGGCTTTGTTAAGGGTAAATTTTTTTTGGATGGGATTATATCCCTTCATGAATCCACGGATTCTATCAAGATTAGTAAAATAAAAGGTATGATCCTAAAGTTAGACATGAGCAAGGCTTATGATAGAGCTTCATGGTGTTTTTTGGATAAATTTTTTTGTTGCCTTCGATTTTTGTAGATAGTGGAGAATATGGGTTTGAAGTTGTTATAAGACTGCAAGGTACTATGTTCTAATTCATAATAAACCAGCAGGTTTTTTTAATAGTAGTAGAGGATTGAGACATCTCTCCTTATCATTTCATTATTATGGATGAAATACTCGAAAGATACCTCCATGCTACCAAGGATTCTGTCTGGATAGGAGGGCTTAAACCATCTCATAATATTAAGGGTATTACTCATTTACAATTTGTGTATGATACCATTTTACTTGGTAATCCTACTGTGGTAGAGGTAACTAAATTTAAAATAATCTTAGACCTTTATGAATGTGCTTCTCACCAAAATATCAATCTAGAAAAGAGCAAGATATTCTTCATTAACACTAAAGTAGCTCTCCAGAGAAGGGTGGTTAGAGTGATAGGGTATCCTATTTCAACCCTACCTTCTTCTTACCTTGGTATGCCTATGCTCATGGGAACTTGTAAGACACCTCTTTGGACTAGTTTGGTTGACAGGTTTCAATCCAAATTTATAGGATGGAAAGGTAATATCTTGTCTCAAGTAGGTAAACTATTGTTGGTTAAGAGTGTTTTGCAGGCTACCCCATTTATTTTCTCTTCCTTTTCAAGATCCCTGCTAAAGTTTCAAAAATCATAGAAGGAATTCAAAAACATTTTTTATGGTCAGGATTTGAAGAGAGGAGGAGGATTCATATTATAGCTTGGAAAAAAATATACCATCAAAAGAAGCATGGTGGCCTTGGTATGAGGAGACTCAACCTCAACCTAGTTAATAGTGATATGGAATCCAAGGGGGGATGAAGAATTCTAAGGTATGATCAGACTCTTTGGGTAAGGATTCTTAAATAAAAATATCTTGACAGCCAGGACGATACCATATTTCTCATAATTCAAGACCCTTGTTGTGGCTCATCTTTATGAAACCACTTGGTGGAGGCTATGAAGGCCTTTTGGAAGGGTATTAAAGGTCATGTTGTATATGGGGCCTCTATAATTATTTGGGAATATTCCTGGTTAGATGACAACCCTTTAGCCAACAATGATATTTTCTCAAATCCAAAAGAGGACCTAGAAGATAGATATGGTAAAAGGTTTGTGATTACATGAATTTATTGGATAACCAATTAAGCTAAAAATATTTAGAGGAAAAACCTAAGAATTTGGAGGATTTAAACCTCCTTAAAGCTAAAATAAAGGCTTATTACTTAGGTTTTTTTAGGCATAGAGACTCCGTGGTTTGGAGCAAAACTAAGAATGGAAAATTTAGCGTGAAGATAGCTTATGATATTTTGGATTCTACTGTAGATAATGGTTTCCCTTGGAATAGAATTTGGCATAAGAAAGCTATTCCTAAACTGGAGATTTTTCTTTGGGAAGCAGTCTAGAATAATATCCTAACAGTGAATAATCTTAAGAGAAGTTTTTAGTTTCCTAATAGATGCAGTTTATGTGAAAAGGCAGAAGAATCAGTGGAACACATCTTCTTGGAATGTCCCTATGCTCTAAATATTTTCTAGCTCCTCATCAATAGGATGGGCATCTCTTGGGTGATGCCTTCTAATATGATTTTGTGGTTACAATAATGGGAGAACCTCTTTTCAGTCCTCATATTAATGTAATTTGGAACCTGATTCCATTTCATTTTGTATGGGGAGTTTGGTTAGAGAGGAATAGGAGATTTTTTAGAGTGGAAAAAAGGTCTGCAATGAGAAGTTTTAGAAGTATCACCCACTTTTTAGAGGAGAATTTTAAATCTATCAATTACCCTATCAATCCAGAGAATACTGAAGAGACTATGATAGCTAAGGCATGGAATTTGGAATATATTAGCGATGGAGAGGCAAATGTTTAGGTTAGGATTGATGTAACTCAATATGATTGGTTGAAGTTCAAATTTGATGGTGCATCCAAAGGTAACCCAGGTAAGGCCAAAGCAGGAGCAATTTTGAGGGGCAATCAGGGTATAGTGGTGGGGATAGCCTGCAAGTTATTGGAAATTACTACTATTCATAAAGCTGAAGTTAATGCTTTACATCTGGGTGCAAAGGTAGCCAAGGATCTAGGTGCTAAAAAGTTATCTTTGAATGAGACTCCTTGAATATTATCAATCTTTTGAAAAATAAAGGAGAAGCTAATTGTTAAATTGATTACATTGTGCAAGATATTAGAGAGATTGTACAAAATTTATAAGAAGTTAACTTTTTTCATGTCTATAGAGAAGGTAACAAACTAGCAGACTTTCTGGTGAAATTTGGTGTCGTTAAAGAAGAGGATACGAGATGGATCCCCTCTGGGGTGGTCCACAAGGACTTAGAAAAGTTCACAATGGAGGACTACAACTAATTGGGGTCTAGTATGGATATTTTTTGTCTTGTGTCTAGGGGATCTCTAGCTATTTACCCTTGGCAACTATGTAATTGATGGGCTGAATTTATGTTGTAAAAGGGTTCGGGCCCTTTCAAAATCCTATTTTTACCCTAATAAAAAAACATACACACTTAGTTTAATATGCATATCCAATACGTACATATTATTCAGTGAAGATTCTAAAGAACATATCAATCGCAATTTACACATGTATTCTTGGTGATAACTTTGAGGTATTCACATATGGTGATATTTATGAGGTAATCTTATATTCCTTTGCAAACATGCACTCTATGTGATAACATCAATGCAAATGAAAACTTCCAGTGATGCAACTTAACTGGTTGAGTAACCACCTCATCCATTCCTTCCCAAAAATTCTATAAATGCATCCTCTCCTCATTCATGGAGTATGAGGATGGTTATAAGTAAATAAACATTATTAAAACTATGAGCCCACTTTGAATCCAATCACCTGAGTTAATATTCACAACCATCCTTGTTCTATGCCATGTCGAATCGCATAATTATGTAGGTATGGATCCAACTTCTTGTAGTGGTAGGATACCATAGCTCTTGGCCATTCGACCTCATATGGTCTTTTTTCACAATCATCCTACTCTAGATGGTCTGTAGATGAAGTTGATAGCCCCCCAAATGGTCAACATCTTAGAACAACCTATGCGTAGACATTCAAATGCAATACGATGTAGCCCAAAAAAATAAGAAGGAAAGGTAAGATCTAGTTATTTGCACTTTAATATCTTCCTTTTATAGATCAACATTATTTTTATGCATTTTGGTTTCATTTAATTTTAGATTTAGGCCTCACTTCAGGAGGCCCGACAAATATTACTAACCAGTTGTAGTGTGCATGTGTGCAGGTATTTAGATCCAGACTAAATCCAGTGAAGCAGATCCAAATATGATATATTTGATACAAATCAAGTAGATCCAAACCAGATATAGACCCAAAAAACATCCAGACAGTAGATATAATGTAGATCTTGATCCACAACTAACATATCTAGATCTCGATCCAGATCCAAAACACATCTAGGTAGCAAATATAGTGGATCAAACATAGATCCAAATCCACAACCAGTAGATCCAGATCCAACAAAGTGATGGTCACAAAAAACCCAGCCATAAAATTTTGTAGTGGAAGAAGACTAAATGCACCATATTTATTTATAAAATGGAATTGATCCCTCTATACTTGTACACCCCACAAGGGTTTGATATAGTAATAAAAAAGGACAAAATAAACATAAAATATTACATTACTTTTAATTCATTGCTATGGTGTAAATTTTTTGTCTACACTTCTCTAGTTGATGCCACCTTTATTTATAATTTGAACATGTCTCATTCTATTGTAACTTCCTCTATCTAATTTCTCCATTTGGTAGCATCTACACCATTGATTATGTTATGGTTTACAGTTAAATTACATTTATCTTGAGTTGTTTTACCTTGAATTTGATATTTTGTTGCTTCTAGACCTTTTGATGTCTTGGTGGGTTGCTGCTATGCTGAATATGAGCCTCACTCTTGGTTATTTCTTGGTCATATGATTCTTTGGTTGTATTCCATTTGTGTCTGATCAGAGACCTACACTTTGAAATAATTTAATCTTCTATGATTGTATCCTTTCCTAATACTTCTCCCTATTCTCTTTTTCTCTTCCTTATAGAAGGAATTAGTTCTCCTTTGGCCAATTCAATGCTAATTTTTTGTATCTTTCCCTTTGCTTTTATTTTGTATATTTTTTATTAGGCTATCAATGTTAACCCAAGACTCATCACAAAAAGGCATGGTGAATCTTAATACATGTAGGGTTTGTAAGACCTTATTCTTCTATTTTTCAGATAATGCTTTATTTTCTTGACCAAACCTATATAGACCATCTACTATATGGTCTAACCTACTAATTCACTTTGCCAGCTCCATTTTATTATCCTTGTCACAATAAAAATCTTGCATCTTATTTAGAATAAACTTCTCAAAATCTGCTACTTCTCTACATTCTTCCAGTGATAGTCCTATTTCATTCAACTTATCATCTACTTGTTCCTCACAAGATTCTATATCTTTGATGTATTGATCCCATTCTAGTCTATCCCTTTGGAACATTGAAACTTCCATAAATTCTAGAGAGAAATCAAAGATTTTGCCATCTTGGATTGTTACTTCCTTTTCACTTATTTCTTCATAATTTTCTTCAAACTACTAGAAGATGTGAATTATTGAAGCTATCCTATCTTTTATTTGTTCCAGAATATTTTTCATACTTTCTATTGAAACTAATATGGTATTAATATTCTTGAATATATTGGCTAAAGTTTTCAACCCACTTTAATGTGAGGCATGAGCATTAGATGCACCTAGTCACCACAACAAGAGGTCATAGTGCCCAAAGTATGAATCAAATATGGTTCTCAATATAATATCATTTTCATGGTAAATTGTCTTTGTCACAAGGTCAAGTATCTTGAGATATGATGTAAATATTGTCTTGTATATCTCTAGAAATTCTAAGATATTCCAAACTATTTTTGAAAGTATTATGTAATATAATAAGAAGATTTCAAGAGGAAAATATCTTACAAATATATGATATTTTGACTTCTAATTAAATTATACATTATCATAGAAAAACCATAAGAGGAGAATCTCTAGAAGTATGTAATACTTATAATATCTCATGTAATATTAAATTAATATAAGAACAACAAGACAAGATGAAAAATATACTAAATAAAGAGAAAAGTCTAAAAAGGATATCCCTAGAAAATGTTGTCAGGTGAATATATAGAGTTCTCCATCCATGTGATATCTAGGTACCATAAGACTATAAATGTAGGAGAGGTCACCCTTGGGAGGCAATTTGAGCCTTTAAGAGCTCAAGTTCATAAGTTAGAGTCATGAGGGTGAGAAAATCTAGATAGACAAAGAGAGTGTGTAACTTTGGAAGATCTTCTATGTGAGAATGTGAGATACAATCATGATTGAGTCTATAGGGGGTGGAATGTCAATGGGATAATTAAATTCACTTATTGAATATAGTCCAATGAGTATTTATGTACTCTACTTTACTATGTTTTTGTAATAAAATATTTATTTTCATTATGTAAGCCTTGTGCTATATTTTACCATTATTTATCTTTATCCATATTATTGTGTATATTCTATTTATGTTAAAGTGTTGTATGGTGGTATCCCAACATATAATATTTATGAGGTTGAGAGAAAGCCCATGACAAGAGGAGGGATTGGGAAGATATTTTTTTATGTTAAAAACCAACACCTCCCATGTTAACTAATTTTATTCTTAGGAATTTGAGTGGGTCAATATTATTTGCATTAAGTTACTTGGGTCTTAAATTACCACAATCTTATCCAACACCACATATATGCCATTTTTTTATAATTATTAAAATCCTTACTACATGCCTAGTCATTGCCATTCGATTAGCCAATTTTGTTGACAATTGATATGATTGAGGATGATTGGAAATATTTATATAGGGATATAAATTGCTTGAGTTCATCATATAGACACCCTTTATGATCCAGGATATATTCATAATTTGACACCCAATCATAAAATGATATAAAATGTGAAAACTCCTAAAATGGGGGTGTTTGTTGGAGGTATTACATTATTTGGCACCATTTTAAATATTTAGATCAAGATGTGATTTTGATTTTTATGCATAGAGTATGTGTAAATTTTTTAGGTGTTAGCATGTGTCATGTATTTAAGTGTGTGAGGTGTCTAGTTAAGAAGTGAAAATATTTTAAGTGAGGTGATTTATGCTTGGAGAAAATGTGTTCCTTGAGTGTTATCAATGATAATGCATGTGTGCATTCAATCCTACCATGATGTAGAGATTTTAAGGATATTGATGCATCACCTCCCTTAGAATAAAATTTTCTAACACTAATTTTTCTCTTAGTTATTGATTTTATCGCTATCCCTTTTTCTAGATATAACTAGGTAGACTAGGCTAGATTAGGAGAAAAAGCATTAAGATCACATCCAAAAAAGGATATAGCTTTAAATTTCATCCCTAGAACTACATCCCATTCTCCCTATACCTTCCAACTATACATTTCATGTGAGGCATGAGCATTGGATGCACCTAGTCACCACAACAAGTGGTCATAGTGCCCAAAGTATGGATCGAATCCAGTTTCTAATATAATGTTATGTTCATGGTAAATTATCTTTGTCACAAAGTCAAGTATGTTGAGATATTATGTAAATAATATTTTTTAAATCTCTAGAAATTCTAAGATAGTCCAAAGTATTTTTGAAAGTATTATGTAATATAATAAGAAGATTTTTAGTGGAGAATCTCTTAAAAACATAAGATATTTTGAATTCTTATGCCATTATACTTTATCATGCAAAAAATATAAAAGGAGATCTCTAGAAGGATATAATACTTTGAATATATCTTGTAATATTTAATTAATATAAGAACAACAAAAAAATATGAAAAATATATTAAAATAAAGGGAATAATCTAAAATGGAGATCCATAGAAAATGTTGACATGTGAATATATAGAGTTCTCCATCCATGTGATATCTAGGTCCCATAAGACTAAAAATTTAGGAGAGATCCCCCTTGGGAGGCAAGTTGAGACTTTTAGAGCTCAAGTTCATAAGTGATAGTCATGAGGGCTAGCAAATCTAGATAGACAAATATAGTGTGTACATTTGGAAGATCTTCTATGTGAGTATGTGGGATACAGTCATTGTTTGAGTCTATAGGGGGTAGAACATCAATGACAGAATTAAATTCACTTATTGAAGATAGTCCAATGAGCATTTATGTACTCTAATTTACTATGTTTTTGTAATAAAATATTTTTTTCATTATGTAAGCCTTGTGTTATCTTTTACCACTAGTTATATTTATCCATATTATTGTGTATATTCTATTTATGTTGAAGTGTTGTATGGTGGCATCCCATCATATAATATTTATGAGGTTGAGAGAAAGTCCATAACAAGAAGATATTTTTTATATTAAAAACCAACACCTCCAATGTCAATTAATGTTATTCTTAGTAATTTGAGTGAATCAATATTATTCGCATTAAGTTACTTGGGTCTTGAATTACCACAATCTTATCCAACATCACATATATACCACTTTTTATAATTATTAAAATTCTTACTACATGCCTAATCATTGTAATCCGATTGGCCAATTTAATTGATAACTAATATGATTGAGGATGATTGGACATATTTATCTAGGGATGTACATTACTTGATTTCATCATCCAAACACCCTTTATGATCCAAGACATATTCATGATTTTACTCCCAATCATAAAATGATATAAAATGTGAAAACTCCTAAAATTGATGTGTATGTTGGAGGTATTACATTATTTGGCGCCATTGTAAATATTTAAATCAGGATGTGAGTTTGATTTTTATGTATATAGTATATTTCAAGTTAGTAGGTGTGAGCATGTGTCATATTTTAAGTGTGTGAGGTGTCTAGCTAGGAAGTGAAGATTTTTTAAGTGATGTTATTTATGATTGGAGACACAGTGTTCCTTGAGTATTATCAATGATAATGTGTGAATTCAATCTTACCATGATGTAGAGAGTTTAAGTATCTTGGTGCATCACCTCCTTTATAATAAAATTTTCCTTAACACTATGTTTTATTTTAGTTATTGCTTTTATATCTATCCTTTTTTCTAGATATAACCAGGTAGACTAGGCTAGCTTAGGAGGAAGAGTGTTAAGATCACATCTAAAAAGGATATAGCCTTGATAAGAATCCTAAATTTCATCCCTAAAGCTATGTCCCATGCTCCCTAGACCTCCAAACTATACACTTCATGTGAGGTGTGATAATTGGATGCGCCTAGTCACCACAACAAGAAGTCATAGTGCCTAGAGTATGAATCAAGTTTTGTTCCCAATATAATATTATTTTCATGGTATATTATCTTTGTCACAAGGTCAAGTATCTTGAGATATGATGTAAATAATGTCTTGTAAATCCCTAGAAACTCTAATTTAGTCTAAAGTATTTTTGAAAGTATTAAGTAATATAATAATAAGATTTTGAGTGGAGAATCTCTTAAAAAAATATGATATTTTGAATTCTAATGCGATTATACTTTATCATGAAAAAAATATAAGAGGAGAATATCTAGAAGTATCTAAGAATTATAATATATCATGTAATATTAAATTAATATAAGAACAATAAGACAAGATGAAATACATATTAAAATAAAGGCAAAAGTCTAAAAAGGAGATCATTAGAAAATGTTACCATGTGAATATATAGAGTTCTCCATCCATGTGATATATAGGTCCTATAAGACTATAAATGCAGGAGAGGTCACCCTTGGGAGGCAAGTTGAGACTTTAAGGGCTCAAGTGCATAAGTGAGAGTCATGAGGGATAACAAATCTAGATAGACAAAGAGAGTGTGCAACTTTGGAAGATATTCTATGTGAGCATGTGGGATACAGTCATTGATTGAGTCTATAAGGGGTGGAACACCAATGGAGGAATTAAATTTAATTATTTAAGATACTTGATGCAGGAGCATCCGGAGAATAGAGCAATCTTGCATCCTCCAAATTTTTTTCTAAGTACTTTGTATTTTGTTTAAATCTTTCTTTCCCAAGGCAGAAGTTTTGTAATACAAGAGGGAAGTTTTGTCGCGATATCGCGACGACGCGATATCGCGACGTTTTTGGGAGCTAAGGCATGGAGGGGTTTTTCGTCGCGATATCGCGACGTCACGATGTCGCATTTTGAAGCTAAGGCACGAGGGGGTTTCATCGCGATGTCGCGACATTTTTGAAGCTAAGGCACGGAGGGGGTTTGTCGCGATATCGCGACGTCGCGATGTCACGACGTTTTTGAAGCTAAGGCACGGAGGGGTTTTTCATCGTGATATCGCGACGTTATTTGCGGACTAAGGCACGAAGGCATTTTCGTCGCGATGTCACGACGTCGCGATATCGCGACGTCGCGATATCACGACGTTATTTGCGGACTAAGGCACGGGGGCATTTTGGTCGCGATTTCATGACGTTATTTGCAGACGAAGGCAAGGCGACAGTTTGGTCGCGATATCGCGACATGTCACGATTTCGTGGCCAGTTGAAGACAAATAAAAAATGGACACGTGGACAGGCCACGCACACGGGAAAAGAGACAACGGTTGCAGATGAATATTCTGACAAGGCGACAGCTGCAGGCCATGGGCATTATGGATGAGACAGCGGTTCAGAGGAACAGTCTGACCAAAACGGCGGTTGCAGGGCAAGGGGAGTCTTTAATGCAAGCTTCCATAGCGGATCGGGGCAGTTGCCCATTGATGGAAGGAAATCTGAAAACTTGGCAGAGGAAGCGAGCTTCCATATTTTATTTCATGAATTCGATCGGGTGGGGGCATTAATTGCCTAGAGGGTCGAGACCTCGATAAAAACTCAAAAAATTGTAAGAGAAGGGATGGCGAGTTTGAGATTGAGTGGGGAAAGAACTATGCCTGGAGACGATATTGTAAGACTGTGTTAAGCAATTTATAGAAGAATAATTTCAAGTTTTGTTGTGTGAATCTCGGCTTGCCATCAAGTGGTATCAGAGCGGGAGCTCCTGAGCGTGTAACAGATCATCGAAAGAGAGGCAGTTACACCAGGATCTGTGGAAGGATTTGTAAGAAAAAAAAAAAGGAAAAGAGGATGCCTCCACGAAGAAACCGTGGTGGAGTAAGAAATGTGGTGTCGATAGAAGACTTTCGAGCTTTGCAGAGGCAAGTTCAAGCCCTGCAAGAAGAGCTACGTAGAAGGCACGAGCCCGGAAGGGATGAGGGAAGTGAAGACGAAGTTGATGAAGAAGAAGACCAGTCTGAGGAAGAAGAAGAGGTTGTGGATCCTGCACAAGCCAGGTTGTACAAAGCCATCTCTCAGATTGGAAAGCAACCAAAAATGGAGGTTTCTACATATTCTGGAAACCTAAATCCAGAAGAGGTGATTGACTGGATAAATGACCTAGAAGAATATTTCGAATATGAGGAGGTTGAAGACCCTAATCGGGTCAGATTTGCTAAGACCAAGTTGAAGGGTCATGCCAGCATTTGGTGGAGGGGAATACAGCTGGAAAGGAACAGAAGAGGGAAGGAAAGAATAACAAGATGGGATAGAATGGTGGAAAAGCTGAAAAGACAGTTTATTTCGACAGATTACGAGTTGGATCTGCTAAGGAAAATGCAGAGTTTGAGACAGACAAACAAAACTGTCCAAGAATACACCGAGGAGTTTTACAAGATCTCTATTAGAACTGGACATTTAGAGGCAAACAAAGAGAAGGTAGCCCGTTATATCAATGGGTTGAGACTCGGTATCCAAGAAGAGTTGAGCCTAGTTCGGGTAAGCACCATTGAGGATGCTTACCAGTTTGCCTTAAAGGTGGAAGAAAAACTGAATAGGCGGTTTGAAGGCAAGCAAAGAGGAAGGGGCCGTGGTGGAAGAACTGGTGGGAGAACCAGTGGAGAAAAATACAAAGATCTGAAGAAGACTGGTGAAGCCAGTAGTAACCAGGATCAAAGGGAAGAGGATATTTATCAGCCCCGTGATCAGAATAGCTACCCAAGAGGACGGGGTGGATCCGGACGAGGGTTTGGAAGAGGAGTATTTCGTGGGACATGTTTCCACTGTGGTGAAGAAGGACATCGAGCATTCGAGTGTCCACAACATCGAGAAAGGATGAACAAGAGGCCTGAGGGTCCAGCCAGAGCTGCTGTGGCAGAGGAAGATGCTGGATCTGAACATTCTAAAGAAGCAGAGAGAGGGGAAGCAATGATCGTAAGGAGAGTCCTGTTGAATGAGGAGAAGGACACAGATCAGAGAAGAAGTTTATTCCACACAAGGTGTAAATGCGCGGGCAAGATTTGCAATATTATTATTGATAATGGTAGCACGGATAACCTGGTTTCAGAAGAAATGGTTACCAAGTTACGCTTAGAGAGGAAGAAGCACCCGCATCCATATCGGGTCGCATGGTTACAGAAGGACCATAGGGCTTTGGTCAGTGAGCAATGCTCCGTTAAATTTAATATTGGGAATTATTGTGATGAGGTCCTGTGCGACATCCTGCCTATGGATGCTTGCCATCTGTTGCTGGGAAGGCCCTGGCAGTTCGATCGGAGTGCAGTGCATGACGGCCGTGCCAACACCTACTCATTGACGAAGAATGGCGTGCGCCATAAGTTGAAGCCCATGAAGGAGGCGGATGAAAAGGTGTGTAACAACTCCAGAATCTGTTTAGTTGAAGGGAGAAAATTTTTGGACGGTTTGAAGCATGAACATTTGTGTTATGCAATAATTCCTAGAGTTAGGGAGAAATAATGCAAGGATACCCCAGCAGAAGTCCTAGATCTGTTGGAGGAATTTCTAGATATTGTGTCTGATAATGTGCCTGAGGGTTTACCCCCAGTAAGGAAAATCAGCCACCATATAGATTTGGTGCCAGGATCGAGCTTGCCAAATAAAGCTGCACACAGAATGACGCCTGTAGAGACTGAGGAGTTAAACAGGCAGGTCCAGGAGTTGCTGGAGAAGGGATTGATTCGGGAAAGTTTGAGCCCATGCGTAGTACCTGTAGTGCTGGCGCCAAAGAAAGATGGAGAATGGAGAATGTGTACAGATTCACGGGCCATCAACAAGATCACAATAAAATACAGATTTCCATTGCCAAGAATGGATGACATAATGGATTGTTTAAGTGGAGCCAAGTACTTCACCAAGATTGATCTCAAGAGTGGTTACCATCAGATCCGTATCAAAGAGGGAGATGAGTGGAAGACAACCTTCAAGACCAGAGAGGGCTTGTATGAGTGGTTGGTCATGCCCTTTGGGCTATCCAATGCACCAAGTACCTTCATGCGGTTGATGAATGAGGTACTGAAGGAGTTTTTAGGAAAATTTGTCATTGTCTATTTAGATGACATATTAATATTTAGCAGAACCCTGGAGGAACACCTGATGCATATCAGAAGGGTTTTTGAGAAGCTACAGGAGGAGCAGTTATTAATAAATCTAAAAAAGTGTAATTTTGTAAAGAAGGAGTTAGTGTACCTGGGATTTGTAATCTCAGTAGAAGGTCTAAAAATGGACCCAGAGAAGGTGAGAGCCATCATGGAATGGCCTACCCCGAGAAGCACAACAGAGGTAAGATCATTTCATGGTCTAGCCAGCTTTTACAGAAAATTCATTAAAAATTTTAGCAGCATTTGTGCACCCCTCACAGAAACAATGAGAGGGGATAAGAAAGAATTCAAGTGGACCTTAGGGGCTGAAAGGAGCTTTGATGCATTAAAGAAAAAGGTCACAGAACAGCCTATTTTGGCACTTCCAGACTTTAACAAAGTATTTCAGGTAGACTGTGATGCCAGTGGCAATGCAATAGGGGCTGTACTGAGTCAGGAAGGCAGACTTGTTGCTTATTTTAGTGAGAAGCTAAATGATGCTCGAAAAAAGTATTCAGTTTATGACCAAGAATTTTATGCTATAGTTCAAGCTCTAAAGAAGTGGAGGCATTATTTGTTGCCAAAAGAGTTTGTTCTATTCACTGATCATCAGGCATTACAGTACATTAACAGCCAAACAAAATTGAATCAAAGGCACTTGAAGTGGGTTGAGTTTCTCCAAAGTTATACCTTTGTGCTCGAAGCACGAAGCGGGAAATCAAACAGAGTTGCAGATGCCTTAAGTAGAAGGCAGAATTTACTGATTAAAATGACAGTGGAAGTAGTAGGATTTGAAGAACTGAAGGGTTTGTACCCTGAAGATCCGGATTTTGCAGAAGCCTGGACGGCTTGCTTGACACCTGTTATTGTGGACAGGACAAAATGGTTGGATTTTCTAATCCAAGATGGAATGTTGTTCAGAGGAAGTAAATTATGCATTCCAAGGAGTTCCATGCGGGAAAACTTAGTCAAGGAGAAACACAGCGGAGGACTGGCCGGACATTTTGGCCGGGATAAGACAATTGCCCTGGTGAGTGAAAATTACTATTGGCCGCAACTACAACAAGATGTGAAAAAGTTTGTACAGAGTTGTAGAATATGCCAGATGGCAAAGGGCGAAAGACAGAACACGGGATTGTATCAGCCGTTACCAGTACCTGAGCGACCATGGGAGGACGTCAGCATGGACTTCGTCCTCGGATTGCCAAGAACACAGAGGGGAAATGACTCTGTATTTGTAGTAGTTGATAGATTTTCCAAGATGGCACACTTTATTCCATGCCAGAAAACAAGTGATGCAGTTCACATTGCAGGGTTATTTTTCAAGGAAGTGGTACGACTTCACGGTCTACCGAAGAGCATTGTTTCTGACAGAGATACAAAATTTGTTGGGTATTTCTGGAGAACTTTGTGGAAGAAGTTGAAGACAGATCTGAAATTCAGTTCTGCATACCACCCATAGACTGATGGACAGACAGAGGTGGTAAATAGAAGCCTGGGTAATTTACTGAGATGCTTGATAGCAGATAAACCCAAGGGATGGGATTTAGTTTTACCACAGGCGGAATTTGCATATAACAATTCAGTCAATAAGAGCACAAATAAATCTCCATTCCAGATAATATATGGAAACAACCCGAGAAATGTGTCTGAACTGAGAAAGTTGGATAAGAGAGAAAAGTGCAGTGCCGAGGCAGAAGAATTTGCGAAACATATGAAAAGTCTGCATGAAGAAGTAAGGAAACAAATTATAAAAATGAATACTCAATATAAGACAAGAGCAGACCAGAAGCGGCGGTTCAAAGAGTTCGAAGTAGGAGATGAAGTCATGGTCCATCTCAGGAAGGAAAGATTTCCTGCCAGAACTTATAACAAATTAAAGATGAAGAAGTTTGGGCCATGCAGAATACTAGAAAAACGGGAGTCGGGCAATGCATATGAAGTGGAATTGCCAAGTTGGCTTGACATTTCACCTATTTTTAATATTTTAGATTTAGTGGAATACCATGAGGAAGATAGTACAGAGGCACCAAGTACAGAGTTATGGCAAATTCCAGCATCTACTCCAACCACAGACGAGGTCGAGGAAATATTAGACGCTCGTGAAGGCAGAAGCACCAGGAACAAACAGTATTCTGAATATTTGATAAAGTGGAAGGGCAGACCTGTAGAAGATGCAACTTGGTTGTCAAAGACAGAGGTTGACCGCCTGGGTCTTCCCCTAACCGAGCAGAAGTGAGGATCACTTCTTAATTTACCCCGGGTGTCTGATGCAGGAGCATCCGGAGAATAGAGCAATCTTGCATCCTCCAAAATTTTTTCTAAGTACTTTGTATTTTGTTTAAATCTTTCTTTCCCAAGGCAAAAGTTTTGTAATACAAGAGGGAAGTTTTGTCGCGATATCGCGACGTTTTTGGGAGCTAAGGCATGGAGGGGTTTTTCGTCGCGATATCGCGACGTCGCGATATCGCGACGTTTTTGAGGCTAAGGCACGGAGGGGGTTTTTCGTCGCGATATCACGACGTTTTTGAAGCTAAGGCACGAAGGGGTTTTTCGTCACGATATCGCGACGTCGCGATGTCATGACATTTTTGAAGCTAAGGCACGAAGGGGGTTTTTCGTCGCGATATCGCGACGTCGCGATATCGCGACGTTATTTGCGGACTAAGGCACGGAGGCATTTTCGTCGCGATGTCACGACGTCGCGATATCACGACGTCGCGATATCGCGACGTTATTTGCGGACTAAGGCACAGGGGCATTTTGGTCATGATTTCACGACGTTATTTGCAGACGAAGGCAAGGCGACAGTTTGGTCGCGATATCGCGACATGTCGCGATTTCGTGGCCGATTGAAGACAAATTAAAAATGGACACGTGGACAGGCCACGCATGCGAGAAAAGAGACAGTGGTTGCAGATGAATATTCTGACAAGGCGACAGCTACAGGCCATGGGCGTTATGGATGAGACAGCGGTTCAGAGGAACAGTCTGACCAAAACGGCGGTTGCAGGGCAAGGGGGATCTTTAATGCAAGCTTCCATAGCGGATCGGGGCAGTTGCCCATTGATGGAAGGAAATATGAAAACTTGGCAGAGGAAGCGAGCTTCCATATTTTATTTCATGAATTCGATCGGGTGGGGGCATTAATTGCCTAGAGGGTCGAGACCTCGATAAAAACTCGAAAAATTGTAAGGGAAGGGATGGTGAGTTTGAGATTGAGTGGGGAAAGAACTATGCCCGGAGACGGTATTGTAAGACTGTGTTAAGCAATTTATAGAAGAATAATTTCAAGTTTTGTTGTGTGAATCTCGGCTTGCCATCAATACTCCAATGAGCATTTATGTAATCTACTTTACTATGTTTTTGTAATTAAATATTTATTTTCATTATGTAAGCCTTGTGTTATATTTTACCATTATTTATCTTTATCCATATTATTGTGTATATTCTATTTTTGTTAAAATGTTGTATGGTGACATCCCATCATCTAAAATTTATGAGGTTGAAAGAAATTCATAACAAGAGGAGGGCATGGCAAGATATTTTTATGTTAAAAACCAACACCTCCCATGTTAACTAATGCTATTCTTAGGAATTTTAATGAATAAATATTATTCGCATTAAGTTCCTTGGGTCTTGAATTACCACAATCTTATCCAACATTAATCCTTACTACATGCCTAGTCATTATCATTCAATTGGCCAATTTAATTGACAATTGATATGATCAAGGATGATTGGACATATTTATATATGGATGTTCATTGCTTGAGTTCATAATCCAGACACCCTTTATGATCCAAGACATATTCATGATTTACCACTCAATCATAAAATGATATAAACTGTGAAAAAACCTAAAATGGGGGTGTATGTTGGAGGTATTACATTATTTGGCACCATTCTAAATATTTAGATTAGGGTGTGAGTTTTATTTTTATGTATATAGTATGTGTCAAGTTAGTAGGTGTGAGCATGTGTCATGTATTTAAGTGTGTGAGGTGTCTAGTTAGGAAGTGAAGAGTTTTTAAGTGAGGTGATTTATGCTTGGAGGAACCATGTTCCTTGAGTGTTATCAACGATAATGCATGTGTGCATTCAATCCTAGCATGATTTATAGAGTTTAAGGATCTTGGTGCATCACCTCTCGTAGAATAAAAAATTTCTTAACACTATTTTCTATTTTGGTTATTACTTTTATCTCTATCCCTTTCTCTAGATAAATCCAAGTAGACTAGGCTAGCTTAGGAAGACATTTTTTATGTTAAAAACCAACATCTCCCATGTTAACTAATGTCATTCTTAGGAATTTGAGTGAGTCAATATTATTTAAATTAAGTTCTTTGGGTCATGAATCACCACAATCTTATCCAACATCATATATATGCCACTTTTTATAATAATTAAAATCCTTACTACATACCTAGTCATTGCCATTTGATTACCCAATTTAATTGACAATTGATATAATTAAGGATGATTGGAAATATTTGTCTAGGGATGTACATTTCTTGAGTTCATCATTCAAA
The DNA here is from genome assembly GCA_028583015.1 of Wollemia nobilis. NCBI lineage: Eukaryota > Viridiplantae > Streptophyta > Pinopsida > Araucariales > Araucariaceae > Wollemia > Wollemia nobilis. The sequence continues at coordinate 1,598,435 of JAQPPZ010003329.1, read as the reverse complement.
CACCCTTTATAATCCAAGGCATAATCATGGTTTGACACCCAATCATAAAATGATATAAAATGTGAAAACTCCTAAAGTGGGGGTGTATGTTGGAGGTATTACATTATTTGAAAACATTGTAAATATTTAAATCAGGGTGTGAGTTTGATTTTTATGTATATAGTATGTGTCAAGTTATTATGTGTGACCATATTTCATGTATTCAAGTGTGAGGTGTCTAGTTAGAAAGTGAAGAGTTTTAAGTGAGGTGATTTATGCTTGGAGAAATTGTGTTCCTTGAGTGTTATCAAAGATAATGCATCTGTGCATTCAATCCTACCATGATGTAGAGAGTTTAAGTATCTTGGTGCATCACCTTCCTTAGAATAAATTTTTTCTTAACACTATTTTTGGTTTTAGTTATTGCTTTTATTTCTATCCCTTTTTCTAGATATATCCAGGTATACTAGGCTAACTTAGTTGGAAGAGCATTAAGATCACATCCAAACAAGGTATATCCTTGATAAAAACCCTAAAGGTCATCCATAGAGTTAAGTCCCATGCTCCCTAGACCTCCCAACTATACACTTAAAGTGAGGCATGAGCGTTGGATACACCTAGTCACCACAACAAGTGGTCATAGTGCCCAGAGTATGAATCGAATTTGGTTCTCAATATAATGTTATTTTCATGGTAAATTATCTTTGTCACACGTTCAAGTATATTTAGATATTATCTCAATAATTTCTTGTAAATCTCTAGAAATTCTAAGATAGTCCTAAGTATTTTTTAAAGTATTACGTAATATAATAATAAGATTTCAAGTGGATAATCTCTTAAAAACATATGATATTTTGACTTCTAATGCAATTATACATTATCATGGAAAAACTATAAGAGGGGAATTGCTAGAAGTATGTAATACTTTGAATATGTCATGTAATTTTAAATTAATATAAGAACAACAAGACAAGATGCAAAATATATTAAAATTGAGGTAAAAGTCTAAAAAGGAGATCCCTAGAAAATGTTTCCATTTGAATATATAGAGTTCTCCATCCATGTGATTTCTATGTCCCATAAGACTATAAATGTAGGAGAGGTCACCCTTGGGAGGAAATTTGAGACTTTAAGAGCTCAAGTGGATAAGTTAGGGTCATGAGGGCTAGCAAATCTATATAGACAAAGAGAGTGTGTAACTTTGGAAGATATCTATGTGAGCATGTTGGATACAGTCAGTGATTGAGTCTTAGGGGGTGGAACATAAATGGGGGAATTAAATTCACTTATTAAAGATAGTCCACTGAGCATTTATGTACTCTACTTTACTGTGTTTTTGTAATAAAATATTTATTTTCATTATAAAACCCTTGTGTTATATTTTACCATTATTTATATTTATCCATATTATTGTGTATACTCTATTTATGTTAAAGTGTTATATGGTGGCATCCCATCATATAAAATTTATGAGGTTGAGAGAAAGTCCTTAACAAGAGGAGGGTGTGGGAAGATATTTTTTATGTTAAAAACCAACACCTCCCATGTTAACTAATGTTACTCTTAGGAATTTGAGTGAATCAATATTATTTGCATTAAGTTCCTTGGGTATTGAATTGCCACAATCTTATCAAACATCACATATATGCAACTTTTTATAATTATTAAAATCCTTACTAAATGCCTAGTCATTGCCATTTGATTGGCCAATTTAATTGAAAATTGATATGATCGAGAATGATTGGACATCTTTATCTAGGGATATTTTATCCATAAATTTTATGGTTTTCCTTACATAACCATTTTATTAAACATAACCAATATTGATATCCTCTCATACCTATACCTATGCAACAAAAATTTGCTAGACCATTTTTTCAACTTTATCAAGTGGTTCAAAGGTCTTTGTTAAGCATGAAGTCTGCCTATGACTTCTTTAGTACTAGGGGTTTATTTAAAAAAAAGTAATTATCTTATTTATTTTTTCATGGTGGCCAAGAAATCTACCCTCTCATTTGTACTACTATTGGACAAAAAAAAAAGAATAAAAAAGGAAATGGATTTTTTTAGAAAAATCCATAAAAGACAAATACATTTTTAAAAAATCAAAAAATCCAATCCTAAAACTAGGGTATCCATTTGCTTAGAAATTTTGAAACAAAAAATATTGAGTACTAATGAGAGGATATAGAAACCTATCAATGAATATTTATTTTGGATAAAATCTATTGATTCCAATAAGATTCTTAAAATCCAAGTTGACATAGGGTTTTATCATAAAATCCTTATTTTGATGTTTTATCATAAAACCCTTCTTTTTACTATCATCAACCTTAAAAAAGTCTTCTTAGCTAGCTCCAATAAAATTTTCCCTCAAGAGAATCTAGAAGAAAACATCTAGCAATGAAAGTAATAAAGTAATGGAGATTCACACCTACTCTGAAACCATGTTGGATTTCATATAAGTTTCTAGAAATTAATGGAATCAAACATTATCCAGTATTGCTTAACAAAGGAATACAATGAAAAATAGAACATAGAATATGATAGAGTGTTCATGGACATCAAATAATATCACTAAAATTACATGAAATTACACTCCAATCGATAGCCAAAAAGGTTGGTATGAAGGGTATTTATACCCAAATACCTTATGCCTTTAGGTCAATATTGTGAGATCAACCCTTAGAAATAAAATATTATAAAACTTATCTAAGCATCATTTTCAAGGTTTACATAGGCCCAAAGGGAAAATATGACAAATACAAGTACAAAAGTTAGTTGTGGAATCAAAAGAAGTTTAAACACCACAAACTACAACATAAATTTCTACAATAAATCAAGAATATCCAAGTTAAAATTTCCAAATTTGACCTTAAAATTCCTTCTACATATTGGATATCCTCACCAGAGTATTGGATAAACATATAGTTTCTTATAATTTGATTTGTAATGATTTTTTTGTGTTTATTGGTTCAATTGAACAAAATAATACCAATATCTATTTTATGAGGATGATATCCCTTAATATTCTCTAATAAGGGATCCTACTATGTACGCCATAGACCAAATTGATTATAAATTTGATCAATAAATTTTAGTCAACAATGAATCTAGGATAAATGTATGTAGCCTAAAATTCCTTAGTCATTCTAGATTGACCAAAAATGATCTTAAAAAATCTGATCTAATTACTTGAGCCTTTGATAATGGGGAATGTGAGGCTAGTGGAACTATAGTCTTACCTTTCAAATTAGGTCCTAGAACACTAAACACTCTATGTTGGAAGTATAACATTATTTGGTACCTCACAATAATATTAGAAGTACCATGTAAATAGTTTAGTTTAGAGTGTGATTAGTATTTTAGTATATAGTAGGTGGCATGTAAGTAAGTGTGGAAGTATGTAAGAGTTTTTAATTTAGAATGTGCAATCATTAGAGTGTTTTTCCTTATATGTTTTGGATTTTATGCCTTTCTACCACAAAATATCATATGTCCCAATATAAAGAAGCCAAAATATTAAAGGTCAAAATAATAATAATGCAAAGTAGAATAACATATGTGACCAATTATATGTATATCTAGACCAATATAATAATTAAATAACATTCATTTATAAAATCAAATATGAATAGAAAATGGTCAAAATCATTCATGTACAAGCATGAAGAAAATTTACAATATTAATTGCTCAAAATTTGTATACAAGCTTTATTATCAATGCTTATTTCACACCTCTTGGAATGTAATTTATTATGTTAAATTTTATGGAGATTTTTTCTCTATAATATAGACATAGGAATGTGACTCTTCACATAATTTATTATTTCTCTCCATATGATAGCTCCCATGATCTTTGGCTTATCATCTTGCCACTTGTATACTAGACTCTTCACTCTCTTCTTACATGCACACTTGACTATATGACACGTGCACACTTCTACATGACTCTTACTCTTTTACATGCACTCCTAAGACACTTGTGCACATCCTCTCTTTACATATTTACACACTTACATACATGACACTAGTGCACATTCTCACAATACACACTTGCATTCTAACTTACATGACTCTTGTGCATTTCTTGCATATTACACTCTTATATAACACTTGTGCATTTCTTGCACATTGACACTTACATAAAAAGAAAAATATAAATCACTCACCTAAACTATAGACTCAACCCTAATCTATTACATATTTACATTTGTACCATGAAGGTACATTTGCATGTACCAAATAATATAATATTCCTCAACACCCCCATGTATTATATTATTTAATTATTGAAGACTTTAGTTTTCAATATTGATCTTCATCTTTGTATTCAATCTTCATGTGACTTTGCATTTTTCACAAAATTTTGCATCTTTGGAAACTTATTCATCATCTTGAATCAATCTACTTCCTTTAGACCTTTATCTAAATCTTTAGTATATGATCCTTGTTTGACTTTTGATTCAAGTATTTTTTTCTCCTTCCTTTTGTGTTTTCCTCTATTCATCGTCTTTGATTTTCTTTTCTTCATCCTTAACCATGATTTTGTTTATGGTATGCTTTTTGAACATTGTGATAGTAAATTATCACATTAATAAATTATGGATTACAATGATTCCTCATCAAAGCTAACATAGGATTAATTCAAATTATACGATTCATCATTGTTTTTTTTCTTCTTTTGACCTTTTTCTTGAAAGATAAGTAATGTTAAATACATCATTAAACATTATTATAAGAAAAATATAATGGTGTTTTGTGAATTCCACCATGTTCTAAAAAGTTTTTCATGAATATAACTTATAAGAGTTGTGAACTTTTCATCTTTTGCATCTTTGAGAAATAAAGATAATTTTTCTTCTAGACCATTTGATATTTGCTTCTTTCCATCAAAGTCATCTATTAAGTTTTGTGAATAAAACTTTAACTTGTTCACCATTTCTTCACTATCTTCATTGAATGCATTTCTAATAATTTCTTCTATGATTTGCAATTCAATTCCTTTGAAGTTGAAATCCTTATATCTCCCAAGTTAAGAAATAACTCAAATAAGAAATTTACAAATTTTAAGTTTTTCTAAACCTTTAAGTAGAAATCCTTTTAACTCCCTAATAAATCAAATTTGCAAAATTTCTCAAAAATTTAAAGAACTTAAAAAAATAAATCTTCAAATTAATCCAAATTTCAAACTTTAGAAAATCAAATCCAAAAATAAAATTTGAAGTAGAAAACCTTATTACTGCATACTTTAATAATTATTAAAAACTAAAAAATTTGAAATATAAATTTTAAACTATAGAGAAAAACTTTTTAACCCCTTTAAATAATCAAATTATTAAAAAAATATATAAAAAACTTATAACTTATATAAAAACTTATTACTCTATATAAAACTTATGAATCCTAATTGAATCTTGAAAATTAACTTATAACTTTGACTACTTATAACTCCAATATATAACTTTAATAAAGTACCTAAAACATTAGGTCTTTAATATTTGCATTAAGGTAATGAGTCTTACCTTATTCTTCTCCTTGCTTCCTTAATGTCTCTTGTGATTGATGTGGAATTTTATTTCTCCTTTCTATATTAATGTCTCTTGCAATTACTGCTAAATTTTGATTTATCTTGATGCCTTCCTTAATAATATTCAATGTATAATATCAACAAGCATTTATATAGGTATTAAAGTAAAGTTATATTGCATGAAATGTTATGCAGTCAATATGTTTCACTATTCATTGGCTTCTCTTTCCAAAACTTAGTCACTTGTATTATCATTTCACCTAGCACTACACCGTGGTTGCTCAAATTTGAATAACTTCTATCCCTTGAGATATTTTTTCTTAGATGCTCAAGTTGTTGTTTCACTTGGAAATGCTTTGTGGCTTCTCATATTAGCTTCTCTTACATGAGAAGTTCTTCTGTAGGTGCTTTTTCCTAAGAAGACTACTTCATTTACCAAATCTACAAATACATTATCAGGCTCTACTTGCTTTCTCTTGTAATTCTATCAAGTGACTTCCACTAGCCACTGCTTTTAGCTATATAAGCACTTTTTAAGTGATTTATGCCTTTGTAAGAATATTTTACTGCTACTATGAATGTTGTAATCACTACCTATAAGAGCTCTACATGATATATTATATACCTTTGCTTGAAATTGCTCTTCATGAGAAAATTGTTGTCTATGAGTGCTCCTTAGTGACCTATGTCATTGCTTGGGAATTCTCTTCATGAGCGATCCACTACCTAAGAGTGCTCTTCTATGCTTGTGAATTATCTTCTATGACTCTATACCACTTTAAATATTTTTCATTATACTTCATCTATGAACACTACAATATTTCTTCCATGAGCACTGCTATATTTCTACCATGAGCATTACTATATATATTTTCTAGAATATTAATCAGATTTGACCTCTTCTTTGTGTTGGACTACTACTAGAATTGAGCACTATTGATTGAACATAGTCACTTCTCTTCAATGCTTTAATTTTGCTTGAATTAGGTGCTTAGTCGCTTCTCTTTTATGCTTAATATTTGATTCTTTTATTTTGGGTTTCACCAGACTTGATGTGTTTGGTCTCTTCTAAGCTTATGTACTTTTTTGAGTTTTACTAGATTTAAGTGCTTCTCCTTTGTGCTTAGCCTATAATATGTTGATGTGATTCTTTTTTTCTTGGGCACACCTCTCCTCTATGCTTAGTATACAATAGGTTTGATTTGAATCTTATTTGTTTAGGCATACCTCTCCTTTGTATCTTAGCTTCAATATTACTTAGCTACAAAATAGTCTTTTAGTATTAGTAGAAAGGTATTATTTTGTTCTTTCTACTGGAATCTATCTGAGTTATATTAATCTTCAAAAGCTTATATTACTTATAAATTCTATCATAGCTTTGATGCTCCTTAATCCTATAATGTCTTAGGTCACACCTAAGAACCAAAAACTAGTTCTCCTCTTCTTTTGGAGAATCCAATATATTTTCAAGGTTATTATAAGTGTACCCGAATGACCAAAATTATTGTGAGTTGGCTCTCCCTCAATATTCAATAATGATTCTCCTTTTCTTCTATAGAGAATCCTAAATATTATTAGGGTGACTTTGAATATCCCCAAACTTCCTTCTTTCTTCTAAGTTCGATTTCTTAATCAGTCAATGTTCAACTTTCTTTTGAGTTAACCCTCAATCAACCTTAGCTAAGTGCTAGTCTTCATCAATTTTCCTTCAAACCAATGAAAAGACCCTAGCATCCAAATTAGGATGACTAATACTTGTCCCCTCAATCTCTACTCAATCAGACCTTCAAAAATAGATTCCAAGTATTCACTATTTTCAAAGTGGATAAACTCTAAGAATGGTCAGAGTTAAGTGTTGATGACTAAAAATATAACTCTATAAAAAATGGATAGAGTTAAGTGGTATCTTCAATATTAAGGCACTTGTGTACATTATCTCTTTACATATTTATACACTTACACACATTACACTTGTGCATATTTTCTCAATATACACTCCTAAGACACTTATGCACATCCTCTCTTTAAATATTTACACACTTACACACGTGTCACTTGTGCACATCCTCTCTTTACATATTTACACACTTACATACATGACACTTGTGCACATTCTCTCAATATACACTTGCACTCTAACTTACATGACACTTGTGCATTTCCTACACATTACACTCTTACATGACACTTGTGTATTTCTTGCATATTAACACTTGCATAAAAAGGAAAATATAAATCACTCACCTAAACTATAAACTCAACCCTAATCTATTACATATATACATTTGTACCATGAAGGTACCATGGGGTTACATTTACATGTACTAAATAATGTAATATTCCTCAACAATATAGATATGTGAAGTCAATAATAGATTTATTATTATCTGATATTTCTCCTATGAGAAATACAAAGTGTTAGATCTCTCGTGTGTGTGAGGAGATAATAAGTTTGTGTAAGTAGAAAGGTCAAGGGTTGTGAATATTAAGAGTCTCATTTATATGTGTGTATATATTGAATTTAAAGCATTGTCATTGTGGATTAAGAAGAATCTTGTAAATACATTGTATTTGCATTGCTTGAGTTGATAGATATCAATATTATATTAAGTAAGTTTATCATTAGTTTATTTCATTGTGTAAATATTTGATTTTGATATATTGTGAGATCTTGTAAGAGAATATAGTTAGATTGCTAATATTTGTACCAAAGCAGGTTGTAAGGAGTTGTGTAGAATTTTTGAGAAGATAACCAGCTAAATAGAGCATTGAAAATTATAGGAGAGACTTATATTATTGGAGAATTGAGGAGAAGCAAGCAACGTTGGTTGAGAGAAACATCTACAATTCCCACATGAAAATATACGTGAGGTTTAGTATATTGGAAGTGAGCAATGTTAGCTAGGAACAGTATTTGCCAATGCTCATGTAAAAAATTATGCGAGGTTTAGTATATTGGAGAGTATTATGGAAATCCACTATTGGAGATTTGGTGAGGTAGAGAATTAGAGAAGAAACTAGCGAAGGGATGAGAGAAACAAAGGTGAGAAAGGAGAAATAATCCAAAGAAATGATAGAAGATATTGTCAAAGAAGGTGAAATGATATGAATAGAAAATATTGAAGACAAAATGACTAACGAGAGTCAAGTTATATTTCGTAGAAAGCAAACATGCCCAGGTGAAGTTTATAACATTTGAGGAAGTTAGTTTTTTTACATATGTCATACAAAGTGAATAATAATAATGGTGTTGGGAAAGTTACAACATGCATAAAAGGAAAATTTAATCCCATTTATTTTAATTTAGCTTTGGGAAAATATAGGGCATAGTGGAATATTAGACTTATGGGCAACATTGGATAAATACCCTCAATTTAATAAATAAAATTTAAAAACTCATTATTGTGGGAGATTGTTACTACTAAGGATTTTATAGAAATTCATATATGATGCACAATACCATTAAAATTTTCAAGGAGTATCTTTTAATAATTGCATTATATATTTATAACACTCCAAAGGAACTCAAAGCATTAGGAGGAGACCAAAGGGAACAACAGGGTTCAGACAGATTTGTTGAATCATAATAAGAAAATAACTGCATCGAGATCACAATCTCAAAGTCAAGATTAATTGGTACAAAGGAGAAATTTGAAAAATTCCAAATTCCAAAGTTGAAATTCAAAATTAGAGTAGATGCTTCCAATTTTGGAGATAATTATTCATCAAATGGACTGGAGTTATTGTAGGGACAAGATGACATGTTAGGAATTAGACAACAAAGGTATGCAAATGCCCTTCATAGTCAAAATAGCTAAGGTATTTTACATGTTCATGACAAGCATGTAAATACTGGTATAGTTGTAAAATGGGATGCAAGAAGAAGTGAAACACCAATAAATTTAGATGAGAAAAACAAATGGAATTGAAAGTCAATAAATTACAAGAACAAAAAAAAGAAACTTTCAATTTTTTTTCAAGTTTCAAAATGTGGTGATACTCAAAGTAGATCGTGATAAGTTGTTGGCTAAACAAAAAAAATGAGGTAAAAGAGCAAGAAAAATTAGCAAATGCAAACTTACAACTTTAAAATAAAATTAATTCAATCGAAATAGCTCTAAAGGAATGTGTCATGACCCTCCCTTGGTAATCTTATCCTTGTAATGATTTTGGATGTGTTTGTGCTATTTTTGAGGATGGATTTATTTTATGACTTGCTTGAGCAAGTACATTGAGTTAGGTTGAAGCTTGGTTGCTAACAATTTATTTTTATAGTTAAGATTTCAACTATTATAACCTTTATAGAAATTATATTGGTTTAAAGGAAATACTAAAAGAAAGAAATAATACAAGTAAATAGACTCACAATAAGTGCTAGCTTGTGTTGTTTTATTGAAACAAGAAGATCATTAATTAAGTGTATTTTGGTAACTTGGGCTTCTTTTAAGATTGACTTGTATTGCTTGTTACCAAGGCATCTACATATATATATATATATATATATATATATATATATATATATATATATATATATATATATATATATATAACTATATATGTATGTACATCTATGTGTGCTTTACATCCCAAGGGCTATATTAATTAGAAGTGAAATTATAATCCTTGATGGATGTGTTAAGGCTGAGTTGTTGAGAACCATAACCACAATGGATATAAGACATAGCACTCTTGCTAATGTCATGACCTAGTGCTTCTTGTTTGATGGATTACTTGCTTACCCATGCACTCCAAATAGTAAGGGACGTGTGAGCAATATCATTAGCTATCACTTCTTGTCAACAATTGAACCAAAAAGTGGAGTGATGGAGGGAATCAAATATTAGTTCCAAGGAAGTTTGGAGGTAAGGAAAGAAATAAGGAAAGAAGTAAGATAGACGAAGAAGGAAGAGAAAAAGGAAGAGCATAAGCTATGGGAAGCAAGTTGCAGGTTCAGTTTCAACTGGTTCTTACCACTAAACACTTCAGGTAAGTGTACTAAGGTTCTTTTGCATCACCAGGAAGCTTAGATATTTTTAAAACTTCATTGATGAGTTTAATTTTGGAAAAGAACCCAAGAAGGATTGTATTAAATGAAATAGTGGGTTGTATATTATTTCTTCTTTGAGAACTCTTAGCTAAATATTTCTCAGTGCCACCATGGTTGTGGTATGAGACTAATTTTCATATTTGAATTTTAGGCTTGGGGTTTAAATTCAAGGATGTTCCCTCCTAGATACTTTATTCTGAAAGTCTTGGGGGTAGTATCGACAAATAGTTAAGCTTGAAGATAACTCCTACGTTAAGAAATAATGTTTTGCAGTAGTAGTTTCAGTGAGAAGCTATCTTTTTCATCCGTTTGTTTAACTATGTGTACCCTCAGACATGAATAGTAGCAGTCTTGCTAAATAGAAGACCATTTTTCATACCTTATTGCTATAGTGTAATGCGACTAGAAAGGATAGGACATAGTTAAGAAGATTGGATTAGAAAGAATAGTTCTATTTGTTACTTGGACATAGTAGGTTCTTGGAAATGTTACTCTATCGACGGTGTTGTGCACTATCCAAGAAGGATGCATCACTAACCTAAGAGTTGTGTTGCGAGGAGATGCGATAGAATGATTTTGCCTTGTTATTCTGGAAGGGTTTTTGGATGTTCATTGTGTTGAGAATGTTTATACTTCTATGCTTGTTATTAAAGAAAGGTTAGATTTTACTTTGCACTCTAATATAACATTGTGTGGATGTCTTTCTTGATGTTGGTTGTGTTGTTATTTGTTAGAGATGAATTCATGTTAGAAGGATGTGCAAATGAAGAATTTGGCTATGGTTCATTTTGTTATTATGGATTTTAACAAATGTACAATAGTGTAATTGCACCAACATAATGTTGGAAAGAATAGATTAGAGAAAATATTTATTATTTAAATGAAAGGAAATATTTGAAAATTAGATGTGATATTGAGTAATTATCAATCTGAGCCTTACTGAAGGAATAGGTAATGTATATATCTTAAATAATTGAGATCAGTCTTCTTATAAACTATGGTAGGTAATGGACTATGTTTATATGTGTCTTCTATGAATAAAATACCTCACGCAGATTGTGATGTAGGGACCAAAATGGAGGACTACCAAGGTGTTTACAAGTAATGCAAGTGGAAAGAAATTTTGAGTTGTCTCTAAGTTTGTGAAGGCTTCTTGTCATTGTTTGTTACTGATTTTATTAAGGATCTATTATGTTCTCTGGAAAGGCTCATGGCCAAATTTTGGAAAGAATGTTGTAACTTGTTAATCTTTGTTGGATTTCACACCATTGGTGGGAATGAATGAATGTAATAGATTGTATATGTTTTTAAGTCATCCGGTTACCAAATTTGAATTGGAAAGATGTTAAGTTGTTTATCATTTATGAATATGATAATGTTATGTTTTTTGGAAGGATGTTTATATTGTTTTTACTTGTGTATAATTCCTTGAGACTGGTATGCATTTATGGATGGTTTTGCTTACGCATTGAAGGAAAATAGTTTATTCGAATATTTTGTTAACACACTGATTAAGATAATTAAGGGAAGCTTCTAGTTAAACAATGTGCAAACCTTATAAGTTGACCAGGAATAATTGAATCCCACCTTAATGAAACTCATCTATTAAAGTAGGAAACCCAAAAGGGATACATGGTGACTAATGAATGCAATGAGTTGAGTTATTATCATCCTTAGTTGATGCCCTCTTGAGAAACGTAGAACAAGGACTTAGATTACTCGTGGGCTATATGGGTGGCCATCATTTGAAATAATAGGAAGTAATCTAAGAGAGAGAATCAGTCCTTTTAGACCTATGGTCTCACTTAACGATTGGTGAAAGTAGTTAAGGTGATATGTGTTCTCACAAGTCTTCCTTGTGATGTTCAACATCATGGGAAGAGATATTTTAGTTTGATGTCATATTAGAATGTGAAAGGAACCCATGTTAGATGAGTTCACTTTAGTAGGAGTTAATTAACTACTCATAAAGCACCCACTCCACTTACATTGATAGACCTATGTAAGGTGAGGAGTTTTGGGGTGTTCTCCTTAGAAATATGGGATGGAGTAAACTAGCTCGTTGAGGGATAAACGAGAGTGATAGCTTGGTTGAGCATGGATCTCTTTCAATAGAATATAAAGAGGTAGCTAGCTCATTCAAAAAGGAAAATAAATGAGAGGGATAGCTGATCTGGTATAATCTCCTTCAACTAATAGAAAGAGATGGGCTAGCTCATAGGACATATGAGAAGGAAAACTATCCAGTCAAAATTCTTACATCTAGTACATCTTACCAAATGGACTTGGGTAAGTTTAGTGATGGATGTAATGCTACTCCAAAATGAACTAAGTGAACAACTTAAACATCATGGTTGAATACTATGGTTTAGAATCATAAAAAAAAGAAAACTCATGGGATAACTAGGATTGGGGAAATGAATTTTTGGGTGGTGACATTTGGTATTAGAGCCTAGGTTTGTAGTGGAATAGGCTCATTGTGCAAGGCTAGTATGGTGTGTGATAGGAAATATACCTAAGTAGGGTTTTAACTCTATTGGATAGAATGACTAAGAATTTAGTTACTATAGTGAACTAACTCCTAATGACTCTTCTGTGTGTGGCCAGGGACAATGCCACCGAAGAGAGGGAGAGGAAGTGCTACCCCATTGATGAGGTAGATGTGACAGACCAATGTAGAGGGTGGAACCCTGGATGTAGGTTCAAATAACCCTAGTAATGAAAGAGAGGATCTCACAACAATAGTGGCCCAACTTTGTGAATAGATGGAAGCACAAAAATAATTGTTGGATTCCATATTGAATCGATAGATATAGGCTAGAAACTCTAGAATGGGATAGACAAGTGAACCCCTTACTAAGGCACAACAAGCCAGGGTCCTTCTAGAGGCTGATTTGGGAAAGGATATGAAATATTTAAAATATTCAAATATTAATAGAGAGGAATATGGTGACAAAACAAAAGTATGGATAAAAGAGATTGAGACCTAATGTAACATGAAGAATTATTCCATCGATACTCGTACATCCTATACCACTCTACATATTCAAGGTGTTGGCTTGGACTGGTAGGAGACATTGAGTGTAGGACTGGATCTTATGGCAATAGTGGATTTGAATTGAAAAGAAATGTGTAGAGGATTTTAAGGATATATTCCTCATAGAACACTTTTATTCTTGAAAGTTCAAAGATTTCACTAAACTTTGATAGGGAATTAGGGTAGTGGAAAACTATTACTAGATTTTTCAAGCTTCTGAAGTATGTGCCAGCATACAATGAGAAAATAAAGATCCATAAGTTCATACTAGGAGCGGATCCTAGAATAGGGTAGGAGGTGGACATGCATGAACCTGTTACTCTTCAAAAGGCCTACGATTTGGCTAGAAAGGCTAAACCTATCTCAAACCCTATTTTGATTATGATGGGTTAGATGAACAAGGCAAAGAGGCTCTAAGGAAAATAAATAGTGTTGGTTTTGTTAAGTGGGAAGGAGAAAAATATAGTAAGAACTTACCTAAGTAGGATCGAAGAAATGATAGGAAGCAAGGAAGGTTCAAAAAATGGTTTCAGGGAAAGAACCACAATACCAACAATCATGATAATGATAACAATAGATATATTGGAATAATGAAGACTTGATGTTATTCATTGAAAGAGACCTTGCTTAAATAGCAAAGGTGTACAATCTAATCCATTGGATCATAACTAACTGAGCTAATCTCAGCCACATAGATTATCCTAGTAACAACTTAGGATATAATTTATTATTCGAGCACACCCCTTTAAGTGGTACTAGGATATACTAACACCCCCACTTAAGTGATACTAGGAGGTAGTGAAAAACAATAAAACCAAATAAGTGGCATATCCACAAATATGAGTCCCAACAACAAGGCCTGATAAGGTACTCATGTACAATATGAAAGATGATGAAAAAGGGATAAAACCACCTGCCATAAATAGAAAGAAGAAGACGAAGGATGGAGAGGAAGGAATATGTACTCTTGAACCCCCCCTTAGGACAACTTCCATCAAGAGGTCTGCAAAGTATCCATGAGATGTCTTAGAAAAGTAGAGAAGCCTCGTCGTCGAACTGAATGAAAACATGCTTCCAGATTGGTGCTTGTAACATAGATCAAGGTTGTAAACCATGACAAAAATGTCACTAAAAAAAACCCTAAAACCAAAGTGTCTCACAAAAAGAAGAGTGTGAAGATAGTGTGGAAAGAACCACAAGAATCGCAAGGGATGTCTAAATTGACTTCATAAGCATAAGTAGTGGTTTCTACCTATATGAACACAATGAGTTGATAACAAGGTCTAAACTGAGTGGACAAATAGCAAAACAAGGGCACCAATGTAGTTTTCAAATATGTCCTTATGGTGACCTCCTCATCCTACCAGAATGCATGGGTAACCAGCCGTTGCAACCGCTAGGTGATATAGAGGAGATGACTAGATACTAGGATCACATTAACAAATGTCTGGGAGTGTCGAGTTCAACCGAGAATGCACTCCATGATACAATATTTTGAGGCAAAAAAACATAAGTTAAACTACCTCACAATGGAAAATAGACACCACCAATGTGTTTATCTTAGAAAAATATTTCGACGACTATAAATACCCTTATGATTGGGTGTAAATGTGGCCTTCATCTGCAAGAAAAAAACAACCTTCTTCTTTCTCTCACAAGAAAATATTCCAAAAATTATCCTTCAGATAAAAAAAACTTGGTTTTTTAAAACTTTCTCACGTAGGAGATTTGACAGGGCCTACCACTTTTTGAGTGGAAAAAAAATACATTATGCTTAATGCAAAAGATTCCCTTCCCACTTTTTTTTTTTTCATTTTTTTTTAATATTTGAGTGCCCTCTTTAAAAAAGAATGGGCCCACTCTTTTTTTTTAAATTGGAATCATCAATTATATTAAATAAATGCCTTAAAATACCCCATTCTTAAATTAAATGTATTCTTGGACTGTGACTTCTTCCTCTACTTCATCGGCGTTGAAGGTGCATCTGGGACCAATGCGCGCCAATAAGTAAAATGGAAGGGCTACCACGAGGATGGAAACCATGACATCTGGAGTTCACCGCCAAATTGCTCCAAGCGGATACATAAAAAAACAACAATTTTATGGTTCAAATCCATATCCTTCAATGTTGGGATTTACTCAACAATTCCCCTTGCTATCGAACGAACGCCAGGAATGAACAAAAAATTTTGAACATACCGTCGGATCACCGTTTTTCTCTCCAACATCAAATATCCACTCTTTTTTAAAAAATATTGAGGCTTTCACGTCTAGTAGTGAGTCTCGGGCACAAAGTAGCGCTGCCAGGCTACGATTTTTAGGACTTTCTCCATTTTTCATTTTCCATGCCACGACCACGAGCACTCAAAAAAGCAAAGAAATCATAGTAAAACTGATGTACACCTAATAATGTGTTGCAACTTTGCTACGTTACTTCCAATGGTAGCATCTCCAAGTGCTCCGACTTCCAATATAACATCACTCCACTGCACTCTTAAATGGCGCTCGCTGCTTGTAGCTGTTCAGTTCGACGCCAACAATTCACCGTGCGCACATAATAGAGAAGTCTTGGCCTACCCTCGCTGGACCCTAATAATCATGGCATACATGTTATCTAACATGGAAACAATTTGAATTTCGATAAGTTCTTTTCCACACATTGGAACGCCATGCCAAAACAATGGAACTAAAACAAAAATACCAAAAAAAAAAAGAATAATAGGATGATCATCACAAGCAAGCCTCTCGAAACAACAGATGGAAAAAAATTTGATAAATTTAATTGGTGGTTGTCATTGTGTTTGTTCTGCATCTCCTTCTCGATCGTGCTCCAACAAATTAGAAAAAAAAAAATTCTAATTGCAGTTATCTTTAGCATCTGCCCGCCGTGTTGGCGCTTCAACTAGCGCTCTTCAGTGCACTCCCGCATAAACCAAATCATGTGACACAATAACGAGTAAAATTTGTATGCAGGTGATATCGATTATGCTATCCCTAGCAAATCTCGATATCAATGCCAATAACACAACAACAAACAAGGTAAGTTTCAACTTTCATGGGCTGATGCTCTCAGTATCTTCACCGAATTTCGGGATGATTGCTTTACGCACTACTGTGATTTCCATGATAGACAACAACAAATAGAGGCTCTATTGATCCAGTGTGTACCTCAACAGAACAGTACCATCAGTGATCCACATTCTCTGATGGCAGATATTCCATCACGGCGACCGTAAAAAAAAATAAAAAATATTCTCCTTGTTTCACCGCTTCTCTAAGTTCCTCCACCATGCAACCATCGTCGTCATAGCGGGGTTAAAATTCTACCACGACGGATGCAGTCTTTAGCCGCAGTCAACATCGCAAAGAAGGATTACATTTTTTATACTGCTCCTGCGATAAGTGCGTGACAGACCAGGTGGCTCTGTCGACATGTTGTAAAATGATGCCTTCAGCCTTATAGACATCACGTGAACCCCACCAAGCGGATACATAAAAAAAACAACAATTTAATGGGTTAAATCCATATCCTTCAATGTTAGGATTTACCCAACAATTCCCCTTGCTATCGAACGAACGCCATTGGAATGAACAAAAAATATCAAGCATACCATCGGATCGTCGTTTTGCTCTCCAACATCAAATCTCCACTCTTTTTTAAAAAATATCGAGGCTTTCACGTCTAGCAGTGAGTCTCACGCACACAGCAGCACTGACAGGCTATGATTTTTAGGACTTTTTTTGTTTTTTTTTATTTTCCATGCCACGACCATGAGCACTCAAAAAAGTAGAGAAACCATAGTAAAATTTATGTACACCTAATAATGTGCTACAAGTCTACTATGTTACTTCCAATGGTAGCAGCTCCAAGTGCTTCGACTTCCAATATAACATCACTCCACTACACTCTTAAATGGTGCTCGCTTCTTGTAGCTGCTTAGTTCGATGCCAACAATTCATCGTGCGCACAGAATATAGAAGTTTTTGAAGAACACAAGCTTATACTGAGAGGGGGTGAACAGTATAAGACCGCTTTTTACTTTTTCCTTCGATTTTTCAAATTAATATTATGCAGCAAATAGATAACAGTATCAAAAACAGAAATCAAAGCAATGCACAGAATATCATCTACAATAGAGACACAGCAATTTACGTGGTTCACCCAACGCGGGCTACTCCACGGATAAAATTTTTCACTAAATTTTATCACCTCTAATTCTGGGAAACCTTTCCCGATTACAAATTTTATGGGCACCAACCCAAAGGAGATACCTTCCCCTAGCTCTGCTCTAACTGGTGATCCTCTAGAAGACCTCTATCTCTGCTGCCCTTAGCAAATGGAACTCTATCCACAAAAGACACCTGTCTTCCCTGCTCTCGGTCGGGAGACCTCTGTCCTCAACTCTTTCACCTCCAAAGCTGGTCCTCTTATCTGCACCAAACACAGTCCTTTGGTCTGGTACTAATGTCCTCGAAACTTGCACCTCTGCGCAATTACAACACTCGATCAAACATCCACTTATGCACCTCTGCGCAAACACAACAGCACTGTCTTCGCACACTCTGCTCCTCGACGATCAAACTTCTCCCCGCACTCTGCTTCTATGAAAGTCGCACTTCGAACGCACACATCGATCGATCATCAAACTCTTCAAACAACCCTCCTTTTATAGCAATACTTTTAAGATCAAAACTTTGATCTTAGTTTGCTGTTATGCAAATGCAAACCCTAACTCCATCGGCTGCATGCCCTAATTTACGTTGGCCCAGATTTAACTTTGTCGACTCAAAGTTAACTCTGTCGGCTTCAACCGCCTCTGCAACTCTCTTGTAGCTTCTGCCGCAAAACTACAACATGTCATGATATCGCGACACCTTTGTCTGCCAAACTCCTTTTGCCTGCTGTCGCAAAATCGTGACACTTTTTGCCTTTGTCTGCCTTGACTACGTTCTTGTCGCGAAATCATGACACTTCTGTCTTTGCTGACATAATATTTACTCCTGTCGCAAAATCATGACACTTTTGACTTCATGGCCTTCTTCTCTGCTTTACGCCCGCAAAACTGGAACATGTCACGAAATCGTGACGCTTTTTCCTTCAAGCTCTTCCTTCTTCGATTCATCGTGAAATCGCGACGCTTCTTTTGTTGAAGACTTGCTAACTATTTTTGTCGCGAAATCACGACACTTTCTCCAACTGCAAGTTGCCATCTCAACCTGTTGCGAAATCACAACACAATCTGCATTCGCAAGCTTTCTCTTCAACCTGTCGTGAAATCGTGACACTTCCTACATCCGTACAACTTCTTTGTAGCCTATTGTGAAATCGCGACGCTTCTCATTTTAGACTCTTCCTCTTTGCTGCATGTCGCAAAATCGCGACAGTTCTCTCTTCGAGCTTTTCAGCATGTCGCTAAATCGCGACAGTCCTCACTTAGACTTTTGCAGCATGTCACAAAAACGTGATAGTTCTTACTTAGCCTTTTGCAGCATGTCGCAAAATCGTGACACTTTTCATGAAACTTTCTCTCTCTTCTAACTTGTCTCGAAATCGCGACAGTTCACACTACGGACTCTCTTTTCTGCATTATGTCATGAAATCGCGACACCTTTTTGTTCGTACAACTTTCCTGGAAATGTGTCGTGAAATCACGAAACTTCTTTCTCTGCCTTCTTGCATTTCTCGAGTCACGAAAATGCGACATGTTGCGAAATCGCGACACTTTCCATCTTGCTTTAATTCTCTGCCAACATGTCATGAAATCGCAACAGTTTTGCTAGCTTCTTCTCTTTCTTCCAGCATGTCACGAAATCGTGACAGTTTTGCCAAAAATTTCTCTCTCCTCAAACATGTCGCAAAATCGTGACAATTTTGCCAACACTTTCTCTCTCCTCAAACATGTCGCAAAATTGCGATAGTTTTTCCAGCCTGCTACAAAATTTTTCTTGTCTTTTTTTTAATCTTTTGCAAATGGACTACTAAGAACTTCCTGGAAACTCACTGTCCATGCTCTGAATAATCTTCAACAAAAAAAATTCCTTGACATCAAATCAAATTGCTTCAAGAACTTCTTTGACATCAATGACAACTACTATACTTGAGCAAAGGCAATGTACCCAAGGTACCCAAAATTGCCATCAGTCTTGGCCTACCCTCGTTGGACCCTAATCTTCATGGCATACATATAATCTGAAGGAATTTTAATTTCCTTTTGATCGCCGCAGTTCGAAAGTCGAGGGCGAAGTGCAGACTTCGCTCAGCCGATGGTGTAGTGCAAACTGCGGGGGCAAAGTGCGAACTTCGCTCAGCCGACGACGTAGTGCAAACTGTGGGGGCGAAGTGCGGACTTCACTCAACTTCAAGCTTCTCTTGCGCACTTGGGCTGCATTTGGATCTCGGGCGTAGTCGAGTTACGACAGCGAACTCGGAATACTTCTTTTGGACTTAGCCAAACTTTGGCTCTAGAATGTTTCCTACTCGAAAGGCTTACATGGTTGCGGCAACTGCTTGCTTGGCTGGGAGGAGAGAATACATCGAAACTGATAGTATAGTCTCGGATCTAAGTTCTTAACTATTAGAACCTGAACACAATCGCTCTGAGGTGATTTATACAAAGAACAAGAAACTTTAACACACACAAATTAACTACAAACCCTAAAGATGCCTAAAACAAATAGCAAACTTTATTTATATGAAACGAGGGTTACAAAGGTCCTCAACTGAGAAAATAACATCTACAGGCCAGGCTGCAGGGTAAACTAAAAACAAAATGTCGAGTCGGCTGCTCGGACATTAATCAGATGAGCCACACTGCTCACTGAGATACTCTTCTCTTCTTCTCCTCATTGTTCCTCTATGCACTCTGCTTTCTTCTGCTCTCTAATTTTTGAAGACCCGAACTGTCTTATATAGCCATGGGGAGAGGAGGATTAGGGTTTGTTCTCTGACAGGTTCTGATAGGCCCTCAACTAGGGTTTCTGACCAATCGCTGAACTAACATTAAATCGTCGAACTGGCATTAACTTCTATGATGATCGAATATGTCAGATGTCACATCTGTCAGAGGGTAGGTGCGACATCATGTCAGACCTTTTTGCTGGGATCCCCAACTACGCAAGCGCAGTCTGGCTTCACCCATTTTTGGAGCGCAGTCTGGCGGAGGTGTGAAATCTGGGTTAATATTTCTAACACCCTCCTTTAAACCTGATTTTACGAGTGCTTTGACTCCAAGCTGCTCTCGCAATCTGTTGAAGTCTTCCTCCTCCAAAGGCTTCGTGAAGATGTCAGCCAGCTGCTCCTTGGACCTGCAAAACTGTAGTTGTACTTTGTCAAATTTCACCAACTCTTTGATGAAATGATATCGAATGTCTATGTGCTTCATCTGACCATGGAAGACGAAATACTTTGAGAGCGTGATTGTAGAGTTATTGTTGCAGAATATTGTTGTTGCTGCTTCGGGCGGATGATGTAGTTCACATTGAACTCTTCTCAGCCAGACTGCCTGGCAGGTGGTTGAGGTGGCAACAACGTACTCTACTTCTGCTGTGGACAATGCAACGATGGGTTGTTTCTTGGATGCCCATGAGACTGCACCTGATTCGATATGGAAAGCATACCCGGAGGTGCTCTCTCGATCGTCGGTACTACCAACCCAGTCACTATCTGTGAAGCCGACCAGGTCCAACTGGTCCTATCTGGTGTAAAATAGGCCATGGTTCCACGTCCCGTTGACATAGCGCAAGATCCTCTTGCCTGCTTGCCAGTGCATGTCCTTCAAAATCTCCATGAAACGGCTAATCAGACTGACTTCGAACATCATATCTGGCCGAGTTGCAGTCAAATACATCAGACTGCCAACTAGCCTCTTGAAAAGGGTTGGGTCGACATTCCTCCCTGTATCCATCTTGCTCAGCTTCAAACCCGTGGCTACAAGTGTGATGGCAGGTTTACTGTCCTCCATCTTGAACTGCTTCAGGACATCCTTCGCATACTTGCCTCAAGAAATAAATATGCCATCTGCCGATTGGTCAACTTCAATGTCGAGAAAGTACTTCATCAGCCCTAAGCTTGTCATCTCGAACTCCTTCTTCATGGTTGTTCTAAACTGGTCGAACAGGACATTGTTGTTGCCAGTATAAATCAGATCGTCCACATACAAGCAGAAGATAATGAGGTCACCTGCTTCATTTGTCTTCATGTACAGGGTATGCTCATATGGGCATTTGACAAACCCATTTTCTTGAAAATAGCTGTCAATCCGATTGTACCAAGCTCAGGGCGCCTGCTTCAAACCGTACAGGGCCTTCTTCGACTTCGGGACTTTGCCCTCCTGGCCTTCAATTTCGTAACTTGGTGGCTGGTCTATGTAGACCTCTTCCTCCAACACTCCGTTGAGGAAGGCTGACTTGACATCCATCTGGTACATCTTCCAACCTTGTTGGGCTACCAATGCCAGGATCATCCTGACTGTGTCAAGTCGGGCTATAGGTGCATATACCTCATGGTAATCGATGCCTGACTTCTGCTTGTAACCCTTTGCCACTAGTCTGGCCTTATGCTTTTCAACATCTCCTTGGGCATTGAACTTTGTCTTATACACCCACTTGACCCCAATGGTCTTCTTCCCTGCTGGAAGATCAGTCAGTTGCCATGTCTCATTCTTTTCAATGAATGTTATCTCCTCGTCCATCGCATGCACCCACTTCTGATTCTAACTTGCGTCTTCAAACTCTACTGGATCAACTTCAGTAAAGAATGCAAATTCAGAGTACTCTTCATCTATGTGGGTTTGGGTTACCTCGTAAATTTCTTGCAAGCTCCTTGTCTTCGCTGGTGTCACCAGGTTTTGGATTCTACTTGCAAGTGGAGGTGACCGAGATGGAGTGGCTATGCTACTGCTGGCATTGCTATTGCTACTGGAAGTTGTAGGTGGCTGCACACTTCCTTCTTCCAAGTCAACAGACTATACTACTGTTGGCTCTGACTGGCTAGTCTCTGACTTCCCGTTCTAGGCTTGATCTTCAAGAAATTTCACATCACGGCTGATGATGAGCTTCTTCGTCACAGGGTTGTACAGCCTATATGCCTTCACCTGCTCACTGTACCCTGTGAAGATGCACTTCTCAGCTCTATCATCTAAACTTTGTCGCTTTTCTTCTGGAACATGTGCATATGCAATGCACCCAAACACACGCAAGTGAGCCACACTTGGCTTCACTCCGCTTCAGGCCTCCTGAGGGATTTTGTCCTTCAAGTTTTTGGTGGGACATCTGTTTAGCAGGTAGACTGCACATGTTACAGCCTTTGCCCAAAATTCATGCGACAATCCCTTCACCTTCATCATGCTTCGTGCTATTTCTATGATGGTTCGGTTCTTCCTCTCAGCTACATCATTCTACTTGGCATGTATCTAGTAGTGAACTGCCTTCGAATTCCATGCTACTTGCAGTAGTTATGGAATTCGTTGGAGATGTATTCACCCCCACCATCTATCCTGAGAGTCTTGATCTGATATCCACTATGTTTCTCCACCAGAGCCTTGAACTCCTTGAATCTGGAAAATGCTTCTGACTTCAGCTTGATGGGATAAATCCAAGTCTTCCGGTTGAAGTCATCTATAAATGTCAAGAATTATTTGTTGCCAGCAAACATGGTAGTCTGCATCGGACCGCAAATGTCTGAGTGCACCAGCTCCAATGGCTGTGATGCTCTCCAAGACTGTCCTACAGAGAATGCATCCCTGTGCTGCTTGCCGACTAGGCAACCTTCACAAACTTGGTTTGATTGCTCAATAAGGGGTAAACCCTTCACCATTTGCATCTTGTGTAGTTGATTCAAGCCACTGAAGCTTAGGTGACCGAATCTAAAATGCCACAACCAGGTAGCATCTTTCACAACTGCACTCAGAGACATCAATGATTCATTCTGAATCTGCAATGAAAACATTTTGTTCTTCGTCATGGACACTGTAGCAATCTGCCCATGTGACTTGTCTCTGATGGTGCAAGCTCTGTCTTTGAACTGGACCGTATGTCCCTTCTGCACGAGCTGTCCAATGCTCAGCTAGTTATGCTTCAGGCCAGGCACATAGTATACATCATAGATGTGCTTCTATTCGTCATGCCTGGTGCGAATGAGGATCTTTCCTTTCCCTATTAAGGGAACCTTGTTGTTGTTCCCCATATTCACTTCAGATTGTATTGTTTCATCCATTTGGGAGAACATCTCCTTTTTCCCCATCATGTGGTTGCTACACCCACTGTCTAAGTACCAGACATTCTTCTGGCACTCCTCAATGTTGCAAGTCAACAACATATTTCCTCTTGTCGCATTTTTGATTTCATCCGTGTAATGGGCTTGCTGCTGGTTCTCCATGGCCATATGTTTTTTGCACTGTGAGATGTAATGGCCGAACTTCTTGCAGAAATAGCACTAGAACTTTGACATGTCCTTCTTCTGACCAGATCCAGCTTGTTGATTTCTCGAACTCCCTCTTCCACCTTGCTGATGGAAATTACAGTTGGTCTCCCCTTCACTAGGGTTTGACCATCCTCCTTGCTTGTTGTATTTCCCATGCCTGCCTTTGCCTCTTCCTCCATGAGAACTAGAGGCACCATGGTGGGAATCTTATCTGCAACTGTCTCGAAATGAGACCTGAGCCCTGAAGGCTTGCTCCAGAGAGGTCTGAGATGAATGGCTCAACCTCTGTTCATGTGTCTGCAATGAACCCATGATTTTGTTGTCGAGAGGGTTGTCATATCCCTCGACTCTTTGATTGCTATCACAACTGAGTCAAACTTGGTAGGCAAAATTCTGAGAATCTTCTCCATGATTCTCTGGCTCTACACAATTTCACCATTCAATCGCATATGGTTGATAATGTCCATCGTCCGGGTGAAGAAATCACTCATGGACTCGGACTCACTCATCTGTAGATTTTCAAACTCCCTCCTGAGCATCTGCAGCTTCATCAACTTTACCTTGTTGGTGCCCTGGTACGAGCTGGCCAGAATCTCCCAGGCCTGCTTTCGCTTTGGTGGCTGATGCGATCTGCAAGAAGATGGTCTCATTGATCGCTTACATGATGTAGAAGAGGGCCTTCTGGTCCTTCTTCGTGTTCTCTTTCAACAGATCCTTGTCTGCTTGAGAGAGGGTGGCCAGTGCTGCTGCATTTGCCAGTTCTAGGTAGCCATTATCAACTAACTCCCACAGCTCCTGAGATCCGAACATGATCTTCATCTGGATGCTCCAGTAATCATAATTTTTCTCGTTGAAACATGGGATCTGCAACTGCAAATTGTTGCTCGTGGAAGCCATTCTGCTTCAGTCTCCGCGTCAAAGGAACAATAGCTCTTATACCAATTTGAAGGAATTTTAATTTCCTTTTGATCGCTGCAGTCCAAAATTCGGGGGCGAAGTGTGGACTTCGCTCAGTCGATGACACAGTGCAAACTATGGGGGTGAAGTGCGGACTTCACTTGACTTCAAGCTTCGCTTGCGCACTCAGGCTATGCTCAGATCTCGGGTGCATTCGGGTTGCGGCAGCGAACTCAAAATACTTCTTCCAAACTTAGCCAAACTTTGGCTCTGGAATATTTCCTGCTCGGAAGGCTTGCACGGCTATGGCAACTACTTGCTTGGCTGGGAGGAGAGAATACACTAAAACTGATAGTACAGTCTCAGATCTGAGTTCTTAACTATTAGAACCCGAACACAATCGCTTTGAGGCGATTTATATAGAGAGTAAGAAACTTTAACATGCACAAATTAACTACAAACCCTAAATATGCCTAAAACAAACAACAAACTTTATTTATATGAAACAGGGGTTACAAAGGTCCTCAACTAAGGAAATAACATCTGTAGGCTAGGCTGTAGGATAAACTAAAAATAAAATGTCGAGTCGATTGCTCGGACATTAATTAGATGAGCCACACTGCTCATTGAGATACTCTTCTCTTCTTCTCCTCACTGCTCCTCTGTGCACTCTGCTTTCTTTTGCTCTCTAATGTTTGAAGACCTGAACTATCTTATATAACCACGGGGAGAGGAGGATTAGGGTTTGTTCTTTGAAAGGTTCTTACAGGCCCTCAACTAGGGTTTTTGATCAATCGTCAAACTAGCATTAAATCACCACACTGGCATTAACTTCTGCGGTGATCAGATCTGTCAGATGTCACATTTTTCAGAGGGTAGGTGCAACATCATGTCAGACCTTTTTGACGGGATCCCCAACTACGCGAGCGCAGTCCGGCTTCACCCATTTTTGAAGCACAGTCTGGCAAAGGCGTGAAATCTAGGTTAATATTTCTAACATTATCTAACATGGAAACAATTTGAATATCGATAAGTTTTTTCCCACACATTGGAACGCCATGCCAAAACAATGAAACTCAGGAAAAAATGCCAAAAAAAAGAATAATAGGATGATCATCACAAGCAAGCCTCCCGAAACAACAGATGGAAATTTTTTTGATAAATTTAATTGGTGGTTGTCGTTGTGTTTTTCTTGCATCTCCTTCTCAATCATGCTCCAACAAATTAGAAAAAAAAAATCTAATTGTAGTTATCTTCAGCATCTGCCCGCCACACTGGCACTTCAACTAGCGCTCTTCAATTCAATCCCGCATAAACCAAATCATGTAACACAATAACGAGCAAAATTTGTATGCAAGTGAGATCGATTATGCTATCCCTAGCAAATCTTGGTATCAATACCAATAACACGCAACAACAAACAAGGCAAGTTCCAACTTTTGTGGATTAATGCTCTCAATGTCTTTATTGAATTCTAGGATGATTGGTTTGCGTGCTACTCTGATTTCCACAACAAACAACAACAAATAGAGGCCCTATTGATCTAGCGTGTACCTCAACAAAATAGTGTCATCAATGATCCACATTCTCTGATGGAAAATATTCCATCATGGCCACTGTAAAAAAACATAAAAAATATTCTTCATGTTTTGCCACTTCTCCAAGTTCCTCCACATGCAACCATCATCGCAGCCATCATCGTCATAACGAGGTTAAAATTCTATTGCAATGGATGTAGGATTTGGTCGTAGTCAACATCGCAAAGAAGGATTACATGTTTCAGACTGCTCCTGCAATAAGTGCGTGATAGGCCAGGTGGCTCTGCTGACATGTTGTAAAATGATGCCTTCAGTCTTGTAGACATCACGTGAACCCCACCAAGATAATCAAATGCAATGGTTCCACTCCACGTGGATGTAAAATGCAATGTCGTACTCCATTTCAAGATGTGTATGACCAATACGTAAGTCATCTTGCATAGAAAAAATAGTAACAGTCGAAAATGCATAAAAAAACAAGTTTGGCTTCTCCCTCTATTATCGTGGAAATATGCGCTAATTGTGGCTGTGACATGAAACTCAGCCACCATCTTCAGTTGAATATCACAAATATTAGACATCTTGCTATGATGCATTAGGATCCATAAAAAATGAGCCCACCTATCTGCTAGCGTCAATTAAACTCCACGTTCCATGCATATCTCTCATCGCCTGTTAAAATAATCCTACGGTGATCTAAAATAATAGGCAAAAACTGTGTCGTTACTCTTGCAACAAAATCTGAACACACCTCTAGT
Source organism: Wollemia nobilis (assembly GCA_028583015.1). Lineage (NCBI taxonomy): Eukaryota > Viridiplantae > Streptophyta > Pinopsida > Araucariales > Araucariaceae > Wollemia > Wollemia nobilis. The sequence goes on along the minus strand of JAQPPZ010003329.1, from coordinate 1,571,229 downwards.
GGTTCTTCCATGTGGATGCCATAGATGCTTAGCTTTTTTTTTAATGCTCAATCGAGGCTGGTCCTGGGATTTGGTGAGACTGCACGAATGGAGAAAAAAATACATAACTTTCAATCCCCCACATAGCAATCATTGAATATCAAATATAGAAAAAAATATTTGCCCAAGCTAAAGCAGGTTTGACAAAATGACCTACTATTCAATACAAAAAACATGGTTTATCGCCTCTTCATGAACAACACCAATGCAGCAATGGTGGTCTACGATCTGAGAAAAAATAGACGGGACCTATTTCCACCGTCGATGAACCAAAAGGACAACGTTAGGAGTTCCAGAAAGCTACATCTTATGCAGCCACTGTTGGTGACTGAATTATCGTCATGGCAAGAGGGAAACCTGAATGGCTAATATGTGGAAACCATAACGGTGAAAACTAGCACTCCGATCAAAAAACCTTGATCTACAGTAAAATACTGCAATCCACAACAAACTAAAAAAATAAACTAAAATGACCTCCCAAAAAAAAAATTAAACCATCTGGTTTCTGATCCATCAAAATATGGAGAGCATACTCCCTCGATAAAAAAATTGAAGCAAAAAAAAAAAATAAGAGGGGGTATTTCCATGAGGGAAATCCCCCCATGAGGAAAATCTCCTAAAGCTCACAGGGTAGGGAAGGTCTTCTCTAATACCATGTTGAAATAATGAAGACTTGATATTATTTATTGAAAGAGACCTTGCTTAAATAGCAAAGGTGTACAATCTGATCCATTGGATCATAACTAACTGAGCTAATCTCAACCACATAGATTATCCTAGTAACAACTTAGGATATAATTTATTATTCTAACAAGATCATCTCAAGGACATGCTAGTCCTCTTGTCATAGTAGAGAAAGCAGTTGAGGGATAGAAATAGAAAACACATCCAGGACCCAAAATCGGATGTTTTGATTGTGGTGGACCACATTACGCTAACAACTATCCACACAGAGTAGGATTGAGTTCAAAAGGAAAGGAACCAATGTACAAGGAACCTGCAAGCAAGGAACTAGCGCACAAGATTTATGTAGCAATAGGAAAACAAGATCTAGAAGGGCAAGCCACTCCATTGCTGATAAGGGGTAAGGTATTTGGTAGGAATGTTAAAATTTTGATTGATAGTGGTGCTACGGATAGTTTTGTTTCCACTAATTTAATTAAATATATATTTGAAAGACCTAGAATCTTGGCACATGGGTGGAAGGTTGAGTATGGCTTGAGAACAAACCTACTCTATGAGTCAGTGCTACCCTATGGTAGAAATTACCTTACCTAGTGGGATGACCATAGGATGTCTATATGTAGCACCATTGCATGCCTTTGATGTAATCCTAGGAATGGATTGGTTGTAGGCACATAGGGCTATAGTCAAATTTCAAGATAGATGGATAGAGTACATGGAAGGTAGTGGGAAAGTGCAAAGGGTGTACAACCTACAAGGGGCTTTCCAACCCCAAATTATTTCAACAATGCAACTCAAGAAAGCCATGAAGAAAGGGGGAATGGTATATGTTGTTAAGATAAATGAGTTAGATGATGAAAATAAGGAAGAGGTGTTTGGAAGATACCCACTTCTGCAAGAGTTTAGGGATGTATTTCTAGAATATTTACCTGGATTACCACCTAAATGGGAATTTGACTTCACAATTGAGCTCCAACCTAGAGCAGAACCCATACATAGAGCTCCTTATAGAATGAACCCCATAGAAATGCAAGAGCTGAAAGTGCAGCTACAAGGGTTACTGGAGAAAGGACTAATCAGACCAAGTGTGTCACCTTGGGGTGCACCAGTGCTATTTGTGAAGAAAAAGGATGGTTCTTTGAGATTATGTATAGATTATAGGATGTTAAACAAGGTAACTATCAAGAATAGATATCCCCTACCCAGGATCGAAGACCTCTTCGATCAACTAAAAGATGCCACAATATTTTCAAATATTGATTTGAAATCTGGATACCACCAATTGAGGATCCGGGAGGAGGATACTCACAAGACAACCTTTAAAACTCACTATGGACATTACGAGTTCATTGTTTTACCTTTTGGTTTAACAAATGCTCCAACTGCATTTATGAATTTGATGAATAGTATCTTTAGGAAGCATTTGGACAAATTTGTGTTGGTATTCTTGGATGATATTTTGATATATTCCCAAAATAAGGTAGAGCATGATAAACACCTTAGGATTGTGCTAGAACTGCTAAGGAAAAATCAGTTGTATGGAAATTTAGCCAAATGTGATTTTTATGTGTCAGAAGTGCAATATCTAGGACACATTATTTTGGTAGAAGGGATCATAGTAGATCCTAAGAAAATAGAGGCTATTTTGAATTGGCCATCACCCACAAATGTGATAGAGATCCAAAGCTTCTTGGGGTTGATTGGATACTATAGGCGTTATGTAAAAGACTACACCAAGATTACCTCTCCAATGACTAACCTATAGAGGAAAGGGAAGGAATTCAAGTGGTCAGATAAATGTGAGTCAAATTTTGAATTGCTTAAGCAAAAGCTTACCACACCTCCTATATTAAAGGTACCCAATCCTCAGGGGAGTTTTTCTATGTGTATAGATGCATCTTTGGAAGGTTTGGGAGGAGTGCTCTCTCAGGAAGATGTAGTGATAGCCTTTGGGTCAAGGAAACTAAAGTGACATGAGGTCAATTATGCGACCCATGATCTAGAGCTAGCAGTAGTGGTGTTTTCTCTCAAGAGTTGGTGACACTATTTGGTAGGAAGACCATTTGAGCTAAGGATAGACCATCAAAGTCTGCAATACATATTTACCCAACCTCTACTCAATGCTAGATAGAGAAGGTGGATGGAATTTCTCATAGAGTACAATTTTGGCATTGAGTATATTAAAGGAAAGGAGAATAAAGTTGTTGATGCACTGAGTAGAAGGAGACACATAGCTATCTTGTCTCGCATCCATGTAGACTTGATGGAACAAGTCAGGAATATGCAAAATCAAGATGCATACTACAACCAAATTTTTGAAAATATGGAAAAGAAACCAGATGAAAACAAATATTTTAGCTTCAAATATGGTTTCCTATGCTTCAAGGATAGGGTAGTGATTCCTAAGGATGGTGATCTAAGAAAAATGATCATGAATGAGGCACATAGGTCTCCATATTCTGCTCACCCAGGAGGAGAAAATATGAGAGAGAATATGAAGAAAATATTCTTTTGGCCTGGGATGAAGAGAGACATAACTAAATTTATCGCTCAATGCCTCGAGTGTCAAAAAGTAAAAGTAGAACACAAACATCCAATGGGACTATTGTTGTATCCACATGATGTACCTATGCAAAAGTGGCAAGTAATTTCAATGGATTTTATTGTGGGGTTGCCTAAAAACTAGTTTCAGCATGACGCAATCCTAGTGGTGGTCGATAGATTGACCAAGGTTGCTCATTTTATACCCAAAAATACTAGGGATGACATTGTGGTTGTGGCTAATATATTTTCCAAGGAAATATTTTGACTTCATGGGTTCCTGAAAGTAATTATTTTGGATAGAGACTCGAGATTCACTTCCAAGTTTTGGTAAGCCTTACATCATGCCATTGGTACTAGACTAAATATCAGTTCTGCCTATCATCCAAAAATTGATGGATAAACTAAAAGAGTGAATCAGGTGTTAGAGGACATGCTTCGCATGTATTGTATGGATCAGAAGACCCATTGGGAGGATTACTTGCACCTGGTAGAATTTACCTACAATAATGGGTACCATTCAACTCTAGGCATGGCTCCTTTTGAAGCACTGTATGGTAGGAGATGCAGGACACCATTATCATGGGATAATCCAGAGGATCGGATTGTGCTTGGTCTAGACATGGTCAAGGAGATGGAGCAATAGTTAAGGATGATCAGGGAATGATTGAAAGAAGCTACAGATCGACAAAAGAGTTATGCCGATCTTAAGAGATCACCACGAGAGTTTTCAGTAGGTGACAGGGTGTTTTTAAGGGTGAGACCAATGAAGAGTGCTATTAAATCCACAAAACTGGACCCTCGTTTTGTGGGACCCTTCTGAAATTCTAGAGAAGATTAGTCCTGTGGCATATCAACTTGCCTTACCACCTAGTTTATCCAAGATACATGATACTTTTCACATTTCTTTGCTTCAAAAAGTATGTTGCTAACCTTGAGCATGTGTGGGACTTTTCTAATTTGTAGATGGTGAATCCAGAGGCTATAGAGGTTCGACCAGTAAGGATCCTTGAGTTTCAATCCAAGTCTTTGAGAAAAGGGATATTGGAGCAATGTAAGGTCCAGTGGGACCACTACACAGAAAGAAATGCTACTTGGGAGAAAGTAGCTAACATACAAAAACAATTTCCATTCTTGTTTGAAAATAATGTGTAATTGGTTTTCAAGATGCTTTAAAACTTGCTAGAACACAGAGGACTATGTTAAGCCTAAGGGGGGTAGTATGTCATGACCCTCCCTTGGCAAGCTTATCCTTGTGATGATTTTGGATGTGTATGTGCTATTTTTTAGGATGGAGGAGTTGTTTTTATGACTTGCTTGAACAAGTATATTGAGTTAGGATGAAGCTTGATTGCTAACAATTTCTTTTAATAGTTAAGTGCTCAACTATTATAGCCTTTATAGAAATTATATTGGTTTAAAGGAAATTCTAAAGGAAATAAATAATACCAAGTAAATAGGCTCATAGAGATAAATGCTAACTTGTGTTGTTTTTATTGAAACAAGAAGACCATTAATAATAAGTGTATTATTTGGTAACTTGGGTTTCTTTTAAGATTGACTTGTATTACTTGTTACCGAGGCATCCACATACTTATATATATATATATATAATTGTATATGTATGTACATCTATATGTGCTTTACATCCTAAGGTGCTATATTAATTAGAAGTGAAACTATAGTCCTTGTTGGATGTTGTTAAGGCTGAGTTGTTGAGAAATCATAACTGCAACAAATATAAGACATTTTACTCTTGCTGATGTCATGGCCTAGTGCTTTCTTGTTTAGTGGATTACTTGCTTACCCATGCACTCCATATAGTAGAGGACATGTGAGCAATACCGTTCACTATCACCTGTTGTTTCACGATTGCACTAGGAAGTGGAGTGATGGAGGGAATCAAAGCATAGTGTTGAGGAATTTTGGAGGTAAGGAAAGAAAGAAGGAAATAAGTAAGATAGGTAGAGAAGGAAGAGCAAAAGGAAAAACTAAAGTAGAGTGAAGGAAGTTGCAGGTTTGGATTCAACTAGTTCTTGCCACATAACACTTTAGGTAAGTGTATTGAGGTTCTTTTGCATCACCAGGAAGCTTAGACGTTTTTAAAACTTCATTGATGAGCTTAATTCTAGAAAAGAACCCGGGAAGGATTGTATTAAATGAAATAGTGGGTTGTAGATTGTTTCTTCTTTGAGAACTCTTAGCTAAAGACATCTCAGTTCCACCATGGTTGTGGTATGAGATTAATTGTCATATTTGAAATTTAGGCTTGGGGTTTAAATCCGAGAACGTCCCCTCCCAGATAATTTATTCTAAAAGTCTTGTCTAGGTAGCATTGGTAAATAGTTAATCTTGGAGATAACTCGTGTTAAGAAAGAATGTTTTACAATAGTAGTTTTAGTGAGAAGCTAGCTTGCATTTGTTTGCTTGACTGTGTGTACCCTCCAACATGAATAGTAGCAATATTGCTAAATAGAAGATCATTTTTCATACCTTGTTGCTATAGTGTAATGTGACTAGGAAGGATAAGACATAACTAAGAAGCTTGGATAATCAAGAACAATTCTAGGTGTTACTTGGATAGAGTTGGTTCTTGGAAATGTTACTCTATCGATGTTATGTTGTGCACTATCCAAGAAAGATGTCTCACTGACCTAAGAGTTGTGTTGCTAGGAGATGCAATAGAATGGTTTTGTATTGTTATTTTGAAAGGATTTTTGAATGTTTGTTGTGTTCACAATGCTTATACTTATGTTCTTGTTATTAAAGAAATGTTAGCTTTTACTTTGCACTCTAAGATAATGTTGTGCGGATGTCTTTCTTGATGTTGGTTGTGTTGTTAATTATTAGAGATGAATTCATGTTAGAAGGATGTACAAATGAAGAATATGGCTATGGTTAATTTTGTTATTATAGATTTTAAAAAATATACAATAGTGTCCAGCATAATGTTGGAAAGAGTATATTAGAGAAAGATTCATTATTTAAATGAAAGGAAATATTGATGAAAATTAGATGTGATATTGTGTAATTATCAATATTGAGCCTTATTGAAAGAAAAGGTAAAGTATATCTCTTATAGAATTGAGATCAATATTCTTTATAAACTATGGTAGGTGATGGACTATGTTTATATGTGTCTTATGTGAACAAAAGACCTCACGCAGATTGCGATGCAGGGACTAAAATAAATAACTGCCAAGGTGTTTACAAGTAATGCAGGTGGAAAGAAATTTTGAGTTGTCTCTAAGTTTGTGAAAGCTTATCACCGTTATATTTTACTAATTTTATTAAGTATCTATTATGTTCTCTGGAGAGGCTCATGGCCAAATTTTGGAAATAATGTTGTAACTTGTTAATCTTTGTTGGATTTCACACCATTGGTGGGAATGAATGAATGTAATAGCTTGTCTATGTTTATAAGTCATCTGATTACTGAATTTGAATTGAAAATATGTTAAGTTATTTATCGTTTATGAATGTGATAATGTTATATTTTTTTGGAAGGATGTTTACATTGTTTTTACTTGTGCATAATTCCTTGAAACTCGTATGCAATTATGGATGGTTTTGCTTATGCATTGAAGGAAAATAATTTATATGAATGTTTTGTTAACATGTTGACTAAGATAATTAAGGGTAGCTTCTAGTTAAACAATGTGCAAACCTTATATCGACTAACCAGGGAGAACTGAACCCCCCTTAATTAAACTCACCAATTAGAGTAGGAAACCTAAAAGGAATACGTGGTGACTAACAGATGCAATGGGTTGAGTTATTATCATCCTCAATTAATGCGCTCTTAAGAAATGTAGAACAAGGACTTATATTACTAATGGTCTATATGGGTGGCCATCATTTGAAATAACGGGAAGTAATATAAGAGAGATAACTGGTCATTTTAGACCTACGATCTCACCTAATGATTGGTAAAAGTAGTTAAGGTGAGTACGTGTTCTCACAAGTCTTCCTTATGATGTTCAGCATCATGGGAAGAGAGCTTTATAGTTCAACATTGGATTTAGAATGTGAAAGGAACCCATGTTAGATGAGTTCACTTAAGTAGGAGTTTAACTAACCACTCATAAAGCACCCACTCCACCTACATTGATAGACCTATGTAAGGTGAGGAGGTTGGGGTGTTCTCCTCTGAAATATGGGATGGAGTAAGCTAGCTCGTTGAGGGATAAACGAGAGTGATAGCTTGGTTGAGCATGGATATCTTTCAATAGAATGTAAAGAGGTAGCTAGCTCATTTAAAAAGAAAAATGAATGAGAGGGATAGCTAGTCTGGTATAATCTCCTTCAACTAATAGAAAGAGATCGGCTAGCTCATAGGACATACAAGAAGGAAAACTAGCCAACTAGAAGTCTTACATCTAGTATATCTTACCATATGGACTTGGGTAAGTTTAGTGATGGATGTAATGCTACTCCAAAACAAACTAAGTGAGCATCTTAAACTCATCATGGTAGAATACTATGGTTTAGAATCGTCAAAAAAAGAAACTCATGGGATAACTAGGATTGGGGAAATGCATTTTTGGGTGGTGATAGAATGCATAGATTATTATGTTTAAAAATATACACTAATTAATAAAATGTATGGATTTAATACCAACGTTAATGAATGGGCACATATTATGACTATGATAGTTAAAAATAAAAAATTGATGCAACAATATAGAATACATGATTAAATCTCCACCAACTATTTTAGCTAAGAGGAATAAGAGTAAATTCAATATTAGGAGGGTTAGGAATACATACAAAGTAGACTACCAAAAAGTGGTAGAAGAGAGATTAAGTAACAATGAACATGTATCTTATGATTCTGATATGAAGTGTTGGTTAAGGGAGCATGAAGGAGAACAAGCTGAGCATAATTTATTGAAAAATGTTATAAGAATAAATGAGATATAATAGTGTGTAGAATTTTTTGAAGGAACAATGTAGGAAGCTGCTGGATATTACTATTCTTGAAAGGATTAATCACAAATTTGAGAGTAGATGTGAAAGTCTAAAAAATATTTAAAATTTGATAAGGATAGAATTGATTATTATTTTCATGTCAATAGTGAAGAAAAATTGTTATAAAAGGTATAATGTGAGCTCCTATCCTAATATGAGAGCCAAATCTTACAAAAATACCATTCAAGTGCCTATGTTATACCTAAGGATGAAAAGCAAGATGGTATTTTAGGTTGTTATATAAATTAACCAAAGGATTAGACCCAATTGACACTTATCAACTAGGCAATAAGATGGGATAAATATAGTAGTTCACAATAGGGTTACATGTGGAATGTCAATAAATTGCATGAGAAGTTCATGTATTACATAGTCAAATGCTTTCAAAATCATAATAATTTTTAAAAGGCAAAGGACCTTCATACCTAATAATGTAGTACTAAGGGGTTTTGGAAGTATTACATTATTTGGTACCTTACAAAAATATTGCAAGTACCATGTAAATAGTTTATTTTAGAGTGTGATTAATATTTAAGTATATAATAGGTGGCATGTAAGTGTGGAGTTATATAAATGTGGTGTCATGTTAGTAAGTGTGGAGTTATGTAAGTGAGAATTTATGTAAGAGTTTGTCATTTAGTATGTGCAATCATTAGAGTATTTTTCTTATATGGATATGATTAGTCAATAATATATGTCTTATTATGTGATATTTCTCCTATGAGAAATATAAAGTATTAGATCTCTTGTGTGTGTGAGGAGATAAAAAGTTTGTGTAAATAGAAAGGTCATGGGTTGTGAATGTGTTGTGTGTATGTATTGAAGATAAAGCATTGTAATTGTGGATCAAGAAGAATATTGCAAATACATTGTATTTGCATTGCTTGAGTTGATAGATATCAATAATATTTTATGTGAGTTTGTTATTAAATTATTTTATTATGTAAATATTTGATATTGATATATTGTGATATCCTATGAGAGAATATAGTTGGATTGCTAACACTCTATTCTATGTCATTATTATTTTTTAATTGGTTATATGAGGACTGAAATAGGTCCCACTCATATTACATTATCACCACACAGTGGTATTACAACTTGGTTGTTATGCATGTATCACTTGGCAATAATTGAACCTTAGTCTCCTCGAAATTTGAGGAGTTGAACCAATTGATCTAATGTCATTTGATCTATTTCATCTATTATACAGTATCCTTTTGGAAAGACCCTAAATTAATAAAATATGGGTTGTCTAGTTTGCCTTTTATTAATGTCTAAAATATGAGTAAAAAGGTCATACCTATAGCATCCCTATTTATCTAGAGCCCTTCAAATACTAAACATTAATTGAAGTTAAAAATCAAAAGTGTGATCTTTGTCCTCATCTCACCAACACCAATACTCAATAAATTTTTTATCTAAATAATCCTTTAAATTCATATTTTGAATCTTTAATAACTAAAGCATTGAATTCATGCATATTCTAAATATCTTAATGAGTAAAATTAAAATGTTATTAAAATCAAGATATAGCCATAATTAATAAAAATTAGTACCAAAATAAAATCACAACTAATAATATACAAACATTTTTACAAGTGGACCTATCCAAGATCCCTCCTTTCCCTTGATCACTAGGGTTGCCTCCTATTAACAAAGGGAAGGCAATGCAAATAATAAGTTGCTTCTTTAATTGTTTTGGAAATACCAATGAAAATTGTTTTAATGATAGAAATTGCTACCTAGACCAATGACAATATGCTTAATGTTATTTTCATAATGACTATACTCATTCTAATATATATATATATATATATAATATGGGATACTAAGGCAAAGGCTTAGGTTTGCATGAATAAGGCATGAAGGATCCATTATAAATCAATGTTTGAATAAGGTATTTAGGGATTGGAATAATTCTCAATTATAATGAACCTTATCCTAAATCCTCTTCTAATGAGGAATAAATGCTTGATCATGAAGATCATTGTGATCAAGCTTCTCTAGACAAGGCTATCTCTTTAGAAGGATTTGATTGAAATGATGGAAATTTTGATAGCCCAGACCTCATTCATGTCAACACACATAATCATCAATTCATTTGTCATATTGAAATTAATTTTATAATATTTAAGTATCCTAAATTAGATGTTGATGAAGTATCTTACAATTGGGAATACACGAATATTAGTTCTTCCCTAATCACCCATTTGAAAAAATAATATTATCTTCACAAAAATCAATTTTATTTTAGGACTATTTCCCTTAAATTGGTAATATAGCCATATCAAAAGTGCTAAATAAAAATTAAACCTTTATGATTGTTAACTTATAAGCACTTTTCAATAATATGACAAGATTAAATTCATACACAAAAATATGCACAAATTTTCATACAAATGGATAATATTACTATATTTTATGGATTACACAACTTAGTATTCCAATACCAATGAAGTACTAAAATTTCACATTACAATACATCTCATATGCTTTACTTTATAGCCTTTACATGGACTCTTGACATTTCACCTTCCACAAACTATTCATCTCCTCTAATATTTGGGAGATGTAACTCTTCATATTTCTCATTTGTAAAATATATTTTATTGACTCCTACTAAATACATATCTCTAATAATTACTAAACTACAAAAATTTACTTAACTCCACACATATTACACATTTATATGATACTTAATATTTACAAGACTCAAATATTTACATGACTTTAGACTCCAACTATTCACAAAATATTTACGAATTATTTACAAGGAAATATATTTTATTGACTCCTACTAAAGACATATCTCTAGTGATTACTAAAAGACAAAAATTTACTTAACTCCACACATATTACACATTTACATGACACTTAATATTTACAAGACTCAAATATTTACAAAATACATGACTTTAGACTCCAACTATTCACAAAATATCTACAAACTATTTACAAGGTACTTCAAATATTATTGTAAGGCACCAAAAAATTTAATGCTTCCAACAATGATCCTATAGACTTGGAAAGTTTGGGGGCCTTCCAATATCTTCCTTAAATAGAGGATGAATACCATATCCTAATGAAAGAAAATATATATGTTAATATTGGGACTCTAGATAGGTTTCAAATACTTAAATTATAGAAGGTCTTAACCATGGAAGAGCATGATCAATACACCAAGCTATTGATTTTATTTAGAGATATATTTTCTTGGCCATGTTTTAACATGCCAAATTTAGACCTATCCTTAGTAATCCATCATTTGGTTGTTACCTATGGGGTAAAACCCATAAAATAAAAATTACAAAATATGCACTCTAAAGCAAACCTTCTTGTTAAAGAGGAGTTGCAAATATTCTTGGTGTGAAATTTATCAAAACCATTTATTATTTTGATTGAATTTTCATTACCCCGTTAGTTTCCAAGAAGAAGCATTCAAATATGCATGGATTTCTGGGACATGAATAAATTCAATTCTAAAGATAATTTTTCTCTTACTAGCATTAAGATGATTGTTGATTTCATAGCATATTATGGGATGTTTTCACTTATGTATGGTATTTTAAGATATAATAAAATAAAATTTGTTTCAAATGACCAACACCATACTACCTTCATAACCCCATTGGAACCTTATACTACCAAGTAATGCTCATTGGTCTTAAGAATATAGGAGCAACCTATAATTAAGCAATGACTTACATATTTTATGATTTAATGCATGCCATTATAAAGGATTATGTCAATGATTTTCTTGGTCAATCGTTCAAATAAAAATATCATGTTTAAGATCTTACACACATTTTTTAATGGACAAGGAGTGCAAGGCATGATTAAAGTTTCAAAAATTCATTTTTAGGATGACATTTAAAAAAAAATTATTCATTGTCTTATAGAGGTTTGCAAAGTTGTTCATGACAAAATAACAACTTTCTTCAATACACCACCCCTCAAACACTAACCTAGCTTCACAAGCTCCAAGGAAAATCCAACTCTAAAGAGGAAAAATCAAATTCTTAGACCCTATATTTTTATGGAACATGATGCATCAAAGAAGCAAGGGCAAGAATTATCTTGATTGATCCTCATCAACAATTAATCCCTTTATCCTTTAAGCTCAATTTTTCTTATACCAAAAATATAGCAAAATATGAACCCTTATATTAGTATTTCATGTTATTAGAACCCTTAACATCACTATCCTTTCCATATTTAGATATTCCCAACTAATTAATAATTAGGTCAATGGTGTTTACCAAACTAAGGATGAAAAATTAAAGCCTTATAAATAAATTTTTATAATTCAATGATAACTTTTGATAAATTCATAATTGATGTCATCCCTCAATCTAGTGTCATGTGGATTTTAGGTTTCTACAACATCCCTTATTCCATTAGAACTTTATTATGATCAAGCTATAATCATCATGATTCAAATCCGAATATCTATGACTATCTCAAATATGGAACTTTACCAGAAGGTTTGAATCAAAATGAAGGTAAAAAAAAAGATCCTAAGATGTCATAATTGGTGATATTTTATATCATCTCATTCTTGAAATAATCTTGATTAGATGTCTAGATCATACCAAATTCCAAAAATTAATTTGAGAATATTTTGATGGGTCTTACATGTACATTATAGTGGTGTTCCTATCACAAATAAACTTCTTCAAATGGTGACGAGGACCGGAGGAATCACACCTTCAGAAATTTCAAACTTTTCATTAAAATCTTCTGTTTACAATACATACATCAAAATGAAACAGCCCGCAGGCTTTACAATGGCCAGAGGTTGTCTGGTATACAGCACACTCTCTGTTCCCCGATCTTCCAGTCCCCCCATCCCCCTACTATTACCAAATTTTTTGTTTTTTATGAGGTCTCGGTCCTCTAGGCAATTAATGTCCCCGCCTAACAAAAATTCAAATTTGATTTTCCCCCTCGGTTGAGATTTCAAATTTGTCTGCCATAAATGGGCAACTGCCCGATCTGCACTGTTGTCTCATCCCATACTGTCTATGGTCTGCAACTATCACTTTGTCAGAATACGTCCCTACGATGGTTATTCCTGTTTAATACACGCAGCTGTCATCTTCATTTTAAGATACGTGGCCTTCATCTTTGTTTTGATACACGTAGCTGACCGCGTGTTTAATTCAACTTTACCTTCTTCTTGTCGCACAATCTTCAATACACGTGCCCCTCACAACTGTCATGATACACGTGGCTGTCCACGTGTCAAATTCGGCCTTGCCCGACCGTCTGCTTAACAAACTTCGCCCTGTTTTCTTATTGGTCGCGATATCGCGACCAAAAATGCCTTCCCCTGTCGAAACCCTTTGGGGGCCGCGATTTCGTGACATGTCACGAAATCGTGACATGTCATGATTTTGTGACCCCCCCTCACCTTGCCTTGCCGAAGCTCCACGGGGTCGCGATTTCGTGACCCCCTCCTCTGCTTTGTCTTACTGAAGCTCCGTAGGGTCACGATTTCGCGACATGTCACGATTTCATGACCCCCTCCTCTGCCTTGTCTTGCCGAAGTTCTTTGTCTGTTTTGAGACCACGCCACGTGGCAACTCTTCACTGGTCGCGATATCACGACAGGACTCCCCCCAATGCCTAGCTCTGAAATAATGTCGCGATATCGCGACGCAACTCGCCCTTATCAATATTGCAGCTTTTGAGGTCGCGATTTCGTGACATGTCATGATTTCGCGACCCCCTTCCTCCATGCTTTACAAACACTTCCCCCTTGGGAAAAACTGAAGAAAAGTACTTAGAAAATTTAGAAAAATTTTGGAGGTGCAAGATTGCTCTACTATCGTCGGATGCTCCTACATCAAATGGGCTATTATTGGCCTTCCATGGAGAAATAATCCTATGATTATGTCAAATGATGTCATAAGTGTCAAAAATATGAAAAACTTATCTATACTTCATCCCAAACCATGTAATCCATTATCTTTCCATGTCCATTTTCCATTTTGGGATTGGTAATTATTTGCAAAATCCATGCCATATCTTCTAATGGACACAAGTTCATCATCACTGCTACTAAATAATTTACCTAGTGGGTTGAGGCTATGCCTTTAGCCTCAACAAAAATATTCCAACTCTCTAAATTAATCTAAAATGAATTAATCTATCACTATGACATCCCATACTCATTATTTTAGATAATGACACCCCTTTTAAAAATAAATATGTCTAAGAGATTTATATATAGTATCATATATGATAAAAATAGGCTACACCATATTATCTTCAAGGCTATGCTTAATTTAATGCCTATAATAAAATCCTTTTCAAGATCCTTACGAAGCTCATCACCAAGAATGGAGAATATTGACATATTCAACTCTATCTAACTCTTTGGTCCTATTGTGTTAGTGTTAAAACCCTAATTAGAGCAACACCTTATACCTTAGTATATAGTACCAAGGCTATATTCCCCTTTGAGCTTGAAGTTCCATCCCTATAAATCCTTTTGAAAGATGAATTTATGGGTGATGCATACCATCTTGTTTGCCTTAATCAATTAGAGGTACTTAATGAAAAGTGCATTCATGTTTGAGAGCATATGTGAGGCTATTGATAAATTCTTAGATAATACTATGGAAAAAATATAAGAGTCGGATCCTTTGAAGTTGGTGATTTGGTTCTCAAAGAGGATCAAAAGTATGCCAATGTAAAATTTGAGCTTAAAGATAAATTTAAGTGCAATTGGCTGGGTCCATATATCATAACCACTAAGTATGGTTCAAATACATACTACCTTACCCCACTTGATGATAAAAATTTTAAATAACCAATGAATATAATGCATTTAAATAGATATTATTCTTAAAACAAATTTATTACTTGATTTTTGATTGCTTGTGACTACTAGTTTTTATTCAATTATTTGATTGCTTGCATATTTATTACTTATGACCAATCATGTTAGCAATAACATTGTTTTTTTGTAGTGGTGAAAAAAATGAGGTTTTGTAGGGGCCCCAACCCTGCTACAAAATTAATCTAGCTAAGGTTACAAGATAAACATCAACGTCCTCCCTGGATAACATGAGAAAAACAAAGTTGCAACAAAAATCCTAGAATAAAACTAGACAAAAAACAACACTCTAGATGATATCGAAATCTATTTCTAGTAAGGGAACAAAGGTCGACCTGACTATTGTTTATTGCTTCCTTCCACACAAATAGTAGTAGCAATAACTCCAATTATTAATAATAGGTAATATAAATAGCAGCAACAAAAACATAATTACATTATTGTGGTAGTTTCTAGAAACACAACTGTTGTAATAGCAACAACATACAATCACATTAGTAGCACCAAAAGACCCCATAAGCAACAACAATATCAACAAAATAAAAATATAACACCCTTTGGAATATAATTTTCTTCTACATTTGATGAGGTAATCCTTAAAAGAGAAGGGAAAATTATTTTTCCATATCTTCCTCTGATCAAAATGAGCTCCAATATTTTCCAAACAATCAGCTGCAACATTTCCTTCCTGATATATATGTAATATCTTCACCTTTGCTATTTTTTTTAAAAGGGATGGGGTGTCCTTAATTAAATTTAACACCTGCCAGTTATCAACTTTTCATTTCTTAAGATCCCTGAGAATATTCATAGAGTCTCCTTCTATGATGAACTTCCTTAAACTCTTTTATCTCAACATTAAAACTAGAGTATATGGCTTTAGCTTCCGCATAGTGATTGCTTTGTATCCCATAAATTTTTGCATAAACCCATAACACTTCATATTTCTTATTTCAAATGACACCTCCTCCCCTAGCTCTACCTGGGTTACCTTTTGCAGCTCTATCAAAGTTTGACTTTACCCAATTATCCTCTAGTTTTAGCCATCTAGTGTTTGCTCTTTTCAAATTTATTGGAAAAGGTGCTTCTCTAGGTTCCTCCGAGTGCCATTCACTAGTGATCCTCTTTTCCAAATTGTTCTCAAAATCCACACTGTTATCAAAGGCAAGAAAATTCTCCCTCACTACAATTTTAATTTTGTTAGACATCGAAAGTTCATCCTTACTTTCCCCCCTGAATACTCTCTGATTTATTTCCCACCAAACACCCCACAAACAATGAGGTAACAGTAAATTCTAGAGTTTTGATAACCTACTACTACTAAAAGGGCATCTCCATTGGTTAAAAAGCTACCTAAAATTACTAAGTACCACCCAAGAGAAAAACATAGCTTCCATTAGATTATTAAGTACCCTACTTGCAAACTCACAATGAATAAACAAGTGGCCAGTTGATTCATCATCCTTCTTGCAAAGAGAACATCTATTTATCATTTGAAAACCTCTTTTACTTAGGTTATCTAGAGTTAGAATCTTATTTTATAAGCATAACCAGAGAAAGAAATCCAATTTATGGATTAAATCATTCTTCCATACCTTATTTATAGGAAAGTCCCCCTCCACACCTTCAAATTGTAAGGTATAAGTTGATTTCATAGATAATTTCCTTGAGGAAGTAGGAAACCAAATCAAAGATTCCTTATCTTCATTATGATGTAAGTGGTACTTATGCAAAAACCTATTAAGATTTAGCAGAGATTGCTGCAATTTCAAATTAGCAAAATTTAAAGTTAGTTCTTTCCAAAACCTCTAACCTTCCCCAAATTCTATTTAATCTCTAACTAATAGTCCATATTTTTTAACCAAGGGATATTTTAGTCTTCTAAAATATTTCATCTGTTGTAAAGGTTTATCTGCAATCCAAGTGTCTTACCAAAATAAAATTCTTTGCCTTCTCCTACCACCCATCTTAGACCACCTCTCAACAATTTCCTAGTTTTTGGAACTACATTCCAAATTTTTGATCCTTTAGGAGGGTATGATACCTTCCAAGTACTTCCCTTTAATAATATTAGCCCAAAGCAAATAATATTCCTTGTTCAATCTCCAACCTATTTTAGTTAGCAACGCTTTATTGAACTGTTGCAACTTTCATATTCCGAGACCACCTTTCCTCTTCGAAGAGCAAACTCTATCCCATGATACCAAAGCAAGCCTTTATTTTTCTTCTACCCCTACCCAAATAAACCTTATGAATATTTTCTCTATTCTTTTTTTTTACCTTGTAGGGGATTATGAAAAGTGACATGTAGTAAATTGGGATGCTTTGTAATGTTGCCTTTAGAAGTTGTAATTTCCTAGCTTGAGATAGCATATTACCCTTCCACCCCACCAAATTTATTTGAATTTGGTATATGAATGAAGCCCACATTTCTTATTTCATTCTACCTATGAAAAGAGATAATCCAAGATAGGTAGCTGAAAATTTTGCCATGTTGCATCTCAAAATCCTAGATATTCTCTATTGCACTTGTCTAGTTGGGTTGAAAAAATACACATGAATTTTTCTGAAATTGACACTTTGATTGGAATCTCTTTCATTAAGATGTAGGATATTTATTATCTCCTTCACTTATATGATTGAGGCTTCACCCAAGATGATAATGTCATCTATAAATTGTTGGTAAGACACTACTGCAACATTACATGCAGGTTCAATCTCTCTTATCTTTTCTATGGCAATGGTTTCTAGCAAATTTCTACCTAAATATCAGCTATGATGATGAAAAATATGGGAATATAGGATCTCCTTGTATTAGACATTATTGCCCCCTAAAGAAACTTGTTGATCTACCATTTACTATGATAAAAAAAAAATTGAAGAGATATTTTTATCTATTATATCCACTTAAAATCAAAACCAAATGTTTGCATTACCTTATCCAATAAAATCCATGACACTTGATCATATGATTTATTCATATACAGTTTAAATAGCATACCTACAATACCCCTCTTATTCATCGAATGTAATATTTCATGTATTGTTATTACTCCATCTATTATTTGTCTCCCTTGAATAAAACCTCATTGCATAGAAGAAATGATCCTTGGAAGTACGTTATTGAGTCTATTGGCAAATGTCTTAATGAGAATATTGTATATGGACTTGCAAATGTGAATAGGTATAAAAAATTTTAGGGAAGAGGCTCCATGATTATTTGGAATCAAAACCAAAAAGTATTATTCCAATCCTAAAGTAATAAATTAGAAACTTTAAATTCTCTTACTCCATCTACAACCTATTTTCCTATTATGTGCTAAAAACTCTAGAAGAAGCTAGCCAAAAAACCATCTAGACCTAATGCCTTATATTTTACCATATCAAACACACTTTCCTTGACCTATTCTTCCAAGAAGGGAGTAAGTAATAAGTTGTTCATTTCTTCTTAAATCAATGAAGGAATATTTCCAAGAAGGGAGTCCATTGTTGCCTCATCTTCATCCTAATATTTAGAAAATAGAATTTGGAAGAAATTTACTACTACTATTGCTATTTCCTCCTCCTTTTTCACTACATCACCATTATCCAACTTAAGCTCCTTTATCTTGTTGGCACTTCTATGCCTTATGGTTGAGAGATGGAAGAACTTTGTGTTACAATCTCCTTCCTTTAGCCATGTTGCCTTTGATTTTTGCTTCCAATGAGTTTCCTCCTTTGCTAAGACATTATGAAACTATAAAATATCCTCTATTTCTCTTTTATATGGATTCAAAGTTCTTCCTTCCTATTGAAGCTTAAACTCCACTTCCTTCAGGTTAGCTAAAATCTCATATTTTTTCTAGAAAATATTTCCAAACACATTTCAGTTTCATTTCTCGAGATTTACCTTTAAGATTTTTAGTTTTTTGCAACTTGAAATATTTTGGTTCCATACACATCTGTGTTCCACAAATCTATGATCCTATCCTAAATTTGAGGATGCTTTAGCCAAATCATCTCAAATAGAAAAGGAAATCCTTTTGTCCTTTCTTCCTTAGAAAAATCTCAAAGAAGAGGGCTATGGTTAGAGTCAATTTTTGGCAAGGCTATCAAAGAACAAAATTAATTTTTTTCATACCAATCAGTAGAATCTACTACTTTATCAATCCTGGATTGGATGAGACCTCCTATTCTTCAACTCAACCAAGTGAACTTGCCCCCCTACAAATCCACATCAATTAAACCCAAAGAAGAGAGAAACTTACCAAAGTCCTCCATATCGTTTGTGAAGTTAAATACTCCTCCTTACCTCTCACTTGGTAGGAGAGTAGTGTTGAAGTCTCTTACTATTATCCAAGGAAGACTAACTAAAGCACCAAATATCTCTAAATCATCCCAAAGCCTTCTCCTATCCACTTGAGAATTAGGGGTATAGACATTTATAGCTAACAAAAAAAAATTGATAATTTACATCGAAAGAGGACCAAAATAAATATATCATTTTGTTGCACACACTCCCCTTCTAGTTTATTTGGATTCCAAATATTCTATAAACCCATAGAAACCCCTCTAGCTAGTTTATAGGTACCTTCTACTTTATTCCATACCAAATTTTTAATTCTATCTAAATTTCCTTCTCCAATTTTTGTTTCTTGAATTAAAAGTATACATATCCCATGCATTTTTCTAAGATCTCTAACTACCCTATGCTTGTTCAAGGTATTTAGTCCCTAAATGTTACAAGAAATAACTTTCATTTCTTACCTTTGGTGGGAGATTTCACCCTAATCAGTACTAAAACCTGTTGAGTTCCATTTGCTATGTCCTTAGATGCTTTCTTGTTTCTTATACCTGCCAGTATGGGTATTTTAGGCTTTTTCACACTACCCAAATCTATAGTTTTTCGTGTATTTCTTATCAACCTCATCATAGTGGTTTCTTCTGTGTAAGAAATTTTTTTCCCTTTGTCATACATGTTACATGTTTGTTGGAAACTCCTATCTATTGTTGCTAATTGTTTCTTGATGTATCATTTTGGGTTGTTATTAATGAAACAATAGTAAGGACCTGTAATGATATGCATAGATTGATCCTAGTCATGTTTAGTTATTTTCCATTATGCTATGTAGTTTATATGAGTGGATTCCCAATTTTATGCTTTACTTTTCTATGCTTTCATTATGGAAATAGAAGTTACAAGGACACATTATCATTGACAACTACTTATAAATTTATGTTTTATACATGAGGATATATGCCTTAAGGCATGAGTGGGTAGTGTAAATATTCATAATCCTTCTCCATTAAAACCATCCTTCTCATTCATCATGTTAGCAAAAATCCTTTGCATTCTTGTGATCCTCCACCTTAAATCTAAGCAAAGGATATATGACTTGTAATTTTATCAGGTACAAGGTGGTAGGCATCACAAGTAGACACAACTATATTCATTCTTATCAAAGTTATATTTTATATTCATAAAGTTGCCAAATATCCTTTATATTGTATGTGCTTATGATCCTTGTCTCAATGTATCTAAGTAAAGGATAAGAGACTTAGTTTGTTATTTTCTTAGGTTCAAGGCATAAAGCATCATAGGAAGGTAAACTAATAATTAACTAATCATACTTCTAATACTCAAGGTTTGTTAGAATGGCTAACTTAACCTAAAATATAGAAATAAAATATGGGTTTCTTCACTTATGTCCAAATACTTTAGCTTGAAAAGCATGGGGTATTTCTCCAATATTCTTTATATATATATATATATATATATATATATATATATATATATATATATATATATATATATATATATATATATATATATATATATATATTTAATTGGGCTACTATATACCTAAATATAATATCAAAATCCTTACTTTAGCCCTTTTCTAATATCAGCATCCCCTATAATTTGTATAATTGGTAAAGAATGGTTCTAGTTAGTATTAGTTTTATTTTTCCTTTTTGTGAGGAATCTAATGCCAATGGTTCTACATAAATTCCAATCTCAAATACTTTAATTTCACCTCTTCTATTTGAATTCTAGTATTTTGATAGTTACTTCTCATCCTCAAATATTTCTTCTCAATATCATTCTCCTCAATTTTGACAATCTAGATTCCATGGATCTAAGATAGAGAAATGGGCTAAAAATATCTTTATTTACATTTGGGGAACCCAAATTTCTAGGTATAGGAGTATTTTAATCTTCATTTCTCCTATATTTAGCCAATGAAAAAGGATGATTCTAATTAGGATTAATTTATTTTTCATTTTGTTAGGAATCTGATGTCAATGGGTATACATCATTTTTAAGGTTGAATCTTTTATCATTAATTTTTATCTCTTCTTAACTACATCCAATAAATAATACTATATTTTATCATTTTTACATGCTTCTCAACCTAACTACCTTATATATAAATAAAGGACATGGGATCTATTTTTTCTCTTTCTATAATTGCAGGCATAAGAATCCAATAAATTAATAATTAAAGTTTGCTCTTCATACTTCCAAGGCTTTTAATTCTTTTTAAGTATAACATACACTCCTCCACTCAAGTATAGATTATCAAGATCTCTTTCATCTCCTCTTCTAAAAACTTATATCCCATTAATATTTCATCTTTGCTCATTAGCAAGGGATGATCTAGTTAGGATGAGTTATTTTCTATTTTTCCAAAAATCTAATGCCAATGAGTCTATGCTCTCTAATTGTCTAAGCTCATTAACCTCACTACTTTGTATCTATGAGACATCCCATAATTTATATAATCATATCCTTTGCACCAATTAACCTTGATGACTTGTATATAAAAAGGCCTGATTCTTTTGTTAGATTAAATTCATTGAGGTTAATAGACCTCAAGTATATCCATTTTATTTTCACTTATTAAATTTTCCTCTCAACTCAATGGAAATAAATTATTCTAGCTAGGGTTAGTTGTATTATTTTCTAATTTGGTAGGAAACGATTCTAGTTAGGTTCTATATCATCTCAAATCTTTAATCTCCTAAGCTAACAAGCATTAAGACATGCTAATAATTTGTTTCATCATCACACCTTTTAGGCCCATCAACCTTGCTTATTTGTATATAAAATATGAAATAAAGCACACGTTCTTTTATTAAATTCAAAACATTGAGGTTAATAGGCCTAAAAAAATGTTGATCACATCTACCCCATTACAAATCACCATTTATCACATGATAGACATTAAGATATTTATAGATGTTGGTCATGGTAAATCCTCACCACTATCTCTCTTTGTTTCCATCCATTAATATTTTAATCTCTTTGATATACTCATACTTTTTTAGCTTGGTTTACACCTACGACAAAAATATAACTTTGTTTTTTTCTAGGAGTGAACCAACCTATGAAAAGTTGTGGCTATGTTTTTACCATGATATATTTTTATATGAATTTTAAGATATAAAAGTATAACTTGCTTTTTTTCTCATATTTCATCCTTAATTATTACTTATCTTAGATATTGATCATAATCAACACCTTCTATCATGTGATGAATACTATGATATTCATAGATGTTGATGAAAATATCTTCTCGTCATCATCTTCCTTTACTTGTCATCATCTTATTTTTCTTGTACGTCAATTTTTTTATATTGAACTATCACATATCAAATGTCTACATTAAGAAATTCTAGAAGTATAATTATTTCCATCTACTATCTTTACAAACTCATTTCTATTCATCAAGCCTAATTGAATCTTGTAATAACTATATTATGTGTTACTACATTTATCAACATTAAAATAGTTATTTTTTATTTATTATAAATATTGTCCCAATTCAAAATGTTGGGTGACCACAATAGAATAGCCTCTTCAAACATCTATGTAGGACCATAAAAACTATCACAATATCCCATATTTTCATATTTTGCTTCGTTATTTTGTCATATTAATTTTCTTTTGTTTGTTATGGGGCAACATAAGTCTTATCTCATCAAATAAATTATCTTCTCCATGCATCATCTACAAGGGGTGATTATTTATCTTATCAATTATAAAACCCATCTAAATTGCATATACATCTTTATCCTATGGCTTTGTTATAATTAATCATTGTGCATACTAGTTAGATTTTCAAAATAAAAGTACATTAGCTAAAATCATAAAAACACATATAAAGGTCTTGAAGGTATAGTATAATCCTCAAAGAATTTATTGGGGCAAATCCAATGTCTTTATGACATATATAAAGTCCTTAAGGCATAATAGAGTCCTCAAAGATATTTTTTTTGGGTAAATCCGATGTCTTTATGGAACATCTACAATATTCATGGCATATCTATAACCTTCACATCATATATATAGCCTTCTTGATACATCTATAGACTTCATGGTACATCTAAGTACTTCTTGGAACATCTATAACCTTCATAGAACATCTACACATAAACATCTTAATGCCTTTAAGAAGCAACAAAATCCTCAAATACATTTGTATTAGGGTAAATCCAATGCTTTTATGGCACATCTAAATCCCTTTGAAGAATAAGAAAGTCCTTAATGATATTTATCTTAGAATAATCAAATTCTTTTATAATACATCCATTTTGTTTATAACTTTATCATACCAATGCCTATATGGCACATCTAAACCCCCTATATGAACATATTTTTGGTCCATATCTATAATGTAAATTGTATCATACCAATGCCTATATGACACATCTAAAGTCCCCGAAGGCATTTATTTTTGTACATAATTATATATTATCAAATTCAATATGGTACACCTATATTCCTATTGGGAACATCTCTTTTATGTATCATTGTATCATAGCCAAATATTTACAATATATTTATGTATCTCACCGTTGGACCTTCTAGCCTCGAAGTCTAACACCTTCTAGAACCGACTTACTGCTAGCCATTTCCCAATTGAACTATGTACGTGAGGGGTTACAATACTTCTTGTATGATAGCCTCGAATGGCATTCCATTTTGCCCTTTGCAATCCTACTCAAAAAATGACTATCATTGATTCACAATGACTACCACTTGCAAGTCACTAACAATGGGTGGAAGTTCATCCGACTTGATGAATTGTCCATGTTTTTAAACAAATGGGAGTATATCCGAATTGATATACATCCTTTATCTCGAAGGTAAGGACTTCATAGTCAAATTTTATCCAGGTCTGGTTGATGTTTGAGAAGGAGACTATGCACTTTATTAAAAGAAATGTGATGTCCATATTCAATTAAGTTTAACCATTATGCATATTAAATTCTCTAGATCAATTGTTAGAATGTAACAATTTTAATTTAAATAATTCACTACCATATAATATAGATTAAATCTAGATAACAAGCATAACCCATTAAATCAATATGTAAAATGAAACAAATAACTTTTGGATCATGATAATAATTTGGAAAAAAATAGAAGAAACTACATGTTAATATTTTTACATATTATATATATATATATATATATATATATATATATATATATATATATATATATATGAGATTAACAAAATCAATTAATGCCTACTTTATTTAATTTTTAGGTCCACCACACATTAATCGAAAACTATTAAAATTTAGCTGATGATACTTCCATCTAATTTGTTTTTTAATTATAGCTTTAAAGATGCTTACATTCTTTAGAGCTAAATGCATTTAAAGTATAAAAAGGAAATTATCAAAATAACTAAACCTCTATCGCGTTTCTATTGATTCCTCATAGATACAAGCATAATATATATATATTGAAATCCCTTTCAAACATCCTCAGAGTACCGATTCCACTCCATAACTATTGTAGTGTAACCAACCTATGAAGCAAAGATTTTATAATTTTATTTTAACACAAATTACAATTACCGTGTGGCCAAACCCATATGATGCAAAAGAATTACAACTCATTTGTTTTTATCAAGATTCCCGTAGGGTTGACTTATTTATCTAAACAAACATTAAGATTTTTATAAGGTTTTAAAAAAAAATCCTTGCTTTGGCTAACGATAGAAAATTAATAACACTTATGTGAGTAGACTTAATTCAAAACATCTACGCAATGGTAGCTAAAAATAATTATTGAATCTATAACTTATAAATCCTCCATATTTACAAGGTTTAAATTGGATGGTCTCCATAGAAAAACCTAATTTTAATAATATTATTGTGAATATCTCTGTTTTCTAAACGTCCCACCATTAGTAACTCAAAAATAATTATTGACCTTAAGTTTATAAACCCTCTATATTATAGAGTTTCAATGGGATTGATCTTTCAGCCTTGATTTTGGTTTAACTGATAATGTCTGAAATTAATAACATCGAAATGACTTAATCTAAATTCAGGATTTCCACACCCTGGTAATAGAAAGTAATCATTGATTCTAAAGTTCCATATTTCTCTGCGGTTAAAACAATTTTTTTTTTTATATATAGAAGCAATGGTTACAATCACGATTTTTAGTAACTACAGCACAGCTGGTAGGGTTCAAACTATGTACAAAGGCTCCCAGGACTTCCACTGTCTCAGTACATGGTAACCCGGCGTGAGATGGGGATCCACCTAGACCCACGGACTAAAAGTTGGGTAGTTTAGAAGCCAAGAACCTAGTCACAAGGGGGTTGAATTATTAATACATCCACAGGTTGGGCATAAGGAAAATGGAGCCTTGTTGGCCTCTACCAGCACATAGGACATTTACCAGCTATGCCTACATATCCAACAGGATGAAGGCAGTGGAAATGGAACCTGGGTCGACCACAACCAACACCCAAGACATTTTCCAACTGCTTTAAGCACGCGGATAGTTAAAACAAATTTAATCACAAGGTGAAGGTGACCTTCATAAGCGTTCCTTGGCAGTTGTTTAAGAAAACATTGCACTCATACTGAGAACACCATCAAACCAAACTACAAATTCCATCACTACACTGAACTATAGGTGACTTCAATTACCTAAGATTGATTATCAGAGTTTATTTGCGTTCTCACTCCGTTTTTTGGTTATTTGAAACACAGTTAAAATATACCATGGTTTTAGAATCAATAGTTGATCTACTAATACCACTTTCGGGTATGGCTAACCTAAGACGTTTTAGAGGAGTACTTAATTTTTAATCAAGCATTCAACATGTCAATGACAGCACCATTTAGCATAAGGGTTCTCTGTTTTAACAGTAAATGATCTCAAGAGAAAACTCAAGGTAATCAAGGAAGAAAATTACGTCGCTACCCATAATGCTTTGGCAATATTACAAAGGAACAAGACTCCAGTTAATCTAAGTCACCTATACCCTTACCAATGCGTTATGTACTTAGTTTAAAGCATTTAATATTTCAAACTTTATACATCAATACCATAAAACATTGTTCAAAGACTAATGAAAGATTTAATTTAAAGTATACAAACTTATCTATCCCAGAAAACAATTACAGCACCTCCCATATCTAAAATTATAAAAATCCTTTACAACATAAATGTATATACAACCAAGAGAGTTCTTAAGACAACTCGCTCAACTGAAAATAACGTCCAAACTAGAAATAACATTAAACTCAGAGCTTCTGACACATCTTGCCAGGCTCAACTGTAACCATAGCTTGGGACTCCTCCATTTATCGAATGATTACAAGGTGCGGGTCCTATTAAATAGTAGCTATCCCTCCAACCATACGGTGGCTCTCCCAAAGTCCTCGCTTAACACCCTGGCCAAAAAAGTGGAAGATTGCATGCCCTATTGGTTCAGACATGGCCTCCATGAAATATAGTATGCATCTAACCTACATGCTTTTATATACACACCATCAACAACATATGCCATACATTCAAAATCAAACAGCCAACTTATTCATGGAAGACAATTTATCTTTATGTACCCAGTTTAACATGGTCCATATCTTTTAATAATTTTATTCATCTCCATTTAATAGCCATGTTAAAGTTGTCTCCCTTTACTGGTTACAGTTTAGTTTTGTTTTTATTTTATTTTATTATTTTATTTTATATTATTGTTTTACATGGTGGAATTGCCACGAATTGGGTAAGCTGTCTAGTTTTTATGGCCGTCACAGTATTTTGGGTTATCCGTCGTGGAAGCCTCCACATAGTTTTTTTTGCACAGTTCACCCCTATAGCCACCATGCCACAATCATTTTAAACCTTTTTCACTACTGAAAGCACCAGGAAAGGGACAAGCGTCCAGTCTAGCAAAGCTCGATAGTTTTTTTTTGCACAGTTCATCCCTATAGCCACCATGCCACAATCATTTTAAACATTTTACGCTGCTGAAAGCACTAAGAAAGGGACAAGCGTTCAGTCTAGCAAAGCTCGATGTTTGAACCTTGAACCCCATTCCCTTATAAAGTTTGGTCAAACTAATTGATCTACACCTCAAATCTATTTTTATTCTTGTTCTAACATAGATTGTCACAGTCGAAGAATTCTTTAACAGCATAAACAATGTACTTAAAAATAGTTTTAGAATAATACAAAACTTCCAATAGAAATTGTAAACAGATCAAATCACTTATCAGTGCATCAATAAAATTTAAAAGCAAAAATTACACATCAATTCCAACCAGAATTTCCAGGCAGAACGGTTCATACGGCACAATGATTATAACTAAGAATGTTCTATTGTATTACTGGCTGGAACATTATTCTAACCTAGAAATGAGATCGATGTATCAACTCTTCGAGTTTCTTCTTGGTCACCAAATGCTAGCATAGATAAATTTCTCCTGAGAATGAATCCCCCATCCCATGGTATCATACTCTTTATTTATAGATTTTTGGTTCAATCCCTCTCGTGGCCATTCATGCAAGATCTAATTAAGGCGGTTGAATTTAAAATACTTAAGATTTTTATTATGTAAAAATAAATATGTACTAATTCTTTTTATTATATTATTGTCATTTATTATATTTATTTTAATTAATGTATTATTTTATAAGAAATTAAAATGTGTCAAATTACAAATATTAAATGTAAATGATGAATGCAATTACATGAAGTTTTTTAATTGTGAGTTTGTATGTACTCAGGAGGCCATGGTTATCCACATCTCCCTCCTTACCTCGTGCGAACAACTCCTCTCTTTCCACCTGAAGGAAGGTGCTTGGCCTCACTCATCTACTGCTTGGAGATGGCAACTTAAAGTATCACATTCGAGGACAACTTCTCTCTTTCCACCTAAAGGAAGGTGCTTGGCCTAACTCATCTACTGCTTGGAGATGACAACTTGGAGTATCACATTTTAACAATAAAAACATGTAAACTACGAACAAAATGGGAGGAATGTTACACTATTTTAATTTTTTTAAATCTATTTTATTTCATCTTTTATAATTTTTTATTGTATAAATAAGATGACATAGTATCCTCATCCAGAATATTGAATTTGACATTAAATTTTAATAAACCATCCTCAAATGTTGAATTTTTGGACATACTCTAGTGCATTGAAAAAATACTCAATTTTAGTATCTAGATGAGAGTTACTTGTGAACTTCCTTTGCTCTCTTGGATATCATATAAAGTAAAATTTTCCATTGTTATAAATTCCAAAGAATAATTATAGAGGATCAGTTATGAAATAATTGAAAAAATATAAATTTTTAAAAATTCCAAGAAAAACATGTTTGCCTTACTTCAATACTTTTATCAAGTTCGTCGCTCAAAGATTCCTCGGTAAGATTTACACCACATATTACAAAATTTAACTTTTAAAATTTAAACTTTTAGAGGAAATGATTTTGGCAGGATTTGATTTTAAAAAGGTGTGCACTTTTTAAGAGGTTTTTTTTTTTTTTTTTTTTAATAATGTTCCCTCTTTTATTGACATGATGTCATGCAATAGTGGCTAGAGGTATGGTGTATTTAAGGATTTATTTAACAAGGTAAATTGGAACCCAAGCTTGACACATTGAAGTTAGTTAATTTATAATGTTGAAGAGCATATTAATGAGCTTAAGAAATTATAAGGAGATATCAAAGCTACTTATAAGAAATTGTAAGAATGACTAGACCAATAGTATTCTTAATAATATTTTTAGTGAACTTGAGTAGGTTTTCATGTTTTTCAATATGTTATGAATGTCTTTCTCATGTATATCCCTTCTAATATTGATGTGGTTTTCATTTATCTTGTTCATCATCAAGCTACTTTAAGAAATGTTATAAATAATACTCCCTAATTTCAATATCATCTAAAAGAGGCTACTAAGTGAATCAAAGATGTCAAAGATTAATGAAGAGAAAAAATCCAAGGAAAAATGAAATAAATCCATTTATGAGTTTCAAAAAAACAAGGGCACAAAGCTGAATATTATAAATAAGGATGCTTGGTGATGATATTTCCCAAGCAAATGTTGATATTCAAATGACCTATTCATCATATTTATTGTATTAAGAATCAATTGCATATTTGGGGATGACAAACCACATGAAGAACCATTAGCATATTTGGTTTAGATATAAGAAGTAGCATAGAAATGAGAGAGTGGTTGGTTGGAAATGACTTTTTCTTGAAGTTGTAGGATGTGATGATATGATGGTTACTCTATTTGTGATGAAGTTTTTCATGTTCTATGTATCCATCCCTATCTTCTCTCTATTTATAATAGTATTTGTACTTCAAAAACGTGGATTTTGGCTAGATAGATTGGTTATTAGGAACATCGATAATGACTATAGAATAGTCAATTGTAATAAATTATGATATAAATTAAATTAAATTGGATGAGCATTACTCTTCCTATTTCAGTAGGAAATGTCTTATTGAAATGATGTACAAGGTATATGGAATTAGTGAGGGTTGAATCTGACATTAAGGGTACACCAATTATAGATTCTTGAGTTATATAATTTATTTTAGTATGCTTGAGGGTCCCCCACCTATTGATCAACCTAGTGGATTTCATGAGGAATATATTTTGGAGAAGCATCATGACTCCTTTATAAAGAGAAATATTATTATTTCTCTTAGTAATTGGAGCTTCTCCATATATTTATAAACTTATGGCATATTATTCTCTTTTTAGAAACATATATATTCTCCCATTTATTGATGATTTTTAGGATTATGTGGATTTAAACCATCAACCTCTTGGAATTTACACATATTTCTACAAATAATTAGAAGCAACCCATCCACTCAAATATTATACAAAAATTGTAAAAAGGATGAAAGAGAGAAACATATAGTGGGAACCCGTAGGCACCATAAATAATCACTAGATTATATGTAGATAAGAGTAACAACACTCTAATATAATGGATGGATTTGTGGGGGTATTTATACCAATACTAAAACCCCAACTACATAAACGAGTTTAACATAATATGGAATAACAATAGGGCTTAAAGTTAATTACAAGTTATAAGGTGATTTTAACCATAACAAGGTAAATTATAGACTATATTGATTACATAATTATAATAATACAATATATTTAAAAAATATATACAATGATTATCTGTAGACCTATACAAGATCACATCATACAATTTCAACCTTGGCCATAAGTTATATACACTTTCAATACCCCTTGGAAATTTGAACTAAGGATCCAAGGAGATAATACATTAGTGACAACAATATCTTCCCCCTATAATGGATGATCTAGTGGGACTTTGTACTTGAGAAAGACTCATCTAGACCCCCTCACCATCTCAAAATATGCTATTTAAAAAAATATCTCTACATATGATTCCCTTTAGGCTAGACCATAGGTATCACTGCTAATATTAGATACTCATGTAAATTTCCAAATAACACTTCTACTAAGACTCCATATGAGGAAGAGAAGTCAAGAATACTCCCTTTAAAGAAAAACTACTTTAATCTTCTATAGTCACATAAGGTAAGACTTGAAAGTATAGCTTTCACTTTTATGACATACTTAACCTTGTTTGGAAACTTAAAATTGTCTCTATACAACCCAATTTCCATCACCAAAAGAGAATTTACATGGACCTATGTATGAAAAGAGCCAATGCAAAAATATAAGAGTACCTAAACAAATAATAGAATAAAGAAGATATCATGAAAGATTAGATATTCATGAACAAGTTGAATCAATAGCCCAAAGGAGAAAGAGGGATTGACTAAAGAATATTAAAATATTTTCCAATATGCCTTTAAAATACTCAAAAATATTACAACTATAACAAATCCAGTTGTATCTCCCATAATTGTAGACCAAAGATTCTAATTATATAATATATTGTAAACTTACCCTTTGGAAATAGGGTAATAGGCTTTGAATAAAATCACACAATGAGATATTCCTCCACTTGTAGTAATTTCTTGAACAAATACAAACAATGGAAAGAGCTTAAAAGTTGTATGATTTGAAAGAAAAAAAGGCTCAAAATGCTTTTGTATGTATAGGTATGGCTTCTAGAAGTTGGTAATGTAAAATAGCCCTAGGGTGACATTTAAAAATAACTTTTTTACAAAGAAAAATAATAAAAAATAAATTCATTCTTTTTCTCTTTGCATCAAAAGGTAGAATTCCCTTATGTCATGCCCACCTAGCTTTATTGTCACCATCACTGCTTGGGTCCAGTAATTTTCTCTCCATGTGAAGAAGGGCATCATGATCCATAAACATAAAGAGGTCCAACCATTTAAATGGATATGGTGGATAAAATTTAAAATTGATGCAAATGAATACACCTCCTTTTCCTTCCTCCATCCAAGAAACCAAAATTCCCAAATAGGATGAAAACTATTGGAGTATATTACATTATTTGGTACATGCTAATGTACCCCCATGGTACCTTCATGGTACACCTTGTAAATATTAGACTAGAGTCAAGTCTTAGATTAGAGTGTGAGTAAATATTTTATGTAATGTAATAATGTGCAAGAAATTTACAAGTTTCATGTGAGCAAGTGTGCAAGTGTTATGTGTGTATATGTGCACAAGTATCTTATATGTAAGTGTGCATATGTGTTCTTATATTAGGGAGTGTTATGTGAAGAGTCATCTCCAAGTGCACATACAAGATAGAGTCATGTGTATGCAAGTGTCAAATAGAGAATCCAAGATTCATGAGACTTGGTATAAGAAAAGGAAGATTCAAGTAACCAAATAGTCATCCTACAATGGCTATATATTACTCCATAGCCTATGTTATCTATATCATCTACATAGTCTACATTGTCTACATAGTAAGCATAGAAAGTATTGTTATTGCATGATATTTTTATAATACATTTGTAAGAGAAAGAGGATTAATAAAGATTACATACATTTGAGCAACTAATGTTTTAGGTTCTTCTACATGCTTTGTACATGTATGATTTAGGCTATTATATTTATATTTCTACTTATTATTGAATGTTAATCAAAATATTATAAGACCTTGACTTTACATATTCGTTGGTTCATATTATTATTAGTTATATCAATATCTTGATCTTACAAAATTATGGTTATCATATATTTGATCCTATGAGTTTACATTAATATTAAGGCTTCAAAAGCCTTTAGTGGTATCAGAGCTACAACAAGAAGTTTCTTGCACATGTTAAGTTTGTTTAGTTGCATTAGTGATTTTCTCTAGATTGATTTAGAAAGGGAGATATACTTGGATTCTATTGTAAGATCAAAGAAAGCAAAAAAGGCTAGTCTTTCCACTAGGTTGAAGGATAACCAGTGAAGATTAGGACTCAACTATAGAGTTCTTCCACTAGATTGAAGGATAACCATTAAAGACTAGGACTCAACTATAGAGTCTTTCCACTAGGTTGAAGGATAACTAGTGAATACTAGGACTAATGTTTGGGTGTATAAATTTGAAGATAGTTGACTATTCAAGGAAATAGCCAACCCTAAAATTAATAAAGGATTTATAAGGACATAGATAAATTCTTGATAATTTATTTCTATCAAAACTTAGAAGAAAGTTGAATAATTTGGCACAATCAAGCTTTCTTGATTGGAGCATGAAGGAAATTTGTGTCACCTTGAAATTGAAAGGATTGAGTTCTTAGGTAAGACCTAAGACATTGTTGTAATAGATATTGATCGTGAGAAGTGTGAGAAGATTCCTAAAATAGATAGAGAAAACTTTCATATTTAAGTGCAAGATGAAGGTAGAAAGCTTTCATCAAGTAGGGGTTGATTCAAATTGCAAACTACTATTGATTCGGGTTTTTGAGAGAGACCTTGACACAAATAAATTTTTAGGTCAGATTTATTGACCTTGACATAGGGGATTCAGGTCTTAAATGTAGACCTTGATAAATAATATTATAAATCTTGAAGATAGACCTTGAAGAGGAAGATTACAAGTCTTGAATATAGACCTTGACATAGTAAATTCAGGTTTTGAAGGTAGACCTTGATAAAGAATATTGTCTTGAAGGCAAACCTTGACAAAGAAGGATACATGTCTTGAAGGCATACCTTGAAAAAGAAATTTTTAGCTCTTAAAGAAAAATATATTGACCTATAAAAAGAAGAAATATTCATATCTATATTGACCTTGACAAGTTGGCTTGAAAAGTGCAGTCATATCAAGAATAAAATAAAGAAAGAAGGTAGCAAGAGAAAAGAAGGAGGTCCATAGTGAATATTCGTGAGACTTTTATTAGTGAAAGAGGCTCGAGAAAATAAAATTTAGATAAAGTGTTTAAAATAGTAGAGTTAGAGAAAGAAGTATCAAGGTATAAAGAGCCCAAGAAATATTGCAACCGGTAACATTGAAGTCATGTAAATGTATATTGTAGAAATTTAGAGAATCATCTAAAGGCAAGGGTAGAATTCAAGAAGAAATTCATTTGAAGGCAAAGGTGTGATAAAGCATAAAAAATAAGCATGCAATACAACAACCACTTGAAAGTAAGAGTGTCATAAGGTATATAAAGCATTAAATCTTGGAAGGGAGAAGAATATAAAGTAACTATCAAATAGCATCTAAGTGCAAAGGAGTAACTACAGCAAAAGCCACCTGTGAAGAGAAATGCAAAAGTTATTTAATTTTAAGTTTGCTTCTAAATCCTTTCAACTTGTTAAATGCAATTAGATCTAAAATACAACGGAGTTTTTTAACATACATTTTAATATCTTGAAGCTAGCATCACCAAAGTCTAATATAGAGCTATAAAAATATAAGAGGAAAAATGTTAATCCAAAGTAGCAAGCTTGAATAGAAAATATATATTTATTAGAAGTTCCAAGTATAGAGAAACTCGCAATTTTTAAGCACGGTGAAATCACACAACATCCAAGGGTCATTGCAAGCATATGAAGAGGAATAGACTCTCTCTCCAAGCACAATGTCTAAAAGCTCCAAGCACTAATGTCTAAAAGAGAATATCAAGCATCAATGTTCGAAAGGGAAGCACCAAGAACCAATATTCAAAAGCTCCATGCACCAACATTCAAAAGAGAATTTCCAACATCCATAAGGGAATATCTAAGTGTTAACATCCAAAAGGGAGGCTTCAAGTGCCAATGTTCGAAAGGAAATATTCAAGCACCAACATTTGAAGAAAACTCAATTGTCAAGCACCAATGTATGAAGGAGAAGTTCTATGATCATCTACCAAGCATAAGCAACTCAAAGAAAGGAGAGAAACAAATTAGGTCAAATGCAATAAAATATCACTAAGTGCAAACATAGTCATTGAAGAAAGAATCATAACATCTAGGTTAATCATTTACAAATTTCAATGATGTGACGTAGATCACGGTAAGAGAAGACATCTCATTGGTAAGAGTAATGTTCGATTACATAGTAAGAGAAGATATTTTATCTACAAGGGTAACTTTTGTGCCAAGTATAATACCATCTAGAAGCATGACATGTATGATATGTTATCTACAAGGGTAACTTTTGTTGGAAACCCTGATGTTTTACCTACCTAAACCATAACTCTCACCTGTAGCATCCAATTAGGGCAATTAAAGAAAGGGCACATGAATTGGAAGTGATAATTCAAAACTGGTCTCCATAGTCGATCAAGTCATGAAGCGTGCAAGAAAAATTTGTTGGAGGTATTTTCATTTGCAAGGTTATTTATATGCTTTGGAGATATATAGTTTTTATAAGGTTTTATTAAAATGAGAAATAAGGAATTATAAAATAAAGAAGTTATTTAATAAAGCATTATTAAATTTAATATATGAGTGATAAGTAGTAGATTGAAATTATTCTCTTTGGAGTTATAAGTTTTTGAGTTGAAGTTTATTTTTAATAATAGTTTTTTAAAATTTAAATTTTATAGAATATTTGCAAATTAATTTAATTCGGGAGTCAAAAGGAGTTCTACTTCAATTTTAGAAAATCAAATTTGCAAAAATTCTTATTTTCTTAGTTTCTAAATATTAGGGAGATATAAGGAATTCTACTTCATAGGTTTTATATTTTAGAAACTTTAAATTTATTTAAACCTAGGGAGTTTCAAGGAAGTCTTTTTCCAAAAAAATAAAAATCTACAAATTTAATGGATAAGTTACCAAGAGGAACTTTTCAATGTAGAAGATGTTATCAAAATATAAAACCATATTCTTCAAAAGAAAAAGTTCAAGAACAAGGTACATTGAGCTAATGCAAAATAATTTTAAGTAAAACCAATCATATGATTCAAATAGAAAGAGATATTTGATATATAGATTCAAGTGCTAGTCATCATATGACTAGCAATTTACAATGGTTTGATTGCTTGGAAGTAAAAGATAATTTCTATTTGAAAATTGTTGATGATAAGAGATACCTAGTTCATGGAAGTGGTTGTGTAACACCTAGTGCACCATTCTCAGATTTTGTATTAAAATATGTTATGTATTTCCCAGGGTTGACAACCAATCTCATCTCAATCACTAAACTAGTTGAAAGTGGAAGGTCAATTGAGTTCAAATGTATAAATAACCACAATAAATGTGCTATCAAGAATCAAAATATAACAAAGACTACAAGGTCAATTAAGAATGGAATATATGCTCTAGATTCAATTAGTTTTTTCTCAAGATCTTATCTTATTTTAAGATAACATTGTTGAATGTTTTAAAATACAAAGTGTAGGAAATACAAATCTGAAACCTTTTTACCATCAAATACATGGGTGAATTCTAAGTTCAAGATGATGAAAAATATGCGAGGACAAAAAAATATCACATGCATTAAAAAGCCACTTATATATTAAATATTGAAGGATGAAGACTATGATTGAATATGTATTCAATAACCAAATAATGTAATACAAGAGGACATTGGAGTATATTACATTATTTGGTACATGATAATGTACCCCCATGGTACCTTCATGGTACACCTTGTAAATATTAGACTAGATTCAAGTCTTAGATTAGAGTGTGAGTAAATATTTTATGTAATGTAATAATGTGTAAGAAATGCACAAGTGTCATGTGAGCAAGTGTGCAAGTGTTATGTGTGTATATGTGCACAAGTGTCTTATATGTAAGTGTACACATGTGTTCTTATATTAGGAAGTATTATATGAAGAGTCATTTCCAAGTGTGCATACAAGATAGAGTCATGTGTATGCAAGTGTCAAATAAAGAAGCCAAGACTCATGAGACTTAGCATAAGGAAAGGAAGAGTCAAGTAACCAAAGAGTCATCCTACAATGGTTATATATTACTCCATAGCCTATATTGTCTATATTTTCTGTATAGCCTACATAGTCTACATTGTCCACATAGTGAGCATAGAAAGCATCGTTATTGTATGAGGGTTTTATGATACATTTTTAAGAGGAAGAGGAGTAATAAAAATTGTATACATTTGAGCAGCTGATATTGTAAGTTCTACTACATGCTTTTTACATGTATAATTCAAGCTATTACATTCATATTTCCACTTATTATTGAATGTTAATCGATATATTATAATATATTAATTTTACATATTAGTTGGCTCATATTATTCTTAATTATATCAATATCTTGATCTTACAATATTGCATCTATCATATATTTGATCCTATGAGTTTATATTAATATTAAGGCTTCAAAAGCCTTCAAAGACATCACAATTCCTCTTTTACAATGGCACCAAGTCCTCTTTGTGAGGAAACGATGTTTGACTATCCATGAAGAAGTCAAGATGCTCTTCTAAAGTCAAATCAATAATACAATTTTTTCTATAATTGGTTTGCATCTACACAAATAGGTACAAATATTCCAATAATAATGGAACTTCACTTGATGTAAGCATAAATTATCCAAAAAATATATAGAATAATTGGAGAGAAAATTTTATATCTTTCCCTTTGTCTCTGTGAAGCTTTGATAAGTAATTCATCCTAGAAGTCAAAAGAATGATTGAAGGCTCCAAAAAAAAATTCTAAATGACCAAGTGATGAAGATCCATATTGGCTCTAACACTTTTGGAAATATTTTTGAGAAGAAAGAACTTAAAGATAAACTTTCAAAATTCCAAAAAGGTGATCATAATAATCCAAACTCAGTGGAAAGAGAGTTGCTTAGTGAATATCATAATATTTTGAGTAAGGAAGAGAAATTTTGGAGATTAAAATCAAGATAGACTTGGGTTAAAGGAGATAAAAATACAAAATTAAATCATAGGATGGCTATAGTACAGAGATCAACATCCATAATTAATAGAATTAAATCAATAGAAGGAGTTTGGATTAAAGTTCCTAAATTGGAGATTTTTCTTTGGGAAGCAGTCTAGAATAAGATCCTAATAGTAAAAAATATTAAGAAGAGAGGTTTTAATTTTCCTAATAGATGTAGTTTATGTGAAAAGGCAGAAGAATCAGTGGAACACATCTTCTTGGAATGTCCCTATGCTCTAAATATTTTCCAGATCCTCATCAATAGGATGGGCATCTCTTGGTTGATGCCTTCTAATATGGTTTTGTTATTACAACAATGGGAGAACCCCTTTTTAGTCCTCATCTTAATGTAATTTAGAACCTGATTTCATTTCATTTTGTGTGGGGAGTTTGGTTAGAGAGGAACAGGAAAATATTTAGAGGGGAAAAAAGGTCTGCAATGAGAGGTTTTGGAAGTATCACCCACTTATAAAAGAGAATGTTAAATCTATCAAGTATTATATCAAGCCAAAGAATACTGAAGAGACTATGATAGCTAAGGTATGGAATTTGGAATCTATTAGTGGTGGAGAGGCAAATGTTCAGGTTAGAACTAATGTTGATGTAAAATGGCAACCACCTCAAGATGATTGGTTGAGATTAAATTTTTGTGGGGCATCCAAAGGTAACCTAGGTAAGGCTGGAGCAGGAGCAATTTTGAAGGAAAATCAAGGTAGATTGGTGAGGGCAGCCTGCAAGTTTTTAGGAATTACTACTAGTCATAAAGTTGAAGTTAATGCTTTACATCTGGATGCAAAGCTAGCCAATGATCTAGGTGCTAAAAAAGTTATCTTTGAAGGAGACTCCTTGAATATTATCAATATTTTGAAAAGTAGGGAGAAGATAATTGGCAAATTGATTACATTGTGCAAGATATCAGAGAGATTATAAAGCATGTTGAAGAAGTTGACTTTGTTCATGTCTATAGAGAAGGTATCAAACCAGCAAACTGGCTGGAAAAATTTGGTATCATTAAAGAAGAGGATACAATATGGATCTCCCCTAGGGTGATCCATGAGGACTTAGAAAAGTTTACAAAAAATGATTACATCTAATTGGGGTCTAGGATGGATATTGTTTGTCTTACATCCAGGGGATATCTAGTTATTTTCCCTTGGTAGATGTGTAATTGATGAACTGAATTTGTGTTGTAAAAGGGTTTGGGCCATTTAAAAATCTTGTTTTTACCCTAATAAAAAATATATATCATAGTGAAATTAGAAATAAGGTAAAGTATTTTTATCAAATATATTCTAGGATCAGAGGAGATTAAAGTTCTTAATGATAAACTTCTTCAAGATGTACCTTCAGTTATAACGAATGAAGACAATAGGAAACTGATGGAGTCTATTACTCTAGAAGAATTTCATTTAACTCTTTTCTCTTTTAATAAGGATAAATACCTAGGTTCAAATGGGCTCTCTACAGTTTTTACCAACATAATTGGGATATAGTGAAGGATTATTTATTGGTGGCAATGGAACAGTCTAGGGTAAAATAATACATACCTTGTAAAATAAATGTAACATATCTTACCCTTATTCCAAAAAAAGAAGGATGTTGAATTGTTTGATTCTTTTATACCCATAAGCCTATGTAATATGGCATGTAATATTATCTCCAAAGTGATGGTGAATCAATTAAGCCCATTATTAGACAAGATTATTTTAGAAGAGCAAGGAAGATTTGTGAAAGGGAGACAAATATTGGATGGGATCATAGTAGCTCATGAATTTATACATTCAAAAACTTCAAGAAAAGAGAAAGCAATTATTTTAAAACTTGATATAAATAAAGCCTATGATAGGGTTAAATGGGATTTTCTTTTTGCAGTTTTAGAAAAGTTTAGATTTGGGAAGAAATGGGTTAGATGTATTAAAGCTTATTTCTATATAGTTTCTTATTCAGTGTTGGTCAATGGGTTAGTAACATATTCTTTTAATTCCAATAGAGGCCTTAGACAAGGAGATCTTGTATATCCTTATTTGTTCATTATTATGGTAGAGGTTTTGAGTAGAAACTTAAATAAGACTTACAAATATGGGATTATAAGTGGACTGAAGGTTAGTAATAACATTGACAACATCACCCATCAATAGATTGTAGATAATACAACCCTTTTTGGAAGGGCAAGGATAAATGAAGCCAAATATTTGAATAATTTTTAAAGGAATACAAAAGAGCATCAAGGAAAATATTTAATAGGAAAAAATTAGCTAATATCAAAGCAAGAATTAATTTCCTTTAAATGGAATTAACTTCCATCCAAAATTTACTTTCTTAACACTCCATATAATATCAAAGCAATAATTTGTAGGTTAATTCAAATGGAGGAGGCAAATTTACCAACAACTTATCTAGGGATACCTTTACTTGAGGGGAGAATAAGAATAGAATTATGGAATCCCATTATTAGTAAAGTTTAGAATAAACTACCAACTTGGAAATGTAGATGGTTATTGTTAGCAAGAAAAGCATAGTTAATTAAGTCAGTCTTATGGGCCATTCCAACATATTATGTATTTGTATACTAAGCCAAAATCAATTGAAAGAAGTTAAATCTATATTATGTGATGCTTTTTATGGTCAAGTTTACATGATAAAAGGAAATGTCCTTTGGTGAAATGGATCAAGGTGTGTAGGTCTTGGTTTAAGAGTTCTTACATATGTAAACTTAGCTCTTAGGGAAAAATAAATTTAGAGATTGTTCAAAGAGATTCAAATACAAATGTGCAAGAATTTTTCTAAGTATGTTGAGCCCAATGACCCAAGTTTAATATTTATTGCATTCTCTCTACCAAATGGTTCTACTCTTTGGAATGGTTTCAAAAAATATATTTATCTAATGATTAAAGGTTTAATATAGGTGGTGGGAACTGGAGAAACAAATCTATTTGGATGGATACTTGGTGTGATAAAAACCACTCAATTTAGATCCAATTTTGAAACCTTGGATGATATTGCTTCAAGACAAATATGGTGATAGGGTTTCAAACATTTTATACAAGGATCGGGAAGGAAGATACAAATGGAAAGAAGATAATACATTGATGTTAAGAGGCAATTGAGTAGAAATATAAAAATTGTGATTATTCAGAAGGGATTCAAGGATAAAATGGTTTGAGAGTTGAATAGCTTAGAATAATACACAACAAGAAGTGGATATAATATAAATCACCAACAAAATAGTAATATCACTACAATATAGAGAGATATTTGGGCTAGCCCACGCATTCCTAAAGTCAAAATATTTATTTGGAAAGTAAGTAATAAAAGAATTTTATCCTGGGATAACCTTATGAAAAGAGGTTTTCATGGTCCCTCTCAATTTGTTCTTTGTAAAAAGGAAGAGGAGAGTATATGCCATCTCTTGGGACATTACTCAATAGTCTATAAAGTATGGTGATGTATTCTTAATAAGTTTGGTAAATGCATGGTGATGAATAGCAGAATTGAAGATTGGTTAAAGCAATGGAAGAGCACTTATAAAAGTGAGGCTTTACAGATAATATGATAAAAGTGAGGCTTTACAGATAATATGGTATATTTTAAAATATACAATACTTTGGCATGTATGGCTAGAAAGGAATTGAAGAATATTTAGAGGAAATGAAATCAATTTAGATGTAATGAAAATAAATATATGTTTAGCCATAGAGGAGTCTAAACCAACCTTATCAACTCACCTAGTCCCCAATAAAGAAGCAGAGAGCCTTAGTAGATGGATTCATGTAAATGGAATTATGATGTTGGGTATAGGAGAAGAAAAAAGAAGGTAAAGAATATAAAATGGAAATTACCATATGTGGAGTTGGTAATGGGGTATAAATCTAGGACCAGTAGGAGGAATAATTAGAAATAATAGAGGAGAGATTTTATCTCATTGCACTCTCAATAGTCAATTTAAGACAAATAATGAAGTTGAATCTTGGGTGAGTTTATAAGGCTTAAAAATATACAAACAAATGATTCTCTCATAGTAATAAATGCACTTTTGATGAAAGCAAAGGCTCCATGGAACATACAAGAAATATATGTGGAAATTCAAGATCTTGCTAAAGAGTTTGAAGAAATCATGTTTGTGCATACATTAAGGGAAGGAAACAAATGTACAGATAGGCTAGCCAATAGAGGGGTTTTTATTGAGGATAATGAAGTTAAATTCTCCTTTCCATGGATAGAGGAAGTAGTAAGTTTAGTTGAAGCTGACAAGAAAACGTTGATTGCCTAAAAAAAAAAATGATTAAGATTTACTTTAATGTTTTCCATTTCTAATATCTATTTATTTAATAAAAATAATGTGTTTTCATATAAACTATTTATTATAATTTTTGTGGTTGCACTTGTGTTTCAAGAAGGAAACTAGCAATCTAGATTTGGTAAAGCAGACTATGATACTACGATGTTTTGAAAAATATTATTCTACTAAGATGCAATGTATAGATAGTGGAGGTGAATTTTTAGTATTGTGAAAGCTGCTATAGAAAAATGTCAAGAAGGATGTTGGACTCTAGAATATTAGATATTTTATATAAAATGATGTAGGTTTCTAGCTATAGCATCTCAATTGATATGAGAAGTGTATCTATTTGTAAACTCTCTAGATATAAATAAGAGAGTTGTAAGTTATCAAGGGTGGGGGACCCATTACAACCCCTTATTATCCAGCCAAAAAAAAACTCCATATTGGCTATGATATCATGTTGGAATTTACACCTATTTCTTAAAAAAAAACAATCCATCAATTGAAATATTATACAAAATGTGTAAAAAGGATGGAAGAAATAAATAAATAGTGGGTACCTATAGCACCATAAATAATAACTATATTACCATAGATAAGAATCACAACACTTTGATACAATGGATGGAATTATGTGGGGTATTTATACCAATACCAAAATCCTAATTACATAAATGAGTTTAATCCAAGTTGACATAGAAAGAGGGATTAAGGTTAATTACAAGTTAAAATATAGGTTTAACCATAAGAAGGTTAACCACAATCTATAGGTATTACATAATAAAATAATACTATGAGAAAGGGGTAATAGAAAATCATAAAGGGCCTCTTAGGGGACATTTAAGTCTATGGTTTCACATATTAGTTAAATAACACCTACATTTCTTCTAATATTTCCCTTTTATAATCTTAACCTTAATCTAGTCCTATGATAGCTATGAATGCATCAAGCAATGTAGAAAACAACTAATATAATTAAATGCTTTTGACCTTTATGGTGAATGAAAAAATATTTGCTTTAAAATTAGGGGTTCAATAGGACAATGTATCTAGTGAAATCCCTAATATGAATATATGTGAATTTGCTTTAATGATATGCAAGATTTAAGTCGATCCCCTAATGATTAATGTTAACTAGTTCCTTCTTTTTCTTTTTCTTTTTCTTTTTTCGTTAATGGATAAACAAAAAAATAGTGAAGCAAAAATAGATTTGAACAAACAACAAAATAATCTAAAATGCTAAATATAAAGGACTGAAATCTAAAACTTAGTTTTTTTGCCTCATAGGTAGAAGTGTTGCTAATAGAAGCACTACTAGTCCCACCAAAGCACTACCTATGGTATTGTTGGCAGTTTTGCAACTTTACCACATTACAATTTTGTTGAATGATTGATTGTAAAATTTTAATGAATTTTCTAATGAAGGTGCTACAATTTTAATGCATATTTAATTGTATTTTTTGCCTCTTTTTATAATATTGCATTACTGTAAATAACATGGAAATCATGAATGCAATGAAGAAATTTTGTTTAAAAATTGCTAAGGAATAAAAGTGCCGACAAGGAATTGATTCTAAAGGGAGAAGCGCTTCAAAGGGAAGGAGCAACAAAGTTGGGCGCTTTCGCCCCAAGCTCCACTTGCAAAAGAAGTTTCACCCCAGAGAATATGGAAATCGTGTTCGAATTTCAAAGTAAAAAGGGATGGGAGTAGCTTTGGCCCAATCAAGGGGTGAATATCCTTGCTGGACCTCTTGGAGGTTAAAAAAATTCTAAAAAAGTGGATTTTCCTGACGAAAAGAAGGAATGAAAGTTTCAAGTGTAAAACTAAGAAAATAAATGCTTTCACCCCAAGTGAGAGGTGAAAACTCTTATCACCCTTCTTTGGGGTGAAAGTCATTTAAAAGCACTGACTATGTCAAAGTTAAATATTTGAAGGCGTTTTCACCCCAACCGAGAGGTGAAACTCCCTGGCACCCCTCTTTGGGGTGAAACGTAATACAAAGAAAAATATTAAATAGCACTGCATGGGTGAGCACCCACGAATCAAGGCAAAATATTACAAGGCACTTTCACCCCAAGTGAGGGGTGAAACTCTCTGTCGCCCCTCCTTGGGGCGAAACATATCTTAAGTGAAATTTTAAAAGAAGAATATGGTGGGCCCAACATGGGTAGGTCAAAGTGGTGCTTTCACCCCAAGTGAGGGGTGAAGCTCCTTGTCGCCCCTCTTTGGGGTGAAAGAGGATTTCAAAGGTTTTAAAGGCAAGAAAGGAGGTTGACGTTGTGAGGGCCCACTTTAATGTAATTGATGATTTCATCTATGATTGGGTAGACGTAAAATATGGTACTTGGTGTCAAATTTAAAATGCAGTAAATCAAAGTCACCTCTATGGAGAGGCACCATGTGGTTTCACCTTTCCAGGGGGTGAATAGGGTTTTGAAGGTTCAATTTCAGGTGAAAGCAAGTTTGCACAGCGCTCCACATCAAATTTAAAAGTGATGTCGCCTCCCTAGAAGGGTGAAAGTCTTTATCACCCTCTTTCGAGGTGAAAGTGAAAAATATAATTATAAAGAAGAGAATTAAAGGGTGAAATTGCTCAAACGTCAAGCCTAGCTACGTTGTCACCCGATGCTGCCCCGAAAAGGTTGTTTCACCCCATCCTTGGGTGAAATCAATTCTTTGATAGAAATATAGATTTTGAAGGTACGATTTTGTGGATTTTCTGGGAAAGAGGTGAGGAAGGATAGAATTTAATTCTTGGAGCAATGCAGGAAGCACTTTCAGAATGTTCGCTTCAATGTTGAGAGATCAGAGATAATTCTTGTTCATTTCCAATGCACCGACTATCAACCTTACCGATTTTCAAAGTAGAATTAATGCTCGGTGGACTTTCCTAGCGAAAGTGAATTTCCAAGGTGCGAGGTGAAGCAAATTCAATGACCAAATGCCCGATTTTTAGATGATTTTGTTGCATCCCGATGCACCGACATCCAAGGTTGC
Source organism: Wollemia nobilis (assembly GCA_028583015.1). Lineage (NCBI taxonomy): Eukaryota > Viridiplantae > Streptophyta > Pinopsida > Araucariales > Araucariaceae > Wollemia > Wollemia nobilis. Next base: position 1,526,319 of record JAQPPZ010003329.1, on the reverse strand, counting down.
TTCAAGCATTTACTCCTATTGACTTCTTTGTGTGATTCTCCCATCAAAGTTGGATCATGGTTTCCTTGCAGAATATTTTGATTGAAGATGTCACTGATGCCGAGGAGGAAAATATGCACGCTGGTTTTTGATCTACCAGCATTTTGTTGTATATGCATTAAATGATAGAGGTGAAATCCCTCTATAAATACTAATCATTTTTCATTGTAAAATGAGGATGGACACTCTACAGAAAAACACTCTAAGTTTTCTGCATCAATAGAAATGCTTCAGCTTCTGGTTCTTCGAGTGGTTTTTTGCACTTGATAATTTTTTGTGTGTAATTTCTGAAAGCTTTCATTTCCATTATTTGTTGTGAGTGAATTTTGCTTCTGAATTTAGTCTTTGCTTGTGAGGGGGTGAACACTGAAATGCACTCTAGGGGTTATTTTCTTGCATAACTATTAGAAGTTTCTACGCTTGTGTTTCTATTGCATGTTGCTAATTGCTTGGTGAAAATTTAGTTGTTAGTCTATCCCCATCCTACATTGTTAGCTTATAGCCATATTTCCCTTTCTTTCTATCATTTCCCATTTCTTTCCTATTACTCTAAGCTTATACCCAGTGTAGGATTAGTAAGGGAGCCAACCCTCTCTAGAGATTGGCCCGAAGGACATTTCTTTCCTCTAGACCTTTCAATGTTGGTCGGGTCTAGGGTGCACAAGGCATAGACTTTGTAACTAGGTAGATTCGTGACCAACAATTTTTGGCATGCCCGGTGGGACACTCAAAAGGTTCCACTTTTAATAGTATTAAGGTTTGATGTTCACCTTGTACTGTATGATTAGAACATCTGGTGACTCAGCTCTACCCAGAAGCCTCCGAACATGAAGTGAGCAAAATATTTCTTCATGATTACAAGATCGAAGGCCAAAAATTCTGAAGAGCCTATTGAGTTTTATGAACTTGACATCCAAGAGCTAGGAGAACACCCTAGGTTAGTTCCTCCAGCTGTCCCATCAAGTACAACATCTTCTTAGTTAGCTGGTGTGTTTTTTGTTCCTTCAAGTCCTACTAGTACAACTACTAGTTTTCCACCTCCCCAACCACACACACCAGTCCACATGGCTCAAAATCCACCACCACAATAGCCACCACCAAGGTAGTTTCCAGCATGGAATAGCTTAGGAGCTTTGAATCTACAAGCTCAAAACCTAGTCCCTCAAGCAGCATTGAAGGCTTTGCCCACCTATGATGGTACAGGTAAGACTACTTATGAGCACGTCCAAGATGTGGCTTCTTTGGTGATAATACATGGCATTACAGATGAAGATATTATGGTATGATTACTTGTGTTGTCCCTTAGAGGAAAGTTGTTGTACTGGTACCGATCCTTACCACCCGCTACTATCACCACATGGGATCAGTTAGTAGAATTGTTGATCAAGAATTTCCATGAGCAAGTTGATCCTTTTTCCTTACTACATCAATTCACTACTATTCAAAGACATCCATAGGAGGAAATAATGGATTTCAATGTTAGGTTCACTCAAAGTTGGTAGAGAGTCCCTGATGGTCTCCGATCAACCCATGAACAAGCCGCGTTTTACTATCTTCGAGCCTTCAACTCCGACATTGGTATGGCCATCCGATAATCCAATGTCAACACATTTCCATATTTGTATATGCAAGCTCAAAAGTCCAAAGCAAATCTGATTGCCATAGGTAAGCTTCCTCCAAAGATAACAATGCCTATTCTTCCTGATCTTCCACAACATCTGTATTCTAGTGCATTTTCACAACCCATGCCTTCTATGTATCCTATTCCTTCATGGATCTCGAGTCCACCTCAAATTGCATCAGTTCCAATCCCACAATTACTCGCTCCAACTATTCCGTAATTACCTTACTCCTCCTTCTATCCCAGCATTACCTCCTCTACTAGTACCCTTACCTTTTCCAACACCTCTAGTGCCCTCAAATCTTGATCCCCACATGAAATTATTGCAGGAGATGCAATCACTTAATTCAACGATGAGGACGATGTCAAATGAAATCACATCCATCAAGAAGAAGCAAGCTAAAGCTGACTTTCGATCAAGAAGATTTCAAACACCATCGATTACTAGAGAGCAAGCAACTTCGACTAGCAAAGGTGTTGAGAGAAATACAACCGTATTGGTTAATGAAGAAGTTGGTACATCAGAGCAAACATATTGGTGCTCTACCTATAATGACCCTCATGGTGAAGATACCTGCATGGTTCATTTGAACTATGTGCAGGCACTGGTAGAAAGTACTTCTAGTGGTCAAGTTAACATGATCTCAAAAATTGATCACAACTTCATGGTCCCATCTGTTGAGCAAGTTTTGGTTCTCACAAGGTCTAGGAAGAAACCTATCATTGTAGATCTGGTTGAAATGGAGCCATTGAAGGTACCTACTGAGTAGAAGATGCAGAATGAAAAGATGCAATCTCAAGTGAAAGTGCCTACGTCGACATCTAAAGTAGATGAGCCTATCTTATTGAAAGATATTTTGCCTACACCAACGAAGGATAAAATGCAAGCAAAAGCATCAACTTTACAACTTTCCACTACACAAGTGCATACCAAAACAAAATAATAGGTAAAGGAGAAGCTCAAGTACCCTTATTTGACCAAGCATCAGAGGGTGGAGGCTACCCAATAGTACCAAAGCAAATATGAAGTTATTGGTGAATCAAAGGAGCCCAATGCATAGTCATATAATATTATTGAAGAACTGAAGAAGATTCCTACCAAGGTGAGTCTCTATGATGCACTACAATTGCCTGGACAAGTGGATCTATTGTAAGAATCATTGAAATTCATGAAGGATAAGAAGAAAAATCCTACGTAAATAGTACTAGCTTAGACACTGCCCACTTTAGCCATGAGGAAAAATAGACCTCCCCCATTCTATCTGTCTCTTAGGATGGAGGGTTGGATCATACACAATTGCATGATTGACTTTGGTGCAGTGACAATTGTCATGCCAAAGGCAGTATGTGAAATCATGGGAATGGAGTATACAAGAAGTAGCCTAGGCATCTTACAGTTGGATGGTACTCCTGTCAAAATAGTAGGAGTGATCAAAGATATCCCAATTGTTTTACATAGCATGCCATAAATTACTATCATACAAGAAGTCATTGTGGTAGACTTGGAACCATACTTCAGCATGTGTTTATCTAGAGAGTTCACAACTAAGTTGGGAGGTTACCTATCTTTGGACTATTCTCACTTGGAGATTCCATTCAAAGGGAAGAGAATACACATTTATAATGAGAAGCCCTCCACATATCATATCGAGAAGATTGAAGATGAAGAAAAAGTTGTAGACTCAATGAACATGGTGACTGAAGAGTTGGAGGAGATGGATTTGATGGAGGAAGCTTTGGATGAGCTTCGGTTAGAGGATGAGTTTTCTATGCTTGATTTTAATGTGATGATGGAAATTAAGATTCGGGGGGGGGGGGGCATTGGAATTGATGGTGCTAGATGCAAGAATGGTGTCGGAGCTAGAGTAGTATTCATCTCTCCTTCAGGAATCCAAAAAATATATTCGTACCGGTTGACCTAGAGTTGTACAAATAATGCCATCGAGTATGAAGCACTATGCTTGGGCCTAAAGAAAGTAGAGAAGCTCGGGATTAAATAGTTGTATATTTTTGGTGATTCTGAGTTGATTGTCAACCAGGTGACCAACAAGTGCATTTCAAAGTAGCACTACCTGAAGGTGTATCACAATAAGGTATGGGATTTGTTTGAATCATTTGATGCATTAAATGTTCAAGCGATTTTGTGAGAATGAAATAAGCATGCAGATCTCCTAGCATCCCTTGGTGCAAATTTCTCTCCTATTGAGAGTGTGGTGCGAAATCCCAAGACTATAAGGTTGATTTATAGACCTTCAGTCCCTGATAAGAACATATACTGGTAAGTTTTTGATAATGATGAACATATTGTAAACTTTCTAATTAAAGAATTCGGTAGTGTGGAGGGAAGAATGTTAGATGAAGATGAAGTTGAAGGTTTGATCCAGCTTAAGAATAATCATATCCCAAAAGGATTGATTACATTAGAAAGCCTCTTTGATCAGAGTGATAGAGCAGAAAAGCATAGGATCAAGGTGGATGAAAAGGAATATACTAAGCTGAAGTTGGGACCTGACAAGGTCATCAAAGTTGGGACAGATTGCTCTCTAGGAGAGCTTGAGGAAATTAAGGAGCTATGTTATGAATTCCCCGACATTGTTGCATGGAGCTATCATGATCTGAAAGGATATGATAAAAATGTGATCCAACACACCATCGAGTTGCAGGAAGGGGTGAAGCCTTTTCGAAAGAAGTAGAGCCTTGTTAATCCAAATATTGAAGTGCTTATGAAAGTAGAACTACTGAAAATGTTGGAGGTAAAAATCATTTACCCCATCAAGCACTCGACTTGGGTGGTGAATTTGGTTCTAGTGCAAAAGAAGAATGGAGATATTCACCTGTGCATAGATTTTTGTAATCTGAACCAAGCATCTTTGAAATATCACTATCCCCTACTACAGATTGATCAGATTCTTCATGTTGTCACTAGAGCATAGATATTTTCACTACTTGATGGTTTCTTCAACTATAACTAGATCTGGGTAAAGGATGAGGACCAACACAAAATGATATTTACTACAAAGTGGGGCACTTTCACCTATCAAAGAATACCTTTCGATCTTTCCAATGCTGGCGCCACTTTTCAAAGAGCCATGGATGTCGCCTTTGGTGAGTTGTTGAACCGAATAATTGTGATATACCTTGATGATATGACTATTTTCTCACATCGTAGGGAAGAGCATTGCTCTCATCTTAGATAGGTGTTTGAAAAGTGTCAGGAATTTGGTATCTCCATCAACCCGAAGAAATCCATTTTTGTTGTCAAGGAGGGAAAGCTCTTGGGACATGTGATCTCAAAGGAAGGATTAGCTATTGATCCTGTGAGAGTTGAAGCTCTCTTAAAATTATCGCTACCAGCAAATAAGAAAGACCTACAGTCATTTTTTGGCCAAATCAACTTTATCTAAAAATTCATCACCGACTTTGCTCAGGTGGTGAAACCAATGATAGAACTCCTAAAGAAAAATGTAGATTTCAAATGGACAAAGAAAAGGAAGCAGGCATTCCAAGAGATTAAAGAGAGAATAGTTCAAGCACCTAGTATTGATCAATCCAGACTATTCTAAGGATTTTATCCTTTATGCAGTAGGTGAGTAGGAGAGTTATGCCATTGTGCTTACACAAAAGCAAGATGATGGAGAGGAACAACCTATCACTTTTCTAAGCCAAGTTATTCAACCGCACCAAGAGAAGTATAATTTTATTGAAAAGCAGGTTTATGCGGTTATGAAGTCTCTGAAGAAATTTTGATATTTCATCTCTCAAAGCAAGATAATTGTCTATGTCATTCATCCAAATGTCAGGAATTTTATTATTCAAGGAGAGCTTGGTGACAAAAGAGCAGGTTGGGTTTCAAAGATTCAAGAGTATGATGTGGAGATTCGATCGACCAAATTGGTTCATGGTCGAGCACTCTATCAAGAGTTGGCTAAGAGTGCAACTTCTCAGTCGCTAGTACCATTACATGATGAAGTTATCAATGAGAGTAATCTTGCCAACCAAGTTACAAGTGATCATGATTGGATAGAGGACCTTGTCAAATTCTTCACATCTAGAAGATGTCCCCCTCATCTCAACTCCTCTCAAAGATGAAGATTTAGGCTACAAGCACTTAGATATGTCTTGTTGCCAAATGGTTTATTCCACAAAAACATAGATGGAGTACTCCTCAGATGCGTGAAAGAGTCTAAAAAGTAGAAGATCTTGGAGGAGTTCCACTCTAGCTTTTTTGGTGGACATTATGCAGGAAGGCCTATGGCCTTGAAGATCATTCGGGCTGGATATTTTTGGCCCACCCTTTTCATAGATACACATAAGGTGAGTCAAAGTTATGATAATTGTCAGAGATATGTTGGTAGGAGTAAGAAGGCATCCTTACCTCTACATCCGATCCAGGTAGAAGCTCCATTTCAATAGTGGGGCTTAGACTTCATTGGGGTCATCGATCCTAACTCTTCTATTGAGCATAAATACATTTTGATAACAATGGACTACTTTACTCGGTGGGCGAAGGCCATCCCAACAAAGAAAGTGGATCAAGTGATAGTCATCTCTTTCCTTGAGGGATTGATTACCCATTTTGGTGTGCCAGATGCCATTGTGATTGATAATGGGACTCCCTTCACTAGAGCAAATATTACTGAGTTTGTAAGTAGATATGGAATTTATTTGAAAGCATCTTCCAATTATTATCCATAGGAAAATGGCTTAGCTGAGTCCACAAACAAGAATCTGCTTCAGATATTGAAAAGAACACTTGGGAGTAATAAGAGAAGTTGGCATCTACTATTGGACCAAGCTCTGTGGGCAGATCGCATATCAATGAAGAAGTCAATTAAAACTTCTCCTTATTCCCTGGTGTATGGTAAGGAAGCAGTTTTGCCTACCCATATTGAACTTTCGGTCCTCCAGACTTTGCAGTTTCTTAGTGATGAGGGTGATGAAATTGACCCTATGAGCGCGAGACTAGCCCAACTCTTGCAACTTGAAGAAGAAAGAGAGAAAGCATATAACGCTTTCATGGAGCATGCCAAAACAACACAAAAGTGGTTCGACAAAAGACTTCTGAAAGGGCATTTAAAGTCGGTGACTTGGTGTTGAAGTGGAACTCAGATAAAGTGAAACTTGGCAAACACCATAAGTTTGAGGTGATATGGGAGGGCCCATTCCAGATCTTAGGAGCAAATTCTAGTTAATGCTTATTATCTTTGGGACATGGATGGTCGAGAGCTACCAATCTCTAGTAAATGGTCTTCATCTGAAGACTTACCACCACTGAAATTTTTGGGCACAAGTATGTATATATGTACAATTTTCTCCTTTTATTTTTCTTTAAAAAAAAAGAGAAATGGTCTTATTTTGCCTCCCCCAAGCGAGTAGATTTGTTCGAAAATACATCTTCAAGGGTAAAACTTGATTTTCCCGAGAAATATTTTTATGATTTGTATTTTTTGAAAAAATTTTAGTGACGCAGTTGAGGGGAGATATATATGTGTATAAATTAAAAAATTAAAAAAATATGAAAAACACTTTCACCTCAATTAAGGGGCGAAAGTCATAATCGCCTAATATTGAGGAGAACTAAATATATATATAAAAATATAAAAAATGTATATATAATATATATTGAAAGGTGTGCTTTCACCCCAATTAGGGGGTGAAAGTCGTGAGCGCTTTGCTTAGGCGAATGTTATATTTTAAAAACTATAAAAAAAGCAGAATAAAAGTGAAAAAAACTTTTGCCCCAAGTTAGGGGCGAAAGTCTAGTTTGCCTCCTCTTGAGGCGAAAATAGAGAAAAGGAAAAGAAAAAAAAAAAAGAAAAGCAAGCAATTAGATTTTTTTGCCCTAATCTTTGTATCATGCAATTTTTTCCCTAAAATGTGGGGCAAAATTTTATTTTTAAAAGGAAGCGTAACTCCAAAAAGAAAAGAGACAAAGAGAAAATCTCATGCAAAGGAGAAGTGTCATTAAAAGCAATTTATTTCCAAAGAAGGGTTGAAATTGATTTTATTTGTTTTTTTAGAAAAGCAAAAGTAGAGAAAGCTTGATTTTCTAAGGAAAGCACTTTTTGAAGCTAAATCAAGGAGGAAGAATGTTTTAAAAGGGCACTCAAGCTATTATTTTTGCCAAGCAATAGGAAGGAAGACTTCGGGAGCGCGGATGGTTGGAGAAAGAGCAAAGTGTAGATTGTTTTCATCCGAAGACATTTTTTATAAAGTAAAGCATGCCTGTTGAAGATATTTTTCACCAAGGACTGATTTAGGAGCGCCTTGACATCATTTTAAAAATTAAGAGCGCCCGAGAGAAGTGGAATTTTACTCGTTTCACCCTAGAATGCAGTTTTAAATATTTAAAGCTACAAAGTTGATTTGTTTCCATCCCAAGGCGTGCCCTTCGTAGACACTTGGTAGTTTTCATTCTCGAGGCCACCCATTGAGATTCATGGAGCGCTTTTCAAGTTTGGAGGTGGTAGAAGCACAAGGATCGAGGAAGATTTTGGGTGCAGGGAGGTTGAAGATAGTTAAAACATCATTAAAAATTGTGCCCGGTGCAAAGATCAAAATGCACGTTCACCCAACTCCTTCGAAAATCAGCATGTGCATTTAATCCGGTTGGTGAAAGCATAATTATAAATTTGGTGTTCCCACAAGAAGAAGGTAAAAGTTTTTTATGTTCTCTAAGTATTGTTGCATTAAGGTGAATTGAGTGCAGAAGTTATAGGAGGCTTGAGCATTATTGAAAATGGGAAAAAGAACTATCGAATCTGCTAGCGCTGAAGAGCCAAAGAAGGTGAAGAAGAAGACTGAGGGAGGAAAGAAATCCAAGAAAGCAAGGTACCATGAAAATGTCGACTTGGATCCATACTCTGATACATTGGCTCAGGTGGGAGACTACGTTATTACCAACAAGGGCATTGAAAAATTGTGCTAGGATGTAGATGTTGCAGTCCGATAGGGGTTAACATCGAAGAGTCCTCTCACAATAGCATATCATGCCCATCTCTTCTGGTACTTGTGCACTCTAGTTCACTATTGCCTAGAATTGGTGGAGGCTATTTCAAAGTTTTATAATCCTAAAACTAGGATGATGCAAAATGCAAAAGGTGATGTGTTGTTTGCCATCTTAGTTGAAGATGTCCGGGAGGCATTCACTTGTGGAATTACACCACCCTTGAATTTCATTTTCAAGAAATTGCACATTGGTGAATAGGAAGAAAGATATCAGTCAACCGTGATACTACACCGGTTCATGGAGACACAATTGATAAAAACACCCCAGCATGGTGAGCTGCCAACGTTGCCAAAATCATTGATAGATTTCAAGAGCCTTTATTTGTTCTCTATGGTGGCTTGGGTCGTGGGTCTTCCATCAGATTCAATGGTGCACAAGTGGCAGGTAGCATTGGTGCAGTGCATCTCCCAAGTTGAATTCTATGCCCCTCCAATAATGATGGAAAGGATGAATCCCATTTTCTTTGATTGGTTCGATCATATTTCTAGAAGAATGCATTCCTAACTGGAGAAAATGTAGAGCAAAGGAATGAAGGTATTCAAGCACACATCCTTTCTAATTTGGTATTTCTTCTTTCACTTGCACAAGAAGTTTTCTTTCATTGCAAGTAGGCAAGTTGACAAGGAGAATAGAAAATTGTCGGTATATATGTGGACTTCTAGTTTGTCAAGGCAGGAGTCTTTCTATAATTTCAATCGTATGTTTGTGGGTCCTGCCCTTGAGTTGATTTTCTGTAAAAGTGAGAGGGTACCAAGGGCAATGAGAGAAGAAATCATCTCAAAGCAAAGAGGTGATATATTTTTATTGACACAAGGCATTGTGCTACACATTTTTGGCTATACTAGCAAGCCAGTTATGCTCCCATATTTTGCCACAGGGCACTTGTTTGCTTTGGAGGTTGTGCGGCAACATGATTTTATTAATGATGTGTATGGGGTAGGGTGTGGAAAGAAAACCACGTGCGCTATGCCTTTTCACTTTGGAGGCATTGAGGTGAGCCAGGTGGGCCATAATCGGTTAATAACTGAGACCTTTTATGACATCAAAATGGTGGAGTTGCTACAATAATGGAAGTATGATCCTTTGGATCATTTTGCTGAGCACATCAAGGTCAAAAGCTTTCATTGTTGTCCGATCCAGGATATTGAAAAGCACTAAAATAATCTAGAGGGGCATGACTTGGAGTGGCACGTGGAAAACATGATGTCACTCCCACCTTGGCATGGTTTCTATGAAATGGAGGTTAAATATAACCCTGCAGTACATAAGAATCAGATTCCTCCACCAGGGTTATTTAGCTAGTTGAAGGAGCAACTTTCGGGTTGGTCCAAAGAAAAAATTATGAACTGGTGGATCATGAGGGCTCATCGAGGAAAAATCGGGTCACCATATGGCCTGGTAATGGATGAAATATTTTTGGACACTTATGATGAGTTCTACACCAGTTATCAACCGATTATGTTCACTTGCATTGTACCTTAGAGTTTGCAAAAGTCTAGTAGTGAGGAAAACGTGGTTGAAGAAGAGCATCCCATGGTCCAAGAAGTGCCACTTGTGCCCGAGGAAGAAGAGCAAGTGCCAGAAGAGTCATTACAGCATAAGGTAAAAAGCAAGCAAGAAAAGTTATCGATTATTAAAATTTCAAAGAAGCAAAGAACTAGAGTAGTTTCATCAAACCCTCCTCTTGTGGTTTTGGTTGAATAGATAGAATTATTAGAAGCCATTCCTTTGGTTCGGGTAGAGCCATTGGTTCAGAGTGTTGATATTATCAATATTGAGGAGGACGTTGTAGCAGAACCAAAGGACCAGGTAGAGAAAGATCCGATGTCACAACTACCTACATCCCCATCGGCTCAAAAAGTGTTAGAGCTTGAAGGTACATTCTCTTCCCTTTCTCCTCTCCCTGAGTGGTTGGTGATTGTTGTTTCCCTTCCTCTGGTTTCCACTTCTATATCCCCTTCATTTGGCATACCCTCCACTTTAGTTTCACTTCCCATTTCCCAACCATCGGTCACCACTGCTCCCTCTTCTTCTATTCCCACTTCTTCTACTTCCCTTTCTTTCAATTCTTTCACCTCCACTTCGAATCCATTTTCACTTCCCATATCATCCGCTCAAGTAACCTCTATTACCATTGTAAGTACACAAGCTCCTCCTCGAGTGAGTGTGACTATGGTCAAACCCCTTGCCTCCATTTTCACCACCATTTCCATTCCTACCATCGTTTCCACTATGCTAGTTTCCACTTCCCTCGAGCCAAATCCATAGTCAACTCATTTCTCTTTCACCCCATTTTTGGAGCTGCAGGTGTTACCTGAGTCAAATATAGCGATTGTACTAGTACAACCCATTGCAACAAAAATCATCCAAGCTCACTTGAGTTCATCATAATGGCTGAAGAGTTAGAAGATAAGAGAAGCTATGGCACCAACAAAGCCCTTGAAGTAGGTTTCCTTTGATCCCAACACCATGGAGGCCCATACAATGAAGATGTTTCCCCAGGTCCATAAGCCTCAGGGTGAGATGACTTTGAATGATTATAATTATGAGATCATCACCAAGGACCTCACAAATCTCGACACCATGGAGATAGTGGGGAACATTCAAGTAGAGATGAGCTCCTTGTTCCTACATGGTGAGCACTATAAGAATCACTTCTTTGAGGCTGAAGCTAAGATCATCGATCTGGAGGAGTCTTTGGCAAAATGTTGAGCACAGTTGCAATCCACATAGTCAGAGGTAACTCATTGGTAGAAAAGGGTAGAAGAGTTGGAGAAGATGATCCAGAAGCATCAGTAGGCCAAAGGAGGAGTAGAACAATAGGTTGAGGTATTGAAAAGCCAACTCTAAAATTTGCAGGATCAGTTGGCTATGAAAGCAACACATGCCATAGTCCTAATGAAAGAAAAAGTCAAGGAGGTGCACAACCAGTTGCTTGTTCATTGTAAGACCATGGTGGAAAAGGTGACACAGGTCCTCATGTACCTTCAGGAAATATAAATTGTCATCTCATATGGTCAGTATATAGTGGAGTATGGCGAAGAGCACCTAGAACCTCTTATGGTAAAGGTAATGTAGATGCAGGTATTGGCTAGATCAGATCTCCAATTTCACCCCATGAGTGATATGGCTCAAGCTTGGGCAAGCACCAAAGTTGTATTGCAATAGTATTTCTTTAGGCTAGATCAGGTTAAGGAGGCCCACAAGCTACTCGACATGTTTGAGCAAGAGAGAAAAATTTCAACAACCTATTTTAATGCAGTACTCAAAAATGGTTTCCCTAGTTTCACTGATGATAGGGAAAACATTCTATCAAAGGAGGACTTAGAAGCATCTTGGGTGATCTTTGTTGATGATGCCTCTAAAATTGATGATTGGGATGAGCCTCTTACCAAAGACCATGTGTTGCCCATGATGAGGAAGCTCACACACATCGATTCTGGTTTACTAGAGCTCAGTCAATGGGTGAATTACATTGATATGGGGCAGGTGGAGATTTTTAGGTATCTGGTGGATTCACTTAATGGCTTGAAGATAATTGCTAGAGAGGCTTGGTCTAACATTGTTGTAGTGTATGAGGCCATAGTCACATTTCTCTCAGAGGAAGAAGCTACAAAAAAGAGGTCGAGGAGCAAGATGTTGGGATGAGCAGTAAGTAGCTTGATGCACCTGGTGGAGCTGACTCTTAAGCCCAATGGATGAAGGCCTAGGGTCGATTGCATCCATGCGAGCTAGATACCCCATGAGCCACCAAGAATATTGGCAGTTTTACAACTTTGCCACATTACAATTTTTTTGAATTATTGATTGTAAAATTTTAATGAATTTTCTAATGAAGGTGCTATAGTTTTAATGCATATTTAATTATATTTTTTACCTCTTTTTATAATATTGCATTACTGTAAATAACATGGAAATCTTTGATGCAATGAAGAATTTTGTTTAAAAATTGCTAAGGAACAAAAGCACCGACAAGGAATTGATTCTAAAGGGAGAAGCACTTCAAAGAGAAGGAGCAATGAAGTTGGGCGCTTTCACCCCAAGCTCCACTTGCAAAGGAAGTTTCACCCCAAAAAATATGGAAATCATGCTCTAATTTCAAAGCAAAATTGAAGGAAGGGATGGGAGTAGCTTCACCCCAATCGAGGGGTGAATATCCCTTTCGCCCCTCTTGGAGGCTAAATTTATTTTAAAGGAGTGGATTCACCCGATGAAAATAAGGAATGAAAGTTTCAAGTGGAAAATTAAGAAAATAAACACTTTCACCCCAATTGAGGGGTGAAAACTCTTGTCGCCCTTCTTTGGGGCGAAAGTCGTTTAAAAGCATTGACTATGTCAAAGTTAAAGAGTTGAAGGTGCTTTTGCCCCAACAGAGGGACAAAACTCCTTGGCAACCCTCTTTGGGTTAAAACGTAATACAAAGAAAAATTTTAAATAGCGTTGCATAGGTGAGTGCCCATGAATCAAGGCAAAATATTACAATGCACTTTCATCCCAAGTGAGAGGTGAAACTCTCTATCGCCCCTCCTTGAGGAGAAACATATCTTAAGTGAAATTTTAAAAGAAGAATATGGTGGGCAGGTCAAAATGGCACTTTCACCCCAATTGAGGGTCAAAGCTCCTTGTCATCCCTCTTTGGGATGAAAGAGAATTTTTAGGGTTTTAAAGGTAAAAAATGAGGCTGACGTGGTGAGCACCCACCTTAATATAATTGATGATTTCATCTATGACTAGGTAGACATAAAATATGGCGCTTGGTGTCAAATTTAAAATGTAGTAAATCAAAGTCGCCTCTATGGAGAGGTGCCATGTGGTTTCACCTTTCCAGGGGGTGAATGGGGTTTTGAAGGTTCAATTTTGGGTGAAAGCATTGCAAAGCGCTCTACATCAAATTTAAAAGTGATGTCGCCTCTCCAGAAGGGTGAAAGTCTCTATCACCCTCTTTCGAGGTGAAAGTGAAAAATATAATTATAAATAAGAGAATTAAAGGGCAAAATTGCTCAAACGTCAAGCCCAGCTACGTTGTCGCCCGATGCTACCCCAAAAAGGTTGTTTCACCCCGTCCTTGGGTGAAATTAATTCTTTGATAGAGATATAGCTTCCAAAGGCACGATTTTGTGGATTTTCTAGGAAAGAGGTAAGGAAGGATAGAATTTAATTCTTGGAGCAATGCAGGCAGCGCTTCTAGAATGTCTGCTTCAACGTTGAGAGATCAAAGATAATTCTTGTTTATTTCCAATGCACCGACTATCAACCTTGCCAATTTTTAAAGTAGATTTAATGCTTGGTGGACTTTCCTAGTGAAAGTGAATTTCCAAGGTGCGAGGTGAAGCAAATTCAATGACCAAATGCCCGATTTTTAGATGATTTTACTATGTCTCGATGCACCGACATCCAAGGTTACTTCAAGCATTTACTCCTATTGACTTCTTTGTGTGATTCTCCCATCAAAGCTGGATCATGGTTTCCTTGCAGAATGTTTTGACTGAAGATGTCACTGATGTCGAGGAGGAAAATATGCACGTTGGTTTTTGATCTACCGATATTTTGTTGTATATGCATTAAATGATAGAGGCACAATCCCTCTATAAATACTAATCATTTTTCATTGTAAAATAAGGATGGACACTCTGCAGAAAAACACTCTAAGTTTTTTGCATCAATAGAAACGCTTCGACTTTTGGTTCTTCGAGTGGTTTTTGCACTTGATAATTTTTTGTGTGTAATTTCTCAAAGATTTCATTTCCATTATTTTCTGCGAGTGAATTATGCTTCTAAATTTGGTCTTTGCTTGTGATGAGGTGAACACTGATATGCACTCTTAGGGTTATTTTTTGTATAACTATTAGAAGTTTCTATGCTTGGATTTCTGTTGCATGTTGTTAACTGCTTGGTGAAAATTCAGTTGTTAGTCTATCCCCATCCTACATTGCCAGCTTATAGCCATATTTCTCTTTCTTTATGTCATTTCTTATTTCTTTCATGTTTCTTTAATCTTATACCCAGTGTAGGATTAGAAAGGGAGCCAGGCCTCTCTAGAGATTGGTTTGGAGGGTATTCCTTTCCTCTAGCCTTTCAATATTGGTTGGGTCTAGGGTGCACAAGGCATAGACTTTGTAACTAGGTAGATTCATGACAAACATGTACTACTTTTTAATGGTGCTTTCTAGTTTAGGATTTTATTTAACTAGAGGAGAGTTTTTGGCTTCCTTAACTAGCATTAGACCCATATGCTGGGATTGCCAATGTTTAAAGGAGGGATTAAGACTTCTCTATGGAAACTAGTTGTAGAAAGAGTTCAAATAAAATTGGTAGGATGGAAAGGGGTACTTTTGAGCCAAGAAGGTAAAATTATGCTAGTTAAGTCTACTCTATAGAGCATACCAATGTACTTACTTTCTCTCTTTTGAATTCTAGGAAAGATTCTTCAAAAAATTGAACAAATTTAGTGATCCTTTCTTTGGTTTTGTTTTGAGGAGAAGAAGTTCTCGCTTGTGGCATGGGATCATGTGTGTAGTAGGAAATATTTGGGAGGTCTGGGCTTAAGAAGAATGAAAAATTTAAACATAGCATTGATATCTAAACATGGTTGGAGACTGGTTTAAAAATATAATATTAATTGGGTTAAAATATTGGCAGTCAAATATTTAGGTAACAATCTGCTTGTGTGGTGCAGTGGTAAATGCCCTGGGTGCTGGTAGAGGCCGACCCAAGTTCCATTCCCCTTGTCTCCATCTTGTAGATATATGGTATAGTTAGGAATGTCCTATGTGCTGGTAGAGGCCGACAAGGCTCCATTCCTCCTATGCCCAACCTGTTGAAAGTGGCACCTCAAAAGGGGTATTTTCCACTATAAATTAGTTTTACCCAGTGTTGTAGGTGAGTTGGATAAGAGAGAGCAATCCTCCAAGGGAGGTCCTAGGTTCGAATCTTCACCCTACCAAAAAGCTAAATTGGGTACCCAAAATCCAATTGATAATGTTGGTGCGGGTAAGGCTGGGTGCCTCGGGTGACTTTGACGGTGTAGAACCCCCTGTTCATTGTCTCTTAGACCAAGGCAGCCCCACAAGGGGTTTTTTTCTTAATATATATATATAGGTAACACTGGTAATTTTCTCACAAACCCAAGTCTTGCCCTTGGCTCACCATTCTGGTGCAGTATTGTTAACAGCTGCTCTGATATCATAAAGGGTGGAAGATGGGTGTTAGGCAATGGGTAGAGCATTGATTTTTGGAAAGATACATGGTCAACTTATAGACCATTAGAATCATATCCTAACCTGAGTATGGTGGAACCAATAAAAAGCTAAGCTTTTGCATCAAAGGTATGTGACTTCATTATCTCTATTAATGATAGAAAATGCTAGAAACCGTTTGGTTTTCTGGGGATTTCATAGGAAGAAGAAATTGCATTAAAATATTTTATGGACATCCTAAAGTGGATGGTTATTCCTAACCAAGATAGGATAGACATATTGGTGTGGGGGGTTGAGAAGGATAGTTTTTTTTCAGTTAAGTTAGCCTACTTGTTGTTATATGTTCCCTTTGATCCTTGGTTTCCCATTAGTAATATCTAGTTTAAGTGTCTTACCCCCAAATTTAATATTTTATTTTAGTTGGTGGTTCAAGGGAAGTGCCTCACATTGGATAATTTGTAGAAAAATGGATTGGTTATCCCAAATTGATGCTACCTATGTGGTAGTACTAAAGAATCACTAGTGCACCCGTTGTTTGACTGTCCCTTCTCTCAATCTATCTTCTCCTAGTTCTTGATGACCATTAGTGTGGTTTAGATTTTTCCAAATTTGTTATCTGACTTGATTTTTCAATGGTCTCTCATTCTATCTTTGCATCTTCAATATTTTTGGTCCTTTGGTTTACCTCATGTTTAGTGGCGTATTTAGAAGGAGAGGAATTATAGATATTTTAAAAATATCTCCCATATGGTTGAATTCGTGAAACTTCATGTTGTTCCTACCATCTAGTTGAATTTGAGAATGTGGATGCAATTTCTTTATATAGGATCACTTTTGTTGGGGAGCTAGCTGTGCAGTCGGCTCTTGGATTCAAATATTATTCTCTCAAACATTACCTTAAAGTTGTTGCTAGATATACTACTATTTAGGAACCTCCTTCTCCCAGCTGGTTGAAGCTAAATTTTTATGGAGCTTCTAAATGGAATTCGAGACCAACCGGTGTAGGGGGATTGGTTAGAGACTCTAATGGAAATATTTTTTTGGCTTTCACTAAAAATTTAGATCATCAAACCAATCATTTTATAGAGGCATGAACTCTCTTTCAAAGGGTTTGTCAACTAGATATTTTGAATGGCAGGAAGGTAATTATTGAAAGGGATTCCCTCAATATCATTAATATGCTCAAAGGTATTTAGGTCCCTTCTTTGACAATCACAAATGAACTTTTTGAAACCCAAAGATAGATTTTAACCCTCAAAGCGGTTGAGATTAAGCATGTTTACAGGGAGGGAAATAGATCGGTAGATTTTTTAGCAAACTTGGGACTTTTGTAGGAAATATGCACAATTTGGTAGGAGTATTTCACATATGGATTAAATCAAATAGACAATGAAATATTGAGGAGATAATTTGTGTTTTCGAATGGCTTTGATCTATGACAGTAGAGATCCCCTAGAAATTTTGTTGTTTGTCCTACTTATCTATTATGTAGCTTTGTTGTTTATCTGTTTTGTGGATCCTTTTTGGTTTGCTATGTTGGTATCTTTATGCCTTGTTTCTAAATGGTTGGTTGATCCACTCTTGTAAAAAATTTGGGGCACCTTTCAAAATCTCTTCATCCATCTTATCAAAAAAAATGATGATTTTAAAAACATAGAATGACAAGGATGAAATGTGTAGCTATGATTTGATGAGAACAAAGAGATAACATATGAGCTATTGGTTAATAAAGTGTAATATTAGTATGTAATGATAAAATAATTATAAATAACAAAATGAATATAATGATAAACTAAGGGATAAAATGGCACAACCAATTAGATACAAGCAAGATTGTAGTCTCAAGAGTGTTGGTGGATACCCCTTGTCATGATGAAAGCTTGCTGCTAAGATAATACCACAAAGAGATCTCTTGAATGTGATAAGATATAGATTTTATAAGGATTTTAGCAAGGCTATACTATGTTGACATCATGATTTGGGATCCCAAAGGGCTAGCTTTATAGGAATCTAATGCTCCCTTGGGGATCTTCGAGGATTGATGAGTGTGAGAGGTGGTGTGTCTATTTGAAGGTGATGAGGTTGATTGAAGGTAAGTCTCAAAAATATAAACTTACAACTAGAATGATGAATTGAAAGGGTAAGTTTTGAATTTGGATTATCAATTAAAGGTGGCAGATCACATGTGAACAATTAGATTTAAGATTGGAAAAATAGTTTAGCAATTTCTAGTTACTTGTATTTTCTTTTTCATCTATAATAGTCAATAGCACTCAGATATATCAATGCTAAATATCCCAACACTAATGCCAAAGTGATTGTTGCTAAGTAGATTGGGCAAGAAATGATAAAAATTTGATAACTTCGAAAAATTATTACCAGAGCATTAAAGGTGTTGCCAAGGCATCAAAGTGCTATCAAGATATCAAAAGCACTACTAGGGAAAAACTACTTTCTTGTGGCATTTTTGCTTTGGGGTAATAAATTACCCTAATTTTGGTATTTAGATGCTTCTTTCGTTTAGGTGCTTGATTGACTAAGTGATGTAGATGCTAGCAAGTTTGATAATGTGCTTAAAAGTGAGTGCCTACAAATACAATAAATTAAATATATATTTACAATGATTGCTCATATGCCTATATAAGATTACATCATACAATGTTAACCTTGGCCATAAGTAATATGTTAGGTATCAAGATAGGTACTTAATAATTCATAATTTAATATTGTATTGTATAATAGTATGAGCCATAAATTATTTGTTAACAAAAGCGACATTTCAAATTAGAAATACGCATGTCATAGAATCATAAATGTAACCATTGGGGAAATATTGTCATATGTAACCGCAAGGAATATTATCATATTATTATGCACCTTGTAAGGTGAACCGCCACTTGGATGATCTTGTAACTCATGGAAGGTGAACCATCACACTCTTGTATAAAGATATATGCACCCCCATTGTAAAAGGTATCTATGATATATTCTTGGAGAAGTCTTGGTTCATGGAGCTAGAGATCTTGTGGAGTGGCTTCCTTCCAAAAGGATCATTGTATGGTGTTGCCTTACCTCAAGGATATAATCAATCTCTATGATATTGTGAGCAATTTATTGTGTAATTTATTTATGGATGTAGGTTTGATATTTTGAATGATTTATGGTATGACGAGAGATTCACAACATTTAGTATCAAAGCAACGATCTGGGCAAAGTGGGTTTTTTTTTTGCAAAGCTAGGGCATATTTTTTTCAGAAAAAACATCACATTTTATGGAGGCCATATTTTTATCTTAACAGTCATTTTTAGAAGGTGCTTATACCATTGTCTAGATCTTTTTGAGTACTACAAAAATTATTGCTCATTTGTTAAATTTTGATCAGTATTGAGAAAGTAATGGTTGTTTTAAGTTGGGTTATTTGTGTTGTTTTTTGGTCACGCAAAGTTTTTCAAAAAGAAAAAATTCGTATTAAATTTTTAATCAATCATTTTCAAAATATTTTTACACCAATATGTAGATTATTTTGAGTACTATAAAAATGATTGCTCACTTGTGAAATTCTAATACATATTGAAAGAGTTACAACTATTTGAAGTTGGATTGTTGAGGTTGTTTTTTGGTTGCGCGAATGTTTTTTCAAAAAGAAAAATTCATATTTAATTTTTTGAGTCATTTTTAGAATATTTTTGCATCAGCATGCAGGTTATTTTGAGTACTACAAAAATTAGTACTCACTTGTTAAAATTTTGATAAGTATTGAGGGAGTTATAGATATTGTAGTTGGGCATTTGATGTTGTTTTTTGGGTTGTTGAAAAATGGAAAAAAAATCATAACTTTCAATCTAAGTAAGCAAATCAGTTGTCATTTGTTTTGTATTGAAGAAAATTTACAAATTTAGATGTTCTTTTATTAGGTAAAAATGAGATTTTGAAAGGGCTCGAACTCTTTTACAACACAAATTCAATCCATCAATTACACAGTTGCCAAAGGCAAATAGCCAGAGATACCCTGGATACAAGACAAACAGTATCCATCCTAGACCCCAATTAGCTGCAATTCTACAAATTTAATTGTTGAAGAAGGGAATAGATAGGATTTCAAAAAATTTAAATTTTTAGAGTTTTCGGTTATTTGAAAACCTAGCTACTTCAAAAAAATAAAAAATAAAATCAAATAAAAAATATGGAGTTTTCAATGTTCTCTAGAAAAGATATTGATGCTAAGGAATGGTTCATAAAGTGGAAAATTTTTCTTTAAATTTTTCTAAGAAATAATGGAAAGAGAAGACTTTGTATTCCTTGAGTGGGGATGCTCTTACATGGTTTACTAATTTTGCTTTGGCTCATAAATACAAATGTACACAGAAAGAATTTGAAGCTACATTTTTAAGCAAATGGATATTAAAAAGATAATAAAGTGTAGGCTAAGGAAACTACACCTTGTGTGTCAGGGTAAAACAATGGGTAAAGAAAAAAATTTGAAAGTCAAAATTTTAGTTTACAAGTTCATGGTTGCATTCAAAATCAACAAATTATTGTTTCCATTAACCCTAGTAGCACACATAATTTTATTAATATGTCTTTGACTAAGAGGTTGCAAGTTCAAGCAAAGAAAATCTAAGACATACAACTTGAGGGAGAAAATGTTTAATTTTTTGAATATTTGAAGCTTACGATGGATAAATATGTTTTACATTCCAATTTCCATGTTATTGAGATGAAGTTATGGTATTGAAAGAAGAAGATAACATTACAAGATATTTCCTGGTGTAAGGAAAAATAGGTAGCTATTGCAAAGGAACAAAGTGAAAAATAAGCAAAAGAATATGAAATTGGATGTAGCAAGAGATCTAGGAAGAAGTAAAAGAAAGAGATAAACAGATGAAGAAAGAAATAAGGAAGAGTAAAAAAAATTAGAACATCAAGTTAATATTATAGCATATCACCACCCACACCACCATGAGAGGCAACAATTTTGGAGGTATGGCTTAAGGTAACAATCTTATGGTTTTGCATAGAATCAAAAAGGTACCAAGTATGGCAAGGTTTGAAAAAGAAAGCATCATGAGTCTAGTTTTCAAAGTGGTGTAGTTGCATCACAAAAAAATGGACTCATCATCAAAGTAGATCAACAGAAGTGTGGAGCAAATCAAGCAATTTTGGCTACTCAAATGGACACATGGCATATCAACATCAACGAAGGCCACCACCCATCATAGTTCCCCTAGGATGGATGGATGATCAAGATTGGTACCAATACTCAACATGGCTCAAAAGATCATATTATTTAGCCTCTTTTAATGTTTTGAGGATGAAAAATTTTGTAAGGTGGATGGAATGTTACGTATCAATATAGGAACTTAATAATTAATAATTTAGTTTTGTATTGTATAATGGTATGAGCCATGGGTTTGAGGGCTTGGTTCAATGGTTAAAATGCTTATGTAGTAGCACAGAGATGGGTTCCAATCCCTCAAGCCCCATAGTAATGATGGGCATGTTGCATCAGCATAGTTGGCTACGTAAAAGGTTTACCCAATTCAATTGGATATTATAGTGGTGGCAAGGAGCGAGATTCAAATCCACGAAGAGGCATTGAAAATTATAACGAGTTATCGATTCCTCTAGTATAATCAAAAATAATAATTATATGAGCCATAAATTAATTATTAAGGAAATCCACATGTCAAATTATAAATAGGTATGTCATAGACTTATATATGTAACCATTGGAGGAATATTGTCATATGTAAGCACAAGGAATATTGTCATCTTATTATGCACCATGAAAGGTGAACCGACACTTGGATGATCTTGTAACTCTTTGAAGGTGAACCATCACACTCTTGTATAAAGAGAGGATGCACCCCCATTGTAAAAGGTATCTATGTTGTATTCTTGAAGAAGTCTTGGCCCGTGGAGCTAGAGATCTTGTGGAGTGGCTTCCTTCTAAAAAGAGCATTGTATGGTGTTGCCCTACCTCAAGGGTATAATCAATCTCTATTTTATTATGAGCAATTTATTGTGTAATTCAATTATTGATGCATGTTTGATATTTTGAATAATTTATGGTATGAGAAGAGAGGTTCACAATATTTAGTATCAGAGCAACGATTTCGGCAAAGTGGGTTTGTTTTTGCAGAGCTAGGGCACATTTTTTTAGAAAAACATCACATTTTGTAGAGGCCATATTTTTTATTTTAGCAGTCATTTTCAGAAGGTGTTTATACCATTGTCTAGATATTTTTGAGTACTACAAAAATAATTGCTCATTTGTTAAATTTTAATCACTATTGAGAAAGTTATGGTTGTTTGAATTTGGGTTATTTGTGTTGTTTTTTGTTCACGCAATTTTTTTTCAAAAAGAAAAAATTTGTATTAATTTTTTTATCAATCATTTTCAAAAATTTTTTGCACCGGCATGTAGATTATTCTAAGTATTACAAAAATGACTTCTCACTTGTGAAATTATGATACATATTGAGAGAGTTATAGTTATTTGAAGTTGGGCTATTGAGGTTGTTTTTTGGCTGTGCGATATTAAAATTTTATATAGTCATTTTTAGAATATTTTTGCATAAGCATGCAAGTTATTTTGAGTACTACAAAAATGACTAGTCACTTATTAAATTTTGATAAGTATTGAGGGAGTTATAGCTATTGTAGTTGGCCATTTGGTGTTGTTTTTTGGGTTGTCAAAAATGGGAAAAAAAATCATAACTTTCAATCTTGGTAAACAAGTCAGTTGTCGTTTGTTTTCTTTTGAAGAAAATTTACAAATTTAATTGTTGAAGAAGGGAATAGATGGGATTTCAAAAATTATAATTTTTGAGAGTTTTCGGTTTTTTTAAACCCTAGCTGCTTCAAAAAAATAAAATATCAAATAAAATAAAAAATATGGAGTTGCCAATATTCTCCAGAAAAGATATTGATCCTAAGGAATGGTTCATAAAGTGGAAAAAATTTCTTTAAATTTTTCTGAGAAATAATGGAAAAATAAGACTTTGTATTCTTTGAGTGAGGATGCTCTTACATGGTTTTAAACTTTTTTTATGCTCATAAATACAAATATACACTAAAATAATTTGAAGTTGTATTTTTAAGCAAATGGGCATTGCAAGAAAAGGATAATAATGTGTAGGCTAAGGAAACTACACCTTGTGTGTCAGGGCCAAACAGTGAGCAAAAATATTTGTTTGAATGTCAATGTTTTTATTTTGCAAGTTCATGGTTGCATTCAAAATCAACAAATTGTTGTTTCCATTAACCTTAGCAACACATATAATTTTATCAATATGTCTTTGACTAAGAGGTTGCAAGTTCAAACAATGAAAATCAAAGGCATACAACTTGAGGGAGAAAATGTTCAAATTTTTTAATATTTGAAGCTCATCATGGATAAATATGTTTCACATTCCAATTTTCATGTTATTGAGATGAATGATGCATATATTGTTCTTGATTATCCTTGGTTGCATTCTTTGGGTACTATTAACATTAATGTGTAAAATAAATTCATGAATTTATGGTACCGAAAGAAGAAGATAATGTTACAAGACATTTCTTGGTGTAAGGAAAAACAGGTAGCTATTGCAAAGGAACAAGTGAAGAGCAAGCAAAAGAATATGAAACTGAATGTTAGAAGGAGATCTAGGAAGAAGTAAAATAAAGGGATAAAACAAATGAAGAAAGCAAGAAGGAAGAGTAAAAAAAGTAGAACATCAAGTTAAGGTTGTAGCATATCGCCACCCACACCACCATGAGAGGCAACAATTTTGGAGGTATGGCTTAAGGCAACAATCTTATGGTTTTACATGGAATCAAAAAGGCACCAACTATGGCAAGGTTTAGAAAATAAAGCATAGTGAGTCTAGTTTTTAGAGTGGTGTAGTTGCATCACAAATAAATTGACTCATCATCAAAGGAGATCAACAAAAGCATGGATAAAATCAAGCAATTTTGGCTACTCAAATTGAAACATGGCATATCAACATCAACGAAGGCCACCACCCATAATAGTTTCGCTAGGATGGATGGATGATCAAGATTGGTACCAATAGACAACATGGCTCATAAGATCATATTATTTAACCTCTCCTAATGTTTTGAGGATGAAACATTTTGTAAGTGGGATGAAATGTTAGGTATCAAGATAGATAATTAATAAAAAAAAAATTAAGCGAAAAACCCCTTGCGGAGTCGCCTTGGTCTAAGAGACCACGAACAGGGGGTTCTACACTGTCAAAGTCACCCTAGAGTCGCACCCGACCCTGCCCACACCAAAATTATCAATTGGATTTTGGATGCCCAATTCAACTTTTTGGTAGGGTGGAGATTTGAACCTGGGACCTCCCTTGGAGGATTGCCCTCTCCTCTCCAACTCACCTACAACACCTGGGTGATAGATAATTAATAATTAATAATTTAATATTGTATTGTATAATAGTATGAGCCATAAATTAATTATTAAGAAAAGTCACATGTCATATTAGAAATAGGTATATCATAGAATCATATATGTAACCGTTGGGGGTATATTGTCATATGTAACTGCAAGGAATATTATCATATTATTATGCATCTTGTAAGGTGAACCACCACTTGGATGATCTTGTAACTCATGGAAGGTAAACCATCACCTCTTGTATAAAGAGATATGCACCCCCATTGTAAAATGTAGTTATGATGCATTCTTGGAGAAGTCTTGGCTCGTGGAGCGAGATATCTTGTGGAGTGTCTTCCTTCCAAAAGGATCATTGTATGGTGTTTTCCTACCTCAAAGGTATAATCAATCTCTATTTTATTGTGAGAAATTTATTGTGTAATTTATTTATGGATGCATGTTTGATATTTTGAATGATTTATTGTATGATAAGAGAGGTTCACAACATAAGATTACATTTTCAACATGAACTAAGGATGAAAAATTTCAAAAAAATTACTTCAAGTTACTAGAAAAAAATAGATTGAAAAAGAATCAAACACTTAAGGATTCATAGTGGTAGAGAGTTTACTTGCAATGCCTTTAAGGATTTTCGTATATTCCATTCTTTACTTGTGGTGAACCACAGACTATACTTCTTAGCAAAGGAGTTACAGAGTGATAGAATAAGGTCATCATCAAATTGACTCACTACATTATGTATATCAAATACATGAAACTCAATTTTTATGATGAATTTGTGTCTTATGTTGTATATATTATTCATAGGACACTAGCCTAGGTCCTTAAGGGTATGATGCCCTATGATTGGTGGATAGTGAAGAAAATTTAGTATCAAATGTCAACATTTCTTGTTCAATTTATTGTGCTCATATTCCTAAGGATAATCAAAATAAACTTTTGTGAAAAATTCATAGATGCATTCTTATGGAAAAAAATAAAGAAACAGAGGCTTATTTCCTTTATGATCTAGTTACCTAAAATATCATTGCTTGTCATAAGATAGAAATTGAGAAGATTTCCTCTTCAAGTATTTTTGGACCCTTCCAACTATTCTTATTGATATTTCCCTAAATAATTTGGATCTTGTTGATTCTTGCATTCAAATCCCCATATATTTGGTTCACATTCGTTGGTTCCTATTTGGTTCTATCATTAATCTTGATTTGCATCATGATATTTAGATTTTATCATAGAAAATAACCTCCTGATTTAGCTTGTGTTGTAAGTTATACTTTAGAGTTATGTAATAAAATATGGCACAATGTATTTCTATGATGTAATAAAATTTGAAAGTATGCAAATGAATAACAAAATCTATTTACAAATAATATAAATATAAATGAAGTGTATAATGCAAGATTTTATGTAGTAAAATTGGAAATAGCCTTGAACTTAGACTATAAGGATGTAGTTCCTAGCTACAAGTTTATATTAAGCATAGGGCTACTAGATTTTTATGTAGTGAAAGAAATAGTAAAATAATAGTCCAAATAATTATAATGGATTCAAGATTTTTAGATGTGAGAAGAGGTAGAAAACTAGAAAGATACGATGAACAAGAAATAATTTATTTTAATACCTAACCTAATTAGATTATGTATAGTAGTTATAACAATAGCTACAAGTTCAAGTGGTTTTCTTTAAATTTGTTTCAAAAGTAGTTTATGAAGAATATTATGAAATTGATCTTCTACCTCTCTAAATTGGTCTTAGGTGACAAGATGAATGACCATGAGATTTTCTAGCTATGGAATTTGTTTTGATACTAGACATTGGAGAATATTTTTCTTGTATATATATGTGTAATGATGACATAAGGTATTTTCATTTATGTGATGGTTTTGGTGTCATTAGTCTCAATGCAACCTCTTGATTGACAATATCACCACTTAGTACTTGAGCATGGTGAATGCTAAATAATAAATTAACATCATGAAAAAGAAATATGTCATAGGTATGCTTGATGCTATATTACTTAGCAAAGAGTCCTAATGCAATACAAGTGATTTTAATCTTGGATTACTTGGCATCTTAATTGATTTGGACTTGAGCAACACCTACTTATTTAGGAGCATTCACTTTCCCTTGAAGAGTGATGGTCCCTATTGTATCTAATTTTAGAATAGATAATTAGGCTGATCAAGTATATACTATTTGGATTTTGCTACAAACTAAATAAATTTAATAGCTCCAAATAGGTTATGTGTCCTTCCTTTGGAAAATATGCTTGATGGTGGAGTAAACCAGTTAATTTGATAAAACAAGTTCCAAGTGGATGTATTTTTTACTATGATGGCAAATCAATAATAAACATGATCTTCATATCACAAGCTAAATATAAAAGGATCATAACACAATATTTTTGTATATTGATACAAATAAAATATGTACTACTTATTTAAGTAAATATAAATCTAATATCTAACCTAAAATATATGAGTGTAATATTCATCATGGCACTTCTTATAATTGTACTAACACCTAAGTGTCCATTGAACTTGTCGGTCTATGTTTTGAGCATGTTGTAAGAAATGTTCTACCTTATTAACCTTAGTTTGTGTAGGAATTTTAGCCCTATCAAGTGTATGGAATTCATGTGTGCATCTAAGTATAACTCAAAACAAGCCTAAAATGCATTATGGCCATGCAACTATACTTAGCTCTATTGTAGGAATATTGAATGTAAGGTAGGTTTTCATCCCATGTATGAGGATGATTATGATTATATATCATAAGTAATTATACAAAGGTCTTGTTTACAACCTTAGCTTATCCATTGGTCTAAGGATGAAAAGTAAAGGAAAGGTCTAGTCATATGTCAAGTAAATTCAATACGTGACACCATAAATTATTAAAACTAGGGCTATGGTATTAAGAACCTATAAAACAAAAACGAACAACACCAAAGCAATAGATAAAAAACCAATACACAATATGTTGGACAATGAAGAGAGACAATATTTTATTGATATAAATGAAGCCTTAATATCCAATATTACAACATGATTTGGTATTGATACAAATGTTACAAATATAGGGTTTCAAAACCCTAGTTTAATGAATAGATGGTGTCTTCAGGCTTGTGTATGGGCTTGTGTATCCCTATGGGACCACCCTAGCTTTGACAACTTCCATAAAGATGATTTCTATACCTATAAATAGCAAACAACATGAAAGGGATTAGAAGCACTTGCGAGGGCTCCACTATGTGAGGTCCTTAGAAAGATAAAGCAAATAAATCTTAGATGCTATGATATTGAAAAGGGAAATACAAAAATATGAATGAATACCAATAACTTCTTACCTTGTCAATGCTAGTCTTTGTTTCTACTTCTATGACCAAGAATCGTGCAAACACCAGAAAGGTGCCCGAGGGTTGTAGGATTGCAAGTCTATTGTAGGAAATGCCTAGAGGTGTTTTGTGATGGTTGTGAACACCCAAAAGCGGTCCAAAAATACCTAGAAGAATTCTACAAACTCTAGGGGGCATTCAAGGGTTGAGGGAAGGGAGGCAAAACTAGATCTAGTTTGCAACGGTTTAGCAGCAATGAAAATGAGGGATGCGATGGCAATAGCGAGAGGGTGAGGATGATAGCGAAATGACTAGGGTAAATTTTAATGGAATTTTCTCTAGAACTTAAGGCTTTGCTAGGGTTTCTAATGGGTTGATTCATCAAAATGACTCATATTTTATAATCTACCCTTGAACATGTTAGGGTTTCGATGACACAAAATGAGCGATAGAGATTAAAACATGAGGAAGGGTGGATATTAAGCTTGGGTAAGTGACATGGATTGAGATGGATGGATGTCTAATATTAAGACGTGACGGATGGCTAGGATTTACTTATATAAATACATATATATTTATTAAACATATAAATATAAATATAAAATATTAATATTTATGTATATATTAAACAAATACATATATATGTATATAAATAAAGTACAAGAGGTAGAGCATATATCTAGATTTTTTTCTATAGTTCTCTGTAATGTATTGTATGAAATCATTAACAAAGACTATGGTTGATCGTCTAAAACCCATTTTGCATAAAATTATTTCACCAGAGCAAGGTGGTTTTGTAGTTGGTAGGCAAATTCTTGATGAGATTGTTCTAGCCCAAGAATATTTGCATTCTATACAGCTTCAAAAGAAGTCAACTATGTTCATTCAGCTTGACCTTTCAAATGCTTATGACAAGGTTGATTGGCATTTTCACCTAAGAGATCTTCAATAATTTGGTTTCTCAACAGCTTGGTTTTAGTGGGTTGACGAATGCATTTCTTTGGTTTCCTTTTATGTGTTAGTGAATGGTGCCCCAAATCCATTATTATCAACTTTTAGGGGTATTAGGTAGGGATATCCCCTCTCCCCTATCTGTTTATTATTATGGTTGAGTGCTTAGGAAAAATTATTGCTAAATATAGAGCTAGTAGAGCTATTGAAGGCATAATTGTAGCACAGGGTGTGGGTCCAATTACTCATTTGCAGTTTGTATATGACACCACTTTGATGGGAAAAACATCATTGTAAGAGGTATCAATATTTAGTAAGAGGCTATAACAATTTACCAAAGCTACAGGGTAGTTAATTAATGAGGATAAATCTAAGATAATTTTTTTTATTGTTCACAAAGACAAGAAACCATGGTTTTAGATAAGTTGTGTTTTAAAAAGGTTGTCCTTCCATTATCCTATTTGGGCATCCCTTTAAAATATTGTAGATTAAAGTATTGGGATTGGTTAGTTGATAAGGTGAAACAAAATATTTGAAAGTGGATCCATAATTGGCTTTCCATGGGGGGTAGAATCACTTTGATTCGTGGGGTTCTTCAAAACGTTCCAATCTACTCCTCTATTTTGTATATTCCTAGACATATTTTTAAGAAGATAGATCAAATTAGCCATATATTCCTTTAGAGTGGTGCTAGAAATAAAAATAAGTGGGCTTTGGTCAAATGGGAAACATTATGCCTTTCTATATTTGATGGAGGTTTAGGGTGTCACTCAGATATTAATAATGGTAGAGCCTTGGTGGTAAAGCATTATTGGAGACTCTTACACCATCTTGTGTGATTAAATAACCAGATTAGATTGTTAGATTTCCTCTTCCTTCATGAGGATCTCATATTCTAGTTGTCATAAAAATAGAAGTTATTAAGAAAATATTTTTTTGGTTGATTTTTTGGATAGATTCCTGGGATGGGTTCCCTCCTTTAGTTGAGAAATTCTCTAATTTCTAAATTTTTATGGAGGAGCTTCATAGGGTTCACTAGATAAAGGTGGATAACTATTGTAGGCCTCATTCTAGGGCTTGGGAGGTGGGTCGTCAATGGATCCCTCCTGAGGAATGGCTTGTTCTAATGCATGAAGACCAAAAAAATTAGTTGAGTCACATCCTTCAGAGGAGATATTTATCCTATTCAAATGATGTGGATACCTTTACTTGGAGAGGACAACATCTGTGAGAGTATACAATGGCTAGAGATTATCTTTCTTTTTGCCAACCATTTCCTAGTCCTCTTAAAGATATTTTTAAGCAAATCTAGAATCAGAATGTATGGCCTAAATTCAGGTTTTTTATTTGGTTATTGCTTCATAGGAAAGTTATTATAGGGGAATAATTGATGAAAAGAGGTTTTAATGGGCCCTTTAGATGTGAGCTTTGTTGGGAGCAGGAAGAATCAATTTCTCATTTTTTCTTAACTTGTCCTACAGTGACCAAATTGTGGCAGAATTTGGTTACTCTTTTGGGTATTCAATGGTTGGGAATCACTTATTTGGAGCAACCCTTTAGAGAGTGGACTCATATTTTTTAGTTTGATAAATATTCTTATCAAATTCTTTGGGCAAGGGTTTCTCTTTTGCTTTGGAATATTTGGAAAGAAATAAATAATAGGGTTTTCAATCAAAATTACAAAGATAGTTTTTTATTAATAGAAAGGGTTTTGAAAGAGTCCCTGAACCTTTTACAAAATGAAGAAGGGATAAAACCCACTAGTCTGAAAGTCAAAACATACCATAAAAAAGGAGCAAAAGACTAAACCAAACTAAGGCAGCCTAGGAAGAAAAAACCCAAGCAAACAAACAACAAAAGGGAAGAACAAACCTGAGAAGGAGAGCTATTCCTCCATTTCCATCACATTGTCACTTTCAAGGTTGGTTTGAAAAGTCATTGAAGATTCGTTGTTTATGGTGATGATAGTTTTGGCCACCTGAATCATGTGTTGAAGAACCATGCTAGTCTTACAGTGGGATGAATAAGCATTTTCAAGCATCTCAAAAAGAATGATTGAAGGATCACACTTAGCCCTAAAAACTAGCTTAGCATACTTCATAGCTTGATCAGTGTCTTTCTTTGCGGATTTTGTCATGGCAACAAAAATCTTCAGAAAGTTCCTTACTTGAGAATTTTTTGCTTTGACATTGTGGTTCTAGGAGAGTGTCGTTGGTTGACCAAACTTACCGCCACTTTACCAGTGGGCATATTCTATATGACCTTATCCATACCCATGATGTCCATGATTCCAATGGGAGTGAAATATGATTTGAGTACCACTTTTTGGAGTATATGTTTAAACATAATCAAGTGCAAGCCCTGGTGATTAGCATGAGATGTCATATCTTTTCTGATTTTGTCCATAGATATCTCCATCGATCTTATAAAATATTTGGGGACGTTAACATCTTTGACATATCTTAGGTGATTCAAAAAAGTAAGGTGAAAGTTTTTCAAATATTTTTCTACCTTGTCCACTGTGAAATATTGCATCATGAGGATTAGCACTCTATTCCAGGGCTCAGGAAGATCTTTATTTATGATTACCCCTATGTCCCTAACTAGTTTCCTTCCTCTGTCATTGAAGTGCTTCAGTTATTCTACCAAATAATGATTATCTTGATGAATCTTGTAACTGTAGCACCCTAAAATTGGCACGGTTAAAACCTTAGAAAAATATAAAAGATAAAAATTTAAATTTTAACCCCAAAACCGCCCCAAAACTTCCTATTACCCGCTTTCCCCGTTTTCCATGCCATTTTTAGGATTTGTTTTGATCGTTGGACGATATCGTCGCAGATCAGACGAAATCGTCCTCGATCTGACGAATTCGTTTGGAACAGAATGTCCAGACGATTTTGTCCCAAAACTGAATGTTCATAATTAACTTCTATTTCAATAGCCAATCCAACTTGGGCAAAAGCGCATCTGTGCAGTTGGAGATTTCCCTATTGGAGATCTCCCATATTGGGATGATCCCCAACCTCCTAGCCTCCCCCTAATCCTATATAAACTAGGATTTTTCTATTTTATCCCCCTGACCCTGATTTTGATTCCCCTAAACCCCTTAACTAACGGATTTAGATCCTTATTCACTAGAGCATCCTCGTACTACTATCTGTATTCTGCATTTTACATTTTCTTGCAGGAACCCTATTATTTTTCATCCGAAGCTAGTTTGGATCGTCGCAAACGATTCCAGACTATCTCGGACGATCCTATCGAGGAGCACAGACGATTTCATACAATTGGAGGCGATCCTGACTGTAATCTATATTGGGGGAAATCCAAGCCCAGAGTTTGCATCTTCTTAACTTTCCTACATTTTTCCATTATAATTCTGCATTATCTTGGGTTATTATGTTTTTGCATCTTGGAGTTCACCTCATCTAGTGTAAATGCATGATAAAATTAAAATACATTATTAAGTTGATGTATTTCTTCTTTGAATTATATTTGGATTTATCATTTAGGTAAATTTACCATTAATTCTATCAATTTCCTTGTGTTTTGGTACTCCTATTTTGGTATTTTGTATCTATTTCTGTGATTGTAGGTTTCTGATGAATTCGTCAGATCCACGACGATCTCATCTAATCTTAGATGACCGACTGTGATCGGAGATGATTCTATCTCCTTTCAGATGATTATGTGTAGTTTGAGATGATTCGGACTGCTACAAGACTCATAACCTTCATCAGACATCTAGAATCAGGTATGATCTGTCCTAATTTGCATATTCTCTGTGTTTAGCACCCATTTCTATTTTTTGTATCCATTTAAATCATTATTGGCATATAGAATAGTTTAGATTCATTTTGGCCAAACATAGGAATTGAATTATTGAGTATAAAATGAACACATCAAACCCATTCCCAACCTAGGCATGGAAACTGCCACTCAAAAGTTTCCTGGTGAACCCACCATCCATCGAAAATTCACCTTTATACTCCTCCCTCGAGAGGCGAGACCTTCAAATGGCCTCTCAGTCCGAGGTATTGTCCCATCCTTCTCGCATCCCCCTTCTGGGTGCGGATCCTATAGCTTGAGGGTAAGGATGCGAAAATTTTGGAGCGATACATTTTGGTGAACCCGACGTGAAAACTAAAAACCTTTTGAAAAAAATCCAAAAAACAAAAAAAAACAAAAAAATAAATGCATTTAGAATCAAATATTGCATGTCATATTTAGATGGTAGATTATAACAAAATACGAGCCATCACCATTAATGTTGAGAATCAATTAGCAGCTATAGAGATTAATTCTTTGCTTAGAGTAGCTCCAACATATAGAGTCCCACCTTTATGGGACGAGCTTAATAGGAGATTGAATCTCATTTCATCTAGAGCAACCGAACTTAGGCAAATCAAGAGGTTTGTCCTAGATAGAATCCTGGATCCCGATCAAGTGACTTTGTATCATGAGCTTTATAGAGCTTGCCATAGGTGGTTAGCAGATAAAAGAGCCATTGTGTCTTCTGAGTTGTATACATTTGAGGAATACCTCGATAATGCAACTATAGTACATAAATTTTTGTCTCGTATAGAGGACCAAGAGGTCATTCTTACAGATAGACAAAGATGTAATAGAGTCCCCAGGGCTGTGTTATATCGAGAGTATTGCCATGAGATTTATTTTTACAAGATAGAATCTGAAACAGATAATATCACTATAGCACACTTTATCAAATTCCTAAAAAACCATTTCCAATTTGAAGAAGAGCATTTTATGACTCCTGATGAACTTGATCCTATCAATGACATTCATAAACTCTTTTTAGAAAACTAAGCTATTATTTTATTATTGTTATTTCTTGTATTTAGTGTGTTGTTTGTTGTCTTTATAAGCATAAAATAAATAAAAAACAAAAAAAAACAAAATCATAACAAAAAAAATCAAAACATTTTATTTTTAAAGCATTATAGTAGGTATATAATTAAAATATATACCTCCCAGATCTGTTGCAAATATATCAATATATATTTGTTAAAATCTAATATTTAGACATAATTACTAGACTCAGGAATGGAAAACAAATTGAGGTAGAAGAATATTGGTTAAGGAAAATAGAAAACAACCCAGATGTCCTTCCTGAAGACCCAATTCAGGAAGAAGGAACTCTAGACCAACAAGAAGAAGAGTATGTTGATGCAAATGAACAAAGAGAAAATGTTAGGGAGGAAGAATCCTCATCTCCTAAAATATCTCTAGAAGGAATTGTTACTTTTGAGAACATGGAACATTTCTAGAAGTTCCTCCATGATAATATGGGTACCCTTAATAGAGCGAGTTCATATGGACAAAGATCAAATTAGTGACACTCAAGAAACCCTAGAAGACATATATCACACACGCACTAATCCTTTGTCCTTCGTTGATCAAGAGAGTGATCAAGCTGGACCATCCAATTTGGACATGGCTACTATAATCTAAAACACACGACAACAACAGGTTACCCAACTACCTAGAGTGTCTGTTATTAAACCTAGGGTTATTCCCACACAAAAGAAACCTTCATTCACTGCTCTATTTTGCCAAGCTATTGATCAATATACCTCAAATCAACAAAAGCCTAAAACAAAACCAAATGTTAATTTCCAACAATCTGGGATACAACATAATGCTACCACAAATCTTCTTCATAATACTCTTCCTACCAACCATTTGCATAACAGTAATATAGCATCTAATCCTTATGTCCCGCCTTCCTATGCTCACAAATTCCATGCTCATGTACCATCGAACCAACATGGTGGGCAAACTGGTAATCTGGAAGCCATGGTGAAATAGTTAGCCTCCCATATGGACCAAATAGATCCCTACCGTCCCTCGTACAATTATCGAGAGATGTGTAGTCAACCTCTAGATCCTATAGTTGTAGC
The DNA here is from genome assembly GCA_028583015.1 of Wollemia nobilis. Classification (NCBI taxonomy): domain Eukaryota; kingdom Viridiplantae; phylum Streptophyta; class Pinopsida; order Araucariales; family Araucariaceae; genus Wollemia; species Wollemia nobilis. The sequence goes on along the minus strand of JAQPPZ010003329.1, from coordinate 1,491,840 downwards.
ACAATCGTATCCTAAACACTTTCCCATGCTTGTCGTACCTATATACAAAGGAACAGAAGATCCCATATAGCATCTTCGTATGTTTAGGATAGCATGTCATGATATATCACATGATGACTTGTTATTACTAAAAATGTTCCTAAAAAGTTTAGGAGGGATGGCATTGGAGTGGTATTATCAATTGCCCACTCATTCTTTGAGAAATTTCGAAGAGACCGCTAAGTCTTTTGTGCATCAATTTAGTGCCTATATTGAAAGGCATGTAACCATTAAATATTTGTACAACCTAAAACAAGACAAATATGAGTGTTTTGCTGACTTCTTAGCTCGATGGAGGCAGTTGATAGGACAATTACACTTTGTGTTACCTTATCGAGAAATGTTGGATATTTTTATCAATAATTTACAAGAACAATTATCCTATGAATTATCAACTGCTACCTTGACCACCTTCGATCAAGCTATAGATTTAGCTCGAAGAGTGGAAGATGCTTTCATTAGAAGAGGGCAGCTCAAAAAGAAAGATGATGAGAAAACATCCATAAATCAATATAAAAATAAACAAGTTGTGGATGATGGAGTCACTGATAGCAAAAATATTGCCAATGTTAATACTGTGAAAACAACAGAGAAGTTCATATTGAAACCTCCTGATAAACCACCTCGAGAATTTACTAGGTTAAATCAACCTTTATCAACCATTCTCCCGCAACTATTAGCCCAAGGTTTGATTCAATTACCCAATATCCGGGAACCTGATCCAACTATACCCGAATATAGAGCTGATTTACATTGTGATTTCCATAGAGGACCTGGACATGCTACCAACTCTTGTAAATTGTTAAAACATAAAATACAAGATTTAATTGATAACAATGAGATGGAGGTGCAAGCCTTTCAACCTAAACAAAATCCTACTAATAATGCTCAACAGAACACCCCTCAAAGTCAGAATCAGAATGCCAATTAATCATTGGACATATTCCAACATCCTTTACCAAAGAATGGTAAATAGGTGGCTAATAAAATCGAACATCATAATGTTCCCCCTCCTACCCGATATGTAGGAGCCATTAGTGGGCATTTACCTATTCACGATCTAGAAATATTTGACACAAATTTATCCATGGTTACGTCCAGACCCCTATATAATATTCAAACACCTGATCTTAGTGATGTAGAATTTGATACTGAAAGTGACATGGAAATCACCTCAAATCAATCGAATAGTTCTAAAAATGAATCAGATCCTATTCAACCCATCACAAATTCCATGGTTCCGGAAGAACCATTTCCTAGAAGAGTTACTACTCGACCCTCTTCTCATCAATTCCTTTCTAATGAACAAGCCATAAATGCTAGACCAAGACCCATTCATCATCCTCAAAATAATATTGTAGGTACCATCGGAGTCGTTACTCGACAACAGGCTCAAAACTCTCAACAGGATCAAACTCAAAACGATGGATCAGCTCCATTTGTTTTGAAAAATCCCAATAAAGGGAATCATATGCCAAATGTTCAACCTAAGCATCCGTATAATATTAATGAACAATTATCCAATACTACAGCTAGAATTTCCCTTTTAGAGATTTTAAGATCTTCTCCTACCCATAGGGATGAATTAATGCTCACATTAAGCCAAATGATGGTACCACAAAATATTTAGCCTGAAGCCATGACCAATACTATCATAACTTGATAAGTCGATTGTATTGACTTTCGAGATAGAGATATACCACAACATAGTTTACATAAGGATAACCCCTTATATATTACTGCCCTAATTGGGGATGTAGCCGTTAAACGCATCTTGATTGATAATGGTTCATCTTTAAACATATGCACTTTTGACTTCTACCAAAGATTTGGATTTAGAAGTGATGAAATGAAAAGAACGGATATGATCATAAAAGCCTTTAATGACAAAACACAAGAAACATGTGGAGTTATTACTATCCCCTTGCAAGTTGGTCCTAGGACCTTAGACATGACCGTGTTTATTTTCCATTGCCCTGCATCATACAATATACTTTTGGGTCATCCTTGGATTAACATAATGCGAGTGGTTCCATCCACTTTACATCAATGTGTTAAATTTGAATTTAAAAACCAGTTGGTTACCATTCATGGTGACCCTAGACCCTTTGATATGTGTGCTTTGGCAAAATCGGTTGGAGTTCAATTTTGCCCTGCTCTGTCATCCACACATCCTAATTCTCATCAACCGTCTAAGCATGTGAAACACTCACCCATAATATCACCTACTTTTTCCCCATCAACTACACCTCTACATATAGCCCAACCATCTTCTGAAAAAACCACAGTAGGACCTCGAAAAGATCCTAGAACTACAACCAATGCTTCTTATTTTACCCCTATAAATTCCATATCGATAGACTCATCCATCGATATCCCTATAACATCCCCATCCACTACAGGCATCCTTGCCACATCAGATGATCTAGGAAATGTTCCTTCTACCTCTTATGCTCTTACTGATGAACTCTTACCCGATTTATCTAAAATTCTTATATCAAAAGAAATCAACACTGTCATGCAAGCTTCCCTTATTTTAAATAAACTCCCACCCTCTCCTCGTACCTTGGGCCTCCCACGACCTATGGGAAGCATTTACCAAGTCGGGAGTTGTGCTTTTATTTATAAGGGATATGATTGGGGAAGAATACCCAGAAACATCAAGACACATTGTGATGGATATGCTCGATGCTATTTTGCTAATGAGTATATTAAAGCTAAACCCATAATGCTTAAATTGGGCTATAAAGGGAAAGGTTTGGGACCTTCCCAAAATGGTATGAAAGAACCTATTGAGGTAGAACCGTGGCCTGCCCGATGTGGTGTGGGCCTATTTCCTAGTAAAGGTCAACCCTTCCCATTTGAGGAGGACGACCATCTTACATGTTACCAAGATTATCTGGATAAACAAGATTCTTTGCATTCAAAGAATAATCCCTTTACCTATCATATGATATCTCTCGCCTACCCTGAGATGATTTTCGAATCCGACGATGATTTGGAAGGGGATATCTTCCATGATGTCTCCATTGATGACTTGTTACATAATGAATTTTATTTTGATGGCTCTATACCTAGTATAGCCCAGCTTGAGACCTTGACTCCTCAAGATGAATTATCCAAGCTAACCTTGGAAGAATTACAAGAATTGGGTGTTTCACCGGCCCCACCTAATTTTGAGAGAGATTTACATATGGAAGTTGAAAACGGTATAAAAATTAACACTGGAACCGAACATAACCCTCACATAATCAATATTGGATCAGAATTAAGTCAAGAAAAATAATATAAATACATTTCATTTCTTAAAGACTATGAAGATGTCTTTTCTTGGACATATGACGACATGCCAGGTCTGGACCCTTCTGTAGTTATGCATCATCTAGTAGTCCATCTAGATGCTAAACTTGTTAAACAAAAACTTAGAAAAATGCATCCTAAAGTGGCCTTGCTAGTCAAAGGAGAACTAGAAAAACTGTTGAAGGTCATTTTTATACAAGCCATTGATTATGCTGAATGGATCTCAAATGTAGTTCCAAGTAACTAAGAAAGAAGCCACTAAAGTTAGGGTTTGTACAGACTTCAGAGATATTAATGTTGCCTGCCCTAAAGATGATTTTCCTCTTCCCAACATGGATCAAATCATTGATTTTACTATTGGGAGCGGAATGATATCCCTAATGGATGGATTTTTTGGTTATAATCATATCAGGATAGCTCCTGAAGATTAGGCTAAAACAACCTTTATTACCCCTTGGGGAACCTTTTATTGGAAAGTAATGCCATTTGGTTTAAAGAATGCAGGTACAACCTATCAACGAGCCATGACTTATATCTTTCACGATATGATGCATGATATCCTACATGATTATGTAGATGATATTATAACTCGTTCCATCAAAGAAGATGATCATTTAAATGACTTGAGAAAAGTATTTGATCGGTTAAGGGAGTATCTTATCCGATTGAATTCAACCAAATGTATATTCGAAGTTAAGTCCGATAAATTATTGGGGGTTATCATTTCTTTATGTGGCATTGAAATTGACCCTCTCAAGATCACGGCTATCACTGATATGCCCACACCCACAAATATATCAGAATTACAAAGTTTACAAGGTAAGCTTCAAGCTATTCGCCGCTTCATTGATAAGTTGGCAGATAAAACCGGACCCTTTCTTAAACTTCTTAAGAAAGATGTCTCTTTTCATTGGGACGACAAATGTCAAGAAGCATTTGAACTCCTTAAGCAATATCTTCTTAAACCACCGGTGCTTTCCCCACCTAGATCTGATCGTCCATTTATTTTGTACATTTTTGCTTCCAATTTTGCCTTAGGAGCTATGTTAGCTCAACTTGACGATGAGAATAAAGAACGTGCTAATTATTACATCAGTAGAACCTTGATCAGTTATGAAACTTGCTATACCATATTAGATAAGTTATGTCTTGCAGTTGTATTTTCTACACAGAAACTACGACATTATATGCTTAGTCAAAAAACGTATGTTATTGCCAAATTCGACCCTTTGCGATATCTCATGAGTCAACCGTACTTATCTGGTCGCACAGCAAAGTGGGTTCTTGCGCTAAGCGAGTTTGAACTCACATTTATAGGACAGAAGTCTGTTAAAGTTCAAATCATAGCATATCAATTAGTTGTTGCACCCTTAGATTCTACCCATCCCCTCATCATTGAGTTTCTCGATGAATGCCTTAAATTAGAGGCAGACCATCCTAAACAATGGTCCCTATACCTTGACGGAGCCCGATGCATGAGTGGTGCTGGCGCGGGTATTATTTTAATATCTTCAAAAAAACATCTTATACCTCTGTACTTTAAATTAACGTTTGCTTGCACTAATAATACTACTAAATATGAGGCTCTAATCCTTGGATTACGAGCAGCTTTGGCCCTAAAAATTAAAAATTTGTTAGTTTTTGGTGATTCCCAACTTGTCATAAATCAAATCAATGATGTCTATTAGACCAAAGATGATAAATTACACCCATATAAAACATATGTTTTGCAATTATTATCCTTATTTGATCAAGTTACTTTGGAAGCTATTCCTCGAACTAGCAATCATGCGGCTGACGCTATGGCTGCAGCTGCATCTCTTTTGCCCTTGGAGTTAGATGATGAATATGCTACCATAATTATTCATCAACTCCAGGAACCCGCTTCAAGCAAATCATGCTTAGAACCTTTGGATGTGTTTCTAATCAACGAAACTACTCTCGAACCATGGTTCACTGATATATTTATTTTTTTGCAAAATGGGACCTTCCCTGATGGTTATACTAGCAACCAATGTCGATTATTACGTAGACGAGCAAGTCGCTTTGTAATTATTGGTAATACCTTGTATAGGAGATCTTTTGAAGGCATATTATTAAGATGTTTGAATCTAGAAGAATCTAGATCAGCTTTGAGTGAAGCCCACGATGGATCTTGTGGAGGACACTTTAGTGGTAACGCCATTGCTAAGAAGCTCCTTCGGATAGGATATTTTTGGCCTACCATGGAGAATGATGCACATGATTATGTGTGCCATTACGACAAGTTCCAGAAACATGCTGACCTTGTCCATGCGCCTGCACAAGAGTTGCAGGCTATTTCATCTCCTTGGCCCTTTTCAAAATGGGGCTTAGATATCATTGGGAAAATCAACCCTGTGTCATCTGATGGACACAAATTTATCATAACCGTTACAAAGTATTTTACAAAATGGGTTGAAGCTATGCCTTTAGCTTCTTGTACTGGAATCCAAGTTTCTAAGTTTATCTTCAATCAAATTATTTGTAGGTTTGGAATTCCAGCAAATCTCATCTCAAATAATGGAACTTGTTTCAAAAATAAAGATGTCAAAAAATTGTGTCAAAAATATAAAATTCAACATCGTTGGTCCACTCCCTATTATCCTCAGGGTAATGGCCAAGCAAAAGCATCTAATAAAACATTAATCAAAATTCTCAAAAGACTGGTCAATAAATCTGGTCGATATTGGCACATCCAATTATATCCTGCTTTGTGAGCCTATTGCACTAGTGTTCGTACCCCCACTGGAAGTTCACCTTTCGTTTTGGTTTATGGCGCTGAAGTTGTTTTCCCCTTTGAATTAGAAGTTCCTTCTTTGGCTCTACTACTTCAAGATACTGAAGTAGGGGATGAATATCATGCTGGCAGATTTAGTCAGCTGGAAAGTTTAGATGAAAAGTGCATCAATGCTTTGGAGCATCTTCGTGCCTACCAAAACAAGCTTAAGAGAGCATATCTCAAGAAATTTCATCATCGATCCTTAGTGATCGGTGACCTTGTTTTAAAAGAAAATAAAAAAATACTAATGCTACTAAATACCTTAAAGGTAAATTCGAGCCCAACTAGCTTGGACCGTATATTATTACTGCTAAATTTGGATCGGGAGCATACAAATTATCTACCTTAGATGGTAAAGAACTTAAAGAACCTATGAACATTATGCATCTCAAACGCTACTATGCATAAAATTTGGCCATTTCATCATTGTATATATTTTTTTTGCATATTATTTCTTTTTGTCACTTATATATATAAAAATAAAACAATAACATTGTATTTCTTTCAATTCATTAATTAAAATCAAATACAAAAACATCAAAATTGTCAAAATATTCAAAAACATCTTTTTCATACCTGTCAATTCTTGGAGTTTGCAGTTATATTTTCAATTATTTTGGATAAATGAACATTTATTTGGAATCCCACACTATCACACTCACATGAATAAATATCTTGATTTTATTTAGTATGATTATTAATCTCTCTTATATCAAAGTCCACATTGGCATTAAATAAAGTTTTGAGCATAGAGAACTGATCTTGTTATTTACTTGAACCAAGTATATCTTTTTACATTAAAATGATTTCATTGCAAATTTAATATGATGCTACATAGTAGATGTGGTTTCTTGAGCGAAAAGTTTCCCCCACTATCCTATCATGCACATGGTCTAGAATCTTTGAGAATTGACAAAAGGACAAGCTCACCCCTACCCAGAATAAAAATCCCTTGCTCTACAACCAATCCGAGCAAGTATCCCTAGCATAGGAAGAAAAAGAAAAGTCAAAGAAAAATGAGAAAAAGAAAAATATCATTTTGTACCATCGCAACAATATTCCAAGCAAAAATACAAAAAGAGAAAAAAAAAGAAAAAAAGAAAAGCAAAAGTGAAACGAAAAAGCAAAATGCAATAAAATCCCTTTCCCTACCCCTTGAAAAGAAAATAAGGGTGAATGAGCTTGAATCCCTGGAATTCTCAATTATTCGAAAGCGTGAGGTAAGCCCCATAACAGGTGGTTTGTGCCCAACCCGCTTGGCCTTGGGTAATTCCTAGCGTGGTGATATGTCTGTCACATTAGCGACCTTCTTTTGTACAGACCTATGTTAGCTTATGGATCAGCTAGCTCTTGATAACCCGACTTACATAGTAGTCTGGTATGATTATATGCATATAAATCATGGTTAAGGAACACTCATTTGGTTAAGGCAAATTGCTTGTATCAAATTATCTTGCTCAAAATTGGTGAATGAACAATACAATCACACACACATTTGTATTTGAGAGATTTTGTATCATTATGATAAATAAATATTGGTAATGAACTCACATTTGCACATGAGGATCCCTTATAAACCTACATTTTTTTCTGAGATAATTTAAAATATTTCTGTAATTCTTTTTGGAATAATTTTATCCTCTTATTTCAGAATTTTGTTTTGTATAAAAACAATTATATACATTGTTTCACAAAATCGCAAAATGATTTCAAACAACATGTTCATCATATTATTATTTTCTGTTTATCAAAAATCAAAAATCAATCATGCAATAAAACTAAAAATATCAATTTCTTCTTTGGATTTCGCGATGATGGTATAAGTCTATACCTATAAATTCTATGCCTAGCGCAAACCATTGTTCTAATTTTATTTTCCCATCCATTTTAAAAACACATATGGCTTACATCATTATGTTACACAATTGTGCTTCAAAACGAACGAACACTTATTCTATTTTATGTCATTATGTCACACATTCCATTTTGCAACCATGGTATAATTTCTAAGGAATTATTCAAAAATTTATCACACTTAGGAATTTATGCCTAGCAAAAATCACTTTTTAAATATATTTCATGCATAATTTTGTGAAAAATCTAAAAACAAATCATCACCATCATCATTTTCATCATCACAACACCAAGTCTTAAGACAGTCTCTTAAGCACTCTTTTACTTTTAGCAATATTTCTATACTAGGATTAGCTTGACGACCTAGCGAGCGGCGACTCCATGAAATGGTCTATAACAGTGACAATGTCCTTTGAAATTATTGTTAGAAGTCCCTTTTTATTTTTCATCAAATCACACCAAAACAACCAATTTATGCACATCAGATTATTTCATTTACAATTTTATGGCATGACATAACATTATAATTTATTTCCAACGACATAATTACATGAATCAACAATTCAAGCATCATACAACAGATACACAAGTCATATCATCAAAAATGCAATCTATATATATCATCCATCAATTATGTACATCATCTGGATTGGTATGCCACAATCAAAACCCTGGCATACTCAATACCCTCAAAAACAAATATATATATACATATATAATAATGCAATCTACACTCTACAGTAGCTAGCCTCGATAAGCCCTCGAGCTCTCAGCCTCATCTCATCCCCCGCCCTAACATGGAGGAGGTGGTCCCATAAAGGTTCGGGCTGTGTCCTGGGTCCTCGTCATCAATCGTGAGGATGTCCTTGACGATCCCATCATGACCGACTCTGCAATGGGGGCTGGCAATGGTATCCTCTATCCCTATGGGACCGCTTGATAGTACAACCCCTAGTAGAATGCGGTCTAAGCAATAGACCACACCATATCTTGAGTGCTCGCTCCTTCGCCCTAAGCTCTGAGTCATGTAGCCTCATCCTACAGTGTCTGCACCTGAGCTCGAAGGTGGGCAACCTTAGCCCAGATATCCGTTGTCTCGCTACTCTCCCCTACCTCAACACCCTTGCCCTTATCAAGAGATGGTGGTCTCTCCCCCTACTATGAAGGGAATCTCTCCTCCCTCCGCCCTGTCTCCTGTGGCCTCTATAGAGCCTGACCCATCCACTGGCGTCTCTCCTGTGGGGATCACCGCTGCTCTCTCCCATCACTACCCCACATTGCCTCAATGGTAGCCTGGTGCTGCCTCCCCATCCATCGCACAACCGCGTGCATCGGACCCTATGCCCTCGTCATCCGAGGAGGGCGGATGCCTACGTACCAGGCATCATAGTCGTCTACAACCCCTATGTCATCACCATCCATTGGCTGGATGGGGGCATCATCCACGTCCTAACTCTAGAATCATTGCATGTCTAGAGCCTCGCTCAATGTAGTACTATCCCGAATAGTCTGAAAGTACTCGTAATCCCTAAGAGAAGGGATCCCCTACTGTATACCGAACTATCATAGTACCCGATCATAGCGATGGAGCTCTACCTCTCCTCGCTCCATCCTCAGCCAGCAGACTCGCATGATGCGAGCCAACTCCTGCCCATCCTCTGCCCACCTGGGGTTCTCTCTCCACGACCTCCAGGTGATCTGGTCTAGGATGAGGTCATCCAGTAACCTCTGAGACATCAACAGATCTATCTGTTGTTGTGACCCTCTCTGTAGCCACCAATAGTAAACTCGAGGCCTCTCTCGGTCAACCCTTGTCAGTGGGAGCCCTATCGACATCCGCATCACGATGTGCTCCCAGCACCAAATCTGTAGCAGTGATGTCAAGACCAGACATCGACCTCCCTTGTATACGACCCCATGTAGGATCCTATACAAGCGACATAGTACAAAGCTACCCCATGCAAATATGTAGTCGTGGTCTCTCATGTCACAGACCACATCTAACAAGAGCTATGGTAATCTGCACCCACTCTGGTGGCACATCAGTAAGCCACCTACCACCCCTGCCAAAACCTGAGTCAGCCTGGATGCCCCAAGCATCTGCCTCAAAGACTTGATGTTCACTCTGCCCTTCTCCAGGGCAAAGCTTGGGTCCTCGGTCAATCTCATCATCGTCTAGCCCTGATTGGCCGTAGGCATCATGAGTCGTCCCTGTATGGGGATCCTCATGATCCTCCATATTTCCTCTAGTGTGGGAGCCATCTCCCCTATTGGTAGCCAAAAATAGGACAACCCTAGATACCATCTCTCTGCTAGGGCTGTCAGAAGCCCTATGTCTATCGATACTTGTGGCATCTCTGGCACATGCCATAGTCTGACCTATGCTAGTCGGTCGTGCTCTGCCTAGTCGAGAGCAGCCAAGTCATATCTCAGCCCGTCGTATTTCCATTCTCAGCTCCTTAGTAATCCCCTCTGCAAAATAAACAATAAACAATAAAATTTATTAATAAAAAATCATTAAAATAAAATTAAAAATATTTTAATCAAGCTTAATTTCTTAACAAGATGATATCGTCCACCATTGGATTATATCATCCCAAATTGGGCAGCATCATCCTTTGTTAGGACAAAATTGTCTTCGATTTCACAACTTGTGGATCGCCCCTTTTGGACGAGATCGCCCCTAGTTCGTCGATTTTGCCCTCAGAAGAAATCGATGATCTAGAGATGATTTCGGTGAAATAGGGATGATTTCGTCCCAATGTCGTCGACGGCCTAAAAACGACCGCGACGCCCCTAACAATCAAAATTTAAAACAAAAAATTGCACAAAGTAAAATCAAACCTAATCTACTAGGATTAGATCCTTACCCATAGCCCGCGTCGGACCTCTGTCACTCTGTGCGCTGTCTCCACCATTTTTTTTGTCTACAGAGCTCTAAAAACCAATAAAAATGAATAGTAAAAAATGAATTAGGGTTTTCCCTATTTTTCTTAATTTTATTCAAAACCAGCAACATTTTAAAATTTTATTTTTTCGCATTTTTACCTCAAACGTTTGATTTGGGTAAAAACACGGATGGGGTACCATAGTCAGCATTCATACGATTCGACGAAGAATCGTCGTCTAAAAAATTGAGTACATTTTTGCTTTCTCGTAAAAACGAGAAAAACTCATCTTTAACGCATTTTCTTCAAAAAAATCGTTAAAGAGGGGGCAAAATGTAGCACCCTAAAATTGGCACGGTTAAAACCTTAGTAAAAGATAAAAATTTAAATTTTAACCCCAAAACTGCCCCAAAACTGCCTGTTACCCGCTTTCCTCATTTTTCGTGCCATTTTTAGGATTTGTTTTGACCGTTGGATGATATCGTCACAGATCAGACGAAATCGTCCCTCATCTGACGAATTCGTCTAGAACAAAACGTCCAGACGATTTTATCCCAAAATCGAATGTTCATAATTAGCTTCTATTTCAACAGCCTCTCCAACTTGGGCAGAAGCGCGTCTGCGTAGTTGGAGATTTCCCTGTTGGAGATCTTCTAGATTGGGATGATCCCCAACCTCTTAGCCTCCCCCTAATCCTATATAAACTAGGATTTTTCTAGTTTATCCCCTTGACCCTGATTTTGATTCCCCTGAACCCTTTAGCTGACGGATTTAGATCCTTATTCACTAGAGCATCCTCGTACTACTGTCTGTATTCTGCATTTTGCATTTTCTTGCAGGAACCCTATTGTTTTTCAGTCGAAGCTAGTTCGGATCATCACAAACGATTCCAGACTATCTCGGACGATCCTCTCGAGGAGCGTAGATGATTTCGTACAATTGGAGGCGATCCTGACTGTAATCTAGATTGGGGGCAATCCGAGCCCAGATTTTGCATCTTCTTAACTTTCCTGCATTTTTCTATTATAATTATGCATTATCTTGGGTTATTATGTTTATGCATATTGGAGTTCACCTCATCTAGTGTAAATGCACGATAAAATTAAAATACATTGTTAAGTTGATGTATTTCTTCTTTGATTTCTATTTGGATTTATCATTTAGGTAAATTTACCATTACTTCTATCGTTTCCCCTATGTTTTGGTACTCGTATTTTGGTATTTTGTATCTATTTCTATGATTATAGGTTTCTGACAAATTTTTCTGATGAATTCGTCAGATCCACAATGATATCGTTTGATCTCAAACGATCGACTGTGATCGAAGATGATTTTGTCTCCTTTCAGACGATTACGTGCAGTTTGAGATGATTCAGACTGCTACAAGACTCAGAACCTTCATCAGACATCCGAAATCACATATGATATGTCCTAATCTGCATATTCTCTATGTTTAGCACCCATTTCTATTTTTGGTATCCATTTAAATAATTATTGGCATATAGAATAGTTTGTATTCATTTTTGCCAAACCTAGGAATTGAATGATTGAGTATAAAATGAACACATCAAACCCATTCCCAACCTAGGCATGGAAACTACCACTCAAAAGTTTCCTGGTGAACCCACCATCCATCGAAAATTCACCTTTATACTCCTCCCCCGAGAGGCGGGACCTTCAAAGGGCCTCTCAGTCCGAGGTATTGTCCCATCCTTCTCGCATCCCCCTTCCGGGCGCGGAACCTATAGCCTGAGGGTAAGGATGCGAAAATTTTGGAGCGATACAATAACCATCATCAGGAAGCTTTGTTATCTCAACAAGGAGACTCACGTTGACCTAAAATTTTTGACCTTTGACAACAACCTGGATATTGTCCCAAGAATTGTTGAAGTCTTGAGTGATTTCATTATCAATACCACCAAATTTTCTTAGGAAGGCTATGAAGTCATGGTTTTTGAGGATAACTTCCACATCAGGATCAATATTCAAGGTGTCAGGTTCTACCAGGGCCATCTTGACAAAGAGAGTATTGGCATAAAGGGGAAGGGGTGCAAGGAGAAAATAAATTTCACAAAGTATGAAAACAGGCACGAATTGGGCATCCTTAGAAATAAACCCAGTCCAATCGCTCATGCCACCAAACCTAAGATATGGATGGTTCCAGAAATTGAAATGAGTACTTTGGATGGGTTTGATAATGTGATGATGAATCTCATGCTTCATAATTTGAGAAATTGGATCATGGCTAGGCTTGGAAAAAACATCAAGAATGAAAGAATTGACTTGATCGATGCGAGTGAAATCCCAGGTGGGAAGAGGTGTAGGTGAAGGGTGGAGGCTAATGATTCTCACAAATGCATTAAGAATGATGTAAATAATACTTAAGATAAACACACCTTTTTCTTGGAGCTTTGAAATGAGACACCTCATATTAGCCTGGGTACTTGGAAATCGGTCAATGAAAAAGCTTCGAAGTTGGGAATTACCAGCATTGAGGTAGTTTTTATTGAAAAAAATAATCTAGTAGACATGGTTCTCATCCATACTTCCTTGATCCATGATTTTGAATTTGAAAATCCAATGCACCTTAAATTGAATGATGATCAAATTTGAGGTGTACTCCTCAACAACAAGGTGGTTATTTTAAGTGAATCTTGATTGGCTCTAGGTCCTTGGTCTAGCATTAGGAAAAAATATTTGGTTTACCAAAACCTCTGGCATCACAAGATTGTTTAGAAATATGGCAACCTTCCATGTGGGCTTGTGGAGCAAACTTCGACTGGCAAAACTAGAAAAGGTGATGCCTCTTGAGGAATTACAATTCATCATGTGACCCAGCTTATTGGAGGTAAATATCATCATCATGATTGGTCATCTTGATGTGCTACAAAAATTTTATCTACCATACATGAAAGGTCTCTTCTCTAACACCTATGTTGGCTAGCCAATCGGCTGCTTTATTCCCTTCTCTATAAACATGTTGGAAAATGATATTGGAATACTTGCTTATAAGTCTTCTGCACTCACCAATAATATTGCAAAAATTCCATGATGGAAATTGGGTGGCTTTGAGGTAGTCGATGATGAATAAGAAATCTCCTTCAGCAATTATAGTTATTATATATGGCAAAGGACTCTAAATAATTTAAGAGAATCTATTAAATACTTGTTGAAACATCCCCATGTTTCCTCTCAAAGGTGGGATCAGATTTTACAAATATTAAACATGTCCTTGCCTTCTTTTCATTCCTTAAATACGCAATCTAAAAGATAGAATTATAGTTATCATTAGTGTCCCCCTTGAGGGGAATAGAAAATTTCAACATAGATGGTGCCTCTAGGGGAAATCCAGGTCCTACTTGTATGGGTGGTATTGGTAAATTTTTAGATGGTTCTACAACCTTCCTTTTTTAGAAAGGTTAGGAATAACAACTAATAATCAAGTTGAAGGATCTACAATTTTGAGGGGTCTTCAAGAGGCATGGAAACTAGGTTGGAGGAAGATCCAATTAGAGTTTGATTCTAGAATTTGGATTCAACATTTGATAGAGCAAAATCATATAATTTTCATAGAGTGATGAATAGTGAGGGTTTTGAAAAAATTTAACTCCTTAAGCAAAAATTTGACCTTGTCAAGTTCAAACATGTTCCTCGACATCTCAATAAGGTGGTTGATGCTTTTACAAATTGGGATTTGGATAGAGCTGAGGTTATTTGTTATGGCTAGCCTCCAATTTGGTGGACAATATTTGAGAAACATATTTTCCATTCTTTCCTTAGATGATAGTAACAATGGAAGTATCTAGGTCCTTTTGGTTTGTTATGGTTTTCATGATTTATTGCTTTTGTAGTAAAGTACAGTCGAGAGAGTCTTTTCTATATTAAATGTCTAAATATAGGCCATAATTTTTTATGCCTAGTATGGTAAAATATGTAATTTGTTTATATTTAATTGAATAAGATTTTTTTTAACAAAAAAAATAGAAATGGATGAATTAAAATATCCACTCAGTGAATTATATTATTTTCTTTGTGGTTTTGTAGCATGGACTCCATCCAAGGTTGAAATTTGATGTTTGAAGTTATCCTCAAATGTTTATATTCTAACCTTTTACGTAAATAAACATTCAAAATTGGTTTTGATCTCATCGATCATCTATATATTCTATATATCAAATTTATTGGTCAAATACATAATACAATTTAGAGTTAGATATTATCCTAAAGTAATGTGTAGATTTCTCTACATTCTATAGTAATTCATTGTATGTTATAAAATAATAAAATATAACAGAAAACATATCTTATAATTTATTATTATATTATTTAAAATTTATATATTAATATTAAAAAAATTAAATACGAATAATAATAATAATAATAATAATAATAATAGTTTCAGTAGTACTTACTTTCACTATGTTGCTTTTAATAATCTCCTCTTGCTTGTTCCTCTTCTTTGTTGGTAGAACACATTCTTTTTTGTTTTAGTTAGACAAGGTAATTCTAGTTTCATACCAATTGTATCAATTTTTTCCTTTTGAATATGTAACACTCGGCCTCATGCAACATCAATTAACGATCAATTGACAAAATATTCAAAAATCAATTTAATTTCCCTAAAACCTTAGGTAAACCTAACCCTAAGTTACACTAAACCCTAGGTAAACCTACCCCTAACCACCTACACTCTGCTCACACCCCCCTCACACTTCCCTAAGCACCTACCCACCCCCTTTCTTGTAACACCCATACTCCCTCTTTAAAGCATTTAAAATAAATTAATGAAAAAGGGTTTTTCCCTCTTCCCTAGGCCTTAGGTGGGCATGGTACACCCATGCCCACTTAATATGCATAGGTGGAAAGGCCTTATCCCATCACATTTTAATTAAATAATTTTTTGTCTCCTTCCACTTTCCCGCCACCTCACCTCCCCTCTCACCTACCTATAAATTCTATAAAAAGATCCCCTTACCTATAGTTTTTGGAGAGATTTTGAAGCACTGTTATGTTGTTGGAATTATCATAGACCACCATCTCAAGCCTTGCAAACATCTAATATCTTTTCCTTGTAAGTTATATTGTGTCTTTTCATGCTTGCAGGTACATATTGAGAATCTCTGACACCCAATGACAGATAAGACTACACCAAGAAGGTCCTTGAGTAGAAAACTGACCAATCTAGATAGAACAGTGGAAAACATACAGACAAGTGTATTCATATAAAATTTGCATTGATAGGTACGTTTCAAATCAAACCCACCCTCACTGTTTTGGTCATAACTTGCACATCCAAACTTGGATTGCCATAAAATATTGAGGGTGGATTCTTGACATCTAAATGAAGGTTCCCACAAAATTTCATCTCATTTGGAGCAACATAATAGAAAACATATAGACAAGTACATTTTCTCCAAAAACCCTACCAAAATCATCGATAAGTAAGTACTTATGTATGTATCATTCTCAGTCTTTTAATGTAATTAATTCATGCATTTCAATTTACTTTTTGAGTCATTTTGTCTATTATCACAAGAATTCTGCTCAATATAGGCCTCCAAACGTCACTAACCATTTTTATAGGGTTACACAAGTTTTGAGGATCTATGTAGCTAATAGTAGCCCATGCGCAATAAGCCCACTCCCCTTTGAAGATCTTGTAAAAGATCTTTGAGGAGTCATACCGATGTTTGGTGAATGGTTCCTCCTCCTTGGAGACCATGTTTGTAGCCCTTAGGGAAAATCTATAAAAATGACATCTCTTGTAACACCTTTTTAATATCAATGAATATGGCACTTTTTCTATGAGTTTAGAATGCATAAAACCACTTCTTATCATTGTGCTCTTTAATATTTGAAGTATAAATTTAAAAAAATATCATTTAATTATGTGTAAAGTTGGAACCAATGCAATTAAACGAATATATTGTTAACATATGTATTGTATCCTTATATACATACACATATTGGTAATTTTATATTCCATAAATATTGATGATCGCTTAGTGATGATTTTTCAAATCACAAAAAATAAAATTGCAAAGTGCGAAGGATTAGGGTTTTTTCTTGAAAAATATCTCATATTTTAGGAGTCATATTTCTGCGAAGAGTTATTTGATTTAGTTGATTCTTGGACCAACTTGTGTTGAATTTGAATAGCTTTAAAATGAGTGGTCATATGCAAAAATATAAGCAATATTGAGGGAGATACAACCCTGTGAAGTCAACCATTCAGAACAAGGGTAGTGATTATTTTTTAAATCGTGAAAAATAAAATTGCAAAGTGTGAAGGATTGGGTTTTTCCCTGAAAACGTCTCATATTTTAGGAGCCAAATCTTAGTGAAGAGTTATCCGATTTAGCTGATTCTTGGATCAACTTGTGCAAAATTCGAATAGCTTTAAAATGAGTGGTCATATTAAGGGAGATACAACCCTGTGAAGTCAACCATTTGAAATAAGGGTAGTGATGATTTTTCAAGTTGTGAAAAATGAGAATACAAATATTTGACAACTAAGGTTCGAACGATGGGAAGAACAATGAAGGGATAGGAATTCAGCAAGGCGAGACATTCTATCTAGACAAAAAAAAAAATGGCTGAGTTCTTTTTTCCCTTTCTTTATCTTATAAATTGTGCATGAAAATTTTATAAATTTTTTATCAATATTATATTTGTTTTAAAAATTTTAGATAATTTTCATTAGAGTTTGAGTTTTAGTTTCCTCTTCATGGATCGATTTATAGTTAAATCCTTATAATCATCCCTCGTGGTAGAGATTAGTGAGTGCACCTCAAAGAGATCATAATTACTTCAAGATATGGTAGTTTTTGGTAAATTTAATGGGTATTGGTTAGGGGCTTCAGCCTTGAGAAAATGGATTGATAGGAGTTGAAAGTCTCCAAGAGTGATTCTATCATTTCTTCCCAAAGTTTTATTCCTAGCCATTTTTTTTCTAGGGAAGAAAGAGAAAGAATCCTAAAATGGGGTCCTTGGTTTATAGGAAGATCAAGGCTCTTCCTTACCCGTTGGTATGAAGGCTTTTCACCTAAAAAATGTAAATCTATCCCTAGTACTAGTCTCGGGTTAGGATGTTTGGATTTCCCATTGAATTTTGAGAAATAGATACCTTCAAGGTTAATAGGCAACACTCTAGAAGAATTCCTTGAGATTTTAGATACAACAAAAGATGGATTTTTGGCTATTTATGCTCGAATATTGGTCATGATTGATATAAGTAAATCTTTACCAGAATAAATCATTCTTAAGTATGGGGATAATATGTGGACCCAAACTATAGAATAAGAAAATAATTCTTTTAGATGTAGAAGATCTCATGATATGGGACATATTGAGATATGATGCCCTAAGAAGATCCTAGCAGAATCATTTGTAGAAAATTGTAAGAGAAATTTACAAATGGTTATGGATAAATATGGTTTCAACTTCCAAAAAATAGATCTATTAAAATAAAATAAAATGAATAGTGGAGACCAATAAGAAAAAGTAGATCAAAACTTAGAGGACACAGGACAACAATTTCAACATCGTCTATTCAATATGATCATAATTTAAGGAAGAACGTTCTCGATGAAACCAAGGAATGTGTTTCATAAGATTTTGAAGACTCTCTTGAAGTACCATGCACCATTCAAGAGAAAATAATTGGTAAAGAAAATGTAGTTTTATAAGGTAATACCTCTGCCTCTAATAAGGAAATATCAAAAAATGAGCAGGATAAGTCAAAATCTTCTATATAGAGCCAGGAGAGGATAAATATGTTGAAAAACAAAATGGTGAAAGAATATTGAGAAATAGAATCATAAGAGCTACTCCTGATATAGGCAAGGCAAAAAGAAGAAAAACCTCAAATTATCAAGCAAGATCCAAGGAAGCTAGAGCTAACAAAGAGAAAGGAACACATACTAAGTTGGTTGAACTTCTCTTTACCAAAAAACAAAATAATATTGGTAATACTCAAGAGGGACCAAAAGCCCCTAATGAGACATGATTATCATCTCATGGAATATAAGGGGTGCTAATGCCCCCTCAAAGCATAGGTGTATTAGGGACCTATGTTTAAGTAATAAACCTGATATTCTTTGTATCCAAGAAACTAAAATGATAAAAGAAGAAGTTTCAAAAACTATAAAAGCAGTTTGGGCAAGATGTGAATGGGATGCTATGGGTTCTAAAGGAGCAGTAGAGGGAATTCTAACTTGTTGGAATACTTCTAGAACCTCTTGTGTAACCATTCATAAAACTAGGCATTGGATAGCCTATTTAGTCTCTTTCTACTTTACTAATATTTGCTTCATCCTTATCAATGTGTATGGTCCTACAACTCAGTCAGATAGATTAAAATTTTGGAGTGGAATTGAGGCCTTTATGATAAGTAGAGAACAAGAAACTCATTTCATGATCATTGGAGATTTTAATGCCATTACCAAGTTGAATGAAAAATTTGGGGGAATTAGGAAATTGACCCAAAGTATGAAATATTTCTCAGCTTTTATTCAAAACAACAATCTATGGGAATTTGAGTTTGAAGAAGACAAATATACTTGGACCAACAACAGGAGAGGCCAAAACCTAATAGCAAAAAAATTAGATAGATGCATTCTCTCATATCATTGACTAGATGAAGTAACTTGTGCTAAAATGGTTCAAATCACTAGCTAATAAGAGTTGATATGGTGGTTAGTGAATTTTTTAAAAAAATCTTATTTTAAATATGAGAAGATGCGGGAAGGCCATCCTCAATTTTTTGATATGATAGTTCAAACATGGAATTCTTTAGGTAATGGTGGGTTGTATGCTCTTCCAAACCAAATTAAATCTATGACATCTAGATTAAAATAATGGAACAAGATAACCTTTGGAAACATTTATTTAGAAGAAATAAGAACTAAAAGATAAACTTTAAAAATTCCAAAAAGGTGATGAAAATAATACAAGCTCGGAGAAAAAGGAGTTACTTAGTGATTATCATAATATTTTGAGTAAGGAAGAGAAATTTTGGAGATTAAAATCAAGATAGACTTGGTTAAAAGAAGGAGATAAAAATACAAAGTTTTTTCTTAGGATAGCTATAGTACAGATATCTTCTTCTAGAATTAATAGAATTAAATCAATAGAAGGGGTTTGGATTGAAGATCGGAGTGAAATTAGAAAAGAGGCTAAGTCGTTTTATCAAAATATTCTAGGTTCAGAGGAGACCAAAGTTCTTAATGATAAACTTATTCAAGATGTTCCTTCAGTTATAACAAATGAAAACTTCTTCAATATGTTCCTTCAGTTATAACAAATGAATACAATAGGAAACTAATGGAGTCTATTACTCTAGAAGAAGTTCATTTAGCTCTTTTATCTTTTAATAAGGATAAATCCCCTGGTCCAGATGGGCTCTTTGTAGCTTTTTACCAACATAATTGGGATATAGTGAAGAATTATTTATTGGTGGCAGTGGAACATTCTAGGGTAAAATAATCCATTCCTTATAAAATAAATGCAACTTATCTTACCCTAATTCCAAAAAAGGAGGATGTTGAATGGTTTGATTCTTTTAGACCCATAAGTCTATGTAATATGGCCTATAATATTATATCCAAAGTGATGGCAAATAGATTAAGGCCATTGTTAGACAAAATAATTTTAGAAGAGCAAGGAGGTTTGTTAAAGGGAGACAATTTTTGGATGGGATCATAGTAGCTCATGAAGTTATACATTCAACGACTTCAAGAAAAGAGAAATCTATGACCTTGATATGAGTAAAACCTATGATAGGGTTAAATGGAATTTTATTTTTGCAGTTTTAGATAAGTTTGGTTTTGGGAAGAAATGAGTTAGATGGATTAAATCTTATGTCTCTATAGTTTCTTATTCAGTGTTGGTCAATGGGTTAGTGATAGAATATTTTAAATCCAAGAGAGGCCTTAGACAAGGAGATCCTCTATCTCCTTATTTTTTCATTATTATGGTAGAAGTTTTGAGTAGGAACTTAAAGAAGGCTTACAAATATGGGTTTATAAGTGGACTTAAGGTTAGTAATAACATCGATAACATCACCCATAAACAATTTTTAGATGATACAACCCTTTTTGGAAGGGCAAGGATAAATGAGGCCAGAGCTTTGAATAACTTTTTAAAAGAGTACGAAAGAGCTTCAGGGCAAAAAAATAATAGGACTAAATCCAAAATTTACTTTCTTAGCACTCCTACTAATATCAAAGCAAGAATTTGTAGGTTGTTTCAAATGAAGTAGGTAAATTTACCAACAACTTATCTAGGGATGAGGGAAGAATAAGGATATATTTATGGAATCTAGTTATTAGTAAAGTTTAAAATTAACTTCCAGCTTGGAAAGGTAGATGTTATCATTAGAAGGAAGAGTGCTGTTAATTAAGTCGGTATTACAAGCCATTCCAACATATTATATATCTTTGTATTCTATACCAAAATCAGTTGAAAAAAGTTTATTCTTTATTATGCGATCCTTTTTATATTCAGGTTTACATGATAAAAAGAAATTTTCTCTGGTGAAATGGAGCAAGGTGTGTGATGATAAAATCAGGGGAGGTCTTGGTTTAAGAGCTCTTACAAATGCAAACTTAGATCTTAGGGGAAAATTTGTCTGGAGATTGTACAAAGAGAGTCAAATACAATGGATAAGAATTCTTCTAAGTAATTATTTTGATCCCAATGACCCGAGTTTAATATTTACTACTTTATCTCTTTCAAATGGTTCTACTCTTTAGAATGGTTTAAAAAATATTATTGATCTTAAGATTAAAGGTTTAATATGGGTGACGAAAACTGAAGGAAAAAATTATATTTGGATGGATACTTGGTGTGATAAAAAACCACTCAATTTAGATCCAGTTTTGAAACCTTGGATGAGATTGCTTCAAGAAAAATACGATGATAGGGTTTCAAAAATTTTGTACAAGGATCAAGAAGGAAGATACAAATGGAAAGAAGATTTTTTTACAAGTATACAAGATATTGATGCTAGAAGGTAATTGAGTAGAAAGATAACAACTATAGTTATTCTATTAGGGGTGACAAGAATAAATTGATTTGGGAGTTGAATAGCTCAGGATAATACACAACTAGAAGTGGATATAGTGTTCAACACCAACATAATAATAATATCACTAGAATTTGGAGAGATATTTGGGATAGCCCAAACATTCCTAAAGTTAAAATGTTTATTTGGCTAGTAGTTCATAGAATAATTTTATCCTGGGATAATCTTATGAAAAGAGGTTTCCATTGACCCTCTAAATATGTTTTCTATAATAATGAGAGTATTGACCATATCTTGGGACATTGCTCAATAGTCTGGAATCTATGGTAATGGATTATTAATATGTTTGGTAAATGCATAGTGATGAATAGAAAAATTGAAGATTGGTTAAAGCAATGGTAGATCACTTATAAAAGTAAGACTTTACAGACAATATGGGATATATCAAAAGATACAATACTTTGG
This sequence comes from Wollemia nobilis, assembly GCA_028583015.1. Lineage (NCBI taxonomy): Eukaryota > Viridiplantae > Streptophyta > Pinopsida > Araucariales > Araucariaceae > Wollemia > Wollemia nobilis. Next base: position 1,469,468 of record JAQPPZ010003329.1, on the reverse strand, counting down.
ACTATATGGCTAGAAAGGAATAGAAGAATCTTTAAAGAAAAGGAAAGTAGTTTAGATGTAATGAAAAAGAAGATATGTTCAGCCATAGAGAAGTCTAAACCAACCCTATCAACTCACCCAATCCCTAATTTGGAAGCAGAGAGTCTTGATAGATAGAGTCAAGTCATTAAATGGAATTATTATGTTGGGTACAAGAGAAGCAAAAATAAGGTAAATAATATAAAATAGAAACCACCAGATGTGGAGTGGGTTAAGTTGAATTTTTATGGAGCATCTAAAGGAAACCCAAGACCAGGAGGAGGAGGAATAATTAGAAATAATATAGGAGATATTTTGTCTCATTATGATTTTAGTTGTGGATTTAATACAAATAATGAAGTTGAAGCTTGGGTAGCTTTAGAAGGGTTAAAAATATGTAAACAAATAAAATGGAATATATTTTGGATGGAAGGTGATTCCCTCATATTAATAAATGCAATTTTGAGAAAAGCAAAGGCTCTATGGAACATACAAGAGATAATTGTAGAAATTCAAGATCTTGCTAAAGAGTTTGAAGATATTAGGTTTACACATATATTAAGGGAAGGAAACAAATGTGCATATAAGCTAGCCAATAGAGGGTTTTTGGTTGAGGATTGTGAAGTTAACATCTCCTTTCCATGGTTAGAGGAAGTAAAATGTTTAGTTGAAACTGACAAAAATTGTTGATTGCCTAAATCAATTAATGATTAATATTTAATTTAATCTTTTCCATTGGTAATATATATTTTATTTTGTAACAATAATGTGTGTTGACTTTGACTATTTATTATAATGTTTGTGGTTGCACTTATGTTTCAGGAAGGAAACTAGCAATCCATATTTGGTAAAGCGGACTATGTTAGTGCGATATTTTGGAAATATTACTCTACTAAGATGCAAGGCATAGATAGTAGAGGTGAAGTTTTGGCATTGTGAAGGCTACTATAGAAAATATCAAGAAAGATGCTAAATTATGGAGTAATTGTATTCATACAAAGATTTGAAAAGATCCAGAAAATAAAAATCAAGAATTCAAATATTTTATGTAAAATGATGTAGGTTTCTAACTATAGCATCTCAATTGATATTAGAAGTGTATCTATTTGTGAACTCTAAAGATCTAAAGAAGAGAGGTAATTTGTTAAGGGTGTGGGACCCGAGTACAACCTCTTTTTATCAAGCAAAAAAAAAATTGATGATCGCTTAATAAAATTTGTGGTTGCGTCTTCTTCCTTCTCACCACAACTATTATAGCATATAAATGCATCAACGCAAAGATATGTGTAGAACTATTTTTAAAAAAGGACTTATATTAATTTTCAGAAACAAAATTACGAATCTTGTTGTTCTATTCTTAATGAACAGTTGTCTTTTGGTTGAAGTTAATACAAAATTTTAAGAGCCTTGTAACACATAAGTTGATATAGCTCTTGATAGACTATAATTGTTATGCTAACCGAAGTTTTAAATAAACTTGAATAATAACTAAAAAACTTGTACATAAACTAAATATGTTGTTTCAAAAACTTAACGGACTTGAACCCCATAAAAAATAGGATACATTATGTTAACAGGCTAGCTTTGATTTTGATGTTGTTGGTTTCTAAGAGATTTTGGAGATTCAACATTTTCAATATTTTTTTTATTGTTAGAGAGGATTTTTGATATAGAGAAATATGGACAAGAAAGATATAATTTATTAGTCCAATGTAATAATTACGTCGATAGCGTCCTACAATGACAACCAGGAAGGTCAGTCACGTCGTAAACAATATTAATATTTTATTAAAAAATCAGACATTAAGAAAATTATCCGCCAACATTAAGGGTTACGGTAGATAGATAGGCGCTTTGAGATTGATAACTCTCAGCATTTATAAATATATATATTATATATATCTAAGCTAGTTTTATTGATATTTGTGAATGAATAGGCATTATTTAAATAGATGTGTCTTTTTAATAATAATTAATTAAATTTTTTATTTAATTATTTTTTTTTTTAATTTACTTGGTGGAATCGGTAGCCGCCACAAATCCGGGTAGGTTGTCCAACTTTTACGATCGCCACAGTATTTTATGTTGTCCACCCCAGAAGCTGGCACACAGATCTTCATGCAGTCCGCCCCTATAACCACCATGCCACAATTATTTTAAACCTTTTACGTTGTCAAACACACCAGGAAAGGGACAAGCATTTAGTTCGACAAGGCCCAAGATTTGAACCTTGGACCTTCGTCCCCTTACGGGGTACTTTTAACAAAATTTACATGGTGGAATCGATAGCTGCCACGAATTCGAGCAGGCTGTCCAAATTTTATGGCTACCTCAATATTCTACGTTGTCCACCCCGAAAACTACCACACAGGCCTTCACACAGTCCGCTCCTATAACCACCATGCCACAGGTCGTTGAAAGCACCAAGAAAGGGACAAGCATTCAGTTCGGCGAGGCCCAAGATTTGAACCTTGGACCTCCACCCCCAGGGGTTTGGTCGAACCAATTGGTCTACACCTCGGACCTTCATGCAAATTAATATTTTAATTTTGATTTTAATTTTATTAATATTTAATTGAATTTTAATTTTAATTTTTAATTTAATTAATATTTAATTTAATTTTCATTTAATTAATATTTAATTGAATTTTAATTTAATTAATATTTAATTGATTTTTTTTTTAATTTACATGGTGGAATCGATAGCCACCACGAATTCGAACAAGTTGTCCGACTTTTATGGCCATCACAGTATTCTGCGTTGTTTGCCTTAAAAGCCGCCACATAGATCTTCATGCAATCTGCCCCTATAACCACCATGCCACAATCATTTTAAACCTTTTATGCCGCTAAAAGCACCAAAAAAGGGACAAGCGTTCAGTCTAGTGAGGCCCGAGATTTGAACCTTGGACCTCTGCCCCCTTATGGGGTTTGGTGGAACCAATTGGTCTACACCTCGAACCTCAAATTTTAATTTAATTAATATCTAATTGAATTTTAATTTAATTAATATTTAATTGAATTTTAATTTAATTAATATTTAATTGAATAGTAATTAATTTTTTTATTTATTGTCCTAGGGGGATAGCGCAACAGTTCAAACTTTGGCTCTTCTTCGGGAGGTCCAAGGTTCAAACCGTGGCGTGGGCGAGTGTGTGAGGGGTGGGTGTGTGGTGGTTGTGTGTGTTAAATCTTCTATTGATAAGTATAACTCTCAACTTTACAGGTGTCATGGTTGGGAGGAGATTGTTTAGTCCTATATATATATATATATATATATATATATATATATATGTGTCCCAGAGGGACAATGCAACGATTTAGGCTTTGGCTCTTCTTAGAGAGGTCCAAGGTTCAAACTACGACATGGGTGAGTGTGTGAGGGAGTGGGTGTGTGGTGGTTGTGTGTTAAATTCCCTATTGTAGCTCTTGGCTTTACGAGGGGTCATGGTTGGAAGGAGATTGCTCAGCCCTGTGTGTTGGTCGTAAGGGTTTATTACACTAACCAAATCTATATATATATATATTAATTTCCCTTTAATAATAACTAATTAATTAGAATTTTATTTTTATTAATTAGTTATTTTTTTTAGAATAAATAAATTATTAATTAATTTTAAATTTTAATTTTAATTTAAGAGGTTAATTTTTTTTTATGAATACACACCCACCCCCTCACACACTCACCCATGCCACGGTTTGAACCTTGGACCTCCCAAAAGAAGAGCCAAAGCCCAAATCATTGTGTTTTTTAAATTTGAATTTAAAGGTTAGGGGAGGGGTAACGAATAATTTCTCGAGGTGTAGGGGGGTATGCCACATACAGGTTAGGGGAATAGGTTACTCCTACTAGTGTAGCACGCTACGCAACAGTGCGTGTTACGTAAAAGTGCACACTATGCAACAATGCACATTGCATAGAAATACAATTTGAAAATATAAGCTTAAAATTTGTCAGAAAGAACAAGTTTCATTGTATAACAAGTTAGCACATTGAAAATGTGCAAAAATATATTCGAATAGAAGGAAAAGCAGTGAGCATATTTATTACTTTATAAACTTACCTTGAAAATATTTGAATGGTCCGACAATACAGGTAGTCATGTTGAATGGACAAAAGTTTGAGACCTTGAATATTTAAAACGCCTTGGCGTTTGAATGTTTTGGATATGCAATCAGCCATGTTGAATGGACAAAGGTTGGAGCTACCCAATTCACAGGTGGATCGGCATACTCTAATATCAACTGATATGAAGAAATATGGACAAGAAAAATATACTTTATTAATCCAAATACAAATAATTTTATTGATATTTATGAATATAAATATTACAATGAATAGACACGATTTGAATAGGCATGTATTTTTACAAAATCATTTTTTATAAAGTTGTATTAATTATTAATTAATAATAATTAAACATTTTTAAGTAATATTTAATTGAATTAGGAATTTTATTCCTCATCGCTTTTGATGCTCTGTAAAAAAAAAAAATCCTTAGATTCTATACCTTACAGTTTTGATTGTCTGCTCCAACAATTTTGTCTCTTGTATGTAAACTACATATGACTTTTGTTGATCTATTAAAAATCTTTGGTAGTTTTTCTTCAAGGAACAACCTAATCCTCTTCCATTTCAAGAGATGACCTAATTGTTTGAGTTTTCTTCCCATATTAGCTTGTTTTGTTCTTGTCTCTTGATTTGTCGTCTTGCCCCTTGTTATGGATCTATTTGCTAGAGTACCTCTAGGTATGGTCACCGTTGTAACTTGATTCTCATCTACTTCCTTATTCTCATCTCCTAAGAGGTTTTCCTTTCTTGTTTGTGTGTCCTCAACTTCCTTTTCAGATTCTATTTCTATTGGGACTTTTCTTTTGTTTTGTGTCTTTAGGGGATTGTTGTTCTACAAGAGTCTCCTCCTCCTTTTCTAATAAAATAGAGTATCTATTTGTGTTTTTATTTTCTATCTATTTTGGTTTCTTCCATTGGATTTTAGATTTCCTCGATTATCTTCTTCTAATAGTTTGAAATTTTTGTTCCTCTACTTTCTTTTACTAGATAATTCCTAGAGAAATGCTCATGTTGATGACAAGAGATGCACTTGAAGGGAATGTGCTCATAGTCCAATGACTATGTGTGGATCTTATCAAGTAATTTATTCCTATACTCTTTGGTAGATATTTTTTCAAATATTCTTATACACAAATTTTAGCACAAACTGGATTATTAGCTTTTGGGGAGCCTAATCTATAATGTGCTTATTATGTTTATTTTTATTTTTTTGAATTTACATGGTGGAATCGGTAACCACCATGAATCCGGGTAGGTTGTCTAGCTTTTTATGGCCGCCACAGTATTCTGCGTTGTCCACCCTAGAATCTGCCACACAGATCTTCGCGCAGTCCGCCCCTATAACCACCATGCCATAATCATTTTAAACCTTTTACGCCATTGAAAGCACCAGGAAAGGGACAAGCGTTCAGTCCGACGAGGCCCCAAATTTGAACCTTGGACCTCCGCCTCCCTTATGGGGAATGTGCCTATTATGTTGCCTATAAGTTTTATTATTTGTTTATTCCATAAATGTATAGGTAGGAATGGTAGCTTGACTTATATAGAAACCTCTCCTAGTTCATTTGTCTTTGGATCAAATCTTGTGGACCATAGGGTTATATATAAAGGGCTTGATCCTAAAACTAGGGTCCTCCATGGAATATTTTATTTTCTTAGTTGAAGAGAATATGATCACAAAATAACCTCTTTTAGCCATAATTAGCTCATAGCTAGAGATTTTACATCCTTAAGTAGATACTATCCATTTTTAAATGGATGTTAGACTTGACTAGATACCCACAAACTTGCATGCAAGAGCTTATGTGGTTAGCGTGAGGCTCAGACTTTGGATAAATTCAAGGGGACCTTAACTATGGGAGCTTCATTAAGTTTGGGTACAAAAATATTCCTTGTACCTATATATAGTTGGATTAGATGTCTTCCTTTGATTTTTGGAGTCATATATTTCAAATTCCCTTGATCAAACAAGAGTGGTTGGGAGAGAAATGAAAAAAGCCCCATTGGAAAAGATTTTGAACAATGAAGCAAAAATCATGGCTACTCCTTCCTATAGGGTCGAGTCTCAAGTCTTAACCATTAAACCTGCTTAAATTGTAAAAAACACTAAAAAATGATATTACTAAAAATAAAAAACAAGAACCCTTCTATATTAATCCTTGTAAAAATAAGTCAGCTTAAAACCTTGTGTTATTTGGGGTTTTAGTTCTAACCTAAAATCTTTCTACCTAAGATTCAATTTTATCCTTTGAAATCTTTGCAAGCAATGACTTTGCATCACATTCTACAAAAGGTTGTTCCAACCACCATCAGAATCCTAACGCATAGAATTTCTAACCAAGACTATTACCTTAAGATTAGGCATTATTGTTGAATAACTTTATGTGCAGAATATGTTTTTTAATCATTTGAAAAAAATATATTAAAACAATATTATTTACAAGTTGGGACAAGACTCCTTCCGGCCTTAGCTAGAAAGAGCACCCATTTCCTCCTTTTAACTTTCCAACAAAATTCTATAACTCTAAAATCCAAGATTCTAATAACTAACCATTTTTGGTTACAACACTAAAAAGAGATTTACATTGGAGCCAAATATTTTAAACTATATCTCTGCAATGGCTATCCAAATTAGCCAAACACTAGATTTGCTCACCAACCTATCTAATCCTCTCATCCTCAATAGCCATGCCACTGTGCCACTGAACCCCTACCTCATTCCCATCTGAGCCAGAAAGTTTACCACTTTATTCATAGCTCTACCCAGATAAATTGGAATCACACCATCCAATTCCCTCTACAACTCCTTAATTTTGATGTGTTAAATGGTAATTTTACCCTGTTGCAAAATCACACTCACCGTTAGGATTCTTGTTAGCAAAAACCCTCTCTTGTAAAGAAATGATAAACTTCTTCAAGGTTCTTCTAAAATCTGGTCTACAAGCTAGGATCCAAAATAGCTCAAAAGCTTGCAAATGACCATTAACAAGGGGCCTATTGGTTAAATGGATTTTTATGCTTGAATTTTAATCGTGAAATTTGTATTCTGCTAACTAGTTTTGTGAGAAATCCCACTTACTTTTATCTTGAATTTAAGAATGAAGTCAGTGTTAGCGTTTGGAGTTAGTCAATTCCTTTTACTTCATATTTAGTGTAGGACTAACTAATTTTGTGGAAAAATCCACTTCATTTTTATCTTGGCCTTAACATGTTCTACACAAATAGATAACTCCCTCCTTGCCTCACTGATTCATTTATCTTATGTATTAAATGATGAAAGGAAGTGCTTTGGAAACAAAATTGTATCACTAAAAAAATGAAAAATATAGAGTTATAGAAACCATGAAACAAAAATCTGGAGAGACCAAAAATTTAACAAATCTAGAAAGGACCAGATATTATTTGAACACTCTGGAATGACCAGAAATTGGATAACTGAAATCTAGAGAAATGGACCAAATGTTTGAAAAAAATTTCCGAAAAAAGCAAAAGTTTAAAATTTTTGGAAAAGGACCAGAAGTTTAACCATGTCTTGAGGATGGACCAGATCATAGAATTATAATGCCAGAAATGAAACCTTTAGCACCCAAGGTTTATTCAAATTTATTGTATAACATGAACCCGTTAGAATAAAACATGAATAAATTTAACCTGCAGAAGCACAATATAAAATTTATTCATGGCCAAAGTCAGAGGTGTAGATTATGCATAAAAAATCTGTTATTTGATGTAACCACCTAGTGCATAAGACATCAAAAAATTCCAAATGCATATTAGAAGATATGAACCAAGGATATATCTTATATTTCAATCAAAATATTCCTTTTCCAACACGAATGCATGAATACAGCAAAATAAGTAAACCAAGCCCGATAGATGTTAGCTTCCTGCTCTCCCTTTGAAACGCAGTCCTCTTGTTCTTTCAATCTCCTGTTTGTTCTCCCAATTTTCCAACCCTTGTTACAGCGTCCTCATGGCCTATATAAAACTCTCTGGCTTCCCTCCATTTCCAAACGCCCCTCCAAACTCGTAATGCTTTCCCAAAACCTGTTCGTTTCTTCTAGGTAATGGGATGAGTTTGTCTTTCATTATATCTCGTAACGCTTTGCAAAGCATTACTACATTTGTCATTTTCTAACATTTGTCTTTTTCCCCTTTTAATAAAAGGTCATAGACAACGCTTTAATGCGTTGAAGTACCTTCTCCTTGAGCATAGCTTTAAGAAAAGAAATCAGAATTAAAAATAAAAAAAAAACCCGACGACATCATGAGAATGGCCAATGGATGCTGCCAACTATGTTTTTTCCCTTTGGCTCCATAATAAATCATCCCTTTTTTAACGGTTTTGTTTAATCCTTATTCTCTGCTCACCTTCAGGTCATAAGTAACGTTTCATGGTATTCCCACTGTATCATAAAGTGATTTTGGAAATCACAAATGCCACCTATAGCAAATGTATGCCGCTTTGCAAAGCCACGTGTGTCGTCCCGCTTTGCAAAGCCACGTCACATGCCATATCCCCATGGGTCCTATTAATCTTCATCTCTATCATCGGGGATACCTACGTCTAGTCAGCATTATCCATGGCTAGCCTTCATGGCAATCGTCCGGCACATCCGATGCTCCCATCTTCGTCGGGTCTCCATGGTACGTCCAATACTACCATGTGGATGATGTCCATGCTGACCAAATTTCATTCCATGCCAAATTCAGCATTTAGCTTCGATTTCAAACTCAACATCCAATGAGGACAATTTTGATATGCCCGAGCCTTGATTCGAATACCGCTTCTGGTGTTGGCTTCGTTGTCACTGTTGATTTTCGTCTTGTCGGCTTAGATGTATGGCTCCATGATCATTGTCCGTCATTGTCTTTGTGTTTATCTTTGGAAGGCGCATCTTGAAAAATCGAATTTGGAAAATCTATCCCGTAGCTTCCGTCATCGTCAGATCTTGTTGTGTTGAGTGCAGCGCTTCGTCATCCATTTATCTTATTGGAGCCACTGTGTAAATCCTGTCACTACCAGCTATTCATCTGCCATTCTGTCCCCCTGAGTGTGGTGACACCTCTCTCTCGCACTTGCCTGGTCATCACCACATCATGCATCGTTCGAATCCACGGGCTCCAATGTGGCAGGCGATGCACACCCTTAGCATCCGGCAACAATCAACCACAGTCTCATTAAGGGATAATATACTTTGAATATGCAAACACTTCGAGTTAAGGCATTATGATAATCTCAAACTTAAAACCATAATACCACACCAAAACCAATTAAAAATCACACACCAATAATATCAATTTTATAAACAAAACCGAATTAGCTTTGATTTTAGATTTATATATTATATATATCATAAGAGGCATACCAAAATGGAAAGTTGTGGACTTTATTTTACTTTTTTTTTTTAATTTATATATATAGAAGATACATATAAATATTTTTTTATTATTTTATTTTTATTTCATTTATTATTATTATTATATATAAGATATATAATAATAATATATTTTCAATTTTTTATTTATTTATTCTAGCAAAAAAAACTTAATAATCTAAGCTACAAACTTAGGAGAAACATTAAAACTAAAACAACCTTTATTAAGCAGATTCAAACAAAGCCACACATAAGGAATATCAAAATGCTACGGACAAAAAAAACCAACAAATACCATCAAAAGGGACCTTGAACTCCCTAATTCTGCTCATAAGAAGAGATCAAGCACAGCTAGCACTCAAGGAACCCAAAACCTCCCAAAACTCCAAAAATTAAAGGTGGGTCCCCAAGATTTGGGGATGGTTGTGGTAAGGCCACAACAGGATGACAATAATCCTCAATCTCCATGTCTCCAAAGCAAAGTTCCTCATAAAATCTAAAGATCCTACCAAGATTTAAGAATCTGATTTATGATTATCCTCCTATAGTCATGTTTTAATGCCCATATAGAAGTAGATTTGATAGCTAAGGCTTATACTTCATTGTTTGTGGCCCTACTCAATCCCTATAGTTTCCAATAGAGCATTGTCTTAACATGATTCCTGCAGATCACTCCAATTCCAACTCTACATAAATTGCCTTTTGTAGCTCCATTAGTATTAATTTTAATTTATCCTTTTGGGGATGTTTTCCAACTAGCTTTGTGTTGTCCCTCCTACATTTTATCTTCCTTCCTTATCATCCATATATTAGCTTGATTTTTCTCTTTAGCATATATTACCATAGTTTTTATGACTTTACTTCAAATGACCTACCAAACACCATCCAATGATAAAGAGGTTTCTCTAACCACACTTGCCACAAAATAAAGTTTAATCCAAGATTCCACTGGATACAAAGAGCTTCAGATTTAAATATGCCCATCTTCCATCTTTTCCAAATATTAATCCACTTTAAATCACCAATAACTTAGATTTTATAAGCTAAAAACCATTGTCCTCATATTTGGCGCATGAACGAGCACTCAAACATCAAATGGTCAAAAGTTTCATCATTTTTGTAGTATAAAACACACTGGTTTAGACCAATAATTCTCCTACATCTCATATTATTAAAAGTAAGAATTTCATTATGCATGAACTATCATGCAAAGAAGTTTACTTTTGGCTAACCCTTGGACTACCAAATATTTTTCCAATCCTTAACCTGATATGCATGAAGAGGAGGTTCTGGAAGGATTTTTTTATACCCATCCTTCATTGTGTAGACTCTAATACTCCCATAGCCCCAATCTAATACGCCCTCCTCATCTCTACCTATAAAAAATCTTTCTACCAAGATTTTAGTTATGATGGGTGTCAATTCTGGAGGGATTATAATTGGGCAATAGTGCAACTTCTTAAATTACTTAAACCTATAATCATCCAACTGTCTGACATTGAAATAACTTTCAATATTGATCCAACCCTTGCTTTTCATAGATTTTTTACTAGTTGTTGGGAATTCAACAATGATAGGTTGGTATTGATACCATTAATTTGTCCAAAAGTGTGCCTCCTGCGCTCTCCCCACTTTCTAAAATAATCCATATTTCACTCCTTGAGATCTTAACTTTAAAGCTTACCACAATAAGAACTCATTACCATCCAAAGGGAAATGACTCACCTCAATCAGGTTCACCTATCCTAAATATTTACTAGTTAAAACTTTATTGAATAAAGAAGATTGATGGGAGATCCACCTCTAGTAAAGCTTCCCAACCAAAGCTTTGTTAGTTAGATTTTATATCCTCAATTTCAAAGTTCCATTTACCTTGGATTGGATTACTTTCTTCCAACCTACTAATACTCATTTCCTCTCCTTTTACTCCTCATAAAAATTTTCTAGCCATCTTTTCCAACTCTTTCCATATTGTATGTGGGGAAACAAAGATAGACAATTTATAAATTGGCATGGCTTGCATGACTGACTACAAAAAAATTACTCTACCCCAAAGGTTAACCATTTGTAATACCAATGGTTAATTTTATCTTTGCTACGGTCCAAAAGATTCCTTCAGATAGCTCTCTTCATTTTTTTAAAATGCAAAGGGACCCCCAAATAGACCACTATGAGAGAAGTCCTCATGAATCCCAAGATCTCTAAAATTCTATCCTAAAGCCTTCAATCAATATTAAAGAAGACCACTTTGGATTTCTTATCATTGATGACTTGGTTTGTGGCCCTAAGGTAAACATTAAGAGTATATTTGATCATTCTTGCTTTCCTAAGGTTGGCCACTCCCACCAATCCTATGTCATCCACAAATTATAGGTGATTCAAAATCTCCTCACCCACCTTGATACCTGTTAGCAAACCCTATTGTCTTCATCCCAAGATGAGTCTACCCAAGCCTTCAACCAATATGAGAAAAAGATAAGAGGAACAAGGATCTCCTTGACAAAAGCCTTTAGTGGCTCTAAATAGTTATGAGGAAAGACCTTAGATTAAAAATGAGTATGTTGGAGTAGAGACGTAGCTCATTACCCATTCTATCAATATTGAGAGAAACTAAAGGTTGTCATCATCCTTGACAAGAATCTCCACTCCTCCCTATCATAAGCCTTTGACATAGCCAATTTTATGAACTGTTATTTCCAATTTTTTGCATTGAGTGGATTGCCTCTTGAGCTAGAACCACACCATCTAAGATCTACCTACCCTCTATAAAAACCCCTTACTCTAAGAAGATAATGTTGTCTAAGAGAGGTTTTAGCCACTCAACCATTACCTTCATGATTATTTTGTATATGACATTTCAAAAGGCAATAGGTCTATAATCTAAAATATGCACCCCTCCCCTTTTGGAATTAAGAAAATGAATGTATGATTTAATGCTTTAAGCAATATTTTACTACCTCTAAACCTCTCTATAACAACCATTACATCCTCTTCCAAGTTATACTAGAATGTTTAAAAAAACTTGATTGGAAAACCATCTCGACCTTGCATTTTTCCATACTCATTTTAAAGACTACCTTCTTTAGGTCCTCTCTATCAATGGGTTTAAGCACTGCCTAATTTTGTTCTTTAGAGATGATAAAGGGCAAAAAATTCCTTCTAAACCTCTTCATCTTGCAACATACCTTCCTTAATAATTTAGTAAAATAATTCATTGAATAGAAACACATACCTGAGATTGTATCAAAGAAGAACCCATTATCATCTTGAAGAGTTTCCATCTTGTTCGTCTATGTCCTAGCACAAGCAACCCAATGGAAAATTTTAGTGTCTTTGTTACCTTCCAATAACCAAATGGTTCTTGCTCTTTTTTTCTAATAAATCTCCTCTTGGTTATCAATGTCCTCAACTGCTTTAAGCAATTCATCATCCTCTTCTTTAAGTTTCTCTATAATTGTTCCTTCCCTGAAGATTTTTTACACCTCATCCCATCTTACTATTGAGTGATAATTTTACCCAATTGCAAAACCACCATCACAGTCAGGGTATTGTTAGAAAACCCTCTCTTGCAAATAAATTCAAAATTTCTCCAAGGTTATTATTTGCTTTATGTGTGTTTGAATGCTTGTGAAAATGTGCAAAATGTACTGAAATACCTTAGAGGTGCAAGTGACTATTAACAAGGGGCTTGTGGTTTGGTATTACTTTGATTTTTTATGCTTTTTATTGTTCATGAAATTTGAAAAAAAAAAATGTGATGTGATTGGTCCTTGTATGACCATTCTGGAACGGTGATTTAATTCATTTAATCTTGAAGTGTTTTAAGTAGATTTTATCTTCTTTTGTTAAGCAGATTTTAAAAAAATTTATCTTCCTTTGTTAAGTTTCTTTTTTAGAATAAAAGAAAATATAAAAATCTAACTTTAAAATGTAAATCCAAAACGGTGATTTAATTTATTTTATCTTGTTTTTGTGAATAAATTTTATCTTTCTTTGTTACCAAGTTTTATCTTCTTTTGTTAAGCTTTTCTTTGAGCATAAAATAAAACGACTAGTCTAAATTTGAAATATGAATCCCGAAATAGTGATTTAATTCATTTTATCTTGCTTTTTGAAATAGATTTATCTTGCTTTGTTAACAAATTTTTACCTTGCATTGTTAAACAAATTTTAAATAACAAAACTTGTGGAGTGCAAGAATCTTTTTTGGAACCTTAAACAAAAATGCCTTAATTGGATGTGTCCAAAAAATTTAATGTTTTAGCTTTGCAAAAATTATTATTTGGATATTTTAATTACTTCAAAACCCATATTTTTAATGCAAACGAATATAAACCTCCTTGGTTTTTGAGTGTTTTATGGAGCTTAAAGAAAATAAAATGAAAGATAAAAAATGACAAAAGCTAGGGTTAGAGAAAAATAAATAAATATCTAAAATAATATGGAACATAGTCTGAAAAAAAACCAAAGAAAACTATTGTAAACTAATCCCTCCTATTCTGAGAAATTAGAAGATCATGAACACTAAAACAAAACCAGGTTAGACCTGCATCCACACAATCTAAATCTAGTTAAGTGCAAGAGTCTAAGGGGTAAAAACATGCATTAAAAACATTAAATGATGCTACCATATGCATAAAACACCATTAAATGAACCCAATACATGAAGATAAAAATATGCAATAAAGCTTTTATTGTATTCAAAACCTTTTTTTTGCATACAACGTAAGAACAAGTGTTGGCAGTAGCTAGAAAATTCTTCCAATCCACTTCAAACACTCTTGTTCCAAAAAATTCCAGATTTTTCTTCATTGGTATGCATGAGTATTTAAAATTTTTGAAAAACTATTTGTTTGCTATTCCATTTGTATCCAATTGTAACATTGGTTGAGTTTTGTTTCACACTTTCTTCAATGAAAATCTTTCTATTTCTTCTTCATTTCATTTCCAATCGTTTGGACTAGCTCCTCACACTCTCCAACGAGTGTCTGTTTTTTTTCTTACAACTTGTGTAACTTCCCACTAAATGTAATTGCAATTTCATTATTTCTTTAGTAACGTCGTTGCTATTATTCATTAGTAACACTACACCTCTTTCATGATGGGTCATGGTATATTGCCAATTGGCATATCGATTTCCAACCTTTTTTTTAATAAAAGCCTCTACAAGGATGATGGACTTTGAATGTTACATGTTGTCATTTCACGTATGTGGACATGAGGGTATTCACCGATGCCTTCCCATGATGGCGGTTAATAGCTCCTTCAACCAGGTTAATGCCAAGTCTACATGTATTTCAATACCTTGGCATATTTTACAACCCTTCATTGATATCGCCTCCACATCGTAGATTGTACTAGTCCCCACCTGGTCATTTTTGCATATGTCAAGATGCTAGCGGTTACCATTTAGAGTATCAACCGAGGAGGTGTTATGTCATAACCATCTTCCTCATCGTCTATGCACTGTAGTGATTATGTCACCTCCCAAAATTTTTATATCAAGCAAAATAAAGCTATTGGATGAGGGTAACACACTCAAGCTCCAGATCTAATAAACCACACTCTACGTTTTGCAGTTTTCCAATTATGCCTACTTTACTTATCCATAAACAAGATTAATTAAACCATCACTTGTACGTGCATTATCACTCATAGCTCACCATTGCCTAATCTACATAGTTCCATAGACGCCTACTTTAATACATTCTTTTGCAACAAAAACCAATGGATGGATATCCACTTCAGCCTCACCCATACTGTCATCTGAGGATAAGGTATCCTTTTCAAAGACTTACAGTCTGAGAGGCTTGTTATTATAGTCTTATTCATAATTTAATTTGACAATTGCAATTTGCAATAACACTTTCAGAGGTGGCATAAGATTAGGAACAAAAAATATAAGTTCTTCCAAATTGGGTTTTAATAGCTTTTCATGACTCAAGTCTTTACTGTTCAGTGCCCAACTATTAAAATAACTTAAGGATCACTGGACATCATGTTCCACACAACAAGAATTGTGCCCTTGACAACTTTGATCTTTAGCAAACCTACGAACTTCACCATACCCAACGTTGAAATATTTTATCTCCTTACTATCTGACTCTCTCCTCCTCTACCTTTTTTGTAAAGCGTGACCAAGCTATTGTTGGGAGAATTTTGTTGTAACAAGGAGTCGAGGCTTAAGGACGAAGACAAAACAATTCGTAGGCTAGGTTTGAAAAATTCTCACATCTCATATTTCTGTCTAATAAAATTAGAATGCTCTTCAAACAATACTACTGGTCCAAGTTTTTGAATATCTTTAGCAACAACAGCTTCATATATTACATTTGAAGATGCATTTCCACCAACATCAACCATGGTATCAATTTGGACATCAATCCAGTCATCTAGTGTCATTGATAAAACCTTAGATACATGGACCCCAAGGCTTCTGTGCATGCTAGAGTACCTTATACAAATGAAACGCCAATATTTGTTGACCTTTTTCTCACCTTGACTCTTTCACCCCAACGCATCCAATAAGAAACCGTTCTCTTTGTTTCACATTTGGAACATGGTTGTAGTGACCATGGTATTAAAGTAACAGTGCATCTATTACATTTAGATCACCACATGGTGATCGACCACCTTTCGCACATCCCCATGTCGACCATACTAGTTGTTTGATTTGTTGCCACATCCGCACGTTTATATCATTGAAGTCTTCACCATACATGTCGTCCACATCCTCACCATGTTCATGGTTCCAAACCCAACTCATTGCCACCTCGTCGTTGTCCAATCCCCTAGTTGTCATTTCTAGTTGTTCGATGTAGTCCGTGTCAGATGATCTATGTCTACATTTAGGTCCATGATATCCCACATGGTCATCCATCATGGCAAACCTTTTATAATAACCTGCATCATACATAAACATGATTAAATGAAGAATTTTGTGGGACCGTATGATTATACTCTATAAGCCTAAGCAACCCCACTATATAAACTCTATTTAAAGTGAAAATGGATTATTATATAAAATAAAACTTTATTTTCATTTTATATATTTTTATTATTATTATTTTATCTTTTTATTTTTAATCTTATTTTTTGTTTTATTGAAAAATATGATTTAATTAATTCTAAATGTTTGAATTAATTGGCTTCAAAACATCAAAACTCCATCATTAAACCTAACCAAAACATTAAAATTAACAAAGAAATTAGGCTTATTAAACCTAACCAAAGCATTTAAATCAAAGAAATCAAAAGGATACTCTAACCAACATCCAAACCTTTGGAAACTATATTTCCACTCATGGGTATGGACCTATCAATCAATCACTCAATGCAAACCCAAAATTTCTCATAACATCCAAATTTAAGGTGGGTCCCTAAGTTTGGGGCATGTTGTATGATAGTCACAACAAATGGTGACTCTGATGGGAAATGCTCTTGAGCATTTTGGGTTAAGAACCCGATCTGAAACCAAGTAAACCAAGGATTAGAGAAATATACATCATCTAGCAATATCCAGAGAAGATTGGGGGTAGATATCTTCAAATGAAAACAAATGAATTATTTTCCTTTGCTCAGTGTGTGAATTGTGATTCATTTTGTATTCTTGAAACAATTTAGATGCCATCATTTTTTTTACATTTAGGCTATAGAGTATCACTCATTAAACATGTGCCTCTTCATTGCTCCATTGCTATCCAGGCATCTATAGCCCTATTGGAGGTGACATCAATCTCTTCTAGACCTTGCTCTACTGCCAATCGGGCATCTATAGCTTTGATAGAGATTATCTGAATCACCCAAGCATAAGAATGATTTATATTTTTTTATTAAGCATTTAATTGCTTTGCAAAATTTGTATGCCAATTGGGTTAGAGACCACTTAAGGCTAAAATTAGAGTGTATTATATTTTTGCCTTAATTGCAAACCATAATGACTTCATCCTTCAAGATTTCAACGAATACCCCTTTAATATGTGAGTTACATGTGGAGCTTCAGTGAAACGTTTCACTGTTCCAAAATCCACCATATTAGTCCAAAATATAAGAATGATTACTAAAAAAAAATTATATCCTTATCCTCAATTCCACCTGATTCTAAACTAGGTCATCCACCTTACATGATGAAGAAACACTATCAACAAAGAAACTAGAAGTTAGTAGCTATCACCAAACATTAGCTCAATCAGAGGACCCTGCCCAAAGTGCAACACTCGAAAATAAAAAAAAAATCTAAACTAATGTGAACTGACAAGAAAGCAAACAAAAACAAAACCTTGCAAACAAGAGACTATGTACAAAGTGCCACAAAAAAAAAAACTAAAAGCAAAAGCATGAAAACTAAAAAACTATATACAATAAAAGTACAAATGATGCAAGAATTCAACTGCTTCATGGGTGAAAATAATGCTTGAGAAACTGCCCATTAATAGGTAAATAAATGTCCTCTCCACTCAAAGTTTTTAATCGGAAAGTGTTTTCTCTAAGAATTTTAAAATCTAATAAGGACCAAGCCAAAGATAATAAAATTTATTATGCTCATCCTTTTTCTCATGTGCCTTATCCTAAAGCAAAACCAAATCAAAAATCCTAAAATATTTAATTTTAGCCTATTTGTCAAACCATATTTTAACGATGTCCTGATGTTTACTAAAATGAAGCAAGGCATCCTCTCGTTTTCATCTAAATGCATGAGGTGAGTGAGACGAGCTTCAATTTTATCATCTATTTCAAGATATTCTTTCATGAATTGTAAAGTTTACAATTTAATATTAGCGAGAAAAATTGGATCTTGACCATACACTAAATGATAAGGTGATGTTCCTATAGATTCTTTAATTCTTATTCTATCTACCCACAATGCAAACTTTAATTTATTATGTCATACTGAGGATTATGTTTAAGCAATTTCTTAATAATTGATAATAAGTTTTTATTAGATGATTCAGCTAGTCCATTACCTTGCAGATAATAATTAGAAGAATGATTGATGATCACCTTGTTATCGTATGCCCATTCTGCAAAATGGAGTGAAATAAAAGCATAATCATTATTGCAAATAACTGAATGTGGCATTCCAAACCTAGTCATGATGTATTCTTCCAAAAATTGAATAACAACCTCAGTACTATAGTTTTTGATGGGGATAGCTTATGTTCATCTAGTACAATAGTTTGAGGCAGTGAGGATGAACTCATGGGAAGCTGAAGAATTGGGTTTTATGACCCCTACAAAATCTAAGACCCACTGAGCAAAAGGTCTAATCTCAACTATAGGTTGTAATGGCATAGGTGCGTGTCTCTCTCTATTAGATGCAAGCTGATAAATATGGCAATAGCATATATGGGAATGGGCATATTTAAATATGTATGGCCAATATTAACCAGATATCAATATCTGGTGTGCAGTGGCACTTGTAGAACCATGTCTCGTCCCATACTTACCATGAAACTCGTGTAATATGTGAGTGGATTCTTCCTTATTAAAGCAACAAAGAAGAATTCCTTCGTGGTTTTTCTTGTACAATACACTAGCATGAATCATAAATTTTATAGATTTTAAATGAAGAGCTCTTATTTATGTGGAATTAAAACATGAAGGACACTTACTATTCAACAAAAAATAAACAATATCAATATACCATTCATCTTGCATGATTTCCTCTACAATATAATGTTGATAAGAAATTTGAGGATCTTTCTCTACAAGTGCTTTTGTCAAGCCTTGTCTTCGAACTAGTTTCATTGGATAGATCTCAAGATCAAACTCTTGTAAGGTACATCCAATTTCCTCGTTTTTTGCCAAGTTCATTTTGCATTAACATGGTTTTCATAGCAAGGTTAGGTACAATAGCAAAAACTCTACTATGTAAAATGTAATACCTAATATTTTTTACAGTTTTAAATAAGGCATACACTTGTTTATCCAAAATGGTATATCTTAATTGTGCATATTTCAAAGGTGAACTCATAAAAGCAATAGGGTTTTCAAAATTATCTTCACTTATTTGAGTTATCATACTAGCAAATGAATGATCAGATGCAAAAGTATATATGAAGAATGGTTTCTTGTACTCAGGACTTACCAAAATAGGTGCATTACAAATGGCATCTTTAACACTCTGAAAAATAGTCCTAGCCTCACATGTCCACTTAATATTAACATCATTTTTTAACATGGCATTCAATGGTTTAACAATTTTAGCAAATCCAAAAATGAATTTCCTAACAAAATTAATTTTCCCAAAGAATGATCTAAGCTCTTTCTTACTACCCAGAAAAGGAATATTTTGAATTACCTCTATTCTCATAGGGTCTATAGAAATGCCATCTTTTGATATTACATGCCCTAACAATTTTCCCTCAATTACTCCAAAGATGCATTTTTTTTTATTAAGTGAAATTGCATGTTCTCTAAATATTTGAAAAAAATTTCTCAAATCATTAATACGATCTTCTCGTTTTTTTGAGAAAATAGGGATATCATCTACATAAATGACTATGCATTTACCAATGAGGTCTCTAAAAGCATAGTCCATGGTATGCTGAAATGTAGCACCTGCATTAAGCAAACCAAAAGGCATTCTCTTGTAAGCAAATATTCCCCATTTAGTAGTAAATGCAGTCTTCATTGTATCTCTTAGGTCAATAAGAATTTGATTATATCCATAATATCCATCAAGAAAGGACACCATTTTAGATCCATTAACCATTTGTAAAATGTTATTTATAGAAGGAAGAGGGTAATTATCTTTTTGCAAAGCTTTATTAAGGTTCCTGAAATCAATACATAACCGAATCTCTCCAATTTTCTTTCTAACAGAAACTATGTTTGCAATCCATGTGGAATATCGGATAATAAATATAATCTTTGCATCTAATATTCTTTTAACTTCCTTCTCTATGAGAGGTTCTAACAATGGGTTAATCAGACGTTGTTTTTGCCTAAATGGTTTAGAATCAGGCTTCAAAGGAAAGGTATGCATGATAATGTTTTAATTGTAAGTCTTTAAGTCATCATAAGTCCATGCAATACAATCCATATAATCTTAAAGTGTGTGCATTATTTCTTTTGTCATGATGTGTGCATGTTTTCTCAATAAGTACATCATGTGAATCTTCATTATTTCCAATATTAACTGCATCATATTCATCATTTGAAGGTGAGATTTTGTCACACTGTTTGCTTTGGTAGTCAATATAAAAAAAATCAAGTGATAAAATACCTTTTGGGATAGCATTAGTTCTCTTAGTTACCTCATATTCTTCACCTTTGTCATCTTGTAACCTTTAGTCTTCGTCAATCACCTAATTTTCAAAAACACCTGCGTTAGTTACAAAGTCAAAGATGTGTCTGTCACTTTCAAATACCTATAAATTTTTAACATTATCAGGTATAGAAGGACAAGGAACCAATCCTCTTGAAAAAAAATTCAATTTTCTTTTATCGATGGGATTTAATGTACCTGCAGCAACAACCAAATAATATGCAACACGATTAATTTTTCTAGAAATTAGAGCAATGTTAAAGGCTTCAAATTCATTTATTAATTCTCTAACTCTAGTTCTGTAGAGAATTAACCTTTCGTCATGACATGTGTATTGTCCCTTTACTTGCCTAATAACTAGCGTTGAATCCCCTAAGACTTTTAAACATTTAATGTTCTTATTCAGGGCTAATTGTAGTCCAAAACTTAATGCTTCATACTTCGTTGCATTACAAGTACATGGAAATTGTAATCTAAATACAATAAGAGAATACCTACATTTAGGGATAATGAGTTCAACCCTAGATCCACTACCCTTTTTGGATTTAGATACATCAAATTTAAGTGTCCAAACAAGATTTTTCATTAAATGGGTCACAAGGTAGAATTTTAGCATTAGATTTATTTCTAACCAACTTGGTATCCAATGTATAAACAAACAACTCAGACTCATTATAAAGGGTTTCATTTGTTCTATTATATTTTGTGATCAACTCTTTGAGTCCATGCTCTCTTTCAATTTGGATTTGATTGGCTACCCCTTTCCAAGGTAACCACATGTGTGAACAGTTCATGGCCATATAGTCATTCAAATTTTTGATCCAATATTTGGCCAATAACATACCATACTTATCAGGAATATCAACAACATGAATATCAATGTATTGTTGAATTCTAGGTTTTGATGAAATCTAAATATGAATGTTATGAAGCATGCCTACCACATTCACCTCAGATCTATCTAATTGCACCATTATTCTATTTGAAGAATTGGGTTTCAAACCCAACCTCTAACAAGTAACAAAATGTATTACATTACCTAACGCACATAAATCTACTAGACAGTTGTGTAAATTCTTTCTTGCAACTTTGATTGTTAGAAGGAAGGGAGGAACCTCTCTTTTATCCTTTTGCAAGACCAAATGTGACTTTGTAGTTTTCCTAGCATCAGTTTTGCTTGGTTGAACAAGTGCCTTAATCAAGGTATCTTGCTAGTTTGTTAATTGTGAGACTTCAAACAAAGTGATGTTATCTTTTATTTTCTTTAAATAATCAATAATGTTATAAGCAATTTTATCAAGACTTTGCACATTTTTAGTTGGTTTGGATAGATTGATCCAATATGGAGGTGTAGTATTGTTGTTGGCCATAGTATCTGGTGGGATAATGGAACTATTTGGAGGAGTAGAAGTATTTGGGATCTTACTTTTACTTCTCAACTGGTAGTTGTGATTCCCCCTTTTTAAACTGCCTAAAGGTTTGAACTTCTTCTTCTATGGGATCATCATACTTATCTTCTTCATCATCTTCTGGACCAAAAGTTTCAACAACTAAAGTAGTTTTATTCCCTTTGGTTGAACTATATTGATGAGAATAGTCCTCATTAGGTACTAATTCCAAATCATCCATCTCTTTTTGCAAAACACCTACGGTCTTCTGAAACTTGGGTATTCAAATTCATTGTGCTCTTTAGTGGAATGCATTTGACACCAATTGTTCATAGTCAACTTTGAAATATTAATAATTGTATGATATTGACTAGAAATAGTAGATGCATTATTATGATTAGCAATCGGACTAGGCACACCACCATTATTTGGTCATGTGTTCCACTATTTCCTCTGAAAACTATAGTTTCTATTTTATTGTGGGTTTTATGGTGTTTGTTTTTGTAACTAAACCATATCACTACTTATCTTCTAGACCAACCTCTTTAGGTATTTTACCTCTAAATCAGGCTCATTAGGTTGAACAGTAGTAGTGGTAGGATTTGTCAGATTTTTGAAACCTAAAATGTTTTGATTTGGTACCATGTTTTGATTTTGAACATTTTGATTTTGCAAAGTGCCTTGAGTTTGAATATTTGGATTTTGAAATGGATTCAAAATCTACATGGGTGTTGGATTTAATAATATAGGCAAGGCTTGAGCATTCATTTCGATAGCTTTGTGGGTGGCCAATTGACTCTCCAAGAGTAATGGAGTGGTTGGATAGGCGGGTGTAGTCAGATACGTGAATGTGAAAGGATAAGCAGGTATGGTAGGGTAAAACTGATTGTAGAGCAAGATGTTCAACATCAGAGTTTGCTGTGATAATGTCTAGTTAATCATTGGGATTTTATTGTATGCCCTAGGTTGTCCTATAGTAGGTAACTATCCTATTTCATAACCCTATGGCATCAATTGTTGCTCTACCATCATGGCCTTTGTGTATGCTAAGGCAAGAGTAGTGACCAAAGGATTTATCTTAACAAACATGGAGGTCATGGGATCTAATGCCCTAAAGTACATCTAAATGGGAATATCGGTAACGATAATGTAGGGAGCCACTAGTCTCAAATAGAGTTTTTGAAATCTTGTGTTGAACATTATCAATGGCTCATTTGGTTCCCTCTTGCAAGAAGTAAATTGATGATAAATTATGGTAGGATATACAGGAAACCTAAACTGATTTACAAAGGTAGTTTCTAACTGGACCCATAAAGTAATGGAGTTGGTAGGTAGACTCATGTACCAACCAAAGGAAACATTCTACAAGAAACATCTTCATGTTCCAGTTATACTTTGATTAAGGTGTTTTTAAAAGCTTGAATGTGTTCCTCTGCTAATCGGGTGCCATCATGTTTATATTTGGGCAAGTATTTCTCTATGTTCTTGGGCATGTCATGAGCAACCCCAACAATGTTCAAGGGGGTATTGTGCACTCCCATCCAAGCAGCATTTGCAACCATTGGATTTGGTTGTGGTGTGACTAAAGGAACAATAGGAAGAACATGAATAATAGGTGGCTCAATTGAAACCCCACTAGATGGAATAACAATTGTTTCACTCTTGGATCTTTGGTGTCTTCGAGTAGGATATAGGCTTTGGAAAATGGTATCTTCTATAGCCTTAGATCTAGTAATGATACCCTTAGGTTCTGATTAACAATGACAACAACAAGTGTTTGTTAACAATGCATTAATTAAACCATAAAAATAAGAAATATTCTCAATTTGTAAAAGGTTAGCATCAATGCATCATCAATTAAAGAAATTTCCAATCAATGAATGGGATCACCTATCAACAAAATCTCGTTAATAAAGACAATACCTTCAAATAAGCCTTTCAAGTAATAATGGACAACTTAGCACTTAAAGTAGCCATAAAAATAAACCATTCAAGAGGTCCTCATTCTAATGCCAAGTCTGTTGAGTGATAATTTTTCCCAATTGCAAAACCACCATCACAGTTAGGGTATTATTAGAAAACCCTCTCTTGCAAAGAAATTCAAAATTTCTCCAAGGTTCTTATTTGCTTTATGTGTGTTTGAATGCTTGTGAAAATGTGCAAAATATACTGAAATACCTTAGAGGTGCAAGTGACTGTTAACAAGGGGCCTATGGTTTGGTATTACTTTGATTTGCTATGCTCTTTATTGTTCATGAAATTTGAAAAGAAAAGAAAATGTGATGTGATTGGTCCTCATATGACCATCCTGGAATGGTGATTTAATTCATTTTATATTGAAGTGTTTTAAGTAGATTATCTTATTTTGTTAAGTAGAATTTAACAAATTTTATCTTCCTTTGTTAAGTTTTGTTTTGAGCATAAAAGAAAAGACTAAAATCTAACTTTGAAATGTGAATCCAAAACCATGATTTAATTCATTCTATTTTGTTTTTGTGAACGAATTTTATTTTGCTTTGTTAACAAGTTTTATCTTCTTTTGTTAAGCTTTGCTTTGAGCATAAAATAAAATGACTAAATCTAAATTTGAAATATGAATCCTGGAATGGTGATTTAATTCATTTTATCTTGCTTTGTGAAATAGATTTTATCTTGCTTTGTTAACAAATTTTTATCTTGCATTGTTAAACAAATTTTAAATAATAAAACCTGTGGAGTGCAAGAATCTATTTTGGAACCTTAAACAAAAATACCTTAATTGAATGTGTCCAAATAATTTAATGTTTTAGCTTTGAAGAAATTATTATTTGGATATTTTAATTACTTCAAAACCCATATTTTTAATGCAAACAAATATAAACCTCCTCGGGTTTTGAGTGTTTGATGGAGCTTAAAGAAAATAAAATGAAAGATAAAAAATGACAAAATCTAGGGTTAGAGAAAAAAATAAAAATCCAAAATAATATGGAACACAGTGTGGAAAATGATCAAAGAAAGCTACTATAAACTAATCCCTCCTATTCTGCAAAAATTAGAAGATCATGAACACTAAAACAAAACTAGGTTAGACTTGCATCCACACAATCTAAATATGGTTAAGTGCAAGAGTCTAAGGGGTAAAAACATGCATTAAAAATATTAAATGATGCTACCATATGCATAAAACACCATTAAATGAACCCAATACATGTGGAGAAAAATATGCAATAAAGCTTCTATTGTATTCAAAACCTTTTTTTTTGCATACAAGGTGAGAACAAGTGTTGGCAGTAGCTAGAAAATTCTTCCAATCCACTTCACACACTCCTATTCCAAAAAATTCTAGCCTTTTCTTTGTTGGTATGCATGAGTATTTAAAAATTTTGAAAAAACCATCTGTTTGCTATTCCATTCGTATCTAATCATAACACTGGTTGAGTTTCGTTTTACACTTTCTTTGATAAAAATATTTTCATTTCTTCTTCATTTCATTTCCAAGTGTTTGGCCTAGCTCCTCACGTCCTCCAACGAGTGTTCATTTTCTTACAGCTTGCGTAACTTCCCACCAAATGTAACTATAATTTCATTATTAATTTAGTAATGTCATTGTTATTATTCATTGGTAACACTGCACCTCTTTTATTATGGGTCATGATATATTACCAATTGGCATATCGATTTCTAGCCTTTTTTTTAAATAAAAGCCTCTATAAGGATGATAGACTTTGAATGTGACATGTTATCATTCCATGCGTACGGACATGAGGGTCTTCACCGGTGCCTTCCCATGGCGATCAATAGCTCCTTCAACCAAGTTAACACCAAGTCTACGTGTATTTCAACACCTTGGCATATTTTACAACCCTTCATTGATACCACCTCCACATCGTAGACTATACCAGCCTTGACTTGGTCATTTTCGCATACGTATGGATACCAAGGTTACCATTCAGAGTATCAACTAAGGAGGTGTTGTGTCAGAACCGTCGTCCTCTTTGTCTATGCACTGTAGCCATTATGTCACCTCTCATAATGCTTATATAAAACTTTATTTTCGTTTTATATATTATTATTATTATTTTATATTTTTATTTTTTTATTTAATATTATTTATTATTTTTTTTTTTATCTTATTTTTTGTTTTATTGAAAAATGTGATTTAATTAATTCCAAATGTTTGAATTAATTAGCTTCAAAATATCAAAATTAACATCAAAACTCCATCATTAAACCTAACCAAAACAAAATTAACAAATAAATTAGGCTTATTAAACCTAACAAAAACATTAAAATCAAATAAAAGGAGACTTTAACCAACATCTAAACCTTTGGAAACTATATTGCCACTCATGGGTATGGATCTATCAATCACTCACTCAATGCAAACCCAAAATTTCTCATAACATCAAAATTTAAGGTGGGTCCCCAAGTTTGGGACATGTGCGACAATCACAACACTAACCACCAATGGAATTCTTTGGGCCTGGAAGTCTAACTTGTTAGCTCACCTCCATATGTTGGTGATCCCTCTTCCCACCACTATGGGATTTTCTTTTGAAGTTCCTCCTTTTGTAACCAAATTTTTTTAATTATGAATGGTTATAGTGTTTCCCTATCTTGATCAACCCTCCAATAGAATGGAGAAGTAATCTGAGACTAGATCCTCCAAAATCTAAAAATTTTAGATTCCACTTCATAAATGCCTCATCTAAAACCAAAAAATGGTCTAACTTTACCTTCTTGCTATGTGGCTCCCTCCTCTTATTAGTCCAGGTATAGTTGGTTCTAAAACATTTAATATCCACCAAGTGCAATGCATGGATCTAGGCTATCATAAGTTGATCCTCTAGGTCCAAAATTGGAGTTGCCCCTTCTTGATATCTGGATGATAATTTAGAAATAAAATCCCCAACAACAATCTAATCTAACTCTTCCCTTCAAAATCTCATATTATGCACTATTTTCCATTAATGAATTTGACCATCTTGGTGTTGAGTCCCATAAAAAATTATGATTAAAACTTGCTCAGCTATCACATTGTTCCTAAAATGTGATGTGAGGACACCCCACCAAGCTATATGTTCTATAGAAATTCATTCAAGAGAGTTCCAAAAGGTAACTATCCCCCCTAAGACCCCTTGGGAAGCCACTTCCAAATGGCCAACACCCCTCCAAATTCTATTTACTATTTTATACATGAAATCCAATGACGTTTTTGTTTCTTGGATAAGCCAAAAATATGTTTTATTGTTCTCTAAGAATATTTGAACAATAGATTTATGGGTTCTACTATTTAAACCCCTAATATTCCATGATTGTATAGTCATTGGTTACCTTGAGATCAATAAGAGTCTATTGGCCTCACCGATTCTCCCATGACTAGTTTATCTCCTTGAGATGCTATCAATTCCTTATTTGATTTTCTACCCTCTCCTTAAGAGTTGATATTCTTTGATCTCTTCTCCACCTAGCTTATCCCTAGAGTTGGATTTTATTTGTTCTTTTCTACCACACCCATGATGACATCCTTTATTATTGGTTGCTCTTGGTTATGCACTATCAATTTCCTTACAATATTTGATTATGGTAACTCACTACATTGTATTACCTACTCTAGGATAGGAGGAGCCAAAAGAGGCTTGAACGTGGATGTTATTGTTTTAATTATTCCCATCCACTCCTTCCCTAAGTTCTTCTTCCTACTCCACTAGTGTCTTGAAGATATCATATTTGAGGACTTGGGTTGGGTTTGCTATTTATCATCCTTTTTCTTTTGCATTCTCCTTTTGGGTTGTTCAAAACCATCTCCCTATGCTTCTCCTCCTTGATAAATATTGGATGCTTCTTTTTTTATTATAGACTTACCCTCCTTAGGAAGATTCAACATTTCTAGAGGAACCTCTATTTTTGTGATCATATTGTTTGGGCAAGACCATGTCAAATGCCCATATTTGTGGCAAACTCTATACCTAAAGGGCAACACCCCATAATCAAATTGCTAATTTTAACATAGTCCTACAATTTATAGTTCCACATTTTCTAGCAAAGGTTGGCTGAGATCCATTTCAACACATCATATAGCATAAACAATTGTGTTTCCTTCCATTGTATCTCTAGAGACACCCAAATATCTTCCAAGGAAATTATCAATGATTTTTAATACCTACTCACTCCAAAACTCCATTGGAAGTACATACAAATAGACCCAAATTAGGATAGCAATAGATTCAATTCAGGGATCAAATCCCACTCTCTAGGGCTAAACAAATAATCTTGTTGGGCCATGATTTCTCTTTTTTATTTGAATACCCTATTTCTTTTAGCAAGTGAGGAAAAACTAACAATAAAATATACATTACTAATAAACCACAAATAATACTCACCAAGAGGCTCCCAGTATTATTGAACCCATGAATGCAAAAAATTGAGGGTAGGGTGAGTACCCATGAATTTATAGATCAAGTCATGATTGACTCTATATAAGATCATTTCTTCTACTATACTCTACTCAATGACGATCTTTGGCCTTGATTTTGACTATGGCAAGCATCCATTAACTCTTTGAGATGATATTTTTCTAGCAACCACAAAGTGCATTTTTAGTGCAGTTTTTTTGCTTCTTTCTCTATTGGAAATTTTCCTTCAAAAAATTTGCAAACAAATTTGTCTATCTAAAAGAAGATATAAAGGTGTCCCTATTTGGACCTCCCAGGGAAACATTATCTTCTTTGATTTTGCAACAACTAGAAAGTGCTTCATCTACCAAATAGATGCCCTAGTTTTCCCTTCTAGCATGGTGGAACAATTGTTCTTGTGGACGTTAAAAATTATTTTTTATGTTTAGATCTATTGGGAGAATTACTTTTATTAATAATTTTTTTTGTCAAAGTATGTATTTGTTCTTTTTTTTGTAAAAGAATTTGAAAATTTTATATTAAAACATATTAGTTACAAGTTGGCACAAAACTCCTCCCAGCATTAGCCAACAAGAACACTTATTTCCCCCTTTTAAATTTCCAACAAACTTCCATAACTCTAAAATCCATGATCCTAAGAACCAGTCAAGTTTGTTTACAACACTAAAAGGAGATCTACATTGGAGCCAAATATTATAAACTATATGTTTGCAATGGTTGTCTAAATTAGCTAAACACTATATGTGCTCACCAACCTACCTAATCCTCTCATCCTCAATATCCATGCCAATGTGCCACTAAACCCCTACCTCCTTCTTGATGCCCATTTTAGTTAAGAAGTTTACCACTTTATTCAGATCTCCACCCACATAAATTAGAATCACATCATCTAACTTCCTCCATAATTCCTTTTTTTTGGTGACAAGAATCATCAATCTCCACATATCCAAAACAAATTTCCTTGTACAATCCAGAGCTCCTACCAAGATTTGAGAATTTGATTCTATGATTATCCTCCTATAACCTTGTCTTACCACCCAGATAGAAGTAGATTTTATAGTTAAGGATTTTTCTTAATCGTGTGTGGCCTTGCCTAGGACCTATAGTTCCTAATAGAGCATTGTCCCAACATGATTTCTATAGACCACTCCAATTCTAGCTCTACTCAGATTTCCTTTTGCAACTCCATCAATATTAATTTTAATCTAGCCTTTTGGGGGTGTTTTCCAACTAGTTTTGTCCTACCCCTCTTGCACTTTAGCTTCCTCTCCATCATCCCTATATCATCATGAGTTTCTTCTTTAGCATATACTACCACAGTTTCTATGACTTTGGTCCAAATGACCTACCAAACACCATCCAAGGATGAAAAGGTTTCTCGAAATTTTTGTCATTTCTCTCCAACCACACTTGCCACCAAATAAAGTTTGATCCAAACTTCCACTCGATATGAAGAGCTTCAGATTTAAATATCCCCCTCTTCCATATTTTCCAAATATTAATTCAATTCAAATCACCATTGGCTTGGATTTTATAATCTAAAAATGATCACATCCAAATTTGGCATGTGAACGGGTACTCAAACATCAAATGGTCAGATGCTTTCTTATTTTTGTGGTATAAAACAAATTTAGATGGATTAACAATTTTCGTACATCTTAGATTATCAAAAGTAAGAATTCCATTGTGCATGAACTGCTCAACAAAAAATTTTACTTTTGGCCAACCTTGGATTGCCAAATATTTCTCTAATTCTCAACCTAGTATGCATAGGAGGAGGTTCTAAAAGGATCTTATCATATCCATCCTTCACTATGTAGACTCCAAGGCTCCCATAGCCCCAAGCTATTCCATCCTCCTCATCTCTACCTGTGAGAAATATTTATACCAAGATTTTGGTCATGATGGGTGTCATTTCTTGAGGGATTTGAATTGGTCACTCATCCAACTTCTTTTATTCCTTAAACCTATAATCCCCCAGTGTGTTGAAATAAACTTTAATCTGGATCCAACCTCTATTTTTCATAGTTGTTTTTATCGGTTGGAATTCTAAAAATTTAGCAATGATAGGTGGATATTGATCCCAAGAATCTATCCAAAATCATGATTTATCCTCTCTCCCCACTTTTCAAAATAATTCATCTTTCACTACCTAAGATCCTAACTTTAGAGCCTACCATACTAGGGACCTATTACCATCCAAAGGGAAGTGACTCACCTCATTAAGGTTCACTTGTCCCAACTATTTACTAGTTAAAATTCCATTGAATAAAGGAGTTGGCTAGGACTTCCACCTCCAATAAAGCTTTTTAGCCAAAGCTTTATTATTTAACTCTGATCTCCTCAGTCCCAAACCTCCCTTTACCTTGGGTTAGCTTATTTTCTCCCAACCTACTAATGTCTATTTCCTCTCTTATTTTACTCCTCATAAAATATTTCTAGCCATCTTGTCCAAATCTTTCCATATGGTATGTGGGACAAGGATATAAAATTTATAAATTGGCATGGCTTGAACGATTGACTGTAAAACAATTCATCTACCCCCAAAGGTTAACCATTCGTGAGACCAATGGTTAATTATTTCTTTTATATGATCTAAAATATTCCTCCAAATAACTATCTTTAGTTTTTCAAAATGTAAAGGAAACCCCAAATATACCACTCGGAGAGAATTCCTTACGAATCTCAAGATATCTTAAATTTTGTCTTGAAGCCTTCGATCAAGATTGAAGAATACCACTTTGGATTTCTTATCATTGATGACTTGATTTCTAATCTTGTGTCATCCACAAACCGTAGATGAGTTAAAACCTCCTCACCCACCTTGATACCTATTAGCAAACCATGTTGTCTTCTCCTCAAGATGAGTCTATCCATGCCTTCAACCAATATGAGAAAAAGATAAGGGAAAAATGATATCCTTGATGAAGGCCTCAAGTGGCACCAAACAATTGTGAGGGAAGGCCTTTTATTAACATTGAGTATGTTAGAGTAGAGATGCAACTCATGACCCATTCTATCCAATCCTAAGAGAAACCAAAGGTTGCCATCATCCTTGACAAGAAGCTCCACTCCACCCTATCATAAGACTTTGACATATCCAATTTTATGAACATTCCTCTATTGCCAGATTTTTGCATTGAGTGGATTACCTCTTGAGCTAGAACCATACCATCCAAGATCTACTTGCCCTCTACAAAACCCCTTTTTCAAAGAAGATAATTCTATCTAGGAGAGGTTTTGGCCGCTCAACCATTATCTTGGTGATTATTTTATATATGACATGGTCTGTAATCTAAAATATGCACCACCTCATCTCCTTTTGGAATTAAGGGAATAAATATATGATTTAATGATTTAATGCTTTAAGCATTCTTTTACTACCTTTGGAGTCCTCTATAATAAACATTACATCCTACTCCAAGTTGTCTTAGAAACTCAACTGGGAAGCCATCTGGACTTGGCATTTTTTCCATACTCATTTCAAAGAATACCTTCTTCAGTTTCTCTCTATCAATGAATTTAAACAAGGTGTGATTTTTTTCTTTAGAGATAATATAGGGTATGACAACAAGAACTTCTTTCTGAGCCTCTTCATCTTGCACCACACCTTAAACAATTTAGCAAAATAATTCATTGAATAGAAATGCATACATGGGATTGTATCAAATGAGTACCCATTCTCATCCTAAAGAGCTTCCATCTTGTTCATTTATCTCCTAGCACAAGCAGACTAAGGAAAAATTTAGTGTTTTTATCACCTTCTAATAACCAAGTGGTTCTTGCTCTCTGTTTCTAGTAGATCTCCTCTTGATTGTCAATGTCCTCAACCACTTTATGCAATGCATCATCATCTTCTTTGAGCTGCTCTGTAATTGTTCCTTCTCTAAAGTGTTTTTGCACCTCATCCCATCTGGCCATGAATGGAGCTCTTTAGACAGAATTTCGTCTTGTTGGCTTACCTCCATTGCTTCAATTGATCCTTGACATAATGAAGTTTCTTGTGGAATCTAAACATTGTTGTCCCATATGTCGGCCATCCCTCTTCCCACCATTATGGGATTTTCTTTCGAAGTTCCTCCTTTTGTAACCAAAATTTTTCAAATCTAAGTGGTTTGCGATGTTGCTATATCTTAATCCCTCTCCCAACAGAATGGGGAAGTGATCCAAAACTAGGCCCTCCATAATCTAAAATTTTAGATTCCATTTCACAAATGCCTCCTCTAAAACCAAAAAATAGTATAGCTTCCTGCTATGTGCTCCCTCCTTTTATTAGTCCATGTATAGTTGGATCCAAAATTGGGGTTCCCCCTTCCTAATCTCTAGATGATAATTTAGCATTAAAAATCCCAACAACAATCCAGTATAACTCCTCCCTCAAGACTCTCATATTTTGCACCACTTTCCATTGACAAATATAACCATCTAGGTTTTGAGCCCCATAAAAAATTATGATTAAAACCTGCTCAATTGTCACATTGTTCCTAAAATGCAATGTGAGGACACCCCTCCAAGCTATATGTTCTATTGTCATCCATTCAAGAGAGTTCCAAAAGGTTACTATCCCCCTTGAGGCCCCTTGGGTAGCCATTTCCATATGACTAGCACCCCTCCAGAGTCTATTAACTATTTTATACATGAGATCCAATGATATTTTTGTCTCTTGGATAAGCAAAAAATTTGTTTTACTTTTTTTCTTAGTCTTCAAACAACATATTGATGAGTTCTACTCTTTAAACCCCTAATATTCCATGATTGTATACTCATTCATTACCTTGATACCAGTAAGAGCCTATTGGCCTCATCGATCCCTTAGTGATCAATTTGTCTCCTTAAGATGTTATCAATTCCTTTTTTGATTTTCTACCCACTCCTTGAGAGCTGATATTCTTTGATCTCTTCTCCACTTGGCTTATCCCTAAGTTACCTTTTCTCTGTTCTTTTATGCCATACCCATGATGACATCATTTATTATGATGCACTATCAATGCCTATGCAATATTTGATTGTGGTAGTTCACTACACTCTATTATCTGCTCTAGGATAGGAGTCAAAAGAGGAACATGGTTATTATTGTTTTCATTATTCCCATCCACTCATTTCACGAGTTGTTCTTCTTCCTGCTTTACTAGTTTCTTAAATACCTCATACCTATTTGAGAACTTGAATCGGGTTTACTCTTTACCAATTTTTTTATTTTACCTTCTCCTTATTTTGGGTTGTTCAAAACCATCTCCTTGTGCTTCTCCACCCTGAGAAATGTTGGTTGCTTCTTTATTGACTATTGACTTACCCTTCTTAGGAAGAATTCAACATTCCCAAAGGAGCCTCACTTTTTGTGTTCATATTGTTTGGGCATGACCAAGCCAAATGCCCATATTTTGACAAACTCTACACCCAAAAGACAACACCTCTTAATACGGTTGTTAGTTGTTTAATCCAAGATAGTCCTGCAAGTTCAAGTTCCACCTTTGCCAACAAAGGTTGGTTGAGATCCATTTCTATGTATAATCTAGCATAAACGAATGTGTTTCCTTCCATTGTGTCTCTAAAAACATCCAAATATCTTCCAAGAGAATTACCAATAATTTCCAATACTTGCTCACTCCAGAACTCCATTGGGAGTGCATACAAACAGATCCAAACAGGGACAATAGTGGGTTCTATTTGGGGATCAAATCTCACTCTTCAGGGTTGAACAAATTATCCTACGAGACCATGATTCCTCTTTTCTGATTCGAAAGTCATATCTATCAACAAGTGAGAAAAAACTAACAATAAAATATCCATTACTAATAAACCACAAAGAATACTCACGAAGAGGTTCCTAGTTCTGTCCAACCCACGACAAAAAAATCAAGGTAAGGTGAATACCAATGAATTTACAGATTAGGTCATTCTTGACTCTATACAAAATTGTTTCTTCTATTATCCTCTTCTCAATGACAATATTTGACCTAGACTATGATTGTCGTAAAACATCTATTGATTCTTTGAGATGTTGGTCTTTTTCCAACAATTGCAAAGAGCATTTTTAGTACAATTTTTTGTACTTCTTTAATCTTTGTTGAAGATTTTTCCTTTAACAATCCTATAAACAAACTTTGTCTATCTAAGAGAGGATCTCGAGGTGTTTAGGAACTCTTAAGACAACAATCTTATCTTCGATTCCATAGCAACCAAAAAGCACTTCGTCAACATGACTGATGCCCTAGTTTTCAAAAGTATGTATTTATTCATGTGTACATTATTTTAGCCTTTCAAATGCAGATATGGATTTCTTTGTGTTAACTTATTAAAAGATGCAAGCAAGATTGAAAGATACTGCATGTCTCATAATTTTACTTTTGTGTTAACTTATTAACCTTTTTTAGGTTTTGATGCAAAGCAAGATTGAAAGATATTGCATGTCTCATAATGTTACTTTTGGGGTTTCTATGCATTCTTTAACAATGCATCGCCATCGATTTTAAGTTTTTCCCCTTATGTGGTCATATGGGTTTTTATGTTTAATTTTCGCCTCATAGACCTTTTGCTAAAAGAATGTCACGAAGCTTAGTCATCCTTCCATAGTTGTCGTGCACAGAAATTAGTGAAATGAAACACTTCCTTTGAAATATTTAACAGGCAAGCATATATAATGCCCTTTTACTTTTAGCCGTAGGCAACGTTGGGTTCTTATCCATCATTTGCAGGTATATGTTGGATTTCCAAGCAGAACATATATCTGTTACAAAATATCGAATTTAAAGGTTACCAGTGCTACATATCACGATATATATATATTTTTTCCCGAGTTGGTTACAACCACCACCTCCTTATTGTTAATCTGGTATGAAGACCACCCTTGGCTCGGCCTATTCCAAACCTTGGGGTTCGCTTCATATCGGTTTGACATGCATTGAGAGAGGATTCAGAACAGACTATTACTTTTGCGTAGCATTCCCTTTTAAGGTTTGAACCTATGTCTTTTCTTGATAAGTACAACCAGTCAGCATTACCAATCTGCCTAACCCTTGGAAGCCCTACATATCACCATATACCCAAAATCAGTTAGGAAGTCAAACTTGTTGGACCTATATATGGGAAGTGAAGAGTAGGTCATCTTAAGCCATAGAACAGATTGATTTCCTTAATTAAACATGTATTAATGGCCTTAAGAAAAATGAATATTTCATTTAATCAAAATTTTTAGGTCTACTCGTTGCAATTTTTTTTGATAGGCGGAGTTTCAGATTTTATTTGATAGGCGGAGTTTCAGATTTTATTGATGTTTAATTGGATAATACACATTGCATTTGAACATACTGCCCTAACTTCTATCATGAATAGCACTATGCAGTGATGTTTCCCTGCAAGTTGAAATTGTACACACTACACAACGTGTGTGTTAGATTAAAAATTAGATAAGCTTTATACGTAATGTTATGAAAGTATATCGAGCTTCAATTTTGGTATGAAATCTACTAGTGCCGACTTAATTGACCTCCAGAGTATTAGGTTCCATGGTTTGTTGCATGACTTTAACAACATGCAGCAGTTATTTAAATTTGCCATCTTCAACTTGAGTCTTTTTTGTTTTTAAAATAGGTCAGCAAGTTCATGCAACACCAAAGATTGAAAGGATGCAGGCTCGTATGAACTTAAAACAGATTGCCCACAAGATGGACTTGAAGATCAGATTTACGATAAATAAATGAAAATTGGACGTTTGAAGTAGTTAAATCTATATGACACAATCAAACTTTACGCAGAGAAGAGGGCTTGCTATTGTTCTTTCTAAATGCAGATGAGAGAAACTAAACGGAATATTTTTTGAGAACTATGTAGAAAGAGCTTCCCCTTGTGTCTGTTTACATTGTTGATAATATAGGGACATCCAAAATATTCGAGGTTTTTTTTTGGTTAATGCCAAGCATCTGTCTGTGAGAAAGCATTAAACCTTACATGTAGCTTAATTTTACACACGCTTTTACAAAATAATTGATAATCTTCAAGTACCATGCACCCTTGTGTTCAAGAGTTTTGCATCACTGATTTATTTATTTATTGGGAAAATTGGCTATATCTTAAAGATTTAGAGCCATCAGTGTATAGCTTAGATTTTGCAGGTTGGCCTATTTAGTATTTGCTTGAGCACTTTTAGTAATCTCTGAAATAAAATATAAGATTTTGCTTGGAACCTCTTTCGAAAAGTGGTTATGGAGTCACTAGTACCAGGGGGCTTCTATTTTCAAAAAGATAGTTATGCGATCATTAATTTCGCCTTTTTTTTTTTTTTTGTTAAATTGAAATATATTTACAAGACGGGTTTTGAAAGGAACCCAAAACCTTGTTACAAACAGGGCGAGATTGCCACACTTAGAAACACCGATTTCAAACCATTGCTACTACCTGCTACAAAAGCCCTCCCTACTATAGAGGGGAAACTACTAAACCAGAAAATCAACAGGGAGGGAAAACAGCCGGTATACAAAATCCTGTCAACAGGGTCCCAGGTACTATTAGACGGGTAAACCCCAACGACTAGATGACATAGTTACAAGAAACAAAAAAACCAAAACGTACCACTTGACTACCAGCAGACAAAAGCTCGTTACCATCAGCCAACCATCTGCGTCTAGGGAAGAGGGTCCCGCTTGTCTCCCTTCTTCACATAGCGGGTCAGCATTTTAGAGGCTTCCTCTAGATACTTGATCGAGGTGTGAATGGTGGACACCACTAGCTCCAGCAGCATCTGGGAGCTCTGGTCTTCCCTGTCGCTTGCAGAGTCAGAGATGACATGGGTGGAGGATAAAGATGGCTCCACCTTCGGCTTCTTGAGTCTAGCTGAAGATCTGCCCATCGGGGTTGAATTTGAAGCCGCTGCTCGCCTCTTGGGCCTCACACTCTTGGGAGGGGAACCTTTGGGACCCCCCCCCCCGCAGCCACAGGGCCTCCAGGGGAACCAGGGTGGCTGGGTGATGAGGGAGCCTCCTCAGGGGAGCTAACAGACACCGGCTTTACGTTCTGGACTGTAGGTCTATATAACTGCTAACAGCCCCTGATGCATCGGCTTGCCTCTTGATTTTTGGCACTTCTCTAGGGTAAGGGCCAAGGAGTCTAATAGATAGTCGGGGACACACACCGGTTTACCATCCCGGACATGGTTAACAAAAGCTAGATGGAAGCTCCTCAATGGCTTCTCTGGGTCATCACAAGTAACAAATTGCATAATAGGGACAATGGCGACATTCCAGGGGGTGGGAGGGATGCCACATGCAGGGTGGACTTGTCCCACCCCAAACACTTCCCTTTGTCAGGGAATTGGTCTGTCTCTTCTTCCCAATTATGCCTGTCACGCCTGATGAAGCGCCCAAGCAGAGGGAAACCAGTAATCTCCACGAGCAGCTCAACTGTGACTTTGAAATGAACCCCTTGGACTGCCACCTCTCCTTGGTTCCAGGTGGAAATGAAATCCCTGGTAATGTTATCATCGGGTCTAGAGAATTTTGACAGGAATGGGGTAAACCCCTTGGCATCCATAAATACTTTGGTAGCGGGGTCGAGACTAAGTTGGGCGGGCTCAACAAAAGCCATACTATCGAGGGGAGGAGGAGGGCAGAAACAGGGCGGCCAGCAGGACCGAAGCAAGGATAGAAGAGTCGAGGTGGGGGCACCAGAAGGAAAGCAGGTGAAAAGACTAGGATCGGGGCTGGTTAAATGGTGGAGGAGGGAGCTAAGGCAACAATCAACAAAGGGAGTGGATTGGACGAGAAAGCGGTGGGAGCCTTGGTGGAAAATGGATGAGTACGAAACATCATTCCCAACCAAGGGCAGATCATTCTTGGTCGATGCAAGATACGGAAGGGCGTAAGTCGCGCGCGTTTCCAGGGAAATTTCTAGAAGTAGATCTACCACGGGGAGGGGTGGATGCTGAAAAAAGCTTGCGGTGCCTTGGGGAGGGAGCAGGGATTGGGAAGGGATGCCATGAATGGCGGGATAGGAGCTAAAAAGTCCATCCGACTTGTAGAGATTCACCACGCGACATAGGGAGCGCCTGCTATTAAAGACTTGGGGAGCAACAGCTTGGGGTGCCCGTGTATCAAGGATCTTGAAATCAGCATAGTGCCTTAATTCTGCCAGGTGGGGAGTGTGCTTTCCCCATGATTTGCCACCCCAGTACGTGATTTCGTTAGCAATATTGGTCCACATGTGGTAGAAACCTACAACTTGGGGCCAAGGTCTAACCAGCTTGCCCATGGTGGAGATAAACCCTATGTTCGCCATTGGCTTAAGTATCAGCTCCGTGGGACCTACCATCTTGAACTTTGCTTCTTTCTTGACTTGCCACCTCGGATATTTCCTTGGGAAAGTTCTCTCTCCACACTCTGCGGCTTGTTGACGTGGCTGCCAGGTTGGCCATGAAATCAGCTAGTTGGTTGCCTTCCCTGAAAGTGTGGTGGATGGACGATTGAGGGAGGCTATGAAATATTTTCCTGGACTCCTGAATGGCGTTGAAAACTTTCCATGATGGAGTCTTGTTGCTAGTTATGTAGTTGATAATGTTCAGGGAGTCTCCCTCAATGATGGCCCTTCTGGGATCCTCCTGGAGCAGGACAAGACCTCGCCATAGAGCCATGGCCTCCACAAAATTGTTGGTCTGAGTCCCAAGGAATTCTGCATAAGCTAGGATTATGGTTCCTTCATGATCTCGGATGACCCCTCCTGCTCCTGCAAGCCTAGGGTTTCCTTTGGAGGCTCCATCAAAGTTCAGCTTGATCCATCCTTCTGAGGGCGGCATCCATCTGAGATTGGCTCTGGGGTTGGGCCTTGGCTGAGCTTCAGGGACTTCTTCGGGGATGCCCAGGGATTTGAGCAGGGCTCGCTCACTCGCTTGGGGAGGGGCAGAGGAGGATGGGCAAAGCTGGATGTTTTCGATGGCATAAGCAATGGCTTTGCCCGCTACAACTATGGGGTCCCTGGGGGAGGACGAGAAGGCCCTGCTATTGCACTCTAACCATATTTTCTAGATCAAATGGTGGAGGCAGAGGGACCAAAGGGTGCGGAGCTTAGGATGCCAAAATGGGTTCGACCACTGGGAGAACAGGTCAATAATGGAATTGGGTTGGACCCATTGAATGTGAAAGGATTTGAGTAGGTGACCGAAGGCTCTGAATGAGAAAGCATAGTTGGTGAACAGGTGGTTTGTGGATTCCCAGTTTGACAGGCATAGGTAGCACCGATTTGGGATCATGAAACCTCTTTTGGCCAGGTTCTCAATCGTGAGGATCTTGTTCTAGATGGCAGTCCAAGAGAAGAAACTGATTTTGGGGATGAGTTTCTTCCTCCAAATAAGGTTGAAGGGGATATTAGTTACCTGTGCCGCCTCTTGGAAGGAGTAGGCAGACTTAATAGAGAAGGACCCGTCATCAGTTCCTCGCTAGATGGGCCTGTCCTCCGCCTCTCCCATTGGAATGGTGACTACGTTGAGTAAGCTGGAGAGGTCAGCAACTTGGTGGGGGAACCTATCCTCATCAATGGGGCTCCACATGGGCTTACCATTATGCCTGGTAATAAAATTTGCAACCTTGCTTCCCCTGCTTGCATCAAAGGATGGTTTAAGGATCCTCAACTCCCTGTCCTCACTTAAAGGTTCTTCTTGAAGCCACCTGTCATGCCAGAAGTCAATGGTGCTCCCATTCCCTAGAATCCATCTGCTACCTTTCAGGATGAGACTTCTGGCCTGGGAGATGGACTTCTAGAATGCACACCCATCCTGGGGTCCTTGGTCACTTAAGAAATGATGGTTTTGTAGGTATTTCTTCTTGACTATCTGAACCCACTCGGTCTCGCTGCTGGTGTAGACCTTCCATGCGTGCTTGGCCAGTAGGGTGAGGTTCATTTGGGAGACTTTCCTGAGCCCAATGCCCCCATCACTTTTGCTGTGGTAGACCAAGTCCCAGGCCACCAAAGGGATCCTCTTTTTCTCCTCACTCCCAGACCAGAGGAATCTCTTCTGGATTTGCTCTATCTTGGCACTCACCGAGGTGGGGATCCTGAACACAGACATGAAGTAAACCGGGATACTCTGTAAGCAGGCCGAAGTGAGAGTTGCTTTGGCCGCCTGGGAGAGGAGGTGGCCTTTCCAAGAGGCCAACTTCCTCTGGATCCTTTCGATGACATTGTTCCACATGGTTTTGGTGGGGTTGCCCGAGAACAGAGGAAGCCCGAGGTAAGAAGAGGGGAGACCCTCCGGGGAGCACTCAAGGATCCGTGCTATCTTCGCTTGCCTAGACTAGGGGGTGTTGATGAAGTAGATCTTGCTTTTGAGGAGGTTGATCTTCTGCCCTGCAACATTCTCGTAAAGGCGAAGAATGTGCTTAATGGTCTTGGCCTGAGCTACGAAAGCTGAAGTGGCCAAGATAGTGTCATCAACGAACTGCTGGTGGGTAACTGGATTGAGACCAGAGGTAGTTTTGATCCCAGATATGAGCCCACTCCTGCCAGCACTTGAGATGGTCCTTCCTAGAGCTTCGGCCAGGATGATGAACAAGATAGGGGACAGGGGATCTCCCTGCCTCAGTCCTCTAGAGCTAGGGAAGAACCCAGCAGGGGACCCATTGACTAGGATGGAGAACCATGGAGAGGATATGCATCATTTGATTAGATCAACCCAGGCTGGGTGGAATCCAAATTTAAGGAGGACCTCGATCAAAAAATCCCAGCTGACCCTGTCAAAAGCTTTATTCATGTCCAACTTGAGGAGGAAAGTTGGTTTCTTAGCCAAGGTGACGGAATGCAGAGCCTCATGGATTGTGATTACCCCGTCAGTGATGACTCTTCCTTTGATAGAGCTTCCTTGGCAGGGATCGATGATGAGGGGGAGGGTCCCCTTGAGCCTATTAGCTAGAGCTTTGGTTAGGATTTTATAGATGACATTGCAGAGGCTGATGGGGCGGAAGTCAGAAAGGGATTTGGAGGCTTGGATTTTAGGAACTAGGGCGATGAAGGTGGAGTTGATGCCTTGGGGGATGGCCTTGGCAAACTGAAGATCTCTAACAGTAGTGCACACCTCGATCCCGATCAATTCCCAGAATGCTTGGAAGAAGCGCGGAGGGAAACTGTCCGGGCTAGGGGATTTGTCGGGTTGCATGGAGAACAGAGCCTCTTTGATCTCTTCGATCGTTAGAGGGCTAATGAGCATCTCGTTAGTAGCAGGGGAAATGGAGTGGGGGATGTGCTCTAAGAGAGCCTTGGCCTCCTAGGGGGGAGGACTAGGAGGGGGTGCCTAGGAGGGATTGGAAGAAGTTGGTAGACTCATCTCGGATCTCAGAGATATCCCTTGTGATCCTGCCATCACTGCATGTGAGTTCTGAGATTTTGTTGGAACTCCTGTTTCTTAGGGTAGAAGCATGGAAGAATTTGGTGTTCGAGTCACCATCCCTGAGCCACAGGGCTCTCGATTTTTACCTCCAATACGTTTCTTCTCTGGCCAGGATATTGTGAAAATCTGCTAGCAGCTTGCCCTCTTCAGCCCTGGAGTTGCTGTCCTGAGTGCCTTCCTGGAATTGTTGTTCTATGAGCTCTAACTTCTCTTTGACCAACCTTTTATTTTCAAAAATATTGCCAAAGGTTTCCCTGTTCCACACCCTGAGATTATCCTTGATGAATCTGAGCTTTTGATATAATTTCTCGGATGGGGATCCTTTGAAGGGCTGCTTCCACCACTGGGAAACTTGGCTTTTGAGGTCTGGATGGTGGAACCACATCACCTTGAAGCAGAAGGGGCTCTTGAAAGAGGGAGCTTTGTCGACTTCGAAGAGAAGGGGATTATGGTCAGAGCCAATTTTGGGAAGGGGTTTGAGGGTGGCATCTGCAAACACAGGGATGGCTTCTTTCGAGAGTAGGACCCTATCCAATTTGACTTGAATAAGATTTGTTCCAGCCCTCCTGTTGCTCCAAGTGTACTTAGCCCCCTTCAGGTGAACATCCATGAGTTCGTTTGAATCTATGAATGCCCCAAATTCCTCCATGCTTCTAGTGATCAGGGTGTTGCCTCCTTTCTTGTCTGAGGGGAACAGGGGGCTGTTGAAGTCGCCTGCAAGGATCCAAGGGAGGGTTTTGAACGAATTTCTCATGTGGCTTATCGATTCCCAAAGCATGACTCTTTCCAACGGATTATTAGGGGCGTAAACATTGGAAAGGATCCAGGTGAGATTGTTGGTTTTACAGTGAAACAACATGTTGATGATTCTGTTGGATGAGGAAATCAGTCTTCCTTCAACTATAGATGGATCCCACATACATAACAACCCTCCGAAAGTTCCTTGGGCCGGGGTGAAGATGAATTCGCCACTGCTCCATATTGCTTTGGCAACTCTGGGAGAGGAAATCTCATCCAACTTGGTTTCTTGCAAAATGAGGATTGAGGGATTGTGTTCTTTCCTGAGATGTGCGGCTATCCGCTTCTTGGGGGCTCCATTAAGCCCTCTCACATTCCAAGTGAGAATCTTCATTTAACACTTTTTGAGGGATTTTTTGCCTCCCTTCCCCTGATGGGAAGGAGGTTTGGGTTTTTCGGTTCATATTTTATCAAGTTGAGAGCATCAGATAATAAGGTGGTTTGGAGGCCATTTGCTATATCATCTTCCGCCTCTTTCCTTCTCTGTTCGCCAAGGGTTGGTCGTCCTCTCTTCTTGTCACTTCCAAAGTCGATAGTGAATTTTTTACTTCGGGTCCTCTTGGGGCTGAAGCCTTCTGGGGCTGACTGGGATGGGGTGGGACTTCCTTCTTCGTCGCTATCGAACTAGCCGAAAGCTGGTCCGAACGTAGCAAGAGGGGGAAGGGAGGGACCTGATTTGGACGGGGATGCAAAGGGAGCAATTTTTGCTGGTTTTGTCTGGGGAGGATCAGAGAGGGGAGGGGGAAGAGGATCATCCAAGGGGGTCCACATTCTCCTCAATGAAACCAAGGTCAGATTTGGGAAGAGGACATACTTTACCAGAATCTAGGATCGGAGGAGGATCAAATTTTTTCTTCCCTTTGTCCTTTGGGGGTTGGCCCCTCTTTTGACCAGGGGTTGACTGAGTTGGGGGTCGTTCTTCTGGGGAGCATGCCTTTCGATCTTGGGATAGAAGGGTCTAGGTGGAAGGAACCGATTCTGGGGCCTGGGGGGAGCCCTCGGGAAAGAGTCACCACCCTCGGTTTCCTCTGCCTGCTTGAGGAGAGGGCATTGGTTCTGGAGGTGCCCTTGCATGCGACACTGGACATAGAAGGCTGGTTTATTTTTGTATTCCAGTGGTTGGCACCATTTGAAGGACCTCGAGATCAGGTTGACAAAGGATGGAAGCTCAGACTCGAGATTGGCATTAACGTAGATGCGTGCATGGACCATTCTGGAGCCTGCTTTGGTTGCAGAGTTGATGGCCGCCAGCTCGTCGACTGCTCTTGCAATAGCTTTCAGGACTTCCTCCTACCAGAGATGGAAGGGCAAGTCTGGGATCCGGAACCAAATTGGGGCAAAGTTTATGCTCTGAGTGTTTGGATTGAAATCCGCCGCCCATCGCCTGAGAAACAGGCTCCTCTTGCCTAAGAACGAGGGCCCTCTTGTTAGAATACGGCTTGCATCATCATGGTTGCCATGTTTAATGATGAAGAAACCCTTTGAAAGGGCTACGATCTCCATGTGACCTATGGTATTCCATTTGGAGAAGGCCCATCGCCTTATGGTCTCCATGTCTGGACGCCCTCCGACAAACTTCCCGATCAGGGAGTAGGAAGCCTTGGAAACATAGTTGGAGAATACCTCTGCCGGAATAATGATATCAGATCCGACTTGGGATAGGTTGGAGCCTGACATTTTTGAAGGGATCATCTTGCCAGAGGTGACCTGTGCGTAGGAAGAAACGCTAGGGCTCCTAGGAATGGGGCCGTCGTCTGAGCGTTTGTTAGGGGGCTCCTTGTCACAAGGTCCCACATGGGGCAGCTCTAGGGAACCCACATCCCCAACACCCTCCTTACCTGAATCTGGTCCTCCTGCTCCCTGCGCCATTCTTGCTTGTTGGTTCCTGCTACCGCCTTCGCTGCCCTCCGTCTCCACCATCGCTCCTCGTATCACTCGGTTCGTAACCTCAAAGAAATGTGCATTATCTCAGATTCAATATGGTAGAGTTTTTAGCTAAAGAGACTTGGTAGAATATTCAGCTAAAGAGACTTGGTACTAGTGATTTCACCTATTTTTGAATTGTGGTTGGTGT
This sequence comes from Wollemia nobilis, assembly GCA_028583015.1. Lineage (NCBI taxonomy): Eukaryota > Viridiplantae > Streptophyta > Pinopsida > Araucariales > Araucariaceae > Wollemia > Wollemia nobilis. Next base: position 1,424,710 of record JAQPPZ010003329.1, on the reverse strand, counting down.
CAGTAATTCTTGATGTTGGTACATTTTCTAAAATAGGTTAATTCCCAACAGTTCCTTTTGTTTTGGACATCATATTATCTATATGACGAGCTGAAAGTCTGTAATACTCCTGGCACTGTTTTTCATCTTGATAATATAGGTCATGAATCATGACCCAAAATGTTGATTGAATTTTCCATCTATTACAGTATTTTCCAGAATATTATATTTCATTAATATAGATTGTGTAGGCTTTAAATCGGTAATTTTAGGAGTTCAATCTAAAATGCTTATTGTTTGTTGATGTCAGATTTCATAGTCTCATAAACAGTTAGCTGACTATGTTTTCATGGCTGCTAATTTGCACTGGGCATGCTAACAGAATAATCTATGATGACCTATAGAACAATGACAAGACTTGAATAGATATCTGCTGAGAACCATAGAGAGCAAGGTACTGTATTTGTGAGCTTTCACTTCTAGTCTGTTGGTTTATTTGAAAACCTACTCCCTTATCCATTTTGAATATATAGTTTAAGTTGTAGATGTAATCCCTCTGCGGCACCAGTTATTTCTCAGAGAAGCTAATAGTTGTACCTATTAGCAAACAACCCACTAGAGAAATGAAATAGTAAATAACTGAGCTGAAAGGAGTAATTATAATATGCATGTTGCCAAACATATGTTGGAATAGTTTTTAGAGAAAACATGTAATAATAGTTTTGATATGGTGTCTATCATATCTTACTTAAAGTGAGCAACGAAAAGTAAACTGGCAGATTAACTAATCAGTGATAAAGAGTTATTAAAAATTAATAAGACACAACATAGAAATGGGAAGGGGGGAGGGATGTAACATTATACTGTGCTCAATATTTGTGTACACTATGCACAAATTTTTTAGCATTAGACAATGGTGGTAATCTATCACTAGAACCACAAGAAGTAATCCATGAATTTGAAAATTTTCACTGTATTGCCACTAGGGCTTGAAAGTAATGAAATGCTTAAATTTATATGGTGAACTTCATCTGAGGCTGTTGACACAGAATTCAGAATATCTAAAAATTTGAAATTGATCCACTAGACAGCAACACAACATATATAGCTTTTAGAAGTCCAATAGGTTTTGCCCAACTTCATTGAACATTCTGAAGTTCTAGAATGCTACAAATTGGAGGAGAAGACAAAGGAAAGATTACATTAATTGATTGAGCAGGGTAGACAGATTGTTTCATCCTTAGGCCAGCTGCCTAAAATTTGTTAAGAGGGAATAAAGGTGTTTCTCGAAAAGCTTTTCATGGGAAAAGGGTGGTGGTGCTCTATATGTCAGTGCAGTTTTCCTGATATCATAAGGCTAACTATGAAGTAATGCCTTAGTAGCAACCTGATATTCTTTTCAAGACACAACTTGCCTCTTATGGGAGAGGTTCACAAGAAGCCTTTCTTTGTCCTGATCAGGCATATGCTATAGGTACAAAGTGAGTGGTGCTACGCTTGATTTTTGGGAGTGAGTATCGTCTGTTTTTCTCAGTCTTATTGTTAGAATAAAGCCTGTAAATAGATATTATAGGGATTTCTGTTATGATATTGTTTGTTACAACAGATTTGTAGGGATAACTTGTTAGGATTTGGTTTTATTAGCTTCAACCAATTTCCAAACTGTAATCATTATATATTGGAGCTTAGGAATGAAATCAGAGTAAAACATTAGATTTTCCATTGATATTCCAAGGTGTTCAATACATGAAGCTAAGGCTAAAGATAGCCTTAGTTATTGATCAAATAATATTCCCCCCTATGTGCGCAAATATCAATAATCAAATATATTCGCTAAACAATGCCGACATAGGATATTGGCCGACAAATGATAAAATATCACCTAATAAAGTGACGGCAGGAAAATAAAGTAATAAATAAACTATATGCTAACATCCCCCCTTATTACATTATTTTGCAATACAAAGTGAGTTGCGAAAGAACTCAAACTTGATGCGTGCAAGGGCCTTGGTGAAAATATCCGCAACTTGATCACTGGTGGGAATGTATTGAAGCTGAATTCTGTGCCTTGGAACCTCGTCTCGAATGAAGTGACATTGTGTATCAATGTGTTTGGTTCATTCATGATGCACTGGATTCTTGACTAGGTTCAGAACACCTTGGTTGTCGCAAAACAAGTGAATTGGAGATTTGGATGGATGACCCATACTTGTCAAGATGCGACGTAACCATATCGCCTCACACACTGCTTCTCGTGCGGCGCGATACTCTACCTCTATAGATGAGATAGCAACCACCTGTTGCTTCTTGTTGTGCCAAGAGATAGGACCGGATCCAAGATGAAAGATATATCCTGAAGTTGACTTGCGATCATCATATGATCCGGCATAGTCGGAGTCCGTGTATCCTTGCAAGAAGAATTTATCATTCTTCTTGTACTCTAGGCCATACTCAATAGTACCACGGACATAGTGAAGAACACGTTTTGCTGCTTTCCAATGAGTGGTCTTAGGCTCCTGCATGAACCTCGAAAGATAGTTGACAACAAACACAATATCTGGCCTAGTGTTTGTCAGATATATGAGACTCCCGATCAGCTGTCGATAGAGAGTACCATCTATCTGAGGTGAATCATCATACCGTGATAACTGAAGTCCTGACTCCATCGGAGTTGCCATTGGTTTGCAATCAGTCATACGGTATTTTTCTAACAATGTCTTGGCATACTTTTGTTGGGTCACCTTGATGTGATGCTTCTTTTGGTTCACTTCCAGGCCAAGACAATAGTGGAGAAGTTCGAGATCTGTCATCTCAAAATATTTGCACAAGTCACTTTTGACAGCAGCTATCAAAGATTCGGAGCTGCCTGTGATAATCAGATCATCCACATACAGTACAAGTAGCACTATTTCAGAACCTTGTTTCTTGAAATAGAGATTTGCATCTGCCGGACTTCTCTTAAATCCATGCTGCATAAGGTGATCATCCATCTTAATATACCAAGCTCTGGGAGCTTGTTTCAAACCATACAAGGATTTGACCAATTTACAAACTTTCTGTTCTTGGCCTTCCACTTCAAATCCTTCAGGTTGGGCCATATAGACCTCCTCTTTAAGATCACCATTCAGGAATGCACTCTTGACGTCCATCTGATGAACTTTCCACCCAAACTGTGCTGCCATAGCACAAAGAACTCGAATGGTTGTCATCCGAGCAGTAGGTGCAAAAGTTTCCTCGTAGTCAATGCCTTCCTTTTGCGCATAGCCCTTTGCCACAAGGCGGGCCTTATGCTTATCAATTGTTCCATCTGCCTTGTACTTGACTTTGTACACCCATTTGCAGCCAATGGGCCTCTTTCCATGCGGCAGATCAACAAGCTTCCATGTCTGATTTTTCTTCAGAGACTTATACTCTATGTCCATAGCAGCCTTCCATTGTGGCTTACCAAGGGCATCTTGTACTGTTGTGGGTTCATGCTCATCAAGTGAAGACATAAACACCCTTTCATCATCCACATCCATATCTTCAGGATCTACAGAAAGTTCCTCAAAAGATTGACAAAGTTCATCAACCTCAGTAGTCTCTGCTGCAGCTTTCTCTTGATGAGCCATACTGCGAGTACGAGGTCTATTCAGAGTCATATCTGGTGGAGTGGATATCTTTGAGTCTCTGATAGTACTTTTATACCACTTAGGAATATTTTTCTATGGAGAAGAAGGAGATCCTCCCTTCTGTGATGAAGAAGGAGACTTCTCATCCTTAGATTCCGCAAAATCTAGGTATATATCTGATGTGTTTTGTGATGTGAAAGCCTCATCAAAAACATCTTTGCTGGTATGAATCTTCTTGGTCAAGGGATCAATCAACCGATAACCCTTTGAATGCTCATCATATCCAAGAAGAACACATTGCAAGGTCTTCTCATCTAGCTTCTTCCTTTTCTCTTTGGGTATGTGCATAAAAGCTTTACATCCAAAAACACGTAGATGAGAGATGGAGGGTTTTCGACCACTCCATGCTTCCTGTGGAGTTATTCCCTTTAGGGCCTTTGTGGGTGCCCTATTCAACAAGTACACTGCTGTGGTGACAGCTTCTGCCCAAAAACGTTGCTCTAGATGGGCTCCTGTTAGCATACAATGAACCATTTCCATGATGGAATGGTTCCTTCGCTCAACAACTCCATTTTTCTGAGGAGTATAAGCAGTAGTGAGCTGTATTTTGATCCCATGTGCGGTCAAATATGCAAAAAATTCTTTAGAGGTGAACTCCCCCCTCGATCTGAGCGGAGGGTCCTGATTGAAGTCCCTGACTCCTCAACAAATTTCTTGAATTGTTGGAAGTAACTGAAAGCTTCGGATTTCAGATGAAGAAAGAACACCCACATTTTTCGTGAGTAGTCATCTACAAACAACTGAAAGTACCTCTTGCCCCCAAAACTGTTTGGGGTGAAAGGACCGCACAGATCGGTGTGAATTAACTCCAGAGGTTTCTTTGCTCGTGTAGAGCTCTTTTCAAAAGGTACTCTATGCTGCTTCCCTGCCAAGCAGTCAGAGCACACTGGCAATGTAGAGGAAAGGGAGGGAAGGCCCTTTACCATCTCATATTTACTTAGCTCAAGTAAATATCCAGAACTGAGATGCCCGTATCTCCTGTGCCAAAGTGAAGTTGCCTCCTTTGTAGAGACTGTCATGGCTACATGAGGGGTGGAGAGAGCATCCAATGCGAACAAGCCATGCTTGTATGAAGCAGTTGCAATGTTTTTACCCCTCTTGGTGATAAAGCAATGCTTCTGACCATCCTCAACATGAAAATCAACAACCATATTTTTGTCCAGGATTTGTGGGACTGACAACAAATTGTTCGCCAATCCTGGAACATAAAGGACTCTTTCAATCTGACACTTGCCATCTGGAAGGTTGACTGAAACTGTACCCTCACCCTGAACCTTGTAGGTTTTGTCATCAACAATGGTGACGGGTTTTCCTTCCTTGGCTTCATATGTCGCAAACCATGACTTGTCGCCAATCATGTGCTTACTGGCGCCAAAATCAATATACCACAGAGGATCCTTTGGCTTGGAGGTCGTGGTAGTCATGAGCACCTTGTGTGCCCACTCAAAATCTGAGTCAGATTCTTCAACAACAACATTCACCTTTGGTTGCTTGTTTTTGTTCTGGGGTTTGTTATGGCCCTTGTTCTTTGGTTGTTTATTCTTGTACCAACATCGATTGGTGTCATGGGTATCCTTATCACAAATCTTGCAATAGCGCTTCTGCTGTTGAGGTTGTTTTCCCTTATCCTTGGAAGAGGATCCTCCCTTCTGAAAATTACCTTTCTTCTTGGAGCCCTTCTTGTTGGAGTAGAGGGCGGTATTAGAAGCATCATCGTTTTGAAGTTGGACTGCCTCCTCAGTTTGAAGCAGATTGATCAACTCCACAAAGGTAACTTTTCTTTGTGAGACTTGAAGGGTAGTGATCAATGTTCTATATGAAGCTGGCAAAGCTCTGAGAATCACTGAAGTGAGGAGCTTATCCTCTACAATCTCTCCCATAGAATTCAATTTTATCTTCAACTCGGCCACACGACATAGAAAGATGTCAACTGTCTCACCATGCTTCATACTCAAATTGTGGAGTTGAGTTTGAAGGTTAAGAATGGTGGAATCATTCTTACCCTCATAAATGGTCTTAAGGGCATCCCATGCCTCCTGACCATGTTCTTTGTCAGCAATGTGAGGTTGAATTTCATCTGACACAACTAGCAAAATGAGCACTCTGGCCTTACTATATTTCTTGTCAAATTCAATCATCTCTGTAGTTGGGCGTGTTGGTTGAGTTGATGTTGCTGATGGTGAAGGACGTGTTTCCTTGCCTGAAACTATATCCCACAATTCTTCCATTTGTAGAATAGCCTTCATTTTTGTTCGCCATGGTATATAATTGGAACCTCTGAGTAACTGAGCATCTGTCATGTACTTGTGGATAGCAGCCATGATGAGGGTTCCTTATATCACCAAATGGTCCCCCTTTCTTTATACCTTTGCCAGGCCTTTATACCGAACCTCTCTATATACCCGCCCTTACGTGAGGGAGACTATAAGTACATGAGAGCAGAACGATACGTGGAACATAGGCGGTACTGAAAGGGAATCATTTTGTTTATGACACCTACCATAGAAGGTCTTTCCTCATGCGTGGGGCGTAACTTCCCCTAAACACTTTGGAAAGCACTTCGTCAGGATTTACGTCTAACAACAATAACGATTAGGGTATGAATGGAGTGAAAATAATGACAAAATGGTAAACTTATATCTCCCCGATGATTTATAGAGAACAAGCTCAGACGTCGTTGTTGCAGCTATGTTAGGCGATAGATACAGTAGCCCAAAGCATGACAACATTACCTGTAAGTGTGGGCCAGAGGTATCGTAAATACCGAACACTGCGGTGCAAATAAATTTGCACGGATGGGTTCAATTTTTGGGGACTTAATTGTGCTTGATTTTACTTAATGTTGTAGTGCAAAAATAGAAATGGAAATGTAAATGCAACATACAACATAAAGTGCCCACAAAAAATGAAATTTTAGGTGTCGGTTTCCACCGAAAATGCACCTAATTACAATGCCAAATTGCCTTTTTCAATGCTAAAAAAAAATTTTTGTTTTGCAATATGTAGGATGAAAAAATTTTAGTGCTCCAAAGGTATGTAAAAAGTTTAATTTTGAAAGCAAAAATTTTAATTTTAATGAAAAAAATTAATTTTAACTAAAAAACAATTCCTCAATTAAATTTATAAAAAATAAAATTAAGAAATTTATTTTTAATTAAAAAAATTTAATCATTAAAAAAAATGCTGATAAAAAAAAAACTTGTAAAAAAATGTTATACCTTTGGGTCCGGCGGGATTGAACCCTCGATACTTTGGCCGATAGCGCCTTAGCTTGCTGGCCTCCAACCGGTTGGGCTAGCTCGTAGGCCGGGAGAAGAGGGGAAGGTTCCCCTTCTTAGGCTCTCCCTCGGTGGCATGGCGGCAACTCTTGACAGCGGTGGTGGATCTCGCATTAGCGGCGATGTGGTGGCTCACGCGTGACACTAAGTCGTGTTCAATTTCACCAAGGAAGCGTCCAATTGAACAGAAAATTGCAACTCCGATAGAAATGGACAGTCGACGGACAACAAAATTTTTATCTGCTGCAGATCTATGCGCAGAAAGGTCCTCCACGTTAGTCAGAATCTGGAAGCACTCTCAGAGAATTGTGAAGAAATCCACGTGCACAGGTTTGGCAGAGCGCCAGTTAAGATCTGCTCTTTCACCTGCAAAATACCGGCCAAGCACTACAACGTCTATGGCACGATCGTCAGATCTGCAATTTATCGACGACTGGATTCAACTGGTTGCAGCAAATTTCACTACGTCTATGGTTGCGGCAAATTTCGCCAGATTTTGTGTCGTCTTGTTCCCTACGATGTTAGTGTACAACCACACTTGCAAAGCGCATAACCGGCATGGTCTGCACGTGGTGCGTAAGCGGCAGTTTCACTGCCTCGCGTATGCTTCAGTGCGCGTCACAGGGTGGTTCAAAACTTCCTCCTTTTATCCCACATGTGGGAAGTGGGAGGAATTTTAGTGCTTTAAAACCAAATGTGCGCAACAAAGTAAATGACCACCTCTCGGTGGTCTAGCAACGATTTTGCACAACCGCGTCCTTGTTGTCTAGGTAGTTCCCATGTCCTCCACGTGTCGCCTCCCTTAGGTCGTAGTAGGTCAGGTATCTCGTCCGGTCCCTGCATCAGTGTCTGAGTCGTCCTCGTCAGTCCCGTCGTTCACCCACGTGTCACGCATTGTCAGCGTGGATGTTGCGTTACGCAGTTCAGTTAGCACCAGGTTGCACCACGCAGTCCAGTCAGCGTCGTCTAGGTAACATCTAGGTAGCCGCCCACGTCTGCTGCATCCGGGACAAATCCTCCATGAGTCTTGTCCACGTTGTAGCGCTTAATTGGCAGGTCGGAGCTACGTCCGGGGCTATCACAGTCAGCGTCACAATCGTCTAGGGATCTGGGCCTTGGGTTTCGTGCCCAAGTTACAGGTCCAACCCTGCCTCAGGAAGCGTGCCTAGGTCAATGTAGTTAGGGCTTCAAAAAATCGAGCCTCCAACACAAAAGCTCTGATACCATGAAATCGGAGTAAAACATTAGATTTTCCATTGATATTCCAAGGTGTTAAATACATGAAGCTAAGGCTAAAGATAGCCTTAGTTATTGATCAAATAATATTCCCCCCTATGTGCGCAAATATCAATAACCAAATATATTCGCTAAACAATGCCGACATAGGATATTGGATGACAAATAAAATATCACCTAATAAAGTGACGATAGGAAAATAAAGTAATAAATAAAATATATGCTAACAAGGAAAACAAATACTACAGTCGGCATTACATTCATTATGGTATCATAGCCATGGAAGGGAGAAAGGAGTTTGTCTCACACCGTTCTTTTCAGACAAGTTATTTTTTGGTCTTTGGTAGTCAATGCCTCTGCAAATTGTAACTTTGTAGTTGGTTTTGGCGTTGCATTATCAATGGAGGTTTTCTACTGCGTTATGTTTAGATCTACTGGGTTTGACTGACAATGTTTATGTTTTGATATCTTATGCTCAATGTTTTTCTCCTCACTTGATAAAGTTGTCACTGGTGACGTTCAGAGTTTAGTTAGGCTATGATAAAGGACAACTTGAAGTTTGCCCATGTTTCCAGCTCGGGCAAACCATTGTTTGGAGGCTGCTCACATTTTCCAGCTTGGGCCAAAGCATAGCTTGGAGTTTACCCAAGTATTGAGCTTGGGTGGTGCAGAGTGCAGTGTTTGGCATTCATTGCTTTGAATCTAGTGTTCAAGGCTTTTTTGACATTTGACGTTTTATGTTTATTGTTTGGGGTTGTCATTAGTGGAAGAATGACACATTCAAACTCTAATTCTTCTAGATTCATAGAAACTGATTGGAAGAAATTACAATGTGTGGAGTCATAAGAGACAATTTGTGAGTATTGAGATTTGGCGAATATGGTTCTCGATAAGGAAACCATACCAGAAGATGATGTTGATAACTTCAACAAGCGACATAAAGAAGCTGTGATGCTTCTCAACTTCTATATTTTAGACGATTTGATTATTTGATTACTAAGGTTCATAATGAGAATGATGTTGGAACATTGTGGGCAAAGTTGTAGAATAAGTATTAGACATTTGAAGTAGGACATGCTTTGTTTTTAAAGGATCTTCTCTATTCTCTATTCCTCTCAGTTGTAGGAAGGAGGGTCTATTTTTGAGTACCTCATGCATCTAAAGATCAATTGACTGCTTTTTAGAAGATACTCAATGATGAGGACATGGTTGAAATTGTTTTGCAAGGTTTGCCTCTATATTATGTGTCTTTGCATTTGCTTGCTGAAATTTAAACACTTGATTTTGAAAAGATGTCTTCTTTACTTTTACAAAAAGAGAGGAGACAGACACAAATGGGAGTATCAACCTCAGAGAGTATAGAGAGTGCATTTATTGCTATAGCCAAACACAAAGACAATCAAAATGCCAAGCCCTCATCATTTGCTTACAAGAAAGGTAAAATTTCTAATGTGAAACAATCCCAAGTTATTTGTTTTTATTGTAGGAAACCTAGCCATTTCAAACACGATTGCAGTAAGTTGAAGAATAACCAAAGTCAGCATGAGACAAAATAAGTAAATGTTGTTTAGAGAGAAGATTAGAAAAAGAAGTTTGCTTTTGTAACAACTCAAAGTTCATCTAGTCATTCTACTGAGTGGTACTTTGACTCTGCAGCATCTAGACATTATATATGTCAGAAAGACTAATATGTTAATTTCATTGAAGATTTAATTAAGAATAAGTTTGTTTCACTTGGTGATGGTAGATCATAGTTTGTTGAAGTGTGTTGTAATGTTAGTGTGACATTGAACAACAATGTCACATGCACCTTTAAGAATGTTGAGTATGTTCTTGATATAAACTAGATTTTTTTGGTCCATTAATGAAATCACCAGGAATTCTCAACTTGTTGTGCATTTTAATAAGCTCATTGCTCCTAGTATATGTGAGAAGGAATTATATAATTTTGTTGATGTCAAGTCTGCTAATTCATTTTTCTTGGCAGTTGAAGACAACAGTTTTGTTCTTTGGAATCAAATGTTTGGTCACCTCAATTATGAGTATTTATCAATTCTTAGTACTTACTAACATGGTTTATGGATTGACATCCATTTAGGAGCATCAACATTTGTGTGCAGGATGTCAACTTGGAAAACAGAGTATTAGAAAAGAAACCGAACACACAAAGAAACCAAGAACACAAAGAACTTGAAAGAGGGAATGCTTATTTCATGATAAAATGAAGAGAGCACATGTCCTTTTATAGTAAAGGAATGACATAAACCCTAAAATGACTTAAATATACTTTAAGTCATTAATACAACACTAAAGCATGAATTAGACTAAGTCAACAAGTGACTTTATTAATATGCCTAAGTCTATAGTCTAGATGACCATTATGAACTAAATAACTCTAACATCCTCCCTTAATGGTCATTCTAGAAACCACACCAAGTTTGTCTCTGAATTTTACAAATTTATCTGGGCCAAGAGACTTGGTGAAAATGTCTGCAGTCTGGTCCTGAGTTGGGCAATATTTCAGCTCAACTTCTCCATCTTCTACAAGTTGTTGAATGAAATGACAATGCACATCAATATGTTTTGTTCGCTCATGGAAGACGGGGTTCTTTGCCAGCTTGAGAACTCCCTGGTTATCACAAAGAAGTACTGTGGGCTCATCTTGATGGACTTGCAAATCTGCAAGCATTCTTCTAAGCCAAACTGCTTCACATGCCCCTTTTACTGCTGCTCTGTATTCTGCTTCTGTAGAGGAAAGTGAAACTGCATGTTGTTTCTTGCTGATCCAAGAAACTGCCCCTGTGCCAAGGCTGAACACATAACCTGTTGTAGACTTCCTGTCATCCATGGATCCTGCCCAATCCGAGTCTGAATAGCCACACAACTGAGGCTCCTTGCTTTTCCCATATAGAATGCCAAAGTCCAATGTTCCCTTTACATACCGTAGCACCCTCTTTGCTGCTGTCCAGTGTTCTGTTTTTGGAGCTTGCATAAATCGGGAGATATAGCTGACTGCATAGCTCAAGTCAGGTCTAGTGGCGGTAAGATAGATCAAGCTGCCCACTAGTTGCCTGTAGACTGATTCATTGACTGCCTTTGAATCAGTCTTGGCTGAAAGTTTCAGCCCTTTCTCCATAGGTGTAGATGAGATTTTACAATCTGCCATCCTGAACTTGTCTAACAAACTTTTGGCATATTTTGTTTGTGAAACAAAAATATGATAATCTGTTTGCCAAACTTCTACACCTAAGCAATAATGTAGAAGGCCTAAATCTGTCATGTCAAAGGCTAAACATAACTTTGATTTTACCTTTGCAATTGCTCCTGCCTTGCTACCGGTGATGATGATGTCATCAACATATATCACTAGAATCACCACATCACCATTCTCGCCTTTGATGTAGAGATTGGGGTCAGAAGGACACCTTCTGAATCCTTGTTCTCCCAAATACCTATCAATTTTGATGTACCATGCCCTGGGAGCCTGCTTCAGCCCATAAAGAGCTTTCTTCAATCTGCATACCAAATGTTCCTTCCTTGGAACCTGAAATCCCTATGGTTGGTACATGTATACTTCTTCCTCTAAATCACCATTGAGGAAGGCACTCTTCACATCCATTTGATGTAGTTTCCAGCCAAACTGTGCTGCCATGGCTAGAACCAAGCGGATTGTACCCATTTTTGCAGTAGGAGCAAATGTCTCCTCATAGTCAATCCCTTCCTTTTGAGCAAAGCCCTTTGCAACCAGCCTTGCTTTATGCTTGTCAAGCATCCCATCTGCCTTATACTTGACTTTATAGACCCATTTGCAGCCAATGGGTTTCTTCCTTGGAGGTAGCTCTGTGAGAGCCCATGTTTGATTCTTTATCAAAGTCTCATGTTCGGCTTGCATAGCCTCTTCCCATTCTGGGCTGCCTTTGGCTTCTTCATAATCCTGAGGCTCAAAAGAGTTTTGAAGGTTAGCCATCAAAGCATAATTCATTGTACTAGATGCCTTACCTCTTTTTGGTCTACCTTCCTGACTTATACCAGCCAGCTCATCCCAATGAGCATCATCATTATAATTCACTGAACCAGATGCCCTATCTCTTTTTGGTCTACCTTCCTGGCTCATATCAGGTAGCTCATCCCAGTGAGCATCATTATAGGTGTTGTACCACCACTTTGGTCTTTTCTTTCTCTCCTGTGGCTGCAAAACATCGCTGGTTTCCTGCTGATTTGAACTATTTCTAGCATCTTCTTGGCTGGAAAATTCATGGGAGTCATGCTGAGAGGTGATTCCTACCTCTTGTTGACTTGCCCCATCCATTAAACCTGTTTTTCTAGCCATATCCTCTTCATTTTCAGCAACTTTCAGATCTGATTTCTTTTGGAACAGCCCTGCATTTTCATCAACTACCACATCATGGCTAAGACATGCTGTGTTAGTCTTAACATCAACCAACCTATAAGCTTTATGGTTGTCACTGTACCCTGTGAGCATCATTTTCTGGCATTTTGCATCAAGTTTGGTTCGTTTTTCTTTAGGAACCCATGCATATACTACTGAACCAAAAACTTTGAGATGACTTACTTGAGGTTTTTGTCCAGACCATGCTTCTTCTGGAGTCTTCTTGTGTACCGCTTTTGTTGGAGACCAGTTGAGAAGATACACTGATGTGTGTACTGCTTCTGCCCAATACTTGTAAGGAACAAACTTGTTTTCTAACATACACCTAGCCATCTCCACAATGGTACGATTTCGCCTCTCTACCACTCCATTTTGTTGTGGAGTGTAGGGTGTGGTATATTGCCTTTGAATGCCTTCTTGAGTACAAAAATAAAGAAAATCCTTAGAGCAGAATTCTCCACCATTATCAGATCGGAGGACTTTAATGCTCTTCCTAGATTGGTTTTCTACCAAAGCCTTGAACTTCTTGAACTCATTAAACACATCTGATTTCAACTTCAAAAAATACACCCACATCTTCCTGGAAAAGTCATCTACAAACAACAAAAAATACCTGGCACCAGAGAATGATGTTGTCTTCATAGGCCCACAAATGTCAGCATGGATCAATTGAAGAACTTCCTTAGCTCTCCTACCAGCCTTGACATGCTCCACAAATTCCTTGTTGATTCTGTATATCTGGAAGGCCATCAACCAAACTTTCTTTAGCCATATAAGAAAGAGATCTCAAATTCAAATGCCCATACCTTTGATGCCAAAGCTCACTACTATTTTGACCACTCTTGGCCATCAAAGCATACTCTTTCACCTCCCTTGCATCAACCAACCTGAAAATCCCATGCTCTTCAATACCAAGAGCGATTGTCTTCTTACTGACCTTATCCACAAAGTAGCATTTGTGATTGCTGAAAATCACATGTAAGTGGGGGTTGTGCTTCATAATTTCACTAACAAAAAGTAGATTCTTATCCATTCTTGGAACATAGTGAACATTAAGAAATACCATCTTTTTACTTGATAGGATTATCTGCACATTACCTTTGCCTTCTACCCTGTATTCCTCCCCACCACCAAACACCACAAAGTCATTAGAAGATTCATTAGCAGCATAACTAATATACCAATCTCTCCTATTGGTAAAATGACGAGATGCACCCGAATCTATATACCAAGCAGATGTTTTCACATTGTTTGCTTTATCATGTGCCATAAACACAAAGAGGTCTTCCTCTTCCTTATGTTCTGCAACATTGGCCTGCTTCTTTGGCCCTTGGTTATTCTTCTCATCATATAACCTTTTCCTGCAAAACTTTTTCTTATGGCCCATTTTTCCACAATAATGACACTTAAAAGTCTTGTGATTACCTGAAGCATCTGTCTTGCTGCCCTCATGATTCTTAGCAAACTTGCCTTTGCCCTTGAAGTTGGCTGACAAAGCCATTTTTGAACCCTCATTCCCACTGCTACTTCCAAATTGCTTTTTCCACCTATCTTGCTGCAAGAGCTTGGTGCTCAAATCCTCAAACTTCAAGTCAACATCAGTAGAAGTAATATTTAGGGTTTCAATAAAATGCTCAAATGAAGCTGGTAAACTCTTGAGAGTGATTACCACCATGTCTTCTTCTTCCATTTTCTGCCCAATGGCATTCAACTGTTCTCTAAGGTCTTTTATCTTCAGCAAATGATCTTGTAAAGACTCACTTTCATCCATTTTGCTTGAAAACAATAAATTTTTAAGGAAGAAGGCTCTACCTTTATCTGAAGTTTCATGTAAATCCTTCAATCGCTTCCAAATAGTTGTAACATGTAACAAGGGAAGCTTTCATCAGTCATTGATGTTAGTAAAAACTTCAGATTTTATACCTGCAAGTAGAAAACACAATAACAGAGAACAAAACAGCAACACAAGTAACACAGAGATTTTACGTGGAAACCTGCAATGTGCAGGAAAAACCACGGGGCAATGGCAACTTCTTCTTTTTATTGATTTCAACAAACTTTACATTCTCAACTACATACACATGCAAGGGATCATTCCCCTTTTATAGAGCAGAAAAGGAAGACACCGAAACTGTTCGTTTCCTCTCCCAAAGGAAGCCTCCGAAAAACTGTTCGTTTCCACTCCCAAGGAAAAGCATCTGAAACTGTTCGTCTTCCGCATCTAGACGTCTGTCCCAGACATTTGCTGCCTAGACGTCTAGCAGCCTAGACATCTAGCCTAGACGTCTGCTGCCTAGACGTCTAGCAGCCAGACGTCTAGCCTAGACGTCTAGCAGCCTAGATGTCTGCTGACTAAAACTTCTGGATAGTGACTTCACCTCCTAACATTCTCCCACTTGAAGTCAGTATACAGGAATTCTTTTACCAATGTTTTTCATCCAGTGCCAATTGCCCAATGCTGCCCTTGTTACATTTTCAGCAAGCCCAGAGAAGTTCTGCACCACTCAAACTTCTCTGTCTTGACCGACTTTGTAAGCATATCTGCAGGATTCACTTCAATGTCGATTTTCTGCAACAGGATCCTACCTTCTTCCACCACATTTCTTATAAAGTGGTACTTGACATCAATGTGTTTCGTGCGATCATGGAATGTTGGGTTCTTCACTAGCTGAATAGCACTTTGGCTATCACAATGCAACGTAATTTTCTCTTGCATTACCTTGAAGTCACCCAACAGTCGCTCTAGCCAAATTGCCTCTTTGCTGGCCTGAGTCGCTGCAATATATTCTGCTTCAGTGGTTGATAAAGCCACCACAGACTGCAACTTAGAAGCCCAACTCACAGCTCCACCAACAAGAGTGAAAGTATATCCTGTAGTGGACTTTCTCCCATCTCTATCTCCACCATAATCAGAATCCACAAAACCTTTAACTTGCAAACTTTCTGATCCATAGTAAATAGCAGCATCTGAAGTGCCTCTTAAATATCTAAATATCCACTTCACCGCATTCCAATGCTCCTTACCAGGATTTGCCATGTACCGGCTGACTACTCCCATTGCTTGGGCAATATCCGGTCTGGTGCTCACCATGGCATACATGAGGCTTCCTACTGCTGATGAATACGGTACACGAGACATGCTTGTCTTCTCTGCTTCTGTTCTAGGACACTGGTTGGAAGACAATTTTAAGTGTGAAAGAAGTGGGGTACTAACTGGTTTTGCATTCTGCATATTGAAGCGCTGCAGAATCTTTTCTATATATGACTTTTGACTTAACCAGATCTTTCTTCCTTTTCTGTCCCTGTGTATCTTCATCCCTAAAATTTGGTTTGCTGCTCCTAAATCCTTCATTTCAAATGTCCTAGCCAATTGAGCCTTAAGATCAATGATTTTCTTCATGTTGGGGCCTACAACCAACATATCATCAACATACAACAACAAAATAATAAAACTGCCATCATCAAACCTCTTATAGTATCCACAATGGTCAGCTTCACTCCTCCTGAAACCTTGGCTCTTCATGAAGGTGTCAAATTTTCTGTACCACATCCTTGGCGCTTGTTTCAACCCATACAGAGATTTCTTCAGTCTGCAAACCAAATGCTCTTTGCCTCTTTCTTCATAGCCCTCAGGCTGATCCATATAAATCTCCTCCTCGAGATCACCATGCAGGAAAGCAGTCTTTACATCAAGCTGCTCCAGTTCTAAATCTTGTGTTGCTACAAGTGCAAGTAAAACTCTAATAGTAGTCATCTTCACAACTGGAGAGAAAATTTCATTAAAGTCTATACCTGACTTTTGCACATAGCCTTTTGCCACCAAGCGAGCTTTATAGCGTTCCAACAACCCATCGTTGTTCTTCTTTACTTTGTAAACCCACTTGTTTCCAACAACCTTTCTTCCAGGTGGGAGATCCACAAGTTCCCACGTTTTATTCTTGCGAAGTGCCTCGATTTCCTCCTCCATGGATTTCCTCCACTTTTCTGCATTCTCAGACTCTCTAGCTTCCTGAAATGAACTAGGCTCACCATCATCAGTTAACAAAGCAAAAGAGGACTGATAAACTTGAGAATACCTTTCCGGACACTTTTGTGGACGTGTAGATCTTCTAACCCAATGATCTGTTGATTGTGGCTCTTGGTCTTGTGACCGTTGTGGCTGCTCTACTTGTTGTTCTTCTTGTTGTTCTGCATGCTGATCAAAAACTTCAGCATGCTGATTTTCATATTCATCTTCATTCATATCTACTTCAACTGGTACAACATTAGGAGTTTGTTGTACCTCCTTCCTTTGCATGGATTTTTCATCAACAATAACATCCCGGCTAATAATTACCTTGTGGGCAGTAGGATCCCACAGTCTATACCCCTTCATTGTATCTCCATAGCCGAGAAAAACACATTTGCTTGACTTTGGGTCAAGTTTGGACCTTTTTTCTTTAGGTACATGGGCAAATGCATCACAGCCAAAGGTACGCAAATGAGAGTAATCAACTGGCTTACAACACCAAACCTCCTCCGGAATCTGTCCATCCAACGCAGTTGTAGGTGACCTGTTAATAAGATAAACAATTGTATTAACAGCCTCTGCCCATAACTTTTTATCCAACATGGATGCGTTGAGCATGCTTCTTGCACGTTCCATGATTGTGCGATTCATCCGCTCAACCACACCATTTTGTTGTGGAGTATATGGTACAGTCTTCTGGTGCTTAATACCTTCCTGCGTACAAAATTTATCAAATTCCTTGGAGCAATATTCACCCCCATTATCTGACCTGAGACATAAAATCGACTTGCCCAAACTCTTCTCTACCCGTGCTTTGAACTCTTTAAATTTCTGCAAAGCTTCCGACTTCTTCTTCAGAAAATAAACCCACACTCTCCTAGAATAATCATCTATAAAAGTCAGAAAATAGATGGCACCATTTAAGGATTGAGTGGGGACTGGTCCAAATATATCCGAATGTATAAGTTGCAGAAAATCAGAACTCTTACCAGGGCTTGCAGTAAACCGAACCCTCTTTTGTTTACCAAAAATACAGTGCTCACACAAGTCTAAATTACAAGACTTAATCCCAGAAAGCATACCTCTGTCATGCAGAATTTTCAGACCTTTTTCACTCATATGGCCTAGGCGTTGATGCCATAGCATTACTGCATCCTGAACATAAGTTGTTGTTGTTGCATGGTTTGTCACCGTATCACCGCATAAACGATATAGGGTCCCATAAGATTCTCCCTTTGCTACTACAAGAGCTCCTCTGGTAATTTTGCAGTAGTTGTTACCGAAAGTGACAGAATACCCTAGCTTATCCATCATCTTGATTGAGAGCAAATTCTTCCGCAAATCGGGCACATGTCGCACATCACATAACATCCTTTCTCTACCATCGTCCAACCTGATCCTTATGTCCCCTCTTCCCACAATTTCTAAAGGATGATCATCACCCAAGTAGACCATTCCACCATAGTATGGCTGATATTTGTCAAACCAGTCTCTGTGGGGAGACATGTGGAAAGATGCACTTGAGTCCAAAACCTAGGTATATAAAACAGATCTGTTATTACTGATACAGAAAGCTTCACATGTTGCCGTCTCTCCTGAATCTGTTGTACTGGCCTCAGCTGATGGCTGAATTTGCTTTTCACCATTTTTTAATTGCCAACAGTCCTTCTTTGAGTGCCCTGGCTTCCCACAATGCCAACACTTCCCTTTCTTCTTACGTCCTTTAGACTTAGATCTGGACTGTGATCTACCTTGTTTACTCCTCTCGAAAGATCGACCTCTCACAGATAGGGCTTCATTGGTTGAGGGTTCCAGAGACGTTTTTCGCCTCAACTCTTCTGCCAACAAAGCGGCTACCACATCATCAAATTTTAGAGTTCCTGATGATGCATTACTGATGGTCATCACCATATGATCCCAGGTGTCCGGGAGGGAACAAAGTAGGGTGATAGCTCTGTCCTCATCCTCCATCTTCACATTAATTGAAACCAGTTTACTGATAAGAGTATTAAACTCATTCAAATGATCTGCCACGGATGAACTTTCCTTCATCCTCAAGCTATAAAGTTGTTTTTTCAGAAAAACCTTGTTTGTTGCTGATTTTGTCTCATACAACTTTTCAAGCTTTTGCCAAAGGGCTTCCGCGGTCTTCTCTTCAGCTACATTGAACAAGACAGAGTCTGCTAGGCAGAGACGGATTGTAGAGACCGCCTTCCTGTCCAGCGTTGCCCACTCCTCATCTTTCATGCTGCTTGGTTTACTCGCGACCCCTTTCAAGGCTAGAGCTTGGTCATTCTGAACCAGCAAATCCTCCACCTTCATCTTCCATAGAGCGAAGTTCCTGCCATCAAATTTCTCAATCTCGAACTTGGTTACACCTCCTGTCATTGTTTCAGCTCCCACTCGCACAAAACCTTAGGCTCTGATACCAGATGTTAGTAAAAACTTCAGATTTTATACCTGCAAGTAGAAAACACAATAACAGAGAACAAAACAACAACACAAGTAACACAGAGATTTTACGTGGAAACCTGCAATGTGCAGGAAAACCACGGGGCAATGGCAACTTCTTCTTTTTATTGATTTCAGCAAACTTTACATTCATGCTACATACACATGCAAGGGATCATTCCCCTTTTATAGAGCAGAAAAGGAAGACACCGAAAACTGTTCGTTTCCTCTCCCAAAGGAAGCCTCCGAAAAACTGTTCGTTTCCACTCCCAAGGAAAAGCATCTGAAACTGTTCGTCTTCCGCATCCTAGACGTCTGTCCCAGACGTCTGCTGCCTAGACGTCTAGCCAAGACGTCTAGCAACCCAGACGTCTAACCTAGACGTCTGCTGCCTAGATGTCTAGCAGCCCAGACGTCTGACCTAGACGTCTGCTGCCTAGACGTCTAGCAGCCCAGACGTTTGGCCTAGACGTCTAGCAGCAGCCTCTGCTGCCTAAAATTTGCCAACTAAACTTTTGGATAGTGACTTTACCTCCTAACAATTGAAAGCTTTATTAGCATCACAACTTCTATATTCCGCTCATCAAATATGGTTTGATAATTTCCAACTGTTGTTGGTTATGTTGCCCAACACAAGCTGATCCAAACACCTATACTAAAAAATGACCAACATACGCTGTTTCCAAGTACTATAATTCTTCCTGGAAAATTTTTGGTTACCCTCTACTATAATGTTAGACAAACTAACCATTAGAGTACAAAAAATTCAGCCTATATGCCGCTGAAAATAAAATCTGTAGTTGAAATATAGACTTACAACCACGAAAACCCGTTTTTTGTCCTTCAAACTAAAGATTATAGAGATAGCAAAAATATTCTTATTGGAAAATTGATAAATCTACTGAAAAATGCACAGATCTGCTTCAGAACTACTGAAAAACTCTTAAATCTACTGAAAAACACTAAAATTTGCTTTAGATTTAGGTGAAAAATGTTGAGATTTGCTTTAGGTTTAGCTAAAAAACTCTCAAATCTGCAAAACAACGCTTAGATCTACTTCAAATCTAGCTAAAAAACTCTCAGATCTGCTTCATATCTAACTGAAAATCTCGTAGATTTGCTGAAAAACGCTCAAATCTGTTTCAGATCTAGCTAAAAAACTCAGATTGACTGAAAATAAGCTTAGATTTGCTTCAAATCTGTTGAAAAAGATAGTAGAGAAATATGTTCTTTCATCCCCTATTTTTATTTTTTTATTTTTTAGAAAACTAGACCTATCTTAAAATCAGGCAAAAAGAACTTAACCCATATTTTAAAACCATAAATATGAACCTAGCATTTTTTCTCTTTTTTTAAAATAAAAACCTAGTTTAGAAAACCTAAAAACAAATTATACTTAGTGTTCTTTGTTTGAAGGGCCTTTCGGTTTCTCGGTGTATCGCATAGTTGAGAAAATCGGAATCGGACGGGATCGACATGGAAGAGAATTGGGAAAAATCGGGAATCGGGAACAAAATCAGCAAAAAATCGGCATTTTTTCATTGAAAAAACCGAAGAAAATACAAATTGTCATTGAAAAAAAGCTTTTTTATGCATAGCAGAATTTTTCGGGAAAAAATCGGCAAAAATCAACAAAAAATCGGCTATCCTGTGAATCGGGGAAAATCGGATCGAATCAGGATTTTTTGCAGATTTTCTCAGCTATGGTGTGTCGAAAAGTAGTACCTCGTCCATCACTGATCTATGCAGTCCCTAGGCCTTCACTTGCTTCAACTTCCCCTCATTGTGGCTCTCATACCATATTACAAAAAAAACGTAACTCACAAAGAAATCAAAAACACAAAAGAACTTGAAAGAGAGAATAATTATTGGATGATAAAATGAAGAGAGCACATACCATTTATAGTAAAGGAATGACATAACCCTAGGTGCATAAACCCTAAAATGACTTGAATATACTTTGAGTCATTGGTGCAACACGAAAGCATGAATTAGACAAAGTCAACAAGTGACTTTATGCCTAAGTCTATAGTCTAGATGACCATTATGAACTAAATAACTCTAACATAGAGTCACAAACCATTTGAGACGGTTAAGTCTTGGTATGAACAAGGTGTTTTACATGTAATGCATATTGATTTTTCTGGTCCAATGAATACACCTTCGATTTGGGTGCAAAATATATTTTGATGATGGTTGATTATTCAAGGAAGTTGTGGGTATACTTCCTCAAGTATAAGTTCGAATGTTTTTCATACTTTCAAACTTTTAAGGGCCTTGTAGAGAAATAATTTAAACAACAAATTAGGGTCTTCAGGTTAGATAATAGATGTGAATTTACTTCAAAACAATTTCAAGATTTTGCAAGCATGGGATATACATAGGCAGTATACAACTCCTTACACTTCCCAACAAAATGTAGTAGAGAGGAGGAACAAGATAATCATGGAGATGGCCAGATGCATGGTGCATAGCTGAAATATACCATATTGTTACTAGATAAAAGCAGTAAATATTGTAGTTTTCATTCTCAATAGGTGTCCATGTAAAGTTGTGCAAAATGTTACTTCTGAAGAAGCATGGTTTGAAAGAAAACATTTAGTTAGTCATTTCTGTATTTGTGGTTGTGTTGCTTTTGTATTATTTTTTAAGGAGAAAGAAGTAAGCTAGGTAAAAAAAGCAAGTTCATGTTTGTCAACCATAGTGAATAATTTAAGGCATACAGATTGTTTGATGCCTGTATTAACAAGAATATAACTAGCAGAGATATTATTATGCATGAGGAGAATCCTCTCTTCTTAGATGATGGTAAATGTATTGAGATTTTTGTATGTTGATAGAATAGGTATTGAAGTTCACTTGGATTGAGATACGTCATAGATTGATGATGAAAAGAAATATGTGAAGACTCAGCCACATTGGTGTGTTGAAAATCCACTTTGGGATGACCTTGGAGAATCGAGCTTAGCAAAGGTACATCCAAGTGAAGTTCGCCAACAACAAGAGACACGTCAATGACCAAAATGGTATACACAAAAAATGAAATATGTCAAGGAGGATGAGAAAGCGATATCTGGGTGATCTAGGTGAGTTGGAAAAGATCCTAGACAAGTGAATAAGAAGGCAAATTTTGCTTTAGTTTCAAAGGTTGTTGAACCTAGTAGATATGAAGAGGCCAGAGGTAAACTAGATTGAGAAGCTGCCATGAATGCAAAATATGACTCTTTGATGAAGAATAAAACATGGGAATTGTGTGAATTATGTCATGGAAAGAAACCCATTGGTTGTAAATGGGTTTACAAGGTAAAATGTAAGTCAAATGGTTCAATTAATAAATTCAAAGCCTGTCTTGTTGCTAAAGGATATGCACAATCAAAAGGTTAGACTATGGAGAGACATTTGCTCCATCTACAAAGATGGTAGCTATTAAATTAGTTCTCTCCATTATAGCACAATTTGGTTGGCAGGTATAATAGATAGGTGTTAAGAGTACCTTCCTAAATGGAGAATTGGAAGAGGTCTACATGGTGCAATCACAAGTGTTTTAAATACCATAGTTACGGAAGTTTTTCAAAAACTCGCCAATTTTGCGCCCAACCCTCCTGAGTTTTTTTGACTTGGTTCGGCAAGTTTTTCTAGACTCACCGAGTTTTTTGGACTCGCAAGTCCGAGAAAAGATTCGAATGCAGCGGTAAAAGCACCAAAAACAATATAATTTTTTTTTTGGATAAATTGGCCTCATTTTTACTGTTTCCACTTGCAGAGAGAATAGAGAGAATGTGAAATCAGACCCAAAAAAACACTCATTTGCATTCTAAACTCAAATTGTTTCTAGTTTTTGAGAATCTAACAATCACTTGGCAGTTACATTTGAGGTAAAAAAACAAGAACCAAAAGGAAGGCTAATGCCACAAGGCCCACTTGATTACAAAGGACCAAAGACAAAAGGAAAAGAAAAATTAGTCAGCAAAGTACAAGGATAAGGTCAAAGAAGATCAACAATGGAAGTTGAGACCAAAAGGGTAGACAACATTAAGAAGAATCTAAACCAATCTTGTATTGAATTCCATGGCAATTTGTCCCACGCCATGCAAAGTGTAACACTTTCAATAATCAAGAGCAAAATTTCTTTGCACTTTCCTATAATAAACATTCTCTAAAACATTCATCTAATCACTGGGTGTAAGAACAAACAATGCTTCCAAAATTCTAACCAACATTGGAAAAAATTACCATGTTTGAGGCAACTCAAAGGCATCAAGAGTTAGACACGAAATATTGGAACAGTATAATGCTTGGGCCCTCTCACAATCTTAGTGAGATTCATAAGATGCACATAAAATAGCAAGAGGCCATTTGAAGAAGCACAAAATGTCCTTGAGGTTTCTTTCTAAGGAAGACAAGTTACATTGAAGGCCATTTGAAGAAGCACAAAATGTCCTTGAGGTGCTCCAAGACTGAATCTAACAGCCACCCAACAGTTACATTGATGTGTGTTTTGTCATTTTCATGTGTAGTTTAATGTTGAATCACTGACAATATTAATTTTGGATTTGTATAATGTTAATTAATTGTGATATGCATGAAAACACTTTTTTCCAATGAAAATTTGCATTTTCTTTCCTTTCTTTTTGGCCAAGTTTTTGCCAAGTCAAAATCTGAGTCTAAAATTGGCCTTACCAAGTCTACGCCAAGTCTAAGTCCGAGTCCAAAATTGGCCTTGTCAAGTCTACACCAAGTCCGAGTTTCTCTACTTTGTTAGGTACCAAGAAAAGAACATTTGGTTGATGAGTGATTAAGTCCATATATAGACTTAAGTAGGTTCCCCGACCTTGTTATGTCAAAATTGATCAACATCTTTGAGATTTAGGATTCAGTACAAATAATGATATTGTCATTCTCATTGTGCATGTTGACAACCTTGTTATTACTTATAGTGGAGCCCACCTAATTCAACAAGTAAAATCTAATTTTTGTTTAGTTTTTGATATGACAGATTTAGGGCTTCTTCATTACTGCCCAGGTGTAGAATCTCGGCAACTTGATCATACTATTTTTATATCACAAAGCAAGTCTGCCAAAACATGCTGGAAAGATTTTGGATGACAGATTGTAATCCGATATATACACCTTTGGAAGGTGGGATGGAATTGTCATCCTACTTTGATTCATCTCTAGTCAATGAGTTAGTATATCGTTGGGGCAACTTGATTTATCTTATGACCACTTGACTAGATTTATATTTTGCAATGAGTTTTTTGTCTTGTTTCATGTCAAATCCTTGAAGATATCATTGGCAAGCTACAAAACGTATTCTCAAATATATCAAGGTACCCTTGACTTTGGTATACTATACCAACAATTTAATAATTTTTAGCTGGTTGGATACACTAATGCAGACTGGGCAAGACAATTGATGATACTATTGGCTATATGGATTTTTTGAAAAAATGAAAAATATATTATATTTATAGAAACTGTATTACAAAGTAAAATGAGCTTGACAGGAAATACGGGAGAAAAAAATCCTCCACCAATCCCTCCTGGCTCAAAAATTACCCATCCCTCTATCTTCATGTTGTTTCACTCCATGGCCTAACTGTGATAGATTCATTAGAATCACTAGCTGCTCTTCCTATTCTGCTATCTGTTTGTACCACCTCTCGCATCCCTTGGATTCTTTGGTACCAGCTTATCTGATCTTCCATCTGAGAGTCCACATATTGCCCTTCCTCCAGTTCTTTTCCCCATTTTGCTAAATAATCTGCCACCCTATTTCCCTCTCGCTTGATATGTGTAATAAAAACATCTTGAAAAACCTTCCAAATATTTTGAACTGCTTCCACCTTCCTTCTCTCCCCAATTCCCAACACCTGAAAGGGTCTTATAGGATCCAAGATTCCAGCCCATATCTGAGAGTCTGTCTCTATCCATAGCTTATGTAAATGTAGATTTGCAGCTATCATTGATGCTGACAAGATCACCTGTCCTTCTGCTTCATTATTTGTTGTCTCCCCCATACCTTCTGCTCTCCAGTACACCTGTTCTCCTTTCCAATTTCGTATGATAATGCCAAAACCAGCTTTTCCAGGGTTTTTAGTAGAAGCCCCATCTGTGTTTGCCTTCACCCACTCTCTGGGAGGAGGTCTCCACTCTATGTTATTTGAGGAGATCTCACCTGCGCATCCAACCCTTAATTGTTTTTCTTTTATAGTTATTCCAAAGCTCCGTAAAATAGTCACTTCCTCCATTTCTATGTTTGTTTCCTCCTGTAATCTAATAGATAATGTTTCCATTACCTTACTCATAATCCTCTCCCATACTTGCTCCCTTGTTCTGTGCTCTGATCTAAATATGTGTGCATTTCGTTCTAGCCATAACTGCCACCATATGAAGCTAGGCCCCAACTTCCATGCCATTTTCATTGTTTTAGTCTTAAAGTTGCATTATTTCCATTTCTCATAAAAGCTTTCCTGGCTCTCAAAAATTTCCCAATGTTGTCTCATCTGCCTCCACCAACTGATCCATATATCTTTAGCAAAAGAACACCCAAAAAAGAGGTGATTCAAGGTCTCCTCTGCTTTTCCACACATAACACATTTGGAAGGCCCGTAGAAACCTCTTTTTCTCAGATTATCAAATGTCAAGCACTTTCTATGGTTAATCAACCATGAGAAAATGTTAATTTTTGGCCATCCTTCCTTTTGCTAGACAAATATCCATGGAAGTGGTGTTGGGGTAATCTCATATCCACAAACTACCTTGTATCCCTCCTTTGCCTTATAGATTCCCAACTTGCTTCCTCCCCATCCAAGCATATCCCTCGTAGAACCATCCTGAATTGGGTGTCTTTGGAGATGTCTCCATAGTTTTTCGGTTAGTTCCTCTGTCCCCCTCACTGGCCATTCTCGGGGATGTTTCCATTGTAGTAAGTCTGGCACATGTTGATTCCATGATTTCATATAGGAAGAGGCTTTCCACCACCCTACCTTTTGGAGCTCTACTTTCCAACTCTCCATCTCTAGGAATGTCTAAATAATTGGTTGAGATTGATTCCATGAATCCTCCCAAAATAGGGCTTCCTTTCCATCCCCTAACTACCAATATAGGTATGGCTTTATTAACTCTTAGCCTACTTCCATTGTTCTCCATACTATAGATCCCTCTCCTTCCACTCTGTGTCTTGGGATGTCTTTCTCAACCACTCTTGGGTAATATTTAGCTTGTAATAGTCTACTCCATAAGCCCCCAGTAGTTGTAATCCATCTCCAATATAACTTCCCTGCTAGTGCCTTGCTGCTTTGGGATGTTGATCTTATCCCCAATCCTCCTTGTTTTTTTGGTTGACATATCTTCTCCCACCCAACTAGTGCTAATTTTTGTTCTTCCCTTGCACCTGACCACAAAAACTTTCTTGTGTGTTTATCAATATCTTTCAAAATTTTCTTTGGAGCCTGAAGTATGGAAAATTTATAAACTGGGAGAGCTTGTAGCACAACTTTAATCATTGTAAGCCTTCCTCCCAAGCTTAGCCATTTGTGTGTCTAGTTGCTCAACTTAGCTTGAAGTTTGTCAATCAACCCTTTCCACTCCTTGCTTTTTATTTTCTTTGCAGATAGAGGTACTCCTAAATATTGTATGGGTAAAGGAGTTTCCATGAAGTTCAAAAATTGTATAATTTTATCTCTCACCCTCTTCGTTGTATTGAAAAAAACTATTTGAGATTTTTTCCATTAAAAGTTTGCCCTGTAGCTTGAGTATACCCATCTAAAATTTCTTTTATGTTTCTTGCTACTAGGAGATTGGCTTGACTAATAAGAGTTGTATCATCCACAAACTGGAGGTGATTTATCTCAATCTGAGAACTAATTTTCAGACCCCTTAGCCTCCCCTCTTGTCTCCCTTTTTTTAATAGTCTCCCTAGACCCTCTACATAAAGGATAAAAAGGTAAGGGGAAAGAGGGTCCCCTTGCCTCAACCCCCTTCCTACTGTGAACATGGGAGAGGGACTACCATTTACTAGAATTGAGAATGATGTGGTCTGTGTACATGCTTTTACCCAATCTCTCCACTCCTCTGCAAAGCCCATTTTTTCTAAAATCCTTTGCAAAAAAGACCAGTCTACTCTATCATAGGCTTTAGAAAGATCTAATTTAATAAACATACCTGGGTCCTTTTGCTTGGACATTGTGTGTATCACTTCCTGTGCCACTACTATTCCATCTAGAATTTGTCTACCTTCAACAAAACCACCTTGCTCACTTGAAATCAGATTTGGTAAAAAAGGTTTTAACCTCTCTGCCATAAGCTTTGTTAATATCTTGTATACTACATTACATAGTGAAATAGGCCTATAATTATCAATTATCTCACTAGGTGGGCCCTTAGGAATTAAAGTGATAAAAGTATGATTCAAGGCTTTTAACATTTGCTTACTCTATCTGATTTCCTCTAGTGCCTCCACCATTGCTTGGCCCACAATTTCCCAAAAATTTTGATAAAATTCAATGGGGAATCCATCTGGTCCTGGGGTCTTTCCTGTTTGCATTTTTTGTATGATCTGCGATGTTTCTTCCAGAGAAATTTCCTCCATTAATAATTTATTATGTTCTGGTTTGACTAATTATAGAATTACCTCTAGTATCTTCTCCTGCCATATTGCATTCAAATTTTCATTGCTACTAAAAAGAGTATGGAAGTACTGATTTGCTATAGTTTTCATTTCACTTCCACTGGTTTTTACCTGACCCATCATATCTGTAAGACCTATAATTCTATTTTGTTGTCTTCTAGTTGTTGTTGTCTTATGAAAGAAAGTTGTGTTTTGATCCCCCTCCTTTAACCATGTAACTCTGGCTCTTTACCTCCAATAGATCTCTTCTTGTTCCTCCAAAGCTTCCTCTCTCCTAATAATTTCTGCCTCACATTGCAACAGATCTTCCGTAATAGTTCCTTGTCTTATCTCTTGAGCAATCTTCTCCTTCTGATCCTTGATTTCATTCTTTTGGATTCTAGTGAGTTCCTTCTTGTGTTTACTCCACTCCTTTAGTTGGGTCCTAACATATTTCAGTTGTTTGTGAAGTTTGAATTGGGTTGTCCCAAATCTTGGTTTCCCTAATTCCCACCACTCCTTTATGTGGTCCTCCAACTCCTCATATTTCAGCCACCATAGCTCAAATTTAAAAGTTCCTACAACTTTATGATTATCTTCTTCTATGGTAAGGCTTACTAGAAAATGATCTGAAGAAAGCCTATCCATGACCCTCGATTGATGCTTGGTATGCAGGTATAGTTCCTCTCCCATGAAGAAATGATCCAAGCAAGATTTGATTGTCTCCCCTTCCTTTCTTCTATTTTTCCAGGTCATGGAGCTATCCATAGTTGGGATATCTATTAGATTCATTTGACATGTTATTGATGAAAAAACCTATCCTTTTCCTCCAACATGGATCTACCTCCTTGTTGTTCCTCTATTCTAAGATTTGCATTGAAGTCTCCTCCCACAATCCATTGGTCCTCTGGGTAGTTGTCTCTGAAATTCTGGATGGCTGCCCATTGATCCCTCTGTGCTCTGACTATCTGTGCTCCATAAAAATTAACTATAGTCCAATTTTTCCCACTTTCCCTATTTTGTAATTGGACCATCAACACCCCTCTCGTAGAGGCCCCCTATCACTAGGAATAGTTGGTGATTCCACATAGTGGCCAATCCACCTGATTTCCCCTGTGCAGATTGAGTAAGGATCTCTCCTTTTTGCCATATCCTCCTATTTATTTTTTGTAAGTCTTCTCCTTGCATTTTGGTTTCCTGTAACAAAACTATATCTGGACTCATATCTATGATAATATTTTTGACTACCTTTTGTCTAGGGTGATTGCCTAAACCCCTCACATTCCAAGTAATTAATATCATTGAGAATTAGGAGAGAAAAAATCAGCCATCGATTTTACCTTTCCATTCTGGCTCAAATCTCTTCCCTGTTCCTCCATATTTTCCTTGTTTGACTTCCTCCCTATATATTGGTTTGGTTTTTGTTTCTTCTCCACTTGATGAATCCCTAAAGTAGGGTTGTATTTGTTCTTATTTCCTTCTTTCATCTCTATTTCCTGAGTTAAAACTATCCCCTACTCTATTTCCCCTCCTCTGGTCTCCCTCGTGGGTTGAATCTCCTCTTCCATGAGAGAGGTTGTGTCTGGTTCTGCTCCTTGCTTGTTCTATGACACTAGATTGGAGTATTGTTCCTGATCTACCGGTGTGACTTGTTGGGTATCCTCCTCTAATCCTTCCATTTGAAAATCCCCTTCTGTTTCCAAGCTTCCTAATTGTTTGAATATCTCATATCTATTGTTTGTTCTTCTCACTTTTTCTCCTTGTCTCTGGTTACTTTGTTGATTTCTTTTGTTTGACCTTCTGATTACTTTTTGGAAGCCCTCAGAGTCTGTTGGGCCTTTCCCTTCCTTCTGATTTACCTTCTACTGAGGATATTGGCCCACCATGTTAATATTTGCTCTTGTCCCCTCTTGTTCAAATTGATGATCCTTAACTGTTGGGCACATTCTAGCCAGATGTCCATGAGCATGGCACACCCGACATCTGAATGGAATAGCCTCATAATCTAGTTGTTGGTGCCAGATAAAATCTCCTATTTTTAGGTCTATCTCTATTGGAAGAGGTTTACTGAGGTCCATTTCTACACAAACCCTAGC
Organism: Wollemia nobilis; assembly: GCA_028583015.1. Taxonomy (NCBI): domain Eukaryota; kingdom Viridiplantae; phylum Streptophyta; class Pinopsida; order Araucariales; family Araucariaceae; genus Wollemia; species Wollemia nobilis. The sequence goes on along the minus strand of JAQPPZ010003329.1, from coordinate 1,394,989 downwards.
AAACATTGTCGATCCTCCTAAAATTGTTTCTCTTGATCTACCTTGATAATGACCTAGTAAGTTGCCTATTGCCTCGAGTACCTCCTCTTTCCAAAATTCAAGGGGAAGGGCAAATAATCTTACCCATATTGGTACTACAGTCGGTTCCACCCTCGGGTCGAATCCCATCTTCCATGGTTGTAGGAATAGTCCCGTTGGCCCGTGATGATACGACCCTCCCTCAAATACTTTTTGTCGGTCTGCCACTGATGTGAACTCTACAGAAAAATACCCATTTGGGAGAGTTAGAATTTCGTATTCTCCTTCTAGATGCCATTGTTTCCTTATCCATGTGTGAAGGAAGTGCACAGATGGTCTGAAACCCATGAATTTGCCTATCAGGTTGTGTTTTGTCTTATAAACTATATCCTCAGCTATCCAGTCCTCAGCTATTTCCAATACTGGTATTTCCTTTGCTTGTGGTAAACATCCATTCACCCTTCCCGATAGAGAATCCTCCTTTTGTCGCTTCCCCATGGTGTTTATGATTGTCCTTGCCTGTGTTTGATAGTCATTGAAGCTATCTTGGGTACCACATAGCTTCTCCCGGTATGAGATTCCTTGTTTTGGAGGATTTGGTACCGAAGTACCTATGTCCCCCATTCTTGGCCGTGATCCGTACTATTGAAAGACCCTCCAACAAGATTGATCCTCTCTGATGGTGTTTTTTGCATGAAAATGTTCTCCAGGCCTCTGCCCTAGCCTCTGAAACCCTAGTTCGATTCCCTTCCAACAACGATGCGACTTGAGGGGGTTGTCTTGAAGTCCATCTATTGGCTATATGTTTGTTCTAGGATTAGGGGCTATTTCTTGACAGAGCAAACTTCAACATATGGTTGCTTTGTCATCAATTGAAACAGAATAAAGGCAACATGCAATGAAAGTTGTGAACAAAACATATTGAAGTTCATCATCATTGTATCTAGTACCTAGTGGAGCATGAATAAGTTTGTCTAAATCATTGTCCAAATTCTAGAATAGTTTGTTAATGTAATGATTAAACCCTTAGGTAGAGAAAATTTTATAAAATTTAGGGATAGGCTTGGGATTGTATCCAGGTTAGTCATTAGGGAGGAGTTTAAATTAAAATTTGTTAATAGATATGATAGGAATTTCTATTATTGTATTGTTTGTTTCTTTTTTTTTACATGGTGGAATCGGTAGCTGCCACGATGATTTGGGCAAGTTGTCCATCTTTTATGGCCGCCACAGTATTTTGCGTTGTCTGCTCGGAAGCCGCTACACAGTACTCTACACAGTCCACACCTATAACCACCATGCCGCAATCATTTTAAACCTTTTACGCCACTGAAATCACCAGGAAAGGGACAAGCGTTCAGTCCGACGAGGCTCGAGATTTGAACCCTGGACATCCGCCCCCCTTACGGGGTTTGGCCGAACCAATTATTGTATTGTTTGTTAGAACAGATTTTTAGGGATTACTTATTATGGTTTTTAGGATTTGGCTTTCTTAGCACCAACCAATTACCAAATTGTAAATTATTATATGTTGGAGCTCAAAAATACAAATATTGCCTTTAGTGTTACATTCTTTTACTTTTTGTTACTGTGAAAACATTATACAATCTTTTGGATTTTTAATGCTTATCTATACTAAGTAAAACATAATTTTTTTTTTTTTATATACAGGGGGGTTTTTTCCATCTGGCCCATTTGTAAGTATTTACTCTTGTGAGGGGGACCTGGAGGGGCTCGGGACTGAAACTGCTGACCTCAAGCTGGCAAACACTCAGCAGAAAACCGGTCGGTCTTCTACCTCTGCCCAAGTAAAACATAATTTGTATTTACAATACTTTGAGAAGTTTCCTATCTCCAACATAAAAGCAGTCCAAATTCATTATCTGCTGCAATACAAGGGGCTTTTCAAGCCTTAATATAGTCACAAATAATAAATAATGATTTTGGTACAAGAGATCCCTCTCTAATTCCTATTGGTGTTTCTTGATGCTTATAGGTAGTATTAGTACTATGAATCATAATTGAGAACATCAGAATCAGAATTGGCAAAAAAAAAGGGAAAATTAGGCAATTTTTCATTTAAAAAACCAAATAAAATGCAAACTTTAATTGGAAAAAAGCTTTTTTCATGCATATCGCATTTTTTGGGAAAATAACAGCAAAACTCAGGAAAAAATGGCCAGGCTGTGAATAGGGAAAAATCGACTCGAATAGGGATTTTTTGCAAATTTTCTCAACTATGCTGTGAATAACTAATTGTAACACTTGTGTCTGCTGCTGTTTGTGGCATCTGGATCTTCAAAACTTTTGCTTTTGATTTCTAGACTATGCTTTCCATGCTTATTGTGCTCATAGCTAGGACTTCTGTTTCAATTGGTACTTCTTGAATGGCTGCATTTGCTATAATTGTTTCAGTGGCCTCATCACTTTCTGTTGATTAATTTGTATCTATATCTGATTCTTAATGCCTTTCTTCCATAGCTTTTTCTTGTGCTACCAATTGCGTTTTGTTGCTGTCCAACATTTTTGCTTTCATTTTGCAAAAATTCAACTAATTTTGAGTCATGGGTAGATATAACATCTACTTCCGCTATGTCTTCTTTTGATGGTGTAGACATTGTTGGCTCTGATGGCTGTATGCTTTCTTCTGGCACTATACTTGTAGCTGAAGTTTTTGATGTTTCTTGATTTTTTTTTTGGAAACTGTGCTTTCTTCATCAAAATTCGGGATATGACTTCCAGTGCTTTCCTGTATTTGGTCGACAACTTTGTGTTCTCCATCAATAAGTAATACATCTGGGCCTGGTGGAGAAGCGTGAGATTCTGTTTCTTCCATGTGTGGTTTAAAGCATGTTACCAGAGCATAATTGCTATTGTCTTGCTTCTGCTTCTGCTGTGCTGTCTATTTCCTTCACATTTTTATGATCACTGCTTTGCATTATCACTTTGATGTTTGTCTTTTCGGCAGTTCCCTCCTCATTGATTTCATCTTCTATGAATTTGGCTTTTCTTACTCCATCACTGAGTTCAACATCTGCTTCTGTTGTCATATCAGTAGCTACAACTTGGTTGGATTCTTTGTGTTGTTTAGGTCCGCTGTTTGTACATCTGTTGCTTCATTAGCAGCTAGAATTTTGTGATTCTTCATTCTCTTTTTCTAAAGTTGGAAATCAGGTTTATGTTCATCAACGCTTCTGATTTCTGTCACATTTATGAAATCAAATGCATTGCTTTGAAAATGTGCAAATTTTGCATTCTCTCCTAGTTCGCAGAGTTGGGTTTGTGCATTTGTTGTTGCATCAGTGGCATAAGTCATCTTGGGATCATGTAGCTCTTTCTCTGGCATTTCACGTTCAGCATTCGTGCATGGATTTTTGTGTTCTTCCAGATTTGGAGATAACAAAATTTGTTGTTCATCAATGCTTTGGCTTTCTCTCTCCTTTATGATAGCAACTCAACTGGTTTCAGGTTCTGCAGTGTCTTCACTTTCTCTTTCCGCATCGCTATTTGAGATAATGTTCACTGGTGGTTGTATCAGTTGCACAAGTCGTCATAAATCCTTCATGCAGCTGTTCCTATGCTATTGCATTTTTGGCAATTATGTATGAACCATCATGTTGTTCTTCCAAGACTTGAGAGAGGTTTCTATGGTCTTCACCAGCTTTTTCTTGTGTGCTACCAATTGCGTTTTCTTGCTGTTCAACATTGCTGCTATTATCTTGCAAAACTTCAACTGATTTTGAGTCATGGGTATATATAACATCTGCTTCTGCTATGTCTTCTTCTGATGGTGTAGATAGTGTTGGGTCTGATGGCTGTATTCTTTCTTCTGGCACTATACTTGTAGCTGAATTTTTTGATGTTTCTTGCATCTTTTTTTTGGGAACTATGCTTTCTTCATCAAAATTCAGGATATGACTTGCAGTGCAATCCTGTAGTTGTTCCACAACTTTGTGTTCTGCATCAATAAGTAATACATCTGGGCCTGGTGGAGAAGCGTGAGATTCTATTTCTTCCATGTGTGGTTTAAAGCATGTTACCAGAGCATCTTTTGTTGCTATAGAGCTAGCATAAGAAGACTCTAATGTTTCACTTTCTTCTTCCCAACCTGAACACAAGACTAATTGCTATTGTCTTGGTTCTGCTTCTGATGTGTTGTCTATGTCCTTCATATTTTTATCATCACTGCTTTAAATCATCACTTTGATGTTTATCTTTTCTGCACTTTCCTCCTTATTGATTTTATTTTATATGAATTTGCCTTTTCTTTCTCCATCAGTGAGTACAACATCTGTCGCTATTGTCATATCAGTATCTAGACCTTGGTTGGATTCTCTGTGTTGTTTAGCTCTACTGTTTGTACATTTGTTGCTTCAATAGCAGCTAGAATTGTGTGATTCTTCATGCTGTTTTTCTGAAGTTGGTGATAAGATATTATGTTCATCAATGCTTCTGCTTTCTGTCACATTTATGAAATCAAGTGCATTTTTCTTCCAAAACTTGAGAGAGGTTTCTATGGTCTTCACCAATGCTTCTGATTTCTGGCTCATATATGATTTCAATTTGGTTGTTTTCAAGTTCTGCAACTTTTGTCTCCTTTCTTGTAGTATAGATTTTTATTCCCAAACAATAAGAACAAAAAGATCAAGAGAACATCTAACAAGGGATGATAAAAAATTGTATGAACAGAACCATTTCATTATGTGCAACTGATGTACATTACTTAGCAGCAGCATGATCTCTGTGTGGCAACACTACGAGATGATCTCTTGTCTCCAATACCAATACCAACAGCACAACAACACATAATGACAATCCAATGATACAATTTGAATGCTCACATATGGAAGATATACAAAATGAAAACGTGGGGGGTAGATGGTTACAACTCCCAACCATCACCCTTGTACCTATTGTCTTATCAAATTGCAAACTAACCATATGACACGATACATTGTCTTATCACGTTAATGACACCTATGACATGTACGAAATGACAATTTGTAACAACACTCATTACAAATCTTTGATCAACATACATAATGACACAACAAAACTTTTGTACAGTACAAAATGAACTTATTAACTTATTGAGGTGGCGCCTGAGAGGGCGTCACATCTGCCTGTTGAATCTGATTAGGTTGGCTAACAACATCTCCTACTTCAGCACTTGCTGCAACATGTGCCTCCATTGTTATATCATCAGCCTGATTCATCTTAAAATATTCATTCTGCACTTCATTTGTTATTGCTTTCTTGACAATGTGCATCATTCTTCAAGCTGTTCCTCCAAACCTGGAGACAAGATAGTATGCTTCTTGCCAATGCTTCTGTTTTCTGTCTCATTTACAATTTCAACTCCATTGCTCTCAACTTCTTCAGCTTTTGCATCATCTTTTACTTCATCACTAGTTGGGGCATATGCCTCTGTTGTCCAATCAGTGGCATTATTCATTTTGGAATCTTCATGTAGTTGTTCCTCTGTTATTGCATGTTCATCAGTTTTCAATGAATATTTATCCTGTTCTTCAGAACTTGTTGATAAGAGTGTATGATATCTGCCGATACTTCTGCTTTCTGTCTTATTTATGATTTCTACATCAGGAACTTCTGCATTCCCTCTTATTTCATCGCTAGTGAATTGTGCCTCATTGTTGGCAGGATTCATCTTTAAATCTTCATTTTCCATTTCCTTTGTTAGTGCTTCCTTGGAAATTTTGCATGGTTCTTCATGCTGTTCCTCCAAAGCTGGCGACAAGACACAAAGTTGTTTGTCAATGCCTGTGCTTTCTGTCTCATTAATCTTCTCAACTCCATTGCTTTCAAGTTCTCCAGCATGAGTTGGAACCTGTGCCTCTGTTGTTCCAATTATTGCAGCAGTCACTTTGAAAAATTCATGCAGCTCTTCTGATATAGTGTGTTCAGAAGTTCTGCATGATTTCTCATCTTGTTCTTTGATAGCTGGAAACAAGATTGTATGCTGTCCACCAATACTGTTGTTTTCTGTTGCATGTATGATTTCAACTTCTGCAACTTTTGCATCTTCTTTTACTTCGTTACGTATTGCAACATTTGCCTCTGCTTTTACATCAGCAGCACAAATCATTTTAAGATCTTTATTCTTCTCTTCCTCTATTATTCCTTGCTTGGGATATGTGCATGTTTCTTCATCCTGTTCTTTGGAAACCTGAGATAAGATAGTATTCTGTTCACCAATTCTTGCACTTTCTATCTTGTTTATCATTTCAACTTCATTACTTTCAAAATTTTCAGATCTTGTATCCTTTTTTATTTCATCACTGATTGCAAGCTCTGCCTCTGTTGTTGTGTCAATGGCATCAGTCATCCTAAAATATTTAAGCAACACTTCCTCATGTATACCATGATCAGCAGTTGCGGATGATTTTTCACCAATCTCTGTGCTATCTGTTTCACTCACCATTTCAATTCCACTGCTTTCAAGTTCTCTGGCATTTGCATCCTCCTTTGCTTCATCACTAGTTGGGGCATGTGCTTGTGTTGTAGCACCATTATCATCAATTATCTTAAAATTATCATGCAACTCTTCCTCTCTTATGACGCATTCAGCAGTTGTGCATGATTCTTCTTCCCGTTCTTGGATAGCTGTAGACAAGACTGCATCTAGTTCACCAGCATTTATATTTTCTCTCTCATCTATGTTTTCTATTTCTACAATTTTTGCATCCTCTTTTGCTTCATCAGTAACTGTGACATGTGTGTCATCAGGTCCCTGAGTCATTTTCAAATCTTCATCCTCCTCTTTATCTTCTATTGCTTGCTTGGAAACTGTGCAGGGTTCTTCATGCTTTTTCTTCACATCTGGATTCAAGACAGTATCCTGTTTGCCAGTGTATGTGCTTTGTTTTTCATTTTCCATTTCATATCTAATGCTTTCAAGTTCTCCAGCTTTTACATCATCTTTTACTCCATCACTTGTTGGGACCTGTATTTCTTTTGTTGCATCAGTGAAAGCAGTTGTATTGAAATCTTCATGGGACTTCTCCTCTGTTATAGCATGTTCAGCAGTTGTGCATGATTCTTCTTTCTTTTCTTCAAAAGCTGAAGACAAGATCGTTTCTACAATTTTTGCATCCTCTCTTGCTTCATCAGTAACTGTGACATGTGTGTCATCAGGTACCTGAGTCATTTTCAAACCTTCATCCTCCTCTTTATGTGCTATTGCTTGCTTGGAAACTGTGCAGGGTTTTTCATGCTTTTTCTTCACATCTGGATTCGAGACAGTATCCTGTTCGCCAGTGTATGTGCTATCTTTTTCATTTTCCATTTCATATCTAATGCTTTCAAGTTCTCCAGCTTTTACATCGTCTTTTACTGCATCACTTGTTGGGACCTGTATTTCTGTTGTTGCATCAGTGGAATCAGTCGTATTGAAATCTTCATGGGACTTCTCCTCTGTTACAGCATGTTCAGTAGTTGTGCATGATTCTTCTTTCTTTTCTTCAAAAGCTGGAGACAACATCGTTTCTACAATTTTTGCATCCTCTCTTGCTTCATCAGTAACTGTGACATGTGTGTCATCAGGTACCTGAGTCATTTTCAAATCTTCATCCTCCTCTTTGTCTGCTATTGCTTGCTTGGAAACTGTGCAGGGTTCTTCATGCTTTTTTTGCACATCTGGATTCAAGACAGTATCCTGTTCGCCAGTGTAAGTGCTTTCTTTTTCATTTTCCATTTCATATCTAATGCTTTCAAGTTCTTCAGCTTTTACATCGTCTTTTACTCCATCACTTGTTGGGACCTGAATTTCTGTTGTTGCATCAGCGGAATCAGACCTATTGAGATCTTCATTGGACTTCTTCTCTGTTAGAGCATGTTCAGCAGTTGTGCATGATTCTTCTTTCTTTTCTTCAACAGCTGGAGACAAGATTGCATGCTCTCTTCCAATACTTCTACCTTCTGTCTCATTTTTTATTTCTAGTTCTGTGGCTTTTGCATCCTTTATTATTTCATCATCAGTTGTGTCATGTGCCTCACCAATTACCTGACCGTTCTTGAAATGTTCATTCTTGTTTTCATGTGTTATTTCTTTATTGGTAATTGTGCATGGTTCTTCACGGTATTCCTCCAAAGCTGGAGACATGATGGTCTGCTGTTCACCAATGCATGTGTTTTCTTTCTCATTTACCATTTCAACTGCATTGCTTTCAAGCTTACCAGCTTTGGGATCCTCTTTTACTTCATGACAAGGTTGGTCCTGTGTCTGTATTGTTTCATCAGTGGCATCACTCATCTTGGAATCATCATGCAACTCTTCCTCCCTTGTAGAGCATGTGTATGATTCTTCATCCTGTCCACCAATAGCATGAGACAAGAATGTTTGTTGTCCACCATTACTACTTTCTATCTCATTTATGTTTTTTGTTTTTACATTTTTTGAATCCTCCCTTGTTTCATCACCAGTTATGAATTTTTCCTCATCAATGGCCTGAGCCATCTGGAATAATTCATTTTGCTCTTCCTCAGTTATAGCTTCCTCAGCGATTGTGAATGAATCTTCATTCTGTTCCTCTGAAACTGGGGAGAAGATGGTATGCTGTTCACCAATCTCTGTGCTGTCTGTTTCATTCATCATTTCAATTCCACTGCTTTCATGTTCTCTGGCATTTGCATCCTCCTTTGCTTCATCACTAGTTGGGGTATGTGCTTGTGTTGTAGCACCATTATCATCAATTGTCTTAAAATTATCACGCAACTCTTCCTCTCTTATGGCACATTCAGCAGTTCTGTGTGATTCTTCTTCCTGTTTTTCGATAGCCGGAAACAAGACTGCATCTAGTTCACCAACATTTATATTTTCTCTCTCATCTATGTTTTCTATTTCTGCAACTTTTGCATCCTCTCGTGCTTCGTCAGTAACTGTGACAGGTGTGTCATCAGGTACCTGAGTCATTTTCAAATCTTCATCCTCCTCTTTGTCTGCTATTGCTTGCTTGGAAACTGTGCAGGGTTCTTCATGCTTTTTCTTCACATCTGGATTCAAGACAGTATCCTGTTCGCCAGTGAATGTGCTTTCTTTTTCATTTTCCATTTCATATCTAATGCTTTCAAGTTCTCCAGTTTTTACATCGTCTTTTACTCCATCACTTGTTGGGACCTGTATTTCTGTTTTTGCATCAGTGGAATCAGTCCTATTGAAATCTTCATGGGATGACTTCTCTGTTATAGCATGTTCAGCAGTTGTGCATAGTTCTTCTTTCTTTTCTTCAACAGCTGGAGACAAGATTGCATGCTCTCTTCCAATACTTCTACCTTCTGTCTCATTTTTTATTTCTAGTTCTGTGGCTTTTGCATCCTTTATTATTTCATCATTAGTTGTGTCATGTGCCTCACCAATTACCTGACCGTTCTTGAAATGTTCATTCTTTTTTTCATGTGTTATTTCTTTGTTGGTAATTGTGCATGGTTCTTCATGGTATTCCTCCAAAGCTGGAGACATGATGTTCTGCTGTTCACCAATGCATGTGCTTTCTTTCTCATTTACCATTTCAACTGCATTGCTTTCAAGCTTACCAGCTTTGGGATCCTCTTTTATCTCATCACAAGGTTGGTCCTGTGTCTGTATTGTTTCATCAGTGGCATCACTCACCTTGGAATCATCATGCAACTCTTCCTCCCTTGTATAGCATGTGCATGATTCTTCATCCTGTCCACCAATAGCACGAGACAAGAATGTTTGTTGTCCACCATTAATACTTTCTATCTCATTTATGATTTTTGTTTCTACATTTTTTGACTCCTCCCTTGTTTCATCACTAGTTGTGAATTTTTCCTCATCAATGGCCTGAGCCATCTGGAATAATTCATTTTGCTCTTCCTCAGTTTCAGCTTTCTCAGCAATTGTGAAAGAATCTTCATTCTGTTCCTCTGAAACAGGGGAGAAGATGGTATGCTGTTCACCAATCTTTGTGCTATATGTTTCACTCATCATTTCAATTCCACTGCTTTCAAGTTCTCCGGCATTTGCATCCTCCTTTTCTTCATCACTAGTTGGGGTATGTGCTTGTGTTGTAGCACCATTATCATCAATTATCTTAAAATTATCATGCAACTCTTCCTCTCTTATGGTGCATTCAGCAGTTGTGGATGATTCTTCTTCCTGTTCTTCGATAGCCGGAGACAAGACTGCATCTAGTTCACCAGCATTTATATTTTCTCTCTCATCTATGTTTTCTATTTCTGCAATTTTTGCATCCTCTCTTGCTTCATCAGTAACTGTGACATGTGTGTCATCAGGTACCTGAGTCATTTTCAAATCTTCATCCTCCTCTTTGTCTGCTATTGCTTGCTTGAAAACTGTGCAGGGTTCTTCATGCTTATTTTTCACATCTGGATTCAAGAAAGTATCCTGTTCGCCAGTGTATGTGCTTTCTTTTTCATTTCCCATTTCATATCTAACGCTTTCAAGTTCTCCAGCTTTTACATCATCTTTTACTCTATCACTTGTTGGGACCTGTATTTCTGTCGTTGCATCAGTGGAATCAGTCGTATTGAAATATTCATGGGACTTCTCCTTTGTTACACCATGTTCAGTAGTTGTGCATGATTCTTCTTTCTTTTCTTCAAAAGCTGGAGACAACATCGTTTCTACAATTTTCGCATCCTCTCTTGCTTCATCAGTAACCCTGTCATGTGTGTCATCAGGTACCTGAGTCATTTTCAAATCTTCTTCCTCCTCTTTGTTTGCTATTGCTTGCTTGGAAACTGTGCAGGGTTCTTCATGCTTTTTCTTCACATCTGGATTCAAGACATTATCCTGTTCGCCAGTGTATGTGCTTTCTTTTTCATTTTCCATTTCATATCTAATGCTTTCAGGTTCTCCAGATTTTACATCATCTTTTACTCCATCACTTGTTGGGACCTGAATTTCTGTTGTTGCATCAGCGGAATCAGTCCTATTGAAATCTTCATGGGACTTCTCCTCTGTTATAGCATTTTCAGTAGTTGTGCATGATTCTTCTTTCTTTTCTTCAAAAGCTGGAGACAACATCGTTTCTACAATTTTTGCATCCTCTCTTGCTTCATCAGTAACAGTGACATGTGTGTCATTAGGTACCTGATTCATTTTCAAATCTTCATCCTCCTCTTTGTCTGATATTGCTTGCTTGGAAACTGTGCAGGGTTCTTCATGCTTTTTCTTCACATCTGGATTCAAGATAGTATCCTGTTCGCCAGTGTATGTGCTTTCTTTTTCATTTTCCATTTCATATCTAATGCTTTCAAGTTCTCCAGCTTTTACATCGTCTTTTACTCCATCACTTGTTAGGACCTGAATTTCTGTTGTTGCACCAGCGGAATCAGTCGTATTGAAATCTTCATGGGACTTCTCCTCTGTAATAGCATGTTCAGCAGTTGTGCAGGATTCTTCTTTCTTTTCTTCGACAGCTGGAGACAAGATTGCATGCTCTCTTCCAATACTTCTACCTTCTGTCTCATTTTTTATTTCTAGTTCTGTGGCTTTTGCCTCCTTTATTATTTCATCATTAGTTGTGTCATGTGCCTCACCAATTACCTGACCGTTCTTGAAATTTTCATTCTTGTTTTCATGTGTTATTTCTTTATTGGTAATTGTGCATGGTTCTTCATGGTATTCCTCCAAAGCTGGAGACATGATGGTCTGCTGTTCACCAATGCATGTGTTTTCTTTCTCATTTACCATTTCAACTGCATTGCTTTCAAGCTTACCAGCTTTGGGATCCTCTTTTACTTCATGACAAGGTTGGTCCTGTGTCTGTATTGTTTCATCAGTGGCATCACTCATCTTGGAATCATCATGCAGGTCTTCCTCCCTTGTAGAGCATGTGCATGATTGTTCATCCTGTCCACCAATAGCACGAGACAAGAATGTTTGTTGTCCACCATTACTACTTTCTATCTCATTTATGTTTTTTGTTTTTACATTTTTTGAATCCTCCCTTGTTTCATCACTAGTTGTGAATTTTTCCTCATCAATGGCCTGAGCCATCTGGAATAATTCATTTTGTTCTTCCTCAGTTTTAGCTTTCTCAGCAATTGTGAAAGAATCTTCTTTCTGGTCCTCTGAAACAGGGGAGAAGATGGTATGCTGTTCACCAATCTCTGTGCTATATGTTTCACTCATCATTTCAATTCCACTGCTTTCAAGTCCTCCGGCATTTGCATCCTCCTTTGCTTCATCACTAGTTGGGGTATGTGCTTGTGTTGTAGCACCATTATCATCAATTATCTTAAAATTATCATGCAACTCTTCCCCTCTTATGGTGCATTCAGCAGATGTGCATGATTCTTCTTCCTGTTCTTCGATAGCCGGAGACAAGACTGCATCTAGTTCACCAGCATTTATATTTTCTCTCTCATCTATGTTTTCTATTTCTGCAATTTTTGCATCCTCTCTTGCTTCATCAGTAACTGTGACATGTGTGTCATCAGGTACCTGAGTCATTTTCAAGTCTTTATCCTCCTCTTTGTCTGCTATTGCTTGCTTGGAAACTGTGCAGGGTTCTTCATGCTTTTTCTTCACATCTGGATTCAAGACAGTATCCTGTTCGCCAGTGTATGTGCTTTCTTTTTCATTTTCCATTTCATATCTAATGCTTTCAAGTTCTCCACCTTTTACATCGTTTTTTACTGCATCACCTGTTGGGACCTGTATTTCTGTTGTTGCATCAGTGGAATCAGTCGTATTGAAATATTCATGGGACTTCTCCTTTGTTACAGCATGTTCAGTAGTTGTGCATGATTCTTCTTTCTTTTCTTCAAAAGCTGGAGACAACATCGTTTCTACAATTTTTGCATCCTCTCTTGCTTCATCAGTAACTGTGACATGTGTGTCATCAGGTACCTGAGTCATTTTCAAATCTTCATCCTCCTCTTTGTCTGCTATTGGTTGCTTGGAAACTGTGCAGGGTTCTTCATGCTTTTTCTTCACATCTGGATTCAAGACAGTATCCTGTTCGCCAGTGTATGTGCTTTCTTTTTCATTTTCCATTTCATATCTAATGCTTTCAAGTTCTCCACCTTTTACATCGTCTTTTACTCCATCACTTGTTGGGACCTGAATTTCTGTTGTTGCATCAGCGGAATCAGTCGTATTGAAATCTTCATTGGACTTCTTCTCTGTTATAGCATGTTCAGCAGTTGTGCATGATTCTTCTTTCTTTTCTTCAACAGCTGGAGACAAGATTGCATGCTCTCTTCCAATACTTCTACCTTCTGTCTCATTTTTTATTTCTAGTTCTGTGGCTTTTGCATCCTTTATTATTTCATCATTAGTTGTGTCATGTGCCTCACCAATTACTTGACCGTTTTTGAAATGTTCATTCTTGTTTTCATGTGTTATTTCTTTATTGGTAATTGTGCATGGTTCTTCACGGTATTCCTCCAAAGCTGGTGACATGATGGTCTGCTGTTCACCAATGCGTGTGTTTTCTTTCTCATTTACCATTTCAACTGCATTGCTTTCAAGCTTACCAGCTTTGGGATCCTCTTTTACTTCATGACAAGGTTGGTCCTGTGTCTGTATTGTTTCATCAGTAGCATCACTCATCTTGGAATCATCATGCAACTCTTCCTCCCTTGTAGAGCACGTGCATGATTGTTCATCCTGTCCACCAATAGCACGAGACAAAAATGTTTGCTGTCCACCATTACTACTTTCTATCTCATTTATGTTTTTGGTTTCTACATTTTCTGAATCCTCCCTTGTTTCATCACTGGTTGTGAATTTTGCCTCATCAATGGCCTGAGCCATCTGGAATAATTCATTTTGCTCTTCCGCAGTTTTAGCTTTCTCAGCAATTGTGAAAGAATCTTCATTCTGTTCCTCTGAAACATGGGAGAAGATGGTATGCTGTTCACCAATCTCTGTGCTATCTGTTTCACTCATCATTTCAATTCCACTGCTTTCAAGTTCTCCGGCATTTGCATCCTCCTTTGCTTCATCACTAGTTGGGGTATGTGCTTGTGTTGTAGCACCATTATCATCAATTATCTTAAAATTATCATGCAACTCTTTGTCTCTTATGGCGCATTCAGCAGTTGTGCATGATTCTTCTTCCTGTTCTTCGATAGCCGGAGACAAGACTGCATCTAGTTCACCAGCATTTATAAATTCTCTCTCATCTATGTTTTCTATTTCTGCAATTTTTGCATCCTCTCTTGCTTCATCAGTAACTGTGACATGTGTGTCATCAGGTACCTGAGTCATTTTCAAATCTTCATCCTCCTCTTTGTCTGCTATTGCTTGCTTGGAAACTGTGCAGGGTTCTTCATGCTTTTTTTGCACATCTGGATTCAAGACAGTATCCTGTTCGCCAGTGTATGTGCTTTCTTTTTCATTTTCCATTTCATATCTAATGCTTTCAAGTTCTCCAGCTTTTACATCGTCTTTTACTCCATCACTTGTTGGGACATGAATTTCTGTTGTTGCATCAGCGGAATCAGTCCTATTGAAATCTTCGTTGGACTTCTTCTCTGTTAGAGCATGTTCAGCAGTTGTGCATGATTCTTCTTTCTTTTCTTCAACAGCTGGAGACAAGATTGCATGCTCTCTTCCAATACTTCTACCTTCTGTCTCATTTTTTATTTCTAGTTCTGTGGCTTTTGCATCCTTTATTATTTCATCATCAGTTGTGTCATGTGCCTCACCAATTACCTGACCGTTCTTGAAATGTTCATTCTTGTTTTCATGTGTTATTTCTTTATTGGTAATTGTGCATGGTTCTTCACGGTATTCCTCCAAAGCTGGAGACATGATGGTCTGCTGTTCACCAATGCATGTGTTTTCTTTCTCATTTACCATTTCAACTGCATTGCTTTCAAGCTTACCAGCTTTGGGATCCTCTTTTACTTCATGACAAGGTTGGTCCTGTGTCTGTATTGTTTCATCAGTAGCATCACTCATCTTGGAATCATCATGCAACTCTTCCTCCCTTGTAGAGCATGTGCATGATTCTTCATCCTGTCCACCAATAGCACGAGACAAGAATGTTTGTTGTCCACCATTACTACTTTCTATCTCATTTATGTTTTTTGTTTCTACATTTTCTGAATCCTCCCTTGTTTCATCACTAGTTGTGAAATTTTCCTCATCAATGGCCTGAGCCATCTGGAATAATTCATTTTGCTCTTCCGCAGTTTTAGCTTTCTCAGCAATTGTGAAAGAATCTTCATTCTGTTCCTCTGAAACAGGGGAGAAGATGGTATGCTGTTCACCAATCTCTGTGCTATCTGTTTCACTCATCATTTCAATTCCACTGCTTTCAAGTTCTCTGGCATTTGCATCCTCCTTTGCTTCATCACTAGTTGGGGTATGTGCTTGTGTTGTAGCACCATTATCATCAATTATCTTAAAATTATCATGCAACTCTTTGTCTCTTATGGCGCATTCAGCAGTTGTGCATGATTCTTCTTCCTGTTCTTCGATAGCCGGAGACAAGACTGCATCTGGTTCACCAACATTTATATTTTCTCTCTCATCTATGTTTTCTATTTCTGCAATTTTTGCATCCTCTCTTGCTTCATCAGTAACTGTGACATGTGTGTCATCAGGTACCTGAGTCATTTTCAAATCTTCATCCTCCTCTTTGTCTGCTATTGTTTGCTTGGAAACTGTGCAGGGTTCTTCATGCTTTTTTTGCACATCTGGATTCAAGACAGTATCCTGTTCGCCAGTGTATGTGCTTTCTTTTTCATTTTCCATTTCATATCTAATGCTTTCGAGTTCTCCAGCTTTTACATCGTCTCTTACTCTATCACTTGTTGGGACCTGTATTTCTGTTGTTGCATCAGTGGAATCAGTCCTATTAAAATCTTCATGGGACTTCTCCTCTGTTATAGCATGTTCAGCAGTTGTGCATGATTCTTCTTTCTTTTCTTCAAAAGCTGGACACAATATGGTTTCTACAATTTTTGCATCCTCTCTTGCTTCATCAGTAACTGTGACATGTGTGTCATCAGGTACCTGAGTCATTTTCAAATCTTCATCCTCCTCTTTATTTGCTATTGCTTGCTTGGAAATTGTGCAGGGTTCTCCATGCTTTTTCTTCACATCTGGATTCAAGACAGTATCCTGTTCGCCAGTGTATGTGCTTTCTTTTTCATTTTCCATTTCATATCTAATGCTTTCAAGTTCTCCAGCTTTTACATCGTCTTTTACTGCATCACTTGTTGGGACCTGTATTTCTGTTGTTGCATCAGTGGAATCAGTCGTATTGAAATCTTCATGGGACTTCTCCTCTGTTATAGCACGTTCAGTAGTTGTGCATGATTCTTCTTTCTCTTCTTCAAAAGCTGGAGACAAGATCGTTTCTACAATTTTTGCATCCTCTTTTGCTTCATCAGTAACTGTGACATGTGTGTCATCAGGTACCTGAGTCATTTTCAAATCTTCATTCTCCTCTTTGTGTGCTATTGCTTGCTTGGAAACTGTGCAGGGTTCTTCATGCTTTTTCTTCACATCTGGATTCAAGACAGTATCCTGTTCTCCAGTGTATGTGCTTTCTTTTTCATTTTCCATTTCATATCTAATGCTTTCAAGTTCTCCAGCTTTTACATCGTCTTTTACTCCATCACTTGTTAGGACCTGAATTTCTGTTGTTGCACCAGCGGAATCAGTCGTATTGAAATCTTCATGGGACTTCTCCTCTGTAATAGCATGTTCAGCAGTTGTGCAGGATTCTTCTTTCTTTTCTTCGACAGCTGGAGACAAGATTGCATGCTCTCTTCCAATACTTCTGCCTTCTGTCTCATTTTTTATTTCTAGTTCTGTGGCTTTTGCATCCTTTAATATTTCATCATTAGTTGTGTCATGTGCCTCACCAATTACCTGACCGTTCTTGAAATGTTCATTCTTGTTTTCAAGTGTTATTTCTTTGTTGGTAATTGTGCATGGTTCTTCATGGTATTCCTCCAAAGCTGGAGACATGATGGTCTGCTGTTTACCAATGCATGTGTTTTCTTTCTCATTTACCATTTCAACTGCATTGCTTTCAAGCTTACCAGCTCTGGGATCCTCTTTTACTTCATGACAAGGTTGGTCCTGTGTCTGTATTGTTTCATCAGTGGCATCACTCATCTTGGAATCGTCATGCAACTCTTCCTCCCTTATAGAGCATGTGCGTGATTCTTCTTCCTGTCCACCAATAGCACGAGACAAGAATGTTTGTTGTCCACCATTACTACTTTCTATCTTGTTAATGTTTTTTGTTTCTACGTTTTTTGAATCCTCCCTTGTTTCATCACTAGTTGTGAATTTTTCCTCATCAATGGGCTGAGCCATCTGCAATAATTCATTTTTCTCTTCCTTGGTTATAGATTCCTCAGCAATTGTGAAAGAATCTTCATTCTGTTCCTCTGAAACAGGAGAGAAGATGGTATGCTGTTCACCAATCTCTGTTTTATGTGTTTCACTCATCATTTCAATTCCACTGCTTTCAAGTTCTCCAGCATTTGCATCCTCCGTTGCTTCATCACTAGTTGGGACATGTGCTTGTGTTGTAGCACCATTATCATCAATTATCTTAAAATTATCATGCAACTCTTCCTCTCTTATGGCGCATTCAGCAGTTGTGCATGATTCTTCTTCCTGTTCTTCGATAGCCGGAGATAAGACTGCATCTAGTTCACCAGCATTTATATTTTCTCTCTCATCTATGTTTTCCATTTCTGCAATTTTTGCATCCTCTCTTGCTTCATCGGTAACTGTGACATGTGTGTCATCAGTTACCTGAGTCATTTTCAAATCTTCATCCTCCTCTTTGTCTGCTATTGCTTGCTTGGAAACTGTGCAGGGTTCTTCATGCTTTTTCTTCACATCTGGATTCAAGACAGTATCCTGTTCGCCAGTGTATGTGCTTTCTTTTTCATTTTCCATTTCATATCTAATGCTTTCAAGTTCTCCAGCTTTTACATCGTCTTTTACTCCATCATTTGTTGGGACCTGTATTTCTGTTGTTGCATCAGTGGAATCAGTCGTATTGAAATCTTCATGGGACTTCTGCTCTGTTATAGCATGTTCAGTAGTTGTGCATGATTCTTCTTTCTTTTCTTCAAAAGCTGGAGACAAGATCGTTTCTACAATTTTTGCATCCTCTCTTGCTTCATCAGTAACTGTGACATGTGTGTCATCAGGTACCTGAGTCATTTTCAAATCTTCATCCTCCTCTTTGTCTGCTATTGGTTGCTTGGAAACTGTGCAGGGTTCTTCATGCTTTTTCTTCACATCTGGATTCAAGACAGTATCCTGTTCGCCAGTGTATGTGCTTTCTTTTTCATTTTCCATTTCATATCTAATGCTTTCAAGTTCTCCACCTTTTACATCGTCTTTTACTCCATCACTTGTTGGGACCTGTATTTCTGTTGTTGCATCAGTGGAATCAGTCGTATTGAAATCTTCATGGGACTTCTCCTCTGTTACAGCATGTTCAGTAGTTGTGCATGATTCTTCTTTCTTTTCTTCAAAAGCTGGAGACAAGATCGTTTCTACAATTTTTGCATCCTCTCTTGCTTCATCAGTAACTGTGACATGTGTGTCATCAGGTACCTGAGTCATTTTCAAATCTTCATCCTCCTTTTTGTTTGCTATTGGTTGCTTGGAAACTGTGCAGGGTTCTTCATGCTTTTTCTTCACATCTGGATTCAAGACAGTATCCTGTTCGCCAGTGTATGTGCTTTCTTTTTCATTTTCCATTTCATATCTAATGCTTTCAAGTTCTCCAGCTTTTACATCGTCTTTTACTGCATCACTTGTTGGGACCTGTATTTCTGTTGTTGCATCAGTGGAATCAGTCCTATTGAAATCTTCATTGGACTTCTCCTCTGTTATAGCATGTTCAGCAGTTGTGCATGATTCTTCTTTCTTTTCTTCAAAAGCTGGAGACAAGATTGCATGCTCTCTTCCAATACTTTTACCTTCTGTCTCATTTTTTATTTCTAGTTCTACCCTTTCAACTGCTGTGGATGATGATGATTGTTTGTTGAGCGTAGTCGATGCTTCTCCAACCTTTTCAATTTGCTCATCATGTATTCGATTTCTTCCTGCATTCTCATCACTTAGCTCTTCTGTTGGTAAAATCTCCCTTGTTTTGTCTGATATCCCAGCTGTATGGAGTGTTTCCATCTTGTCCTCTTCAAATAGTTTCTCCTTTGCGGGTTCACTTTCAGTAAATGGCCCTGCAGAGTCATTTTTTGAGGTACTTGTTTCATGAAGAGGGCGGGTTTCTGATTTCATGAAATGTACATCTGGCAAGCTCTTAGAGAACTCATCTAAAGCATCATGATACTGACAATTATCTGGCTGCAGAGCATATTCTTCGGAAAATTCAAAAGCTTTATAAGCTTTTTTTCTCTCATCACTGCCCCCTTTTTCTTCATCTGTTGTACTTGTTGAACTTGTAGCACTGGATGCCTTTGGAGTCTCCACTTCCTGGCAAAAGAAGTCAATTTTTCAAAAACAGCACAAGAAATTGTGATTTGGTACTCAATGCAAGAAGTTAGGCATGCTAATGGAGCTTCAACTAGTTAGATGACAGAGGAGTTTAAGAGGCCTTGTCACAGCCATTCAGGAACCGTTATCAAATCAGTACCCAGTGTATTCTTAACAATGGACAAAGTGGTTGAATCGCTTGAATGTACCAAATGGAGAGGTCAGGTGGGTTGATCTAATTGAAGAGCTTTCATTACATTGGCATTGAGAGTGGGTTAAAGAACGACATTTAAGTTCTGCAGTCTGTTTCATGCTACCTTTAAGGCAGAGCACCATCCCTTTGTACACCTTTGCCTACTATATTCTAAAATTCATGTGGAAGCAACCAGCACTAATGCACTTGGGAAAATATCCAGAAATTTTTGAGCGTTTAGGGGAAATAAGGCATATTTAAGTGTAGCCACCTCATCAAAGAGATGTGCCCTTAAGCATTTTAGCTTCATAAAGTCACAATTAAAGGGACTCTTCATTTAAGAGTATCAAATTTAAAATGACCATTACTTCTTAGATTCATGTTGGGACAGTAAAAAATATAAGGAATGTGCAAGGTTTTTATAATGGTTCAAACTTACATTTGCATTCCATACTATGAATTTAAATCAATGTACAAGAATGAACCATTGCCTCTACTTCAATGGTGGTTTTCATAAGCTGTAGTTGTATAGATCCAAATACATTGGGTAGAGAATTTGATTCTCTCTTAGGTTTTCCCTCCATATAACTTGGACTTTTAAATTCATCCTCATAATTGAAATTTACAAGTATAATTTATATGTCGTCCGACAAGAATAGTGTGGTGATTAGGGCTTTGGCTTCTCTTCAAGAAGGTCCAAGGTTCAAACCACAACATACCCAGAAGGGGATAGGCTGGATGGTAGTGGCCAAGTGTTTACTGGTTAGCTACCCTAGTTCCATGCCCTAGAAGATCGAGTCCCATTGACTTCATTTTAGGGTTATAGTGCAACATCTAAACCCAATCAAACAAAAAGTGTTACTGATTCCCATATGTATATAAAAAAATATGATTTATATGTTAAAAGAAAACAATATTAAACACCAAGCAATAGCTAGTCCATAGATATTACAACATATTTCTTCTCAAAACTATAATATGAACCTCCATTTTCAAACATCCATCATAATACTGCGACGTTTAATTACTTCGTTAAAACTTTATCTAGTCTATTGGCGAGATCCAATATAACTCAATTCTTATAAAATAATTGGACGTCGAGATATAAACTTTTTAGAACGAGAGGATTTAGATGCTAATTAAGCCACGTGGCGAATCCACCTAGATGTTAATTAACTCAGCTTGGGATCCTCATGGACTCAAGCTCGAGCTGATTTAGAATTTAACTACGGGTTTTTAATTCTATTTTGCTTTACATATTTTATGCATGCAAAGGCAATCTGTGAGCATGGGCCATGGTTCATGAGGAGCTCCTTGTTGATCTTTTCTCAATGGACCCAATATTTTTTAGTCTTAGAGGAACAAAACTCTAAGTTCTTTTTTTGGGTAGAGTTTCCTGGTCTCCTCCTCCTCCCCTTTTGGCCTTTCTTAAATAGCATAGTGGCAACCTTGGGGCGAGTTATCCTGGTTGAAGCTGATAAGTTTTTCTATGCTCACCTATAAAAGTGAGTTTGTGTAGAGGTAGACCTATCCAAAGACCTCAAGGAGTCAATTGAGATCCAGGTTGATGACTCCATTATTTCCCAATGAGTGATCTATATCAACCTACAAAATAATTGCTTTTGTTGTCAATTGTCTAACCAGAAGGGCAAAGTCTGCCCTCTTATGTCCTATAATAAGCCTAAGTCAACCCCTAAGCAAACCATTGTGTCACCCCCTCAATCCACTGAGAATGGATGGACCTTGATGGGAAGTCACAAAAATGTGTGATCTACTACGCTAAGGCTCAACAATCCAAGCCAACAATGATGATAGTCACCACTTTAGATCCAAAGCCTTCAGAAAAGGTGAATGAGAAAATAGTGACAAGGTCTCAATTGACGAAAGTGGTTACCAAAGAGGCTCCTTGACCTCGACAAAGTCTCACCCCAAAAGCAGCCAACATGGTCGCCAAGCTTGCTACCTAGGTAAGCTCTCCCCCTCAATCTCCTCTAACGAGCTCAAGATGCTCTTGCAGTCCAAGATGAGAGGTGGAAGAAGGGGAATTCTTACAAAAAAAAAATGCTCCACCTCTCCAATAATCAATTGGGGAGTTACAGACCTGACTCTGAGGGCACTAATAGTTTTGGGGCATTAGAGTACATTGATAGTGAGGATATGCCATTAGAATCCCATTTCCAATGGACTTCCTCTCTTTGAATGTTTGGATCTCATAAACTCCAAGCACGAATGTGTGGTGCATAAGGTTTGTCAAAAATTCCCAGATCTTGGTCTCTTATGTTTGTAGGAGCTAGAAATTATAGGGTTTTTGTTATCCACAGTTTGTTAGGTCATTTGGCCAACGATCCACTTCCTCCATAGTGACCATGAGCTGGGCTAAGGTGGTAATGCCACCTTCATTTCCCCTTGCTGGCGACCCCACTTGGTGGATCATGGATGTGACTCCACCTATCATACATTGTGGATAGTTTTCAATATCAAAAACCACATGCTTGAGGTAAGTAATATCTATGCTTCAAACAACGTTGTCAAATGAGCCCATTTATGTATCTAGATTGCAAAATCCCTTCCTTCTACTACATGTCTTATTTGAGGCGACTTTAACATGATTGAGATTATGACAGACAAAAGTGGAGGCCACAAAATGCACTGGATAGTGGGCAAACAAACAACTTGGTTCTATATGCACAATCAATTAGGTCTTTATGATCTAAATGTGGGTTGCCCCCAAGCCAAAACTTTAAGGCACATGTGGTTCAATGTGCATGTCGAATCTGATAGATTTCTCAAGAGGTTTGATTGGACAATGTTTCTTGGGCAACCCATATTTAATTTTGCCAACTATTTTTCCACTCTAGTTGAACCACTGCTTGAGGTGGTACTCTCAGACCACTTCCCCATTCATTTTTGCATTAAATGGTTGAGTGGTAGAGGGTCAACTTTGAGTAGTCAATTTTACTTCAACATGTCATTGCTTAATCATAAACCTTCTCTTGCCCACATCCAACACATCTAGAATATGGAGCCACGTCCACTCACACATAACGAGTTTATTAATTAGTGGAATAATACGATCAAATGCACCATCGACTTCCTTTGCACTTATGGGTTCCAACTGGCCCTCTTTTGCCATCACTCATACAAGGCTGCCACCTTGGACCTCCATCGCACCACCCAGGAGTTGGAAGCTTAGCCATTTTCACCTTCTTTGCAAATTTAGGTAGCCAAGCTTCGTCAACAATAGTAGATAGCAGATGCTCATGTAGCCTGAGGGGCCCAACTTAAAGCCAAATTCCATTGCCTTAAAGTTAGGGATAGGGTCTTGAAGAAATTTTGTGTCTCTTCAAGGAAGAGACACTACCCAAAAAATCAAGCGGATCTGTGAAGGGCAACAAATTTTTATTGAGTTTCCTGATATCTTATAAGCAACATTATTAGAATGTTTTTAAAGCTCAAGACCCTTCCTTGGATCAAGATCATATCCTTCAATAGTGTGCTAGTGTGGTTCCATGTTGTCTCTCTACCTCCCAACAAGCCCTTTATGACAACCCCCTTTCATAGGACAAACTTAAAGTGACAATCTTCTCCATGGCCAACGACAAGGCTCCAAGATGTGATGGGTTCTCTTGTGAATTCTATAAAGCTTTATGGGATACTATGGGGCCAGATCTACACCAGGTCTATCTAGAAACTCTCAAGAGCATTTATTTAGGCCATTTGATAAATAAAGGTAACATGAAGTTCATTTCCAAATCAAGGGACCCTGAAGACATTTGTAACTAGAGACCCATCACCTTGCTTAATTTCTCCTATAAGATTATAGCCAAAGCCATTGCTCTTAGGGTTATGAATCTTCTCTCCCTGTTTATACGACCAAAGCAAACAAGTTTTATCAAGAGAAGATATATCTTAGATAACATTAATGTTGTTTGGGAAGGGTTGGAATGGGCGAGGCAATCCCAAAAGAAGGTCATTTTACTTATAATAGACTTTGCTAAATCTTATGACAAGATTGAATGGCCCTTCATCTAGCTATGTTGTAGGCTCTAGGATTTGGCCCTACCTTTCTACACACTGCTAAAATACTCTTTAATGATGCCTCTGCTTGCCTTTCGATTAATTCCAAACAATCCCCACCCTTTGGCCTCCACAAATCCATTTGCCAAGGGTGCCCTCTTGCTTCTACTTTATATGTTCTAGCAGTTGAAGGGTTTGGCTATCTTTTAACAAACATTGTTTCCAAAGGGAGGGTGAAAGGGATTATCCTTTTAGACACTTCACAACAACTTGTTAATGGGCACTTTATAGATGACTCATTTCTTACACTCATTGAAGAGAAAGGTAACATTAAAATTTTCCTTCAATGTTTAAACATGTTCTGTGAGGCTTTAGGATCCAACATCCAACAACAAAAAACACAATATCCTTCTTGCCAAATTCCACTTGGTTGAACCGTTATAATTAGAAATGGATCCAAGATGGAAAAATGTTTAGGTATTTGGGTATTCCCTTTGCCTTCTAGTCCTTATCCTTAATGCTATGGAAATATGTCTTGGATAGAATGGAACATAAATTACACAAGTGGTTTTCCAAGCCAACAAATTCCAAGTTTGTTTTAAGATTTTGGCCACCACCCATGTCTATTAGTCTTCGTGTTGGTCCCCATCCAAAGCTTCCTACCAAAAAATGGAGAAACTCCTCTATGACTTTTTGTGGGCTTCTTCAAAAAAAAGGAAAGGTTTTCATAGAGTGGCTTGGGAGTTTTGTTGCCTCCTAAGGGATTCTAGTAGATTGGGTCTTTTGGATACCCAAAGGCAAGGGATGGCCCTTTGCACCAAATAGATCATCAGAGTTATGCAAGGCTATGAAGCCTGAAAAGTTCTACTTCGAAACTATATTTCTTTAGGCACCCCTTATGGGAAAAAAGCCTAGAAAGGTCTTGGGTTTACATCACTTTCAGTTATGAAAGTGTCTATATAAATTCAATGCAAATTTGTAGCCAAAAGCATCTAGAAGGCTTGGGAGACAATTAAACCTTCTCTTCAATGGAATGACAATGAGTTATCTATCAACCTTCAGTCTATTTGGTGGTCCCCCATTGTTAAGAATCAAGATCAACCTCTGGCAAAAATCCCCTAGATTAAGGCCTTGCATTTTTTTTGCAAAGGGGTAAAAGTCGTGTTAGACCATTTTTCTAGTTGCACCAAAAATTAGCTCTCTTAAATTGAAGCCATGCCCCAATTCAATCTCATAGAACAAGACAAAGAGACCTTCTAGGTAGTCAAAGAGGCAATCCCTTATGATATGCTCGATAAAATTAGGGTTAGATGTACATGTACTTGGTGGAAATATTGTAAGTGGCATCCGGATACTCCCTTTAGAAATTATAACCCCCATAATGGGTACTCATGGATTTCTCCTCATTTGCCCATGGTTCCCATGGTCAATACTTGTTGGTGTCTTCAATCCTCCAACAAGGACTTAAAATACTAATTCTTTTTTGTTTGGGATGTAGCTCTGTAACCTAAATTGGCCCACTTCTCCTAGTGTTTGCATTTTTAAGAATTACTAGTTGGGGAATGATTGATTCAATCAGGAGTGAGAAACCTCAAATGCTCCTTTTGTCAGTGTTGAGAGACCATCAAGCATTTGTTTCCCCAAAGTTTAGGCACAATGGACTTGGATTCATTCATGACTTCTTCAAACCATTCAGACCCAAGCAGTCTTTTTGGCATATGATTGTCCTTAGGGAGAGGACTAGTATGCTTGCAAGCATTGACCAAATCTAGCACATTTTTAAAATAAATATTATGTTTGACATTTGGAAAGCTTGCAATAATGCTATTTTTGCTAATATGAGTGTTTCTACATATTTCTCTACTTATGCCAAAGCTATGATTTGCTCTAATGTGCTGCTACAAATCTAGGCCCAAAACAACAAGGTGGTTTTAGACATAGAGCACTTGCAAACTCTGCTCGACCATTGGGTAAATGCCCCTTGTTTGGTTGCCAGTGGTTCCTCCCTTCTACTTCTAATGTTACATAGTTTTTTTTTAGCAGTTCCTACTTCCTTTGTGGATGTTTTTTTGTTTAATCCTAGGATTAAATTTTTGTGTTTAATCCCCAGGATCCTGTTTAGGTTTATAGGGAGACTTCAGGTATAACTTTTCAAGGTGTGCTTTCATACCGCCTGTTTTTTGTGATTAGTGTATTTTTTACTCTTTCAGTAATAAAAGCTACTTTTCAACCAAAAATATAAATGCTAATATAAATGTTTTAAAAATAATTAATATAGCAATGAAAATATATGAAATTTAAATTAGTGTATTTTTTACTCTTTCAGTAATAAAAGCCACTTTTCAACCAAAAATATGAATGCTAATATAAATTTTTTAAAAATAATTAATATAGCAATGAAAATATATGAAATTTAAATATAATAATGTTAAATGAAAATATATGAAATTTAAATATAACAATGTTAAATAAAAATATATGAAATATATATATATATATATATATATATATATATATATATATATATATAATATGAGAAACTTGACGTACTTGAAGTTGGATGAGAGTTATACGAAGAATATTAAAGCTCAAATTGGTTAGATATTTTTATTGTAGTTGTAAAAGTAAAGTTTCACTTCACTTCAATTATTTAGAGTGTATTTATCTAAAATCATTATATGATGTTACATAGATAGTGGTATTTAATTATTCTATTCCTAATTTTTAAAATTTTAATATAGTATTATTTTGATTTACTTGGGTTCATATAGATTTTTTTTGGATTATCGTCGTTGAAATAATAACATAATCTCTATGAAATTAATAACATTTTATTAGACCTAGGTGTTGTAGGTGAGTTGGAGAGGAGAGGGAAATCCTCCAAGAGGTCCCAAGTTCAAATCTCCATCCTACCAAAAAGCTGAATTAGGTATCCAAAATCCAATTGATAATGTTGCAAGTGGTTTTTCGCTTAAAAAAAATAAAAATAACATTTTATTATAAATTTTGTAAAATATTAATATAAATATTGTAAATAGAAATAACATATTATATTTATATTTGTCCGCTGAAGCAGAAGAAGATAGTATACATAAACTTTAGGGCTAAATGGGTTAATTGAGTTGTTGGTTGTTGGTTTGATATTGAGGCAGGGTATGGATTGAAACTTTTAATTTTTTGAGATTACAAAAATATATATTAAAATAATATTATTATGTTTTGTTAAAATGCCATTATAATATGAATGAGATTCATTTTATTAAAAAATGTTTTTTAAATTGGTTCTTTAGGATTAAAATAAATTCCACTTGTATTATATAATGATCCATAGTTTAGTTATTATGCATATATTCATTGATAAGATTTAATCACGAACTTTCAAATTTTTGAGATGACAGACTATTTATTAAAATTATTGTGGTTACATATACTAGCAATTATGAGCTAGTAAAACATACTATGATAACATATTGTTTTGGAAATAATACTCTACTACGATGCAATGCTTAGACAACAAAGGTGAAGTTTTGGTATTGTGAAGGATGTTGTAGGAAAATGTCAAGAAAAAGGATGTTGAATTATGGAATATTTGTATCTACAAAGAAAATTAAAGAAGATCTACAAAATAAAAATATGAAAATTGAATTTGTTTGTAAACTCTCAAGCTCTAAAGGAGAGAGTTATGATTTGTCAAAGTTCGGGTACCCATGTAGACCCCTTTTTATTAAGAAAAAAAAACATAATATATTAAGCACAAATAATTAATAGATTCAAATTTAGTATAGAAAAAAAGTTAAGTATCTTATTTTATAAAGTATTAGTATACCAAATGTGATTACAAAAGCATAATCCAACTTAAAATTTGAACATTGTGAAAAATACACTAGTTGAAAAGCTTAAAACATTAATTTTAATATTATAATTTTTTTTTAATATATTAAATCACTTTAAAACTTTACAAAATATGTATATATAAGGATCGAAATAAGATTCATTCATGAAGGTTGTTTAAACTCTTGCATTTTGATTAAATTACAAGATTCATCCATGAAATTGAACCTTGATGTATGGTGTGAAAATCGTTGCTATTTACCACTTTTCCTAAATTTATTGGTGTAAAAAATAATAATGATTTATATTTATGAATATATATATTTTAATTTGGTTAGTGTGAGAAGTTGAAGAGTCTCCTCCCATGATCCTTCGTGTAAAACCGAGATCTATGCTTATCAATGGGGAATTTAACACACCCACCACCTCACACACTTGCCTACGCTGCGGTTTGAATCTTGGATCTCCCAAAGAAGAGCCAAAGCCCAAACCGTTGTGTTGTCACGTGGGATATTTAATAAATAAAATTTAATGAATAAATTTTAAACATCAAATGATAGCAACTATTAAATAAATTAACTTGGAGACAAAGACAAGGTTCAAATTTTGCTAAACGATATTTGTTTAATTGTGGAGATGTTTTAATATTATAATAATATAGTCAAAGATATAATATTATATTGGTGGTGTTTGTTTCAATCTCATAACCACACCACTTTTCTTAAACCTATTGGTGGATAAAAAATTATTATTATTTATATTTAATGAATAAAATTTAAACATCAAATGATAGGAACAATTAAATAAATTAACTTTAAGGCAGACATGGTTCAAATTTTGGCAAAAGATATTTATTTAATTGTCAACATGTTTTAATATAACAATAATACAGTCAAAGATGTAATATAGGTGGTGCTTGTGTCAATCTTATAACCATAGTGAATTTTAAAGTAATTTTATATTTTAAATAAATTTTAATTAATTGCTCCGCTAACTTGGAGATAGAGCTACCTTCCTTCATCAATTTGTACAGAGGATCCTATATGATCAGGAGGCAAACCATCAAGTATAAAAACAAGCCTGCCTTTTGTACCCACTGTTGCACCCAAGGCCATCTACCGAATCAGTGCCCTGGTTTGAGGACCCAGAACCAAAAGGCTGCAGGTCCCACCAAGGGCATGCAGAGAAACCAGGGCATCCCCCATCTCAACAAGGAACTGCTAGTAGGGGCGAAACACATCATGCATAATCCTGCTCACCGAGCACCTCAGGAGGCTAGCCAGAGTGCCACTGTAGAACAAGGCAAGCAAACCAGTGAGCAAAGAGAAGGATCCCTGCCAGGCCAAAAGGAGCAGGAGGCGCTCCCAAAATTTTATTTTCTCACCAGTCCCATCATAGAGGATCCAGTGGCCCAGGTATAGACCCCTCCCGAAATGGTATGTCCAAATTCTCATTCGGATGAACACCTGGTGGTGAGCAACGAAAAATCCCCAATTTGCTCGAATAGGGAAGAGGCACCCCCTTCTCCTTCATATGAAAAAGAAGACCTTTCTCTCTCGGGAAGGATCAGCCCCATGAACACCAGGAGCAGGAAACAGGCAATAGACTATGGCAGTGAAAGGAAAAGAGGGAGACCCTCTCATAATGAGAAAAGAAACAAGGAAATAGTGGAGGATATCGCAAATGGGACCCAGTCAACGCTTTTTTCCGATGAGTCCGACAATGATAAGCAAGGAACCAAACCCCCCTTCCAACTGGTAAAGGGAGGCAGGAAAAACCCCAAACCCTTGAAATGAAGGTTCTCTCATGGAACGTGAGGGGCCTAAATGTGGCAACCAAGCAGAGGTTGGTGGCTGACCTAAGGAAAAGGATTAATCCTTCCATATTCATCATGCAAGAAACCAAAATTGACGAATTCTATTCTCGAAAGGCTACCAAGGCCATTTGGGCCAGTGGAGATTGCCTTATCAGTCCTGCTCAAGGCACGTCGATGGGGCTTATGTGTCTGTGGGATCCTACCCTGGTCGAAGGAAGGCTTTTGTCGTCATCGAATAAGATCCTAAACATTTTGTTTCTTTCCAAGTCCAGTAAGCAGTCTTGGATTCTGTCAAATATTTACGTCCCAAACTCACCTAGTGAGCGGGTCGCGATGTGGGAAATAGTAACTCAAATGAGAACCAACTTTAACACCTTTCCTTGGATATTAGCAGGGGACTTCAATAGTCCTTTGCATCCATCTGAAAAGAGAGGAGGCAACGATTCTTAAAACAAAATCATGGAGGACTTCAGAGGGTTTGTCAATACCAATGAGCTCATGGATGTTCAGCTCAAAGGATCCTCTTTTACTTGGAGCAACAGGAGGATTGATAGCAGACTCATCCAGGTGAAGTTGGACAGGTTCCTCATTTCTCAAGAAGCTATCCCATGGTTTGGCGATGCCACTCTGCTGGCCTTACCTCGGATCGGATCAGACCACAATCCCATCCTCCTTGAATCTGGTAGGCCTCCCTCCTTTAAAACTCCTTTCCTTTTCAAAGCCATGTGGACCCAACACAAGGATTTCAAAAATCAAGTGTCCTCTTGGTGGCATCAAAGTGTCAGAGGGTCTGCCACTTCTCTGCTGGCTCAAAAGTTGAATATGGTCAAAGAAAACCTGAAAATATGGAATAGGGAGGTCTTTGGCAACCTTTTTGCCAACAAGAAGCTATTACTGAGAAACTTTAAGAGATAGAAAGGAGAATCAAAGCAGGGGACCACAACAACCCCACTAGGGAGGAGGAAAGAAACCTCCTAGCAAAATTCCATAATATCTTGGCCAGAGAGGAAACTTTCTGGAGGCAGAAGTCCAGAGACCTATGGGTCAAGGAAGGCGATGCTAATACAAGGTTCTTTCATGCCTCCACCATGCGACACAGGGCATCCAAAAAGATCAGGGAGATCATGTGCAGTAACAAATCAATGTCCACTGACATTGTGGAGATCAGGACCGAAGCAGTGTCTTTCTTCCAGAACCTCTTGGGAAGTGCCTCAGAGGATGACAGTCAAGCTAAGGATACTCTCCTTGCTAATATCCCCAGCATCGTTCCTCAAGACTTGAACTCCAGACTGGTGGATCCCTTCACCCGCGATGAAGTTAAAGAGGCCTTGTTTTCAATGCAACTCGATGAAGCCCCTGGATCGGATGGTTTATCTCCAAGGTTCTTCCAAACTATGTGGGATGTGGTGGGGAATGATGTTTGTAAGGCTATTAGAGAAATTCAAGAAACCAAAGTTGTCCCTCGCAGTTTCAATTCCACTTTCTTGGCCCTCATCCCGAAAGTCTCTGCTTGAAAATCCAACTCTGATTATAGGCCCATCAGCCTATGCAATGTCATCTATAAATTTTTGACCAAGCTTATGGCCAACAGGATGAAGGCCATTCTTCCCCTCATCATTGACCAATCCCAAGGTAGCTCGGTTAAAGGGAGGAACATCCTGGATGGGGTCATCTCGATCCATGAAACCCCGCATTCGGCCTCAATGTCTAAGAAGGCTGCCATGTTTCTTAAGTTGGATATGAATAAAGCCTTCGATAGGGTTGACAGATGTTTTCTTCAGAAAATCCTTCTCAAGTTCGGCTTCCACCCTTTGTGGGTCGATCTCATCCAGGGCTGCATTTCCTCTCTCTGGTTCTCAATTCTAGTCAATGGCTCTCCCGTTGGGTTCTTTCAAAGCTCAAGAGGTTTACGCCAAGGGGATCCTCTATCCCCCATCCTTTTCATTATCCTTGCAGAAGCGTTGGGAAGAGCTCTCAAGGATGGCCAACGTCGGAAGAAGGTGACGGACATCCTCCCTGCCTCCGAGGGTGATGCGATCACCCATTAGCAGTTTGTGGATGACATGCTTCTGTCCACCATTGCGTTAGTAGCTCAAGCTAAATCCATCAAACGAATCCTTGGTATTTATGAGAAGGCTGCCGGTCAAAAAGTAAATTACATCAAAAGCAAGATATTTTTCATCAACACCCCGACTAGGCGTCAAGTCCAGATTGCAAGGATCCTGGGCTACTCTATTGACTACCTTCCCACCACCTATCTTGGCCTCCCACTTTTTTGTGGGCATGCAAAGGAAGGGATGTGGAATACGGTGATTGAGAGGATCTAAAAAAAATTGGCGTCATGGAAAGGCAAGCTCCTATCCCAAGCTGCCAAGGCAACCCTTACCATGGCTTGCCTCCAAGGGATTTTGACTTTCTTCATGTTTGTTTTCAAAGTGCCTGCCTCAGTTCTTCTCAAGATCGAGCAGGCTCAACGGAATTTCCTTTGGTCAGGCAATGAAGATAAATCCAAGATCCCTCTGGTAGCTTGGGACAAAGTGTGCAAAAGCAAAAAGCAAGGTGGATTAGGGCTCAGAAGAATGTCCATGATGAACCTTGCACTCATTGCCAAGCACACCTAGAGGATCCTAGTCGAAGAACCGGTCGAATGGGTTAGGATTGTTAGGAGGAAATACCTCAACAACACTCCCCTTCTTGAGCGTTCAATTCCCACGGGGGGTTTAGCTTTTTAAAAAATCTAGAAAGTTGATCCAAAACAACATCAGGTGGATCCTTGGGGATGGTCAAAGTATAGACTTTTGGAAGGATAGGTGGGCCCTAGAGGATCCTTTGTCAGAACAGATCGGGCTGGCTCAACTTAAAAGTTTCCTAGATAACAATGTTGGGCAGAAGGTGGCCGATTTCATTGAATGGAGAAACGACTCCCTGCAGTGGAAAGTCATCAGTGCAGAAGGGCTAGAGTCGGAGGTTGGCTTCCTATCCTCCATCCTCAAGGACATCATCATACCCACTAGTAGAGGACCAGACAGATTGATATGGAGGGGTACCGATGATGGGGGTTTCTCTATCAAAACTGCCTATGGGCTTCAGTGCAAAGGGCCAATTTTGGACTTTCCTTACAACTTGATCTGGAGGAAAGGAGTTATCCCAAAGGTAAATTTCTTTTGTTGGATTGCTTTTCAGAATTAAGCCCTCACTATTGAAAATCTTCACGAGAGGGGGTTTGCTTTAGCCAATAGATGTTACTTGTGTGAGTCTTCTTGTGAGTCCTCTGACCATCTCTTCCTGCACTGTGGCTACATTGGGTCGGTCCTTGGTGCCATCCTCTCCACCTTCCAGATCCAATGGGTTTCCCCCAAGACCATCAAGGAGGCCTTCTTCCAATGGGGCAATCCTTTTAAAAACCCCAAGCTCCGTTTCCTGTGGAATGCTTGCCTCCACCACTTTTTGTGGCAGGTATGGTTAGAACACAATGGTCGGATCTTCGGTCACCCCCCAGGGATCCTCCCTTAGTCACTCATAGGGCCATCGCCTTTGCCATTGAGAATGCCAAGCTTATCCCCAACCCTTGGCCCAAACATGTGTTCGAAGAAGGTTTGTTCAAATCCTTTAAGTTATCCAGGGAGAGTAAGGAGCGGTAGGATCCGCGAGTTTCCAGGAAGGACGTCAGGTGGGTCAGGCCTCCTCACGGGTGGTTGAAGCTAAATTTTGATGGGGCATCTCGCGACAACCCAGGAGCGGCCACTGCGGGTGGGTCAGTCTGAGATCACAATGCAAAGCTTGTAATGACTTTCTGTGAAAACTTAGGGCGTCAAACCAATCATGTCACAGAGGCTAGAGGATTGCTGAGAGGACTCGAGCTCATGACGGAGGATCCCCGTCCCTTGGTTGTTGAAGGGGACTCTTTGAACATCATCAACTACATGACAACTTCTAAGGTTCTAGTGTGGAAGGTTTACAATATCATCACTCAGGCCAGAAGCATCCTTCATCGAAGGAACCAGGTTCAGTTCAAGCATACCTACAGGGAGGGCAATGGTCTAGTTGACCACTTAGCAAACAAAGGTTTAAAGTCCACATGTCTTGTGGTGTGGCATCAGAGTTTCCCAGCGAACATTGAGAAGATCGCCAGCCAAGATATTATTAATGTCTCCACATAAGCGTGATATAAGGACCGGGCCTAGGTGGTCGGGCTCGAGGAGAGCCATGACACCTGCGCCACCGAACCCAATTGGCACACCCATCATGATGGTTCGTGGCAGGCATGACGGGAACGATATTTTCCCAAAGTCCCTCGAAATGTGGTCCAACAGATCTCTGGTCCTGTCCCTCGTGCCTGGCAAAAGTCAAAGACAGGTGGATGTTTTGTTCATCTCCCTTGCTGAGATTTGGACGGGCCCGACACGCCCAAGCAAAGATCACCATTGGCCCTCTCCCGGGCACATCGAGAGGACGTTTTGGCCCACCTATCTAGACATAACTGCCATAGGCGCCACTACCTTCGGCAACACGTGGCACCTTCGGATGTTGCGTGTCCACCTCAGCATCAATCTTTGCCACCATCTTGGATCTAACGCTATCTTTGGTAATGATGGCTCTCTCTGCATGCATGTGAGGCTCATCTCCAAAGAAAATCTATTTAATCTAGTGGTGTTTGGGCGAGCCTTGTATTTTGGTGTAAGGTGTCCCCTGGAGTGTGGTGCAGAGTCATCTGGCTTCCCTCCTGGTGTGTGTTTTTGTCCTGATTCCATGGCTTCTCCTTATGTCGAGTCGTTTGAACTTTCCCTGTGTGACGAAGCCATGATGTTTATGAAGGCCAAGGGTATGCTCCCTTTCCTCCAAAAATTCCAAGGACCCGAAGACGATGTCACCCGTGCCTTTGTGGACTCTTGGAACCGGGGCGAGGTTGTGGTGAGGGGGCTAAATTTTAAAATCTCCATTGAGCTTATGGGTGAGATCACTGGGTTGCCGGTGGTAGGTCGTAACATTCGACGCGATCATCACAATTGGGAAGAGGAATTGGAGCAATACCCCGATAAAGGACGAAACCTTGGGTGGGATAAGTCAGCCCTCCTTCCCTCGACCCTCCCTGAACCTTGGAATCTTGCCATTATCCTCATCCTTCAATATGTTACTTGCGATGATCCCGACAAGCCTCTCCGCAGTTTCCACATCAGTTTTGTAAACCACCTGAGGGATGCCAAGCAGGTCTGTATTCTTGAATATCTTGTCTACTCCCTTGGCCTCACTATCGAAAAGAGCAAGAAATCGTCTTACCCTCCCATCCACCAGGGGTTAATGAGTGTCATCTTTCGCCATGTCGCTGCGAATCATCCTCTGCCCTAGGTGGTCCTTCCTATTGCTACCCAAGCCCCGAGTAGTCCTGGTTTTGTCCAAGAGGCTGGGACTTCCAGCCCTATCCATAACAACCCCCTGAGGTGGCCAATCCTGCGTCCCTTCAAAGATTTTCCCGTAGCAAGCCAGCCAAGAGAGGGCAGACTGACACCTCGACCCCATCTCGATCATATCTGCGGCTTAAGAAGGTGAAGAAGGAGAAAGGGACCTCGCCGCAGCAAATCAACTCTAACACTGAGAACGAAGCCAAGGGGTTGTCTTCCCAGTTTTTGTTAGACATGACGGCCAACATCCTCTCCTCTACAAATGCAATGGTGAGGATCCTCAAGCGCTTCAAGGGGCATGAACCCAGGAGGATCCAGACATGTAAGGAAGTTTCCTGGGACGGTTTCCTTTTTGTCTTCTGGTGGAAGCGATCCATAAAATGGATGGTTATGTGTTTTTTTTTATGGTTTTTCAACTGTTTTTGGACCTCCGTTGGGAGGGGTTGATGTAGCCCTCACGGGCATCACTGTGTTTTTTTTGTTTTTTGTTTTTGGGAAATTTTCATATGGTACCTAATGTATTAGCCCAAAGGGCTCTCTCTAATAGTAAAGGCTACGCCATCTTTTGTTATAAGGATTTGGGATCCTCTTAAAAAACCCGTTATGTATATAAATTAATCTACTTACCAAAAAAAAACATTTGATTAATTAAAAATAATTAAAATAATATAATTGCAAAATAATAACGAAAGAACAAGTAATATAAAATGACCAAATATGAAATTTCTTCCATTAACTTAGTGGTATTCTTTTGTCTGTTAAATAAAATAAAAAAGAGTTTTGGATCTCTTTTTTGGATAGAATGAAAGCTTGCTTGGCAGCTTAGAAGGTAAGTTCTTAACCATGGTAGGAAGGTTACAACTCATAAAGACTATGTTGCAATCTTTCCCTATATATTTGATGTCACTTTCAAGACTGCCAATAGGTATAACATTGACAATTGATAAAATTCAAAGACTTTCTATGGAAAGGTTGTGAGAAAAAATTTAGGTTTCCTCTTTATAAGTGGGATAGGGTTTGCAAAGAAAAGAATATTGGAGGAGCAAGCTTGCAAAATTATAGACTTATGAATTTGGCATTAGGAGCAAATATTGGGTGGAGATTATTCAAAGATCAATGAAATAATTGGGCAAAAATATTACTTTAAAAATATATAGGTGTTTCAAATCTCGGGCCTCGCTGGACTGAACGCTTGTTCCTTTCTTGGTGCTTTCAACGGCGTAAAAGGTTTAAAATGATTGTGGCATGGTGGTTATAGGGGCGGACTACGTGAAGATCTGTGTGGCGGATTTTGAGGCGAACAACGCAGAATACTGTGGTGGCCATAAAAGCTGGACAACCTACCCGAAATCATGGCAACTACCGATTCCACCATGTAAATACAATATATATATATATATATAGAGGTTCTTTTGATGCAATGAAATTATTTAGGAAAATAAATCTACCTAAAAGATCATCAACATGGAACTTCATATAAGAGAGTTTGCAATTGATAAAGAAACATATTAGATGGTTAGTCAATGAGGGGAGTTATGCAAAGTTTTGGTTTGATGCTTGGTTGAAGCCTTATCCTCCTATATTTGACTCAAAATGACAACCATTAACTCAAGCATGCCTAGCATGTAAAGGTCCAAAGATCAAAGATTATATTATTATGAGCAACAACTCTAGATCATAGATTTCTTTTAGTAACTTGGTTGAAGGAGATGAAATCAAACAAATTGCAGATGAACTTCAAAAGATGCTTCAAGAGTTTTATTTGTCGATTTTTACATGAAAGGATGATTTGGTTTGGATCTTATCTAAGGATGGTGGATAATCAAATTGGGATGTGAGTATTTAGAACAATATTTTATTTCCTTCTTCCAAAGATTTTCCTTGGAAGAATGTTTGGTCATTAGAGGCTCTCCTTAAGGCCTCAACAATCTTTTGGTTAGTAGTTCAAAGTAAGATTCTTACAAGAGAGAGTCTACAAAGAAGAGGATATTATGGACCCTTTAGATGTGCCTTGTGTGAGAAGGATTTAGAAACATCATATCATTTACTTCTTCATTGTCCTGTTTGCTCACACCATTTGAGGTTATTTTTGAAAAAAATATGAAATCATATTGGGTAGTCCATCACATTAAAAGAGTTGTTGAAATGTTGAATTAATTATTTCAAAGTTAAAGCCTTATGATTCTTTGGAGG
Source organism: Wollemia nobilis (assembly GCA_028583015.1). NCBI lineage: Eukaryota > Viridiplantae > Streptophyta > Pinopsida > Araucariales > Araucariaceae > Wollemia > Wollemia nobilis. Next base: position 1,358,081 of record JAQPPZ010003329.1, on the reverse strand, counting down.
ATTGGCCTTGCCATTATTTGTTGGAATTTATGACTTGAAAGGAATAACAATTTTTTTAAAATAAATCTCAAAATCATGCCCAAGTTTGGAACCGTATTATTGCATCTTTTGCAAAATGTTTACAAATATGGTGCTCATAATGGGAAGTCTCAAATGCAGAAAAAGAGGTGCTAGTGACTTGGCTACAAGATTTGAACATATATGGAAGAGTTATTTACAACAATGGAATTAAAACAAAGGATCTACTTCGATCTATGGTAAAATGGAAATGTTCAGAAATTGGGTTTATCAAAATTAATTTTGATGGTGCTTCTAAAGGAAATCCATGAAAAGTTGGTGGATGTGGTGTTTTTAGAAATAGTGAAGTCAAAATTCTCCTCACTTATATAATCCTATGGAACTTCAACTAACAACTATGTAAAGGCTAGGGCATTTCTTACAAGGATTTAAATTTCAATAGAAAAATGATGAAAATATATTTTAATTGAGGGGGACTCAAATTATCATCAATGCTATTAACAAAACTTGATGTGGAGATTGGATAAAAAATAATATTATTGCTAATGTTCATCATCTATTACTAGAGTCAATCTCTTGGAAGTGTGAGCATATTTATAGAGAAGGAAATCAAGTAGTAGATAAATGTGTGAATTGTACGGTTGATCTTCATCTTGGTGAAAGTCAAATTTTAAAAAGCAACTGGCCAAGTGAGATTTTATCTCTTAATCAAAATGGTCAAGGAGTTGATTGCAAAATCATAGCACTTCAAGGAAATTGAAAAATATGTTTAAAAGAAAAAATATTAAAAAATTATTAATAAAAAATATATAGTAGCAAATATAATATTTTGATATTTTGATGGGAGTGCTCCCAATAGAAGCCACATATAACTTTCTCTCTCTATATATATATCAAATGACGAAAGCTCAACATGTTAAATACTTTTACTTCATCTAGGAAAAATCATGATTCAAATCTTATCAAAGTGATATATGCACAACTACAAAGTATAATCTTATATTACCACTTTGTGGTCATAATGTAATACAAGTTGGACCCATCCCAATCTCATGCAATAAATATTTGATAAACATCTATAATGATTAATAAAAGGGTGGAGGAAGTTAATTGGTAATTGGCCTCTGTAGCCGTTCAAATTCTCAGAATGAGTGAAGAGTTTGAATTTATATTCTTTGTGCACATTCCAAGGGAATGGAATGAGGTTGCTGATTACCTGGCCAAAAGGGCTTCTGAGCTATTGGATCCTTGGATTATGGATAATTGGAAGAGTCTCCTGTCTGGGGACTCTCAACGCCTTTGGGAGTTGATCCACAAGGATGTTCGGACTTAATGTGGTTTGTTCTTGTTGTCTTCTTCGGGTGTCAATCTAGTCCAATGGTTTTAACTTGTTTTATTGTTTATTTGAGTCCTGGTTGGACGCTCAGTTGTACTCTGTAATCCAAACTTCTTATCAATAAATTTTTACCCCTTTATTAAAATAATAATAATATAATAATATATATCAAGTGGTATTAACTCAACCGGTTAAATTTCTCAGCATTTCAAAAAAGAGAACCTGGTTCAAATCTTGTCAAACCATACATTGGATAATATCTGAGCTTTATTGAAATATCACTATGTGGTGATGATGACGTAATACAGGTCTGTTTCAATCCCATATAACCCATTAAAAGAAATATTTGTTGTAATACTTTCATGTAACCAAAACAAAATAATCTTTGTTGTAATACCACTATGTGTTGATGATGTAATTCAGGTGGGGCAGTTTCAATCCTATGTAACCCATTAAAAGAAATCTTTGTTGGAATACTCTCATATAACCCATTAAAAAAATCTTTGTTATAATACCACTATGTGGTGATGATATGGTGAGGTAGTTTCAATCTCATATAACCTTAAAAAATAATATATTAATATATAAAAGTTTCACATCTAAGTCAAAGTTTAAATCCATCTAAACACTTAATTAAATTTTTTTACAGTCACCATTTAAATCTCAACGATTTTCACATCTTCAACGATGAAACTTAACATAAATTATTCATCACCTTTAATATAAATGATATCAAATAACTTGAACTCAATATCATATATACAATTATATATTTTAATAAATTTAATTATAAATTTAAAAATGATAAATTATTTATTAATTTTTTATATTTAAATATATAATTAAAATAATAATATATTAAAATGACATATGTAGACTCTTAATTGAAAGTTCAAGTTTTAAATTATAAAATATTTCTAACAGAGTTAATGTGATGATGCAAGTCTAGTGGCATATTCCATGATTGAAATTTCGTTCCACGTTAATACCTATCTTAACTATCTATCGTTAATACCTATCTATCTATCTATGAATTAAAACCTTTTCAATATTATATAATTAATTAAAAAAAAATATTAATATAGTTCTTGGGGAGCAGTGCAATGGGCTTAGGTTCTTCTTTTGGAGCTCCAAGGTTCCAACGGAGGTGTGTGAGGGGGTGGGTGGGTAGGTGTTAAATTCCTTGTTGATAAGCATAGCTCTCAACTTTATGAAAAATCATGGTTAAGAGCTGCTTATACTCATAGGAGTTTCTCACACTAATCAAACAAATTAAAAAAAATTACATTAATATATAAAATAAACAAATAGCATAGAACGTGTAAATTATTTTAACTATTTCTTAATTAAAAACTTTGGTTTATCTAGTTAGTTAAAACAAAAACATAAAGGCTAAACAAAAGAGGTCCGCAGTCTGTCTTCCCTATCTCTCGATATAGATATAAACAGATAATAATCCGCGTATATGGGATGAAATTCCTTTCCAACCGTATTCTAATCATATCGTCATCCTTATACATGAGATAGGCGACAACTTGTCGCCAATTAGTCGTAGTCTGTGTTGGCAGTACCTGCCATAGTCTCACAATAGTAATTGGATTAGCTGGGTGCATGCCTTTGGAATCGGAATCAAACTTGCCTCTTCTAATTTTGTGGGAGTGGCACAGTCCATACAATTGAGAGTCTCAAAACTCAAAACTATGATGAAACTCTTTGCCGTTTGCTACCATTGATATCAATCCTCTCTCTCCCTTGTAAATTTTAAATGTTATTCTAACAGTCACTTCAGACCGCGTTGCCTTCAACAGTTAAAGCAGACTAAAGCCTTTGCTATTAAATTTTCAATACCATGTTTTTAGCACATTTATATACTTTGATCAAGGGGTTATGGGAGTTAAGTTTGTTTCGCTGACAATGTTTATTTGATTATTTTCTGCCTCAATGTTCAAGCACCTCTATGCTAACCTGATATTAAGTTTCAGGTTTTCATGTTGATCTCATATAGAGACCTCTTTCAGGTGCATTAAATGTAAATCTTCTCTTATTTTTTCGCTTAAACACCACAATATAATTCAAAACCATAGTCTTATAATGAACTTGAAACTATGAAGTTCTATGTGTGTCTTATCGAGCAAATCATATTCAATTTCGGTGGACATATACAGACGCAATATCAACAGAGTTTGCCTTAGTTCTTAATACATTATAAAGCAATTCTGACAAACCAAAATCTTCAAATAAATGTTATTTGAAACTCAAAACCTCTAACACATATAGCTCAAAACAAAATTGAGAGTAAGTAATACTTACATGTGGGAAGGAGGTCTGATGCTCGTTATCGTCTTTATATATAGCCCCAGAGGGCATATCAGAAGCATCTTTAGTTGAATCACGGAATTTTCTCGACGGTGATGCCGGAGGAGATACTACCGTACCTTTGCTGCTACATGCTCCCATTTTCTCATAAGAATTATCATTCAATTACAGATCTCTCTAATCTCTCTGATATCTCTTTGATTTCCAACGATAGCGCAGAGGGAATGGAATCTTCACCAAAGACAAAAAGGCATGCGACGAGCAAGTATGATAAGGAGAAACGCAAGTGTGAGAGAGATGGGTAAACCGACATGGCCTACTTGCTCTAACCAAAAACAAAAGTCACAGTAGAAAGTGGGTCTCAATAAGCCGTCCGCACCGACCAGTGCGCTGTCATCGTCCACATTCTTCCTGCACGTACGTCATTGTAACTAAAATCTTACACACTTGGCTTTCCTAACATCTATGGTAAGTTTGATTTTGAGTGACTCTAGGTGGAAATAAATAAATAAAGTGCACTCTGAAATTCACAGATAACAAAGTATGATTTAAATCTTTTAAGAGTGTTTATATCGATAATGATGATACGAAATCCCGAGAGACTAGCATTATCATCTCAGGTCGGGTTAACCTTAGGAAGAATCCACAGGGATTATAGGGGCAGTACAGTGAATATAAGAAACAATCCAAAATTTGAACCTTAACTAATAATAGAAAATAACTATAACCTATTTTTCCGTGCTACCAAAAAAAATTGACAGATAAGTGAAATTGCAGTAAATGTGCCCAAGCTGAGTGAGTTTGTATTGGGTGTCACCGCTGGTCAAAGAGGTGAAAAACGGAGGCATCTATCACGACTAAAATCATGTTATGTAGATTCGCACGGCATTGAAGTTAAATATTGGATGATTTAACCTCAACAAAACTCTATTTGGAAGAGGAACCAGCTACGGCCTTCCGGTGCTTGTCTTAGTCTGTTACAATATAATAGTCAAAAAGCCTGCGATCACGATTATAAAACAAGCGACGGAATTAGCTCATTTGAATGTTTGACTCAAATTCAAATCTCCTAGCACTTTAAGCCATAGCCGTGTCCCGTACAACGTGCTAGAGATTCAGAGATTCATAACAAATAAATATAGTAATTAAAACAAGAAAGAAAAACAAAAAAAAAAACTTTACTTCGTCTCTATTTTTAAGATTTAAAAAATAGGGATTACTCCTTTGGAAACTTGCACTTGATTTAAAAATAAGATTAATCTCGATTTTTAATTAATTCAGTTTTTTAAGGTTGTTTTTCAATTAGTTTTGTTTTGTTTTCCATGCATTTCAGTTTCATTTTCCATTATTTCTATATTAACCTGAGTTTCCTCTTTAACATATATTGCCACAGTTTCTCCAAATGACCTATCAAACGTCATCTAAGGATGAAAAGGTTTCTCTAAAAATTCAACCATTTCTCTTGAACTACACCTTCTATCAAATAAAGTTTAATTCAAACTTTCACCTGATACATAGAGCTTTATATTTAAATCTGCCCCTCTTCCATTTTTTTCAAATATTATTATGGTTCAAATCACTATTAGCTAGGATTTTATAAGCTAAAAACCATCGCTTCCAGATCTAGCACGTGAACGGGCACTCAAACATAAAATGGTTAGATGTTTCCTCACTTTTATAGCATAAAACACATTGGGATGGACCAATGATTCCCCTATGTCTTAAATTATCAAAAGTAAGAATTCTATTATGCATGAGCTACTAGGCAAATAAGTTTACTTTCAGCTAACCCTTAGACTGCCAAATCTTTCTCCAATTCTCAACCTAATATGCAAGAGGAGGAGGTTATGGAAGGATATTTTCTTATCCATCATTCATTGTGTAGACTCCAAGGATCCCATAGCCCCAAGTTAATTCATCCTCCTCACCTCTAATTGTGAGAAATATTTCTATCAAGATTTTAGTAATGGCGGGTGTCAATTCCAAAGGGAATGGAATTGGTCACTTGTCCAACTTCTTAAACTACTTAAACCTATAATCCTCCAATTGACTGCCGTTGAAATAACTTTTAATCTTGATCCAGCCCCTACTTTCCATGGTTATTTTTACTGGTTGTAGTTATGGTAATTCAACAATGATAGGTGGGTATTGATCCTATAAATCCATCTCATGCCTTTTCCTCTCTCCCCGCTTTCCAAAATAATCCATATTTCACTACCTGAGATCCTAACTTTAAATCCTACCACACTAGGGACCCATTGCCATCCAAAGGGAAATGACTCACCTCATTTAGGTTCACCTGTCCTAAATATTTACTAGTTAAAACTCTATTGAATAAAGAAGTTGGCTGGGAGATCCCCTCTAGTAAAGCTTTCCAACCATAGCTTGATTATTTAGCCCTAATCTCCTCAGTCCCAAAACTCCCTTTGCCTTAGGTTGGCTTACTTTCTCCCAACCTACTAATGCCCCTTTCCTCTCTCCTTTTACTCTCTAAAAAAATTCTAGCCATTTTGTCCAACTCTTTCCATTGGACATCAAGGATAGAAAATTTATAAATTGGCATGGCCTAAATAACTGATTGAAAAAACGTTAACTACCCCAAAGGTTAACCATTTGTGAATGGTTAATTCTTTCTTTGATACGATCCGAAATATTCCTCCATATCTCTATCTTTAGTTTTTTAAAATGCAAAAGGACCTCGAAATAAACCATTGGGAGAGAAGTCCTCGTGAATCCCAAGATATCTAAAATTATATCGTGAAGCCTTCAAGATTGAAGAAGACCACTTTGGATTTTTTTATCATTGATGACTTGGTTTGTGTCCCTAAGGTAAACATTAAGAGTATCTTTGATAATTCTTGCTTTCCTAAGGTTGGCCACCCCCATCAGTCCTATTCATCCACAAATTGTAGGTGAGTCAAAACCTTCTTAATTGTCTCGATACCTGTTAGCAAAACCATTATCTTCTACTCAAGATGAGTCTACCCAAACCTTCAATCAATATGAAAATAGATAAGGGAAACAAGGATATCCTTGATGAAGGACTCAAGTGGCTCCAAACGGTTGTGAAGGAAGACCCTTGATTAACACTAAGTATGTTAGAGTAGAGACACAACTCATGATCCATTCTATCCAATCATGAAGAAGACATCTTGAGAGGGATAGCTAAAAGTATTGGTGAACTCATTCAAATCGATCCAACAACTAGAGTGAAATCCAGGATGGTCTTTGCAAGGTTGTGCATTATGACGGATTCGAAGTCTAATCTTATATCTTATATTAAGCTTATTTCAAAGTTAGGCACATGGAATAAACCTATTAAATACAAAAATAAACCTATTTGATGTTCTAATTGCAGTAAACCTGGCCATTTATCTTCACAATGCTCTAAGATCCTTAACAAGAAGGATAAAGTTTGGTAGGAGAAAGCTATTGAAGGTTGGCATAATCTAACTGAGATTGAAGGTTTGGGCCTTAAGGAGGTGGTGCACGACTCCTCAAAACCCTAGATTCAGATGATGCCTGGTAAAGAAGTGGTGTCTAAAACTCCAAATACTAAAAGTCTTTTGCTAAAGGACATAGAAAAAATAGGTTCGGCCCAAGGAGAACCCACCTTGAGGGAGATTATGGCAATGGGTGGAAGCTCTTCTCAAAATTTGGAGGCCAATGAACATCTTTAGGTTAGTTTTTATAGACCCATTTTAGGACCTTCTAGTCTGATTGTTATGCTAAAAAATTGTATGACTGCTTGGGATATGACTCTAGCTTACCAGAAGATGTAACCTTGGAAGAACAAATTCCTCAACCTCTTTCCCTGGTTGAGAAATTAGCCCAGTATCTGACTCTCGGGTCCCCTCCAAATACTAGAAGCCACAAAAAAGGGATTGATGTTGGAGTGGAGCACAAGGGGGTTGACCTTCCAAAAAAGCATGTCGGTCCAAAGAGATAGATATAGATGTGGCGGATGGATCTTAGACCCTATTAAAAGTTGATAATGTCAAAGAAACAAGGGGAAAACAACTCAAGATTGAAATATTTTATCATAACTCCCAGGGCAATGGGGGTAAAAAAATTCATAAAATTCATAAATGAGGTTCCTGTCATGGAACATTAGAGGTCTGAATGGGACCTCAAAACAAAGGGTTTTGTCTTCTTTGAGAAAGGAGGTTTGTCCAGATATAATTCTTCTACAAGAGACAAATATGGATAGAAGCAAGGTAGATGAGGTAAGAAAGGTGGTTTGGAAGGAGGTAAACTTTGTGGCCAGTTTGGCACAAGGAGCCTTGGGGGTCTCCTATGTCTATGGAACCCCAATAAAGTCACTGGCTTGGCCCTTTTGGTAACAAATAGAATTATTAACATGTTATTTTGTTGCAAGTCTTTGAGTCGAAAATGGATTTTGACCAATATTTACACCCCTAACTCCAGAACAAACAAAAACTATATTTGGTCCATGCTTAGTTCAATGAGAGAAGCTTTTAAGAATGAGGCTTGGATTCTTGTAGGAGACTTCAACTCTCCTTTGTACCAGTCGAACAAGAAGGAGGGATACAAAAATCTTAAGAAGTATGGAAGAATTTGCTACTTTTTTCAATAATCAAGAGCTCATGGACTTAGAATTGAAAGGTTCCAGATATACATGGAGTAATAGATGCATGGGGGCCCATCACATACAAATTATATTGGATAAAGTTTTTATTTCCAAAGAGGTCATTCCTCTATTTGGGGACTCTTCTCTCAACTCTTTGCCCAAGATTGGGTCCGATCATAACCCCCTTCTCTTTGATAATGATTCTAATACTCCTTTCTTCCTGAGACCCTTCATATTTGAAGCCATGTGGCTCTCTCATCTAGAGCTAGAGGTAAGAATTAGGAAATGGTGGAACACCAAATTCTTTGGCCCACATATTAATTAGGTGGTTGCTAAGCTGAGACTGATAAAAAAAATCTAAAAGATTGGAACAAATCGATCTTTGGGGACATCCAAATTAAGAAAAAGGATCTCAAATCCCAGTTACAGGCTATTCAATATTCATTGGAAGTGGATGTCCTCTCACAGAATAATAGATTGGAGGAGAGAAGAATCTTGGTTGAGCTTCATAATGTCCTAAGTAGTGAGGAGGTTTTTTGGTGATAAAAGTCTAGAGCTCTTTAGCTCAAATATGGAGATAGAAACACACATTTTTCATTCCTCAACTCTTTGCCATTGAAGCCATAACTGGATTAGGGATATTGGTAAATCAGATGGTTCTAATATAGGGGATATCTAGGAAATTAGGGTGGAAGTTGTCTCCTTCTTCTAATATCTCCTTTATGAGAAATGCTTTTGTAGAAGAAAAACTCCTCCTAGAAAAATTCCTCAGCTAGTTATGAAAGAAGTGAATGATAATATCAATAATTTTCTTAATGATGATGAAATTAAGAAAGCATTATTTTACATTGAAGGACTGAAGGCCCTTGGCCTGGATGACTTCCCCTAATATTTTTCCAAATGTTTTGGCATATCTTTAGTAGGGAGATCGGTGAATCTCTACATGAAGTTCAATCCACTAGAGTTTTCCCTAGGGCTTTAAACACCACTTTATTGGCTCTAATTCCAAAATCAATAGGTGCCATTGAGTTCAAAGACTTTCACCCCATTAGCCTCTATAATACTATCTTCAAAATTTTCACTAAAGCTTTGGCTAACAGGGTTAAACCTCTCTTGTCTCATCTGATTTATTCTGCTCAAAGTGGCTTTATTTCGGGTTATCAGATCTTGGATGGAGTTATTTTGGTTCATGAACTCATACATTCAGTGGATAAAATTGGTCGAGCAAGAGATTTTCTAAAATTGGACATGAATAAGGCCTACGATAGGGTCTCATGGGACTTTCTCCTTAAGGTCCTCCAAAAGTTTAGCTTTGATAGGATATGGATATTTATTATCAAAACCTACATTTCATCGACCAAATTTTTAGTGCTTGTCAATGGCTCCCCTGCTGGGTACTTTCGTAGTTGTCGTGGTATTCATCAGGGAGACCCACTCTCCCCTTATCTATTTATTCTCATGGTAGAAGCATTGGGTAGGTCCCTTAAGACCTCCTCCTTTATGGTTGGTATCAAACCGGCCTTGAGCATGGAATTAATCTCCCATCATCAATTTGTAGATGATACTCTTCTCTCATTCCTTACCTCAATTCCTCAAGCTCGAGCAATCAAAGAAATCCTCGTTTTGTATGAAGAGGCAGCAAGGTAGAAGGTTAACTTTTCTAGAAGAGTAAAATATTCTTCTTGAATTCCTCGATTCTTAGACAAAGAAGAATAGTGGAAGAGCTAGGCTATGAGATAGAGAAGTTTCCATCGACTTACCTTGGGCTTCCTCTTTTTAAATAGATGTGTAAGGAATCTTTATGGGAGCTGGTGGTGGAAATGGTGCAATACAAACTTGCCAATTGGAAAGGAGCTCTGTTAAGCTAGGAAGGTAAGGTTATTTTGGTGAAATCTACACTTCAGAGTATATCAGTTTACTTTATGTCCTTGTTCAAGATGCCAGGTAAAATAGTGTAGAAGATCGAGCAAGTTCAAAAGTCCTTCTTGTGATATGGGTCGGAGGAGAAGAAGAGATTCCACTTAGTAGCATGGGATCAAATCTATAGCAGAAGGGAGTTTGGAGGCTTGGGCCTAAGAAGGATGGACCAAATGAATAAGGCCCTAGTTTCTAAACAAGGTTGGCACCTAACCTAGAATGAACAGGTTGATTGGGTTAATATTATAAAAGCAAAATATCTAAATAATGGGGAGGACTTCCTATCGAATGATGTCCCAAACTCTAGGTCAGCCTTTTGGCTTAGTTTACGTAATTCCATGAGCAACATTAGAAAGGGAGGAATATGGAATGTGGGTAATGGCCATCTAATTGATTTTTGGTTAGATCCTTGGTTGATGGATCAATTGTTGACTTCGCTCCCAGAATTGGTAGTGGCTAAAGACTTCTGCAGATGTACCTTTGGTTCTAAGGTTGAATATTATATCGAAACTACAAATCATAGGAAGATATGAAGAGTTTTATTCAGTCCTAACTTATCTTTAGCTAAGAAAATGACCCTTAAGAAGATCTCGGACCTCCTAAAGTTCCAAGTCATCAAATGTATTGATGAAGCTGATAATCATTTAGGCAAAAAATTCAGGAGTATTTTTTTGAAATTAGTATATTTCCTCCTGGAGGACCCTAGCCCCCCTTGGTTCTCAAGCAGACTGGTTTGGTGAAAGGGATTAACCCCTAAGGTAAATGTTTTTCTATGGCTTACTATATAGAATAAAATCTTGACCATAGATAATCTATAATCCTGAGGTATGATTATTCTTAACCGATGTTACCTTTGTGGCTTGGATGCTGAGTTGGTACAATATATCTTTATTTTGTGCCCATTCTCTAAGGATGTTTTCTCCTCATTTTCAATTTTATTGGTGTCTATTGGGTATGCCCCTTTCAAATGTATGATCTTTTATACTAGTGGGACCCTCCCTTATTTTCTCCCTAACTTCATCTATTTTAGAGATTTAGCTTGGCTCACATCATGTGGTGTATCTAGAAGGAAAGGAATTTGAGGGCTTTTAAAAATGAAGCCAATTCAACCCTCTCTATCTGTACCAAGAGCATTATGGTAATAGTGGAGAACGTCTCTACCATCTCTTTGGACTCAGGTTCCTCTATTGGGGAATTAGCTCTAGAGCATGCTCTAGGGTTTAAAACTTTTTTGAGGTCTACTGCCCATTTGGATTTGAGTGGAAGAAGATAAATTTCTTGGGAACCACCCCCTGTAGGTTGGATTAAACTCAATTTTGATGGGACTTCCAAGGGTAACCTAGGAGAGTCAAGTGTGGGTGGTTTAATTTAGAACAATAGTGATGAACTCCTTCTCACCTTTGTTGAGAAGTTGGGACCTCAATCAAGTCATTTTGTTGAAGCTCATGCTCTCTTCCAAGGAATTTCTCTATTGAGTGGCTTTGAGCAGAGTAAGGTCATCATTGAGGGTGATTCCATTAATATCATCAATCTAGTGAAAGGTTCTCAAACTCCTAGTCCTTTCACTAATATAATTTATGAGGCAAAAAGAATCCTTCAGGTCTTTGAGGATGTGGTTGTCAAGCATGTGTACAGGGAAGGTAATAAATCGACTGATTTCCTATGATAAATTTGAGGTTGAGCCAGGATGGTCTAACTATTTGGAGAGAGGATTTTTCATCAGGTATCAATGATTCAGAGACTAGAGGTTTGTTTCTTTAGGTCCCTTTGTAATTCCCTCAGGCTAGGGAGGTTTTGCTCAACTTATTCCTATGCTGATGTTGGGGATGTTGTTGATAGCCTACCCATTTCCCCCAAGTTCAATCTTTCAAATCTTTTGAAATTCTTCACTTGTACCACCATCATTTTGGTGGGGCCCCTATCTCATGGGTGGTATAAGCTATTTTGGGCGCTAGTGAGATTCACTAGGTTTTATGACAGCTGGTGCAGTGAGAAGACTCTTCTCCCGACTACTATGTTGAGCTGGGGATAGGCGGGTCATATTTTGGAGGGCCCCAACAAGGACAACCTAGACATCAACGAACAGTAATGGTCGAGGGCCTATTTTTTGATGGGTCTTTCTTAGTTTTTTTAGTTTTTGTTTTGGTTGTTATCTATGCTTGGGTGTCCCTACGTGGGTTGATCTGTATGGGTTATAGGGGCTGGTTGTAGGTCGTTTGGTCTTCCTTCTACCTGTTTATTTCTTTTGTGTCCGCCCTAGTGGTGGTTGTGTTGGTTTTCCCTATGTGGGTTTTGGATGTTGGTCTCTGTTTAGCTTGCTAACATCCTTCTCCCTGATAGGGTGTTAGTTGTTCCTTTTGTAATAAGGTTTGGGGATCCTTTCAAAACCCCTTCTTTCAACTAATAAAAAAATAATTAAAAAAGTAAGTGTATACATTAAAAATATTAATAATTGATGAAATCTTAAAAAACTAAAAAACAAAAACAAAAATAAAAATAAAAGGAAATACCAAAACCAAAAAGGAAAAAACATCAACCATTCAAGAGATATTGGATAAAAATTGTATTTGTTGAGTGTGAAGTGAATACCATGTTGTATTGTATACCTTATCAATAACATATGCTTTTAAATATTTTTTTTTCGAAAATTATATGATTAGTTAGTCAAGTATAAATAAGTTTTCCAAAACTAAAAACAACTATATAACATGTAATTAATATTTCTTGTATCTTTATCAAATGACATTAGTCAACCACTTAAATTCCTCAACTTTCAAGGAGGAGATCCAGGTTTGAATCTTGTCAAGCAATACATGCATAATTACCAAGTTGTGGTAATGTCATTGTATGGTCATGAGGTAATATGAGTGGGACCCATCTCAATACCCCACATTAATGATTGAAAAAATAAGCATGCAAAATGTATAAAATAATTTACGAAAGAATGCAATCCAAGAGCGAGCCTCATTGGGCAACATGGAAATAAAACCATACTTAAAATTCCTATGCTTTAGCTGGAAGTATGGATGCCCAAGTTGGAGATAAGAGGAAGAGCAATATAAAGTAAGTTTGATCCAAGAAGTAGATGTTACACTAGAAGCAATTATCAAGGATGAGATGATCAAACATGATATAATGGTTTTTAAAAGTAGAGAGTTAATATGTATGTTTCATACCCAAGTGTTGTAGGTGAGTTGGAGAGGAGAGGGCAATCCTCCAAGGGAGGTCCCAGGTTCGAATCTCCACCCTACCAAAAAGCTGAATTGGGTACCCAAAATCCAATTGATAATGTTGGTGCGGGCAGGGCTAGGTGCGACTCCCGGGTGACTTTGATGGTATAGAACCCCTTGTTCGTGGTCTCTCAGACCAAGGCGGCCTCACAAAAGGTTTTTCGCTTTAAAAAAAAAAAATATGTATGTTTCATGGACACTAGCTAAGGTTTTCGAAGATCAAAATATGATCATGTGGAAATGGCGATTGAATTCAAATTAATCTTTCACTTTTCTTCCTAAAGTTTTTTTTTTCTCATCATATTTTTAATTCAAAACTCAAAGATAAAATAATGGGTGGTGGTCCATGATTTTGGAGTAGAGATGCCCTTTATTTCAGATTATGGAGTGAGATTTTTTTGTTGAAATAAAAACTGTTGAAAAATTTCTAGTGTAAATTAGGGATTTTGGACTTCCATTTCAGCTTGTTAATAAGCATGTTTTGAAATATATTAGAAATACTCTAGGGTAAGTTCATCAAGGAGAAACCAACTATTAAGGAGCAAAACATGTTATATATACTTGAATATGTGTTACTATGGATATTTCAAAACCTTTGTGTCAATTTATTAAGATTAAATCCAAATAAAGAGAATGAGATCAACAAGTGTATTATAAAAATATTGCATTCTAATGCCACAATTATTATGGGACTTGATATATGGTAAAATTACAAAGTAAAAACAATGAAGAAAAGATAGAAAACTTTGGTCATAAGACAAACTTCAAGATGAAGAAAGGAAATCATACTATAGTAAAAGCTAGATTAGATCAAGTATGTTTCACTCCAAAATAAGATCCAAAAAACTTCTATCTACAATATTATATGACAAAGGCCACCATAGTTCACTTAGAACATCTGCTAGAAGAAATAAAGAAGGATACAAGGCATGAGAAAGTATAATATGCAAGTTCAATTTCAGATAGAATTAAAGGTATAGGAAGACATGGAGGAAAGTTTTAAACAAAAGGAGGTGAAAGAGGTCAACATTATTTTAGATAACTTGTCATTAGTATAGAATTATCTCTTGGCAATAGAGATGAAAGTAGTGTAGAGGTTAACCCTTACACGTTAAGGTTTCAAGAGCACCATAATAAATAAACGAGGATAGAGAAAATCTATAACATTTTAGGATTTTTAGAGCAACATAAGAAGGTTTGTTATGGAGGAACATCCTTGCACTCTAAGGTTTTGAGGGCAACATAAAAAGAAAGTGTGTTTGAAGTTATTCCTTAGAGAAAGACAAACTTATATGGTGAGTCTCACTTTGATCAATGTGAGAAAAGCAAAGAGGTTGATGAAAATGGAAGTGCTAGTGGGAATGAAAAAAATAAAGAAAGACCCAAACAATAAGGGTTGTGGCTTCTCTTTGAGAGTTCCAAAGTTCAAACCGTGGCATGGGTGTGTGTTATATGTGTTACAAAAAAAGAAAGAAAGAAAGAAAAACCCAAGAAGCAAAAACAAAGAGAAAAGAAAACTCAAAGAAAGCACAAGCAAATATTACAAGTGTTAAAAAGAAGTAGGTTAAATTTGCAAATAAGAACAAAAAGAGATGATGGAAATGATAAAATCCCAAAAAAAAGTATTAAGGAATTAATAGTTTGTTTTAGATAACATAAATATAGATATGAAAATTGGGTAACAAATATTTTAATCATTTGTAGTGCCTATTTTCACAAAATTTAAATCTTAAAAGACTATTAGATAAGTGAGATTTTTTCTATATCAATAATTATGAAAAATACAATAAATATTTTTAATAAAAAATAAATGAAAATATCTTTTTTATGATTTTTTTTAGAGTGAAAAACACCTTGCGAAGCCGCCTTGGTCTGAGAGACAACGAACAGGGGGTTCTACACCGTCAAAGTCACCTGGGGGTCGCACCCTACCCTGCCCGCACCAACATTATCAATTGAATTTTGGATACCCAATTCATGTTTTTGGTAGGGTGGAGATTTGAACCTAGGACCTCCCTTGGAGGATTGCCCTCTCTTCTCCGACTCACCTACAACACCTGGGTTATCTTTTTATAATTTAATTAACCTAATAATAATATAATTAAAAACTAAAATATTTTTATTATTTTAATAAAAAATAACCCTAATAAAAATTATATATATACCTCTTAAATTTTATCACAATAATTGAATACAAGCAATATAAATATTAATGTAGTAATAAATTTAAAGGTCATTAAGTTGTAACCACTGATTGTGTAGTTTTGGACCTCATCATACCTCTTGACTTATCAACTACCTTAGATATTGATCTTGGGTGCCCTAATCAAAGCATCCAAAAGTTGGTCTGCATTATAAAACTCGGTGATCGAGGGGAAAAAAAGGGAAATTTTTCTTTCTTTTACAGCCACCAAAGTCATCAAACGTCTAAAAGCCACCAAAGTCATCAAACGTCTAAACTTTCACCACACAAGACGGTGTGCAAAATACAAATGCTTGTCGTTTATACTCAGAGCACTTGGTGATCTTGACTTATGCATGGCAGGTGAGTATGTCGGAATATATTTATCGTGATATTTCCCATCACAGAAATAAGAATTGTGAAAAACATATATGAATGTTTTTGCTATTTCAAATAGCTGAGAGGATTTCTTAAAATATCATTTTTTTTTTTTTTCAAGGAAACTCCCTTTCATATCACAAGACTACTCTTGTGCAGTCTAGTCTGTCGTACGAGCAATAGCAATCTGTAAGGTAGACGATAGACGAATAGAATGGAGGCTTTAGCATGGGCAAAACTTGGTCGATATTATGTCCAATAATTGAAAATAAATGTTAGCTGTCTTCTTTCCATGTGCCTTACAAACAATATTGATCCTACATGACAAATTGCATGTTATGCGTTGCTTGCACGCGCTGCCTAAGCCTGAATGAAATTATGAACCACAAATTACAGGTATAGGTGTAGATGATTTCATCATTTGGATGAGAGCATATTAATATTGATATGATATGATATACAACGAGGAGGCCAGGACCAACTGGGAGGTCTTCACTCTATTCTTCTCTTCTGAAAAACGCATTTCATCCCAATTTTATTATGATATAATCTGAATACACTAGAAACTAGTGGCAGTGGCGGTGGCCGTGACAGGGGCACCTTTTAGAAAATGCAGTCTTCTTTTGTGTGTCGTTGTCATCAACGAATAACATGTTTCATCATCTGTGACGTATCCTTTGGAATATAGAAGAAAAATAATGAGAAGAATTCTTCATTTCAAGGCGGGGCGGGGGCATCCTTGTCTGCACCACTGGTGTCATCATCTGTGTCGTTGTCTGCAGATAGTGGTGTGATGGTCGGTGCACCACTGTCGTCCTTGGACCTTGC
Organism: Wollemia nobilis; assembly: GCA_028583015.1. Classification (NCBI taxonomy): domain Eukaryota; kingdom Viridiplantae; phylum Streptophyta; class Pinopsida; order Araucariales; family Araucariaceae; genus Wollemia; species Wollemia nobilis. The sequence goes on along the minus strand of JAQPPZ010003329.1, from coordinate 1,341,285 downwards.
CTATCAAACAAAGGAAAAATCATTAGTGATTATAATTTATGGGTATATAACAACCAGTCCAACTCACCTCATAGTCTGACTGGTTGTTATATAAGCAGTAGAAAGGGAATATTTTCGTGTTGAATTTAATTCACATTTAAATACCAAATACAATATTATTAAAGATATTTGTAATATAATAAGATTGGTTAATGTCAATAGAAGGTAAATTATAAAAATAAAAAATAAAAAGAGGAGATAGGTATTTATTATACATTTGAAACAAACAAAAAAATATAGATATATAATGTTATTTGAGCCAATAATTTTTATTGCAATAATTGTTTGAAGATACATAGGAAAAATAATTGTTGGTAGTATTATTTATAAATATTTTTATTGTTATAGGTTTATTTTTTATTGTTGTATGTTGTTGATGCATATTGTTAAAAATGTAATTTAATTCATGATCAAGGTGGTATTGTATGATATATTGGATAGGTAGAAGGGTATTTCATTGTACAATGTAGTAATTAATTGTAATATTTTATTATGTAAGCCCTATGGTCTATAGTTAAAGTTGTTATGGTTAAACCCTTTTTATAATTTGTAATTAACTTAAAGTCTTCTTGCTATAAGGTTAAATTTTATTATATAATTGGGTATAAATACCTCCTCATATTTATCATTTGATAATTGAAGTGCTGTGTAATGTTATTTATGGATATAATGATTATTTATGGTACTTATGGGTGTCCATCAATTTTTTTTTTTTACTTTTTGTATAATATTTAAGTGGATGGATTGCTTCTATTTGTTTCTAAAAAATATTATGAATTTCAATACACAAATTATTGTTGTGATTTTCTTAAGAACCAAAATATGTTTACAATAGAGACCATGGATCCTCTTTATAGGAATAATTCACCCAACAATTACATAGGGTAAGAAATTTCTATTCCTAGTAATTCTACTAATTTGGGGAATCTTTAGAAAAATGATGCACCGTTACATGCTACATACCTCTAATTTCATCCTTAAACTATCTGGAAACCTTCCAAATAGTTTTTTTTACCACAAATAAGATAAAATGTTGCTTTCCTAAAAATATTCCTTGAAATCTATGCATCCTTGTCTTACTTGGTTAGAGGCGAGTGATTCACTCCTCTTAGAACTAACAATTCACTCATGAGGGGTTGAATCACATTATTACAGTGGATTGCATCTTAAATATCACATTGTATATTAGGCGTTTTGGAGGCTTTAATTGTATAATTTCTTACTTTTCATAAGCCTCCTATACATCAAGAATTCCAAGGTAGTAGCTAGGCTACTACAGTTCTGATGGCTTCATGGGGTGCCTAGCTCAATTGTTGAGAGATCCTAATTCTTACATCTGTTTATGGGTACACAATCTACAAAATTTAGAATCATTGTTCTATAAAAGTGTAAAAGTTTATTATATCTCCTTGGTTATTATGATAATATCTTAAGCAAAAGCTACCATACATAATATTTTGGTAGCTCCGGATCTATGAGTATTTTAGTTTATCCTATAATATTCTTATAAGATATCTCAAAAATCCCCCCCAATGTTTCTACCAACCCCTTTAACTTTTCAACCAATGACTTTAATCTATTTATTTGGTCTAGAGAGGTGTTATCTTCAAATTTGGATTTTTCCTCCTTGAAGATTTTTTGTAAATGATCCTCATTAAGGAATATCTTTTGTTCATATAAAATCTCTAGCAACCTAGCATTTAAAAATTATTGGATCCTATTGATAATATTCACTATTGAAGTTTCTAAAGTGGAGAGGGCATTCTTGCATAACTATAATCATCACTTGATATTAAGAATTACCTTTAGCTACTTGACCATATTCTTCTTGTTGGTCACTACAAGTTGTTGCACCTCTATTTTCATCATTAAGGTCAATTACTTAATCATATCTTGGCACTTCTTGCAAGTTGAATAGCCCTAACCATTTTATCCAAAACAACTTATGGTCTAACAACGAAATTAAATTAGCCTTCATGTTTAACATATTAGTTTTGATATTGTCCTATAGGGATTTAAACAAGTCTATGTTTGGGGTACATCCTTCCTTTTATTTTATCCCTTTATTTAATTCCTCATTATCCTTTTAGAGATAGGTAATTTCTTGGTATTTTTTCTTTGGAAGAAGCTTGCATATGCTCTATTTGAAATGTTCAAGTTTTTCTCTATTTTATGTTGCTATTCAAGTTGATTTTATCCTTGTACAAGATCCATTGAGAGGTCCTTTGATTGCTTTGTTTACCTTTTATTTTTAGTGGGTTGGTTTTGTAGCTCCTCAACTTGCTTTAATAGTTTTTGACTCTTGGTTGTGTACTCTCGTAGGGATTCTACTTCATACTAGATCTACTACATTTTGTTCACTAGTTGAGCCACCGTTTGTGCACTACCTTATACCTACTGATTTCTATCTTCATTATCTATCACCATTTTAACATATCTTATTTTTACCCTAATCTATAATTGATCTATTAGTTATAACATTTGCTATGGATCTATTTCGGTCATGTCTAGCTTGGACATTCTAGTGAGAAAGTTGACCAAGGATGTAGAGGGCTTGGTGAGGTCTTTCTTGATTGCTTCTATAATTTAGATTTTTCTACCACCCTTTGTTAATTGTGATCATAGGACCATTGATTCTTTAAGAGTTTACCTTTTATTTCTAAGGAAGTTATATTTTGCCCTTCTTTCTTCCTCTTTTATTGACTCTAACAAATTAGTTATTTGCTAGACAAATGACTAACTACATCCTATAACAATTTGTTGCTTTTGGGTGGTATGAACAAACTCATTAAAAAATACATATGGTAATGATATCATGATGTGGATCCAAGAAGCTGAAGATTACATTACTCATGGTGCTTAAATAATCACATAGAACTTACAAAAATGGATGAAAACTAGCTATCCAACAAGCTAAACATAACATAACAAACTAGATAAGATAGCTAACATCCTAACCAACCAATAAACATATCACACTAGAATAACAACATGAGCTAGCTAGAAGAATCCAATCTAACTAGAAGCTAACAAATATGAGTTGTAAGAAGCTTCATGCAATACAAGATTATGCCTAAAAATATTAAGCCTAAAATAATAATTAAGCTTAACTACAACATAAAATAATAAAGCCTAACTATTACATACATGTCAAGTGTGGTCCTCATCATCCCTCCCCACCATAGAAGCATTGGACTCTAGTACTTTCAAAAGGAAAGGAAAATCATGGGATATTTGATGATGTGATATCCAACGAGCCTGATGTAAAATATGACCACATCGGGTGACAAGGTAGGAAGTGGAAGTTCCTTGTTGTTTCAAACCAGTCTTTGTATCAAACACTCGTTCTAAATCAAGTGAAAGCTAAAATTCAGGTACCACATCGATAGGATGGTTGATGACAAGATTGGTCCCCAATGTGGAATCATGGTATGAATTCAAAGTATTTACATTAATGATGTCATGAATGCCTAAATGAGCTGAAATATCAAGGCAAAAGGTATTCTCAAACACTTGTTGAAGAATGGTGTAAGGCCCATAGTGAAGTGGTTTGATTTTACTATGTGCCTTGTCTACAAAACATCGTTTATCCAAGTAGAGCCAAACTCTATCTCCAACCTGAAAGGGATGAGGAACACAATGTTTATCCATAGCTTGCTTCTACTATTGTTGAGTCTGTTATAAAATTTGAACCACTCTAGACTAAAGACTGCATTTTTTGGATGAAATATGTCTTATCTCGCTCCTTAAATACCAAAGGTAAATCTCAAAGGGGAAGTGTCCAATGGATGTGTGAATGACTCTATTGTAGGTGTGCTCAATGTGAGTGAGGCTCAAATACCACTTAGCTGGAGAAGTATGATGATAAACCCTTAAAATTTGAACAAGAGTATGATTAACCACTCAAGTCTGCCCATTTGACTATATATGGAATATCATGGAGAAGTTAAGAGAAAATCCTAAAATCTTCCATAATGGCCTTTGGAATGACCCATAAAATGTGAATCCCTATCAGATATAATGTTGGTAGGTAGACCAAAGGAACACCATACTATCTCAAAGAAAAGTTGTGCTAAGTCAGGTGTTGAACTGGTGTTTTTCCATGGAATAAACTTGGCCATCTTACAAAATTTGAACAGTCATCAAGAATCCACTCAACAAGTCCTTAGAAATTTTTTCCAAGGAAAAGATGAAATGGGTAATGGAATACTTAGACCCAATTTCCTATTACCTGGCTTGGAGCAGAAACAAACAACACACTACCTCAAAAACTTTAACATATCTCTCCACATGTGAGGCTCATAGAAAAACCGCTGCAAGTGATGAAGAGTCTTGTGTTTCCCAAAATGTCCACCATAGAGCGTAGAATGTGCCTCTTTGAGAAGAGACAATCGATGCTCCTAAGGTACACAAAGTTTATCCAACTTATACAACAATCCATCCTTCAAATGATAATATTGAAAAGGACTTAGATTAGAAGAAGGATGTAAAATATGTTGGTAAAATTTGCCAAAATATACATCAAGTGGGTATTGAACAGATCAAGTCTGGAAACTAATGTGAGTAGTCACAACTATCAATGCAAAATTTGCTTGAGAGTGACTCAAACAATCTATGATAATGTTACTAGTTTTTTTTTGTACTTGATCACTAAGTGAAACTACCACAATTAGGTTGCCAACTTCACGTGGTGAGTTTCTTCAATCTTGTTTTTGAATTGTAGAAACTTAAGGGGAAAGTGATCAGTATATACAATAGTCTCTTTACCAATAAGGTAATGTATTTAGTACTTAATAGCTTACACCAAAGCATATAACTTTTTATCATAGTTGGAATGGTTCTGTTTGGTAGTTGAGAATATCTCAGAATGATAGGCCATTGGATGACCATTTTGCTTCAATACAACTCTAAGAAAAAAATATGAGGCATCTATCTCTATCTCAAAAGGTTGAGAAAGGTTATGAAGGACTAGGATAGAGGTTGTATGCAGTTTGTGTTTTAATGCATCAAAGGCGTAAGAATGATCCTTTATCCATTGAAACATAACTTTGGATTTATTCAAATGATACAATGGGGTTGCAATAGTGGAAACCTAATAATGAATTTGTAGTAGAAATTGGCAAGTCCAAGAAAATTTCTTACTTCTATTATAGTAGGAGTCGTCTAGTGGAGGACTTCAATATTTGAAGGATCCACTTGAATGCCTTGATCATTGATGTTAAAGCCAAGATAAGAGGTGGAGGATAGAGCAAAAGAACACTTAGGAAGGTTTGCATATAGTGGGTTTTCGTGAAGGGTTATGAGAACTTGCTCTAAGTGAGCTAGATGAGCCTTCTAAGTAGGTGAGAAATGAAGAGAAATAACACCCTGATAAATAAATTTTTAAAAAATAGCAATTGCAGAATCAAAGGAAAAACAGAGAAGAAGAACACATTACACAAGAATTTATCTTGGAAAACCCTTTCTAGAAAATTCCCAGCAAGAATATTTCCTTATTGTATAAAATTGACCGTCTTTGATACAATTATATCCTTTCATTCACTTTTCGCTTGCGATTACATTTCTTGCAAATTTATTACCAAACCCTCATGCAAGTGTTGCTTTATATACCAAGAACACAAGAAGGGGTTTTACAATACCATGGGCCGACATTACATTAACCCAAAAACATCCATATGGGTCTAAAAATAGATTACGCCACGAACACCGATGAGGAAAATTTTACAAAGTTTAAAGTCCTTTCAAAATTAACCCCTCCTGAATAACATGAAAAATATTCAACATAATTCTAACATTCTCCCACTTGTTGAAAACTTTCCATAGGGGCTAATAACTGCCATTTTCAATTATCCAGGGAAACCATACCCATAGATCTTATACACCAAGAAATTTTTTGAGTAGGTACAACCCATGTTAATGAAATAGTAGCATTCTTCTCTGTTTCAACTTTCTCTAATATCACTCGGCTCTCTTCAACCATCTCTCTCACAAAATGGTACTTGATATCAATATGTTTTGACCGATCATGAAATTTAGGATTGTTTTCCAAAGATATTGCTCTCTAACTATCACTATTAATTCTCACGATCTTCTACTTAATGCCAAATGTTGAACACAGCCTCTGTAGCCACACTACTTCTTTACAGGTATGAGTCACTACAATGCACTCTGCTTTTGTAGTGGATAAAGTAACAATTGGCTGCTTTTTACTCATCCAACTTACTACCCCTCCAAACAACCTGGTCACATAAGCACTTATGGATATTCTCTTATCAAGATATCCAGCCCAGTCAGCATCCACAAATTTTTGAAGATTTATAATATTATTACCTCTAGATTTTCCTTCATAAAAAATAGCTTAATTTGTAGTCCCACGCAAGTATCTGAAGATCCTCTTCACAACAGTCCAATGTTCCTTTCCTAGATTGGACAAGTACATACCATTACATACATAAGACTGCCCACAATACTAGCATAATGAACATGATGCATTTCTTCAATTTCCTCATCTATTTTAGGACACTGTTCAATAGATAACTTTTGATGAACCAGATATGGAGTACATACTGGTTTACAATTATGCATCATAAACCTCTGTGGTATCAAATAAACACATTTTATTTGATTTAACCACAACTTTCTATTTGCACAATCCCTTATTATTTCCATATCCAAAATAAATTTTGCAACACCCAAATCCTTCATGTCAAATTCAGAAGATAACTAAGATTTTAGTAACTTTATCATCTCCTTATTGTTACCAATTAACAACATGTCATCCACATACAATACAATGATAACAAAATTTTTACCTTCCTTTCTAAAATATACACATGGATTTGCTTTGCTTTTTCTAAACCCAAGTGTCAAAACAAACCTATCAAATTTTTGGTTGCACATCCTTGGAGACTACTTCAACTCATAAAAAGACTTCTTCGACTTGTATACCAAGTCCTCCTTACCTTTTACCCTGAAGCATTCTGGTTGTGACATATATATATATATATATGTCTTCATCAAGTTCACCAGGTAGAAAAGCTATATTTACATCCATCTATTCTATTTCAAAATCAAACACAACATAAATAGCCAACAAAAATCTAATTGATGTTAATTTAGCCGCAGGAGAAAAAATCTCACCAAAGTCAATTCACTCAACTTGAGAAAATCCTTTTGCTGCTAGGTGAGCTTTGTACTTCTCCAACTTTCCTTCTATATTGTACTTCTTCTTGAACAACCACTTACAACCAACAATTTTTTTAACAAGGGGTAATTTCACCAAGTCCCATGTCTTATTTTTAACCAGGGACTCCATTTCTTCTTCCATAGCTATTTTCTAAGACTTATTCTCACTTGAATGAAGTACCTCCTTTATAGTCTTGGGTTCTTCATCAGTAACATATAAATTAAATGTAGAACAAAAATTGAAGGGCTATACCTTTCTGGGAGTCTTCTCACTTGATTTATCTCTTCAAAATTGGACTTCCAAGTTCTGCATCTTCAACTTCCTCCTCACCTTCTTCCTCTGAATATTCCTCTTTACACTCTTTTTGTAATTCAAGTTTTACCACAAGTTCTTCCTCCTGTTCTAGTTTTAATTGAACTATTTTTGGTTCTTTACTTGGTTGCATTTCTTGTTTTAAAACCCCTTTTTTTTCTCTAAAGATCACATTACGACTGTAAGTAATCTTCTGTGTTTCTATATTCCAAAACTTATATCCTTTCACACCAGTACTATAACCCAAAAATATGCATTTCTCAAATTTATAGTCTAGCTTAGTCCTTTTCTCTTTTGGGACATACATATAAGCTTCAAAACCAAACACCCTTATATGAATGAGAGAGGGTCTCTTACCAGTCCACACTTCCTGTGGAGTTTTATCCACCAAAGTTGAGGTAGAATATCTATTGATGAGGTAGCAAGCAGTTTACATGACTTCTGCTTAGAATATCTTTTCTAACCCTGCACCGCTTAGAATGTTTTAGCCTTATCCATAAATGTTCTATTCATCTGTTCTGCAACTCCATTCTGTTGTGGAGTATACAGAGTTGTTCTTTGCATTTCTGTTCCACAGTATTTGCAAAATTGCTCAAATTCATTAGAGCAATACTCACCACCATTATCACTTCTCAAAACCTTTATCTTCTTTGTCTAATTTTCTACAAGAGCCTTTAACTCTTTAAATTTATTCAAAACATCAAATTTTATTGTAAGAAGTATACCGAGGTCTTTCTTGAGAAGTCATCTATAAATATAACAAAATAGATGGATTTACCAAATGATGGTACTTTTGTAGATCCAAATACATCATTGTGAACTAGATGTAAAATTCCTTCAGATCTTGTAGCACTACTTGGAAACTTAACTTTGGTTTGCTTTCCCAAAACAAAGTGCTCACAAAAATCAAAATTTAATGGCCAATCAAAAATTCCTTCAGTAAAATCTAGCCACTTGTTATCCATCCGTGTTCTCCAATCACAACCATTCATTATATATATGTATTTATATATATATAAATATAAATATTATATATATATATATATATATATATATTATATTTATATATATTTAATAAATATACATGTATTTGTATAAATTTATCCTAGCCATCCACCACGTTTTAATCTCAACCATTCATCCATCTCAATCCATGCCACTTACCCAAACTTAATCTTCACCCTTCCTCACATTTTAATATCGCTCATTTTGTGTCATCAAAACCCTAGCATGTTCAAGGGCAAATTATAAAAGAGGAGTCATTTTGACGAATCAAAGCCTTAAGCCCCTTAGAAATCCCTTACATAGCCTTAATCCTTCTTGATACTTAATTCTTAAGCTCCTTCTTGAATCCTTGAGAATCTTAAGCACCCTAGGATATTAATCCCTTGCCCTAGCCACTTTGCCTTCACTTTTGTCATTCATTTCCACCATTTGCATCGTTCGTTTTAGCCATCACCAAACCCACACAAAACTAAATCTGGTTCTCTGACACTTCTCTCAGCCCCCAAACACCCCCCAAAGCTAGTTGAGTGCCTCTGGATTTTTTTGGAACTCTCTGGTGCATCCGTAGCCTTCACAGAACACCTCTAGGCATCTCACACAACAATTTTATAGTCCTACGACCATCGAGCATCGTTCGGGCATCCTCACGACCATCAACAACAGAAGTAGAGACAAAAATTAGTATGTTGACAAGGTAAGAATTTATATGCACTTATTTTACATTCTTGCACTTCTATTTTTAGTATGACATTGCAGCATCTAGGGTTTTAGTTGTTTTATATTTTTGAGGGCCTCACACAATTGATCCCTCACAGGTGCTTCTAATCTCCTTTTTGTTGTTGTCTCTATTTGTAGGTACAAGAATAATATTTCTGGAAGCTATTGAAGCTAGGTCATTTTGTGCAATCTTGTGTCATTACTATGTTTTTTGTTACTTTTATCTATTGCTTTGGTGTCATGACCCGTCACCCTCCTGTCTTATTTAAGGGATATTAATTGGTTCTTGGAACCAATTAATGCTTAATAGAAGGGGCCTAGACCCTAAAGAATCCTACAAAAATTCCAATAAAATAATTTTAAAGGGACAAGAAATATTAATTATTTAAGGGCTATTTATGAGGCCTGGTAAAAGATAAATTTAAGGAATTATCTTTTACAAAATTATAACCATACAATAAATAATGGGTAGATTTAGTAAGGACTAAGGAATTTTTAAATAACTTATGGGTCATCCTATATTTTGGGAAGTACTCATGTGGCTACCCTATATTGGTGGGAATTATGAGAAGGACTTCCTAGCTTATCAAAAATAGTTCTAACCTTGTAACTATCCTATGCCTCAATAGTATGAGTTTTGTCACTCACCTCATCCCTAGAGAACCCTTGAAGGACATGATGAAGTCATAATGGGGCCAAGGCATATTTTTAGTATTATTATAATGTGGTCACTATTTGGCCCATGAGTGGAAAAATACCTATAAATAGAGGGCTTTTGGTGAAGAATGGGACATCTAGGTTCTAGGAGTCTTAATGGTCTAGGGAGTATGCTCTTCACCCATGGGGTGAATCAGAAACCAGAAGACTTGAAATATTTCCTAGTTAGAGTGAGGATTATCTAGGAAAAATCTGGATGGTCTAGGGAGTATGCTCTCCACCATGGGTGGATCAGAAACCAGAAGGCCAAAAAGGATTCCTAGTTATAGTAAAGGACAAGTTTGGAGTTTAGAATGAGAAGCAAAGAAGGTTAAGAGGATACTCGTGGAAAGCAACCCCAAAATAAAGCAAAGTCGAAAGGATCAGGTTGGATCTCTCTTTTCTTCGCTACGTACTATTAATGGCCTAAATCAAATTCTAGTATAAAAATATCTTGTTATTATAGAAGTTGAAACTTAATTATGATATAAAAAACTATATAGATATGAGACTCATTAGCATATGAGTAATGAATAGATTGGTTTTATAATGAAATACTATTTCGTCCTAACTGCTTTCTTTTACAAGAACCATAACAAAGAAGCACCCATAAATGATAGTTCATACTTTAAGATCTATAGCTTTAAAATGGATGCGATTATTAATAAAGAAGGTTATAGGCACCCGGTTGCTATTAGTGGAAGATGAGGGGATTATAATGTGATAAGAGCTAACTATGGTCCAATCGCTTCCACAAATGCAAAAGCTTTCTCGAAAGCTCTTCTGACGAGGAAATACAACAATACCTCATAGCATGTATCAGGGAATGGACCTCCTGTGCATATTGCAGAGCAATATCCCATGCTCGAACCATTGACTATGGGAAGTCATCGAAATCCAACCCTTAGGCTATAACACTCTCTGTTGGCCATCGACCCATTTTATAAATCCAATCTAAGTGATCGATAGCATGACTATCGGACCTCATCACAGATCTAATCTCTACTTCACTATCCTTAACAACAGTTAGTTCTATATATAAAAAAATTCCTCTACCATGAAACCGATCCTTGATGATTGGCTAATCTAAAACTCCATCAGGGACGATCACTATCTAGTAAACATTGGAGATTAAATTAATGTTGGTCATCGAAGGGGGCTTCAGTGCCACTGTTCGATGTACGAGGGATGATGGGGAAAGCGTAGCGCCGATCGTGCTGTGTCGCCCCTGCAATATGGAGTTTAGGATATAGTGCAACATCTATAGAATACCCTTGAGCCATCTACTAAGCCATTCAATTAAGTGGTCCAGGTGGATACACCTCCTACCTCTACCAATAACTCTGTGATCCATTCATCGATGGAAGATAGGGAACCCTTCATGACTAGTTTTACTCTGATGCATGAGATCGCACCATGGAAGCAACTTCAAATATTGCTAACACCAAATTTATGGTAGGAACCTATTGCAAGTCATAGGTTTGATTCGAAAGTCACTCGCTACCACTTTGTCTTCCAAACTCCGAAGACTGGTACCTCCTGTTATTATGTCTATCGTCGAATACCCAAAATGTCTAATAATGTCTTGAAAATCACTTAGGAAGGTGTGGGGAATGTGTCAGGTGAGTGGCACCTTGTACTAGGGGATTTCCCAATTGGCTTACCATCTAATGGAAGCAGTTTCAAAATATCCTTACGACATGAGTTACGCTATAGTCTTGCTAGGGTTTATCTAAAGATACCTATAGGAGTTAATCACCCTTTCGAAGATGAGCAGGGAAGCCAACAACGTCGGTAGCAAACATTTAAACTCACATCCTGCAGCAAACTTGATACCTCCTCCTTCATCTCCCGCGTCTCATAGAAAGGGCTACACTCTCCTTCTGGATTTCGTCTACATAGGAAATATAGGAGAACCAATTAGAATAGGACATGTGGAGGTTAAGCTATACGAAACCAATATAACTTAAACTCATCAGGGGTATGTGCACATTTGGGTAGATTATAATAATAAGAAGGCATTGACAAGATTCTAAACTCGTCCTCAAGGATTACCCCTAGATTAAGGGTTTTAATAGCTAAATCCTATGAATGATGGCTTTCCTTGGCATAATATTAAAGGACGACAATTTACCCTTATGATTAAAACACCTTCCCTTATGTTTTGTATTGATAGAAATATTGTATAGCAAATGTACCCTTTGAGGAAAAAGGGGTAAACCCTTTATAAAGTATAAGAGCAATATATAGTATCTTATCATAGTCTAAAGAAAGTTCTAAGTAAAGAGGAGTTACAAATGGAAATGGAGGTATATAAGTTAGTAAATTAAGTTAGATATGGATTGAATAGAATATGGAAATTATATTTTTAAATATAGAATAATGGATCCCTTGGACTATGGATTAGATGGTTTATGGAATGGAGAGTAGGATCTTAAAATTCAAGGGACTGAATGTGATTTAATTAAATGAAGTGAGTTTGGAAACCATCCTTAAGAAATGGTTATTGATGGATTTAAAGGTATGGGACTTTAAATCCATTACTCAAGGGATTGATTATAAATCAATTATGAAGAGTGAATTTGGAAATTCATTCTTGAGGGAACTTATAGGACTCCCTCGAAATACGATATCTCCAAAATATAATCCAATGACTTTTCATGAACAATGTAAGATGTTAAATGTCTTAGGAACTAGAGATTCCTTAATGGTATTGTGAATTTTATATTGATGTCATAGAAGAAGGGATTGGGTGATTCCTTAATTACATCAATAGGTCAAAAAGGAATTGTTGTATACTTTGACCTATATTTGAAGAGAAGGGTCGGTAGATGCCCTGCTATTATTGTAAAGTTTGCCATTTAAGTTTATGAAAATGAGGAAGAAAATATTTTGGAGGCTGGGTTTTTCCCGTCAGGGTTTCCTAGGATAAATCTTTGTGTCACTTTACTTTGTGGATTGCTTTATTATATCTTGTGGATGTTGCATTTATATTTGAAATAGAATGATTTATGCATTGTAATGTATGCTAAATTGTCAGAAGGTTAAATATGTATGGATGCTAGAAATGTAGGCTCAAATTCTATTATGTTGATAATTTAATGTAATGCAATTGTATCATTCTTTTTGTAATGTAATGGGGAATGATGAATGATTTTAGTAGGTAGAGTTGCTCAAATAATAATCTCATGTGAAGGATGGATGTTTACTTAAATGTGATAATGAATCAAAGGCATTTGTCTAATTTATTATAATATTGTGGGATAACTATTTATGAATGATGCACCTTTCCATATACAACACTGTTTATATTCATGTTGATTATTCTTACTAATTTCCAAGACTTATTATATAATAGAAGCTAACTCTTAAGGGGATAATTGATATTCACACAATGACATGAGAGGGGGGGTGAATCAGTGTAGCTATTAATATTCAATTCTACAACATTTAAAACTGAAGCAAAGAGAACTTGAAAACCAGAAAAGCAAATTGAACAAGAGAGCACACCACAACACACAGTATAACGAGGTTCACCAATTTGGCTACTCCTCAAAAATGACTGCTTGGACTCCAATCCAAATCCGATCTGTGCAAAATATCAATTTTACAAACACTTTACCAACATCCACTGGAAGGAGCACCAACCCCTTAATTTTCTTGCAGCATGAGATAGGAGCACCAACCCCTAGTACCAAGCACCAACTTGGACCGCAATTCCGAGCAATTATAATGACATAAAAATGTCTTCACTATTTACACGACCCCATCGGTGTCGCAATTAAACAAACTCTGCACACTCTCACGGCTCTGCTTATTTCTCTCTTGGCCCTCTTCTAACCCTCTTTTCACAGTAATTTCACTCTCACAACAGCAACCTGATTCTCTGCACGACTGTCCTTTTATAACCCCTTTTCCTCATCGAGACTCCTCGTCTTCTATGACTTTTCTAATCCTGCATGCAGTCGAATGACATACTCTAACTTGTTCGAATTCTTTTCTCTTCTCCATAAGCGGCTATTCAAATTCTTTTCTCTTCTCCATAAGCAGATTTTCAAATTTCAAAATACGACTGTTCGAATGCTTTTACGATCCTGCATATACGGCTGTTCGAATGCATTTTCGATTCTCCATATGCGGCTGTTCGAATTCTGCAAATACGGCTGTTCGAATGCTTTTACGATCCTGCATATACGGTTGTTCAAATTCTACAAATACGACTGTTCGAATACATTTTCGATTCTCCATATGTAGCTGTTTGAATGCTTTTCCAATCCTGCATATACGACTGTTCGAATGCATTTCCAACACTTCGTCACCTGTGTAACTGCGAGATCCGACTCCGGTTAACTCTTACGTAGCCGTTGCATGATTTTCCTTTACGCTTTTTCGACACCTCGTCACTCTGTGCATGCTCCTTCGGCTTTTACCCGCCAAATCATTACCTCGTCGCGATATCGCGACATTTCTCGCCCATTTGACTTTTTCTGGACTGTTGACCGCGAAAACCTGACCTGTCGCGATATCGTGACGTTTTTCGCCTCCTCGACCTTATCTTGGCATGCACCCGCGAAAACAGAACATGTCACGAAATCGCGACGCATTTGCTGCCTCCAGCTCTTTTCTGTCTCCTACCCGCGAAAACGAGACATGTCACGAAATCGCGACACATTCGCTGCCTCTCGCTCTTTTCTGCCTCTTGCCAACGAAAACGGGACATGTCACGAAATCGTGACACATTTCGCTTTCCTGCACTATCCTTCGCTTGCACCCACGAAAATGGAACACGTCGCGAAATCGCGACACTTTTTGTTGTCGTACACTTTTCTCCGCAAGCCTCAGCGAAATCGAAACATGTCGCGAAATCGCGACGCTTTTCTGCCTTAGCGCTGTTCTTTGCTTTTCGCCTGCAAAAATGCAACATGTCACGAAATCGTGACATCTTTCGCATCCGTACATTTCTCGCTTCATGCACTAGCGAAATCAAGACATGTAGCGAAATCGCTACAACTTTTTGACTTGGCACTTCTTCTTTGTTGCAACCTCCGAAAATCCTACATGTAGCAAAATCGCTACACCTTTGTGTTCTACACTTTTGACTTGTAGCGAAATCGCTACACCTTTATGTTCTGTGACGAAATCGCTACACCTTTTTTGACTTGTAGCGAAATCGCTACACCTTTGTGTTCTGTGTTTCAAACTTGTAGTGAAATCGCTACACCTTTGTGTCTTATGTTTCGAACTTGTAGCGAAATCGCTACACCTTTGTTTCTTCTACACTTTTGACTTGTAGCGAAATCGCTACACCTTTGTGCTTTGACTCTGCCTCTCTGCTTTGGCCCGCGAAACTCCAACATGTAGCGAAATCGCTACTCTTTTGTTGCCGTACATTCTCTCTCCTCTTCGGGTCACGAAAACCCGACGTGTCGTGATATCGCGACACTTTTCACCCTTAGTGCTTTTCTTCGAAACTGTCATGAAATCGTGACACTTTTCATCCTTGGCGCTGCTTCTCCAAACTTGTCGTGAAATCATGACAGTTTTTCAACTTTGCTTCTTTCCTTCCAGCATGTCACGAAATCATGACATTTTTGGCTGCGCCTTCTCTCTCCTCATTTTTGTCGCGAAATCATGACATTTTTGGCTGCGCCTTCTCTCTCCTCATTTTTGTCATGAAATCACGACATTTTTGGCTGTGCCTTCTCTCTCCTCATTTTTGTCATGAAATCGTGACATTTTTTCTTCTCCCTTCGATAAAAACATGTCGCGATATCGCGACAGTTTTCTTACTTGTCTTTTTCTACAAATTTCTGAATCTGGCCCACTTCTGTTTTCTTGGAATTTCATTGTACTTGATCTGACTGACCTCTGAATTCTTGTCCACTGCTTCAACTGCATCAATTCCTGTCTATGTTGACAACAATGACAATACTTTTGCTGCACCTTGCTCAACAATCTCCCCCTTTGGAATTGTTGGCAACACTCATGCACTCTCCTGTAATTCTTCTCCCCCTTTGACAATAATACCAAAGGGCTGCTGCAGACTCCCCCTGAGTCTATGCACACCACTCTCAGACAAATATTGTTATAGTTAGCAAAAATCATAAATATAAGCAAAACTATAAGCATAGGCATAAATGCACCCCCTGAGAATGTGATCCCAAATGATAGTCAATTCTTGGGAATTGTGACCACTCCCAACTTATTTCGAAGGTACTCAAAAACTTCCTTGGGCAATGGTTTTGTGAATATATCAGCTACTTGCTCTGTAGTTGGAACAAAATCCAATTTGACCTCTCCTTCTGCAACTTTATCCTTCAAGAAATGATACCGAATCGCAATATGTTTGGTTCTAGAATGCATAACCGGATTCTTGGATATGTTGATAGCACTAGTGTTATCACATTTAATTGAAATTGGCTCTTTGAAGTGAATACCAAGATCTTTCAACGTTTGTCTCATCCATAATATCTGTGTACAGCATGTTGTTGCTGCAATGTATTCTGCCTCTGCTGTGGATAGAGAGATTGATTCTTGTTTCTTGTTGTGCCATGCTACCGACTGTTTCCAAGATAAAATGCTCCTCCACTGGTACTCTTTTCGTCATCAATACATCCTGCCCAATCTGCATCAGAATATGCAATCAGTGTGAAGTCTTTACCTTTTGGATACCACAACCCATAATCCATAGTACCCTTGAGATACCTAAAGATCCTCTTTATAGCTGTCACATGAGTTTCTTTGGGACTAGCTTGAAATCTTGCAACCATGCATACTGCCTGTAATATATCTGGTCTAGTGGTCGTTAAATACAACAGGCTTCCAATCATAGACCCGTACATTGTTTGATCTACATCTGGAGATTTGTCATCCTTGCTCAACTTGCAGCCTGTTGTCATGGGAGTGCTAACGGGTTTACTATCTTCCATTGTGAACTTTTTCAGCATTTCTTTTACATATTTAACTTGAGAAATAAAAATGCCCTTTTCATTTTGATTGACCTGCAGTCCTAGGAAATAAGAAAGTTCACCAATCATAGACATCTCAAATTCTTTCTTCATTTTAGTTGATATGTCTTTGCAATATTCATCCATGCTACTGCCAAATATTATATCATCTACATAAACAACAAGAACAATAAGATGGCCCTTCTCTGTTTTGACATATAAATTGTTGTCCACCAAACCTTTCTTGAACCCTTGTTTAATAAGATAGTTATCCAGCCTTGCATACCATGCTCTGGGTGCCTGTTTCAAACCATATAATGCTTTCTTTAACTTGCAAACAAAATCTGGATTGTCACCAAGTTGGAAGCCATCTGGTTGTTCAATGTAAACCTCTTCTTCCAGTTTTCCATTCAGAAATGCTGATTTTACATCCATTTGATATACTTTGAAATTTTTATGGACTGCTAAAGCCAGAAACATTCTGATTGCCTCTAGTCTGGCTACCGGTGCAAAGGTTTCCTCAAAATCAATGCCTTCAACCTGAGCATAGCCTTTACGGACCAATCTTGCCTTATTTCTGACAACCTGTCCATCTTCATTTAATTTATTTCGAAAAATCCATTTAGTGCCAATTATGTTTTTATTTGTTGGCCGTGGTACTAATTCCCAGGTTTTGTTTTTCTCAATCTGATCTAGTTCTTCATTAATTGCCTTCATCCAACTTTCATCTGTGCTTGCTTCAACAACATTTTTAGGTTCAATGCTGGATAACAGAGAATAGTTCCACACTACTGCTCTTCTTGTCTGAATACCATCTGTGGGGTCCCCAATAATCTGTTCATTGGGATGATTTTTCTGCCAGCTACCTGTTTTAAATTTCTTGTTTTCTTCTTCTTCTGAGTCAGTTTTTAAAACATCTGGATCAATTTTTTGATTCTCTTCTGTTTCCTTTTCATCATCTCCTTCAATGACTTCTTCATAAATAGGGTAGTTTTCTTGATAAGTAATTTCTCGCTCTCTACCTTCATCAACTTTAACATCAGCACTCTCAACAATTTTCTTTAGCCTCTTGTTGTAACATGTGTAGGCTTTGCTTTTTGTTGAGTAACCAAGAAAAATACCTTCATCAGCTCTATCTTCAAATTTATCGAGATTATCTTCAGTCCGTTTGATGTAGCACTTGCTGCCAAATACTTTGAAATATCTTGTTGTTGCCTTTCTGCCGAACCACAACTCATAAGGTGTTTTGCTTTCATGCGGTCTTAGCATGCACCTATTTTGAATGTAAACTGCAGTATGGACTGCCTCTTTCCAAAATCTATCAGCTATTTTGTTCTCAGCCAACATTGTCCGTGCCATTTCCTGCACTGTCCTGTTCTTCCTTTCTACAACACCATTCTGCTGAGGTGTCCTTGCTGCTGAAAACTGTCTTCTTATCCCATATTTTTGACAGTATTCTACAAATTCTTCTGAAATAAACTCTCCTCCTCTGTCTGATCTTAGGCATTTAATCCTTTTTCCAGTTTGATTTTCAACCTGGTTTTTAAAAATCTTAAACATCTCAAAGGCATCTGATTTAAGCTTTAAAAATAATACCCATGTCATCCTGGAGTAATCATCTATGAACAACATAAAGTATTTGTCACCATTTATGCTTTGTGTTCTCATGGGTCCACACAAATCAGTATGAATTATCTCCAACGGTTTGCTGGTGAAGTATTCCTTTGATTTAAATGTGGATCTGGTTTGCTTTCCTTTTTGACATGAAGCACAGATGCTATTTACTGGTTTGCCAATGGTTGGTATATCTCTTACTGCTCTTTTTGAACTTATTTTTGCCAGATTGTCAAAACTAATATGACCGAGCCTCTTGTGCCACAGCCAATTTTCATCTTCCTGTCCAATCAAGCATGTTCCTTCTATAGTTTCTAAGAGAGTATATAGATTACCAGAAGTCCTTGATCCAGTAGCTATCAGCTTCCCACTGTGTGCTTTTCTCACTTCACAGCCCTGCTTCTTAAAAATGACTTCATGACCTCTGTCACAGATTTGACTTACACTCAGCAAGTTATGCTTCAGACCAATCACAAACAAGACTTCTTTTGATTTTATCTTTCCATCACTGATCTTGACTGATCCTTTTCCAACTATCTTTGCTCCATCATTATTTCCAAATTTCATAGAACCACCTTCATAATTCTGTAACTTCTCAAATTTTTGCTTGTCACCTGTCATGTGACTGGAGCATCCACTGTCAAGTATCCAAGGTGCAGATTTGTTCTGTGCTTTAAAGGCAGTCTGAACAATCAAAGATTCCTTTTCTTTCCATTCTGGTTTGATGGCAGATTTGGCTACTTGTTTTGCCTTTGCCCTTTCATTAGCATGTGCCTATTTTTCAGGAAATTTCTTGTTTTGGTTCAACCCATTTGGTTGAGATTTTCTACCCTGATAATTCTTTGATGCAAAAGTGCTTCTACAGTTTCTTGCAATATGTCCAAAATTATGACAATTATAACATTCAACTGCATAATTCATTAAAGGAGAAAAAACATTTCTATTGGTGAAATTCCTTTGAGATACATTATGACTGCAATCTGAAATCTTATGGCCATAAGCATTGCATTTAAAACAATAACCAGAAAAGGAATGATTAAACCTGGATGCAGGTCTTTGCCGGTTTGAAGTAGGAGCCATGAATCTTCTCCTTCTTGGATGTGTGACTTTTGTGAATCCATCTTTGTCGAGTACTCTTCTTGAGTCCGGCATTATTGCTTTCTTTGGCATGATTTGTTTTTTCTTGATCAACCCTGATCTTTTCTTCTTTCTTTATGGGTTCTACATTTAAGGCCTTTGAACCCTTTGATGATTCTCCTTCATCGAAGCCTAAACCAAATTTGATGCCGAAAGGCCTTTGGTTATTTAACATTTTATCCAGCTTTACAGTACTTTCTTCAAACTTATGAAAACAACTCAATTTCCTATTCATCTCCTCTAGTTGCATCCTTAACTTAACAATGTCTTCTTCTAGCTTGTTGCATTCAACTGTCTTTACAATTAATTGTTCATCAAGAACTTCAGACATTTTCTTGAATTCCTCTGTCTGTATTTTCAAATTGTTTATTATGTCAGTGGCATCCTCTAGTTTTCTTGAAAACTTTTTATTCTTTTTCCTTTCTGCACTCAACTCTTCAAGTGCAGCAACCAATTCTCCTTCCAGATACACTTCAGCCTCATCCTTAAAGTTTTCATCACCTTCCTGATTTTCTTCTGTTCTTTCTTCTTCAAGTGCCATGAACAGAGCTTCACCTGTTTCTTCTTCAGAATCCTCACCTGAGCTTTCTTCAGAAGAGCTGACATTCTTGGATATGAAGCTTTTCTTCTTGAAGTTGTTCTTTCTAAAATTTTGTTTCTTCTTCCAGTCACCTTTTTCTTGGTGTGACCCTTCACCATTTTTGGTTTTCTCATGCATTGGACATTTGGCTGCAAAATGACCGACTCCTCCACAATTGAAGCACTTAAATGGTAGCTTTCCTCTATATTTTCCTTTTCCCTTTGTGAGTTTTCGAACAAAATTAGCTTCTGTTTCATCCAGTGTCTCTTCATCCTCAGATTCATGTTCAGCTTTTATATTCTTGTGTGCTTTAAAAGCAGCTTCTCTGTCTATAGGCTTAGTTTGTCCTATTCTCATTTCGTATGCAGTCAAGGAACCATGCATCTCATCCATGCTGAAATTGTTTAGATCTTTCGCCTCTTCTATTGCAGAAACTTTGGAGTTAAATCTTTTGTGAAGTGTTCCGAGAACCTTTTTCACGACAATCTGCATCATCAATTTCTTCATCGAGTCCTCTGATTGCATTAATGATTCCATTGACTCTCAACATATAGGCCTCTATGTTCTCATCTTCATTCATTTGTAATGCTTCGAACTGAGCTCGATGAGTTTGCAGCTTGGCTTCCTTGATCTTGTTGTCTCCTTCATGGATGCTCTTCAGTTTATCCCACATGTCTTTTGCCGATTTACAGCTCATGACTCTTATCAGTTCACTGTCTACAAGCCCACACATTATGGCATTCTTTGCTTTGGAGTTGTTCTCAAATTTTTTCTTCTCAGCAGTATCTGTTGGAGGAGTAGTGGGTGTTGTGTATCCACTATCTACAGAATCCCAAATGTCGTATCCCAACGCACTCAGATATGTCTGCATCCTGAGTTTCCAGAAAGTGTAATTAGTTCCATCGAACAAGGGAGCTTTGTTGGATGAGAATCCTTCACCACCTGCCATTGTGTTTCTTCCAAGATCACCTTAGCTGATTAAGCTTGTTCAAGAAACCTTGCTCTGATACCAATTGATATTCACACAATGACACTGAGAGGGGGGGTGAATCAGTGTAGCTATTAATATTCAAATCTACAACATTTAAAACTGAAGCAAAGAGAACTTGAAAACCAGAAAAGCAAATTGAACAAGAGAGCACACCACAACACACAGTATAACGAGGTTCACCAATTTGGCTACTCCTCAAAAATGACTGCTTGGACTCCAATCCAAATCCAGTCTATGCAAAATATCAATTTTACAAACACTTTACCAGCATCCACTGGAAGGAGCACCAACCCCTTAATTTTTTGCTGCAATAGATAGGAGCACCAACCCCTAGTACCAAGCACCAACTTGGACTGCAATTCTGAGCAATTATAATGACATAAAAATGTCTTCACTATTTACACGACCCCAGTGGTCTGCAATTAAACAAACTCTGCACACTCTCACGGCTCTGCTTATTTCTCTCTTGGCCCTCTTCTACCCTCTTTACCTCTTTCACAGTAATTTCACTCTCACAGTAGCAACCTGATTCTCTGCACGACTGTCCTTTTATAACCCCTTTTCCTCATCGAGACTCCTCGTCTTCTATGACTTTTCTAATCCTGCATGCAGTCGAATGACATACTCTAACTGTTCGAATTCTTTTCTCTTCTCCATAAGCGGCTGTTCGAATTCTTTTCTCTTCTCCATATGCGACTGTTCGAATTCTGCAAATACGACTGTTCGAATGCTTTTACGATCCTGCATATACGGCTATTCGAATGCATTTTTGATTCTCCATATGCGGCTATTCGAATTCTACAAATATGGCTGTTCGAATGCTTTTATGATCCTGCATATACGGCTGTTCGAATTCTGCAAATACGACTGTTCAAATACATATTCGATTCTCCATATGCGGCTGTTCGAATGCTTTTCCAATCCTGCATATACGGTTGTTCGAATGCTTTTCCAACACCTGTCACTATGTAACTGCAGATATGACTCCAGTTAACTCTTACGTAACTGTTGCATGATTTTCCTTTATGCTTTTTTGACACCTGTCACTGTGCATGCTCCTTCGGCTTTTACCCGCCAAACTGTTACCTGTCGCGATATCGCGACATTTCTGCCCATTTGACTTTTTTTGGACTGTTGACCGCGAAAACCTGACCTGTCGCGATATCGTGACGTTTTTCGCCTCCTCGACCTTATCTTGGCATGCACCCGCGAAAACAGAACATGTCGCGAAATCGCGACGCATTTGCTGCCTCCAGCTCTTTTCTGTCTCCTACCCGCGAAAATGAGACATGTCGCGAAATCGCGACACATTCGCTGCCTCTCGCTCTTTTCTGCCTCTTGCCCACGAAAACGGGACATGTCGCGAAATCGTGACACATTTCGCTTTCCTGCACTATCCTTCGCTTGCACCCGCGAAAATGGAACACGTCACGAAATCGTGACACTTTTCGCTGCCGTACACTTTTCTCCGCAAGCCTCAGCGAAATCGAAACATGTCACGAAATCATGACGCTTTTTTGCCTTAGCGCTGTTCTTTGCTTTTCGCCCACGAAAATGCAACATGTCACGAAATCGTGACATCTTTCGCATCCGTACATTTCTCGCTTCATGCACTAGCGAAATCAAGACATGTAGCGAAATCGCTACAACTTTTTGACTTGGCACTTCTTCTTTGTTGCAGCCTCCGAAAATCCTACATGTAGCGAAATCGCTACACCTTTGTGTTCTGCACTTTTGACTTGTAGCAAAATCGCTACACCTTTGTGTATAACTTGGAAATGCCCTTCCCCTTTTTTGACTTGTAGCAAAATCGCTACACCTTTCTGTTCTGCAGTTTTGACTTGTAGCGAAATCGCTACACCTTTGTTCTAGCCTTTTCGACTTGTAGCGAAAATCGCTACACCTTTGGCTTTGACTCTAGAATCCTACACCTTTGCCCGAAACTCCAACATGTAGCAAAATCGCTACTCTTTTGTTGTCGTACATTCTCTCTCCTCTTCGGGTCGCGAAAACCCGACGTGTCGCGATATCGCGACACTTTTCACCCTTAGTGCTTTTCTTCCGAAACTGTCGTGAAATCGTGACACTTTTCGTCCTTGGCGCTGCTTCTCCAAACTTGTCGCGAAATCACGACAATTTTTCAACTTTGCTTCTTTCCTTCCAGCATGTCACGAAATCGTGACATTTTTGGCTGCGCCTTCTCTCTCCTCATTT
Organism: Wollemia nobilis; assembly: GCA_028583015.1. Lineage (NCBI taxonomy): Eukaryota > Viridiplantae > Streptophyta > Pinopsida > Araucariales > Araucariaceae > Wollemia > Wollemia nobilis. The sequence goes on along the minus strand of JAQPPZ010003329.1, from coordinate 1,317,847 downwards.
TTGTCGCGAAATCGTGACATTTTTGGCTACGCCTTCTCTCTCCTCATTTTTGTCGTGAAATCGTGACATTTTTGGCTATGCCTTCTCTCTCCTCATTTTTGTCGCGAAATCGTGACATTTTTCTTGTGCCTTCTCTCTCCTCATTTTTGTCGCGAAATCGCGACGAAAACATGTCGCGATATCGCGACAGTTTTCTTACTTGTCTTTTTCTTCGCAAATTTTTGAATCTGGGCCACTTCTGTTTTCCTGGAATTTCATTGTACTTGATCTGACTGACCTCTGAATTCTTGTCCACTGCTTCAACTGCATCAATTCCTGTCTGTGTTGACAACAATGACAATACTTTTGCTGCACCTTGCTCAACAATAATTGGATTTATGTTAATCTAAACATTAATCACTTATTCTTGAATGGAACATAAACCTTGTTTAAGTAAGAAATGTATAGAATGTTGCCATATAAGAGCCTCATGGATTAAATCCACCTCATAAGCACTCAAGATGGTTTAATTGTGGAATGGAACTCTCAACAAGGCAAAATGACCCTGAACTATAAACCAAGATAGTCCCTACATTTTAAGCTAAGAATTAGGTGTACAGAATGAAGGGAACACCCTTATGGGACAAGAGAAGTCCTCATTTGTAATAAACTCAAGATGAACAAATAAAGAGGGTTGCCTAAATGGAGTGTGCATATTAAACTCTAAGAGGCTTAAATATATGTAATCATGTTAAAAAGCACATTCTATGGATTCGTATCATGATAGTGATATAGTTGTATTAGAACACCCTTTTAAATGGAATGGATCAGAACTAAGATTTATGAATAACCATTGGTGTGGTTATTTTATCTACAATGGGATACCATTGGTGTGGTTCACCATATTCAAGGCATTCACCTGGTCTGGGTGGACCATCTGGTGATTTCTCCTTTTATGGGGATGAAACCTAATTCTTGGCTAGCGTACTCATACCAAATGGGGTATGAGGGTTTCATAAAAGCTGATCACTTATAGTAAAGAGACTCTGATCAAGTCTCTATAGCTCTTAAAGCTACTTGCCTTGAAAGTTAAAATCCAAATGGAATATGTATATCCTAGGGCATGATTAGGTCTTTTGCCATATGAAGATGAGCATTTATATATATGTTTTAAAAAAAAAATTATGTGGATAAGAAGGGGTAACAATTGGGGTTTGTTACATTTGGTGTTTCATTTTCTGATTTAAAAAATGGCGATCACGGTGGGATTCCCAAAGGGTTCTTCATGTTAATCTATTTTATCACTAGTTTTTGTTTCTATTTTCATCTTGTAGGTTCTAAAAAGTTGATCACAGGAAATTCACAAAAAACAAGGGTTTTTGGAAGTTGCACGATTCGATCAGAGGTCATGCGGATGTCCTGCAGTGCTTGAGGGACACTCTGCACCATTCAAATAATGCCCTACAATGTTCCAGAGACCCTAGGATCTGGTAAGCCTACTTCAAACCCTAACCCATTTTTGTGTTCATTTTCTTGCTTTTTACAGTAAAATTAACAAAAAGAAAATAATTTATTTTCCTATTTAAAGCATTTACATTTTTTATTTGCATTTTAGGCATTTACATCCATCATATAAATTGCACATAGATCACATTTATTTTAGATTTCTGTTGATTTCTGATGTATTCATTCACTATTCTATATGATGTTTGCATTTGAAGTTATAAACGCATACAATAGCTGCATAGTAGGGTTGAAAGTTTCTAGTTTTATTTTTCTAAGTTAGAACAAGGTCACAAAACTTGAGTATACTCCTACTGTTGGAATCACTTGATGATTCAGGGCGGAAGAACTGGGTGAACCCTCCACTATTGGAATCACTTGATGATTCAGGGTGGATCTTAAGTGGTGTACCCCTAAGTTCTTTTGAGGAACTTAGTGTTAGTGTCTTTGGATTCTAATTTAGACAAGTGAAATAGGTGTGTTTTCAAAATTGAGTGAACACAATAGAAAACTTAAATCTTAAAATGAACCACACACTTGCATGTTTCACAATAAACAACAGTGAGTTGGATTTCATCACCAACCATTGTTTGAGATCTGGTGATGGTGGGCTTCATATCCATCCATAAATCTCTGCCCCTTAGAAACCATAGTCACCCATGAGCAAACTTTTTGGATTTCATCACCATGAAGAATATCATTTGCCATCCAACCTTAGATTTCACCTTGCATGGTAGTTTAGTTTAGCACATTTACAACACACAAACCTCATAACATTAAAAAAATATGTTGCAAAGCATAGGGTTAAATTGCTTGTTTTATTCTATGTGTTTTCCATTTGCATTTTATTTCTGCACATTCCATACACTTTACCACCTTCATATGACTCATTACCTTATGTTTTCGACTTGAAGCCAAGCAAAGATTATGATTCAATCCCCTACTAGCCAAATTACTTCATCCATGGAGTGTTCCACTTCTTCACCTACCACTTATGTGGTTAGCCCTGTCAGTGTGATACATATAAGCTATTCTGGTTTTTCTGTGGGACCATCACACACTATATATACCTCAAACATTGATGTGTTGCACATAGTCACCAACATTCCCATTCCAAAAATGAAATCATCATCTCCCATAGATCATAACATCACCCACATAGACATGGATAAATTTAGATCTTTTATCGGATCTATCGATCCCGTTATAGAACAAATCAACAGTCCACCTAGGTATGATCCTTCTTCTCAGTAGGAACTTGCCCATTTGCAACCTTCCAGCTTTACCCAGGTGTATACTAACCCTCTTTTTGAGGTGCCATCTGCACCTTCCCAGCATTGGTCCATTCCACAACTGTCATGTGCTCAAAGCACTTCCATTCCATCCTAATATACCACTACCTATGGCAATCCATTGTATGAAGCACATGTCAATGCTACTTCACAAATTTTAGTTTCCAATGCATCCATTGCTCATCATTTAGTTGCAATCCCTATTGCAACTTATCCTCTGCCTACTTCATCCATTACAACCACATCCACACCATCTGCTTTAGATATGGCCATACAAGATGCATGGCAACACCTTAATAAATTGTTTAAGGAGTGAAAAAACACTCAATCTTGTCCCCAACATCAAGGATAGGTGGTAAATCTTAAGCTTCAAACCACTTCCACTCAACCTACATTCTTTTCATCAAATCCATCATGGATATCGCAACTTTAGTAGTTTCCATTACCGCACCTACATAAATATACACCCATTCCATTCTAACAAGTCAATCCTTTTATAGTCCTCAATCATCATCTCCATTTCATCACTTACAATAATTCAATCATCAACATCACCAAATTCAATCTAGTTCATCAAATCATCAAAATCTCATCACACCTCAATATTTTATCACTTCATCTCCACAAAATCATCAAGTGATTTAGGACTTCCACATACATGGGGAAGACCCTAGAATTCAAGCAATGCAAGAACATATTGATAGCTTGATGCAAGATACTACTAGTATGATGAACCAAAATCCAACTCTAAGATAGCTTATCAATCAACCAATTCACTTTTTAGTATCATATCCGATAGATTTTATAGTACCAAATTTGACAAATTCAAGGGGACTGAGGACCCTAGAGAGCATGTGAACACATTCATCCATTCATGTTTCAAAATTCAAAATCAAGAGGCCCTAATGCTCAAAATAGTTCCTAAAACATTGGGGGGAGATGTAGAGTGGTACAACCATCTACCTCATCACAGTATTTATACTTTTGAAAAGTTGGTAGACCAATTTCTCGAAAGGTTTTCTCTCAATGTTAGAAAGAAAATTTCATTGACTGACATATATAATTTGAAATAATACGAAGATGAGATAGTCTATGAATTTGGAAACCATTGGAGGACCGTTATCATAAAACTACCATTCTCCCTACCAATGGAAGAGCTAACTTGATTGTTTACTAAGAGTTTCTTAAAACCCATTTATTGGTTATTGCAATTACAATAGTATAGATCATTTGAAGAAGCTCTTGCCCAGGCTAGCATAATTGAGGAAATAAAAATCCAAGAAGGTGTGCTAAAGCCTAAAAAGAAATAATGGTAGAACAATGGCTAATCCAAAGGAACCTATTCTAGCCAATCTAAGCCAAATCAGGCTAATAAAGCAAATGAAGTAAATTAAGTGGTTATGAGCCAGTCGGTAGTGGATCAAAAACAACTCATGCAACAACAACCATAAAAAATTGCATATCAAGCGGTTCCCCCACCATCACAAGTTCAAAACATAATGCCAATTGTGGAAAATCACCAACATTGACAATATGTTTGATAAAATCATCAATACACCCCTTTATCCGAGTCATATTCCTCCATATTTCATAGGTTGTATGACACAAACCAACTTGCCTTGCCCGAGGTCAAACCAGATGATCCCACCAAACGTAGAAAAAACTATAGGGAGCATTTGTTTTGCCCTCATCATCGGCATAATGGGAATGCTATCAATAGTTGCTATCAATTTAAAGACATAGTGCAAGACCTAATTTACTTAGGGGCCATCAAGCTTGATAGTCCCTTAGCTCAGCAAAATCAAATTTTTAGAATTTATCAAAAACCACTTCCTTATCATGAGGAAGTGCAACCAACAATAGAAGGGTCTAACACCAAGACTCCTCCTAATCAAGTTAATCATGTTTAACAATACCAAGGTTTTGTGGGTGTTATTCATGTAGTCACCCGAGGTCAACAACATATAAATCAACAAAATGCACAACAACAACCTATTCAATCTCCCATAGCTCCTCAGGCAAGTGTGTCTCAACCTGCCCATTCATCATCTCGCATCTAGTTCTCTACCAATCCTTTCTAACCAATTCATATTCCAAGTCGTCCATCTCCACCCATTCATCCTCCCAATAATTCACAAAGGCCAATCATCTCTCTGAGTAGCCGACTAACTACTAGCCTTAAAATAGCTTTAGCTAAACTATCCATCTATGAGCTAATTCAATGATTTCCCCCACATCACAAGGCATTAATTGAAATTTTAAAATACATTGAACTCCAATCTCAAGATGCTAATGCCTTTAGCAATTTTGTGGTAAACATCAAAATATGTGTGGAGCCCACCATTACATTCTATGATTTTGAAATCAAACCAACATCATCAAAATTGGTGGACCCTCCATTGCATATCATGGCTTAAATGCCATTAAAATGAGTTTTGATTGATACTGACTCCTCCATAAACATCATCACCACATCCGCTCTTCAACATCTTAAGATTCTACCATATCACATCACTAAGTCCACTTTCACCTTGAAATCATTTAATGATGCTCTCTATTCCATCGTTGGCACTTTAGTCTTACCCATAAAAGTTGGGATAAAAATGTTGCACACCATGTTTCATATCTTGGAAGGGTCCATGGCGTACAATGTACTCCTTGGATGTCCTTGGATTAGGGATATGAGATGTGTTATCTCTATAGTTCATCAATGTTTGAAATATATACATGAGGGACAAATCCATTGCATACCAATGGATTAAAAACCATTCAAGTATTGCAATTTCATATCAAATTCCTATGAATCCATGCTTCCATCCACTCATCATTTCCTCACATCATCAACCACATCATCAACCACACCATCCACCTCTTCATATAAAGTTATTATTCCTAAGGAACTCCCCATAATTACCTTGCATCAAGCTTCCACTTCTATACCCCCATCATCATAATCATTAGCATCTTTCACCATTCCTTCCACATCATCGCCCATTCATCAACCACCTAAGTCAAATCCACCTCCATCCACATCAGTGGATGTCTCACAAGTCGAATTGATGGATTGTGAGATGTCATTCTAGTCCATATCTCTCCCATTGTTGAAGCCCCAAGTCAATCATGAGTCTTCCACATCTACATACACATCCACATAATCCCAAGTTGCGGTCCACCTCACTAATCCTAGTATCGATGAATGTGTGGTCCAAGATATCACAATCACACTGCTCAACATCCAAACTGCTAGGGATTACGGTCGTCCATGTGACTCATCCTTATACATAGGAGCGGTGTATAACATGGGTTAAATGCCCAATACCATAAATTGTGTATGGGAGGATTGATTCATCATCCAATACATATTTCCAAGATGAACCCAAGCAACCAGTACCTACCGACATACAATACATGTTGGGTTTTACATCCTGATATTTTCATCGAGTCAATTGGAAAGGTTATGGCCTAGGATGACATGAACAGGGAATGCAGGAGCTCATTGATACTCCATATCAAGAAGTGCATGACCGTTCAGGTCTAGGTTATCACCCTTATTCCTTCATATCTTCTTTTGAACAAGCTTTTCAAATTCTTAATTTGAATTCATAAGAAGAAGCTCATCACCTTGATGATTCTGAAGATGAAGTCTATAAAGAATTCAATATTATATTTATAGCTTCTGATGAATCTGATGAGGAATCGATGCCCATCATTTCATTCATCAAACATGAGTTTTACCTCAGAATGTTCCCCATCCATCATTCCATCATTTGCTTGCTTCTTCTACAAGAGCGAGCCAAGCCAACAGGTGAACCACCATCTCCACATCATTGATCCATCTTAATGGCCAATTTTGTAACATATGTACATAATTTATAACATAAAATTAAAAAAAAATTAAACAAATTAAAAAAAAATCATTGCATTGCATGAACATGGCTTTTTGTCTATTGCATTTATTTGTGTTGCTTGTTGTTTTTCAGGTTCCCAGAGTTCTAGCATCGGTTCTAGTAGAAATGCTCTATCCATCCTCCACATTGCCAACCACCATTTTTTCCTTTAAGTCAACATGAATCCTTTTGACTTATTCACACCGCTCTATAATCCATACGATTTGGCAAAGCCAATTTCAATTGGCATGAGCCTTATTGATATGGACTGGATTTCCTTGCCTCCATCCTTTTCGAAATTTGTCCATTTTGAGGAATTGTTAAGGGCTTCAACCAACTACATTCCTCTATCACCTCCACCTTCGCCTTCATATTCACCTTTAGATCCTAAGGTTTTCTAGATATACATAGAAGAGGTTGAGTCAAAAGAGTTTGATAATGTCATAGATGACATTCATCCGATCCCAACACCCCATCATCTTGAGAAAGGTTCTCATATGTCCATTGAAGATACCATCGATGTGAACCTTAGTTCAAATGCAAACAATCCCTAAATTATCAAACTTGGTAAAAGTTTATCTGTAGATGAACAAGAGCAATTAATTACTCTTCTCAAGAAGAATAAAGGAATTTTTCCATGGTCTTACAAAGACATGCTTGGCCTTGATCCTAACTTGGTTGTCCACAATATCACCTTGCACTCTGATGCTAAGTCGATCAAACAAAAAATAATAAGGATGCATCCTACCATTGCCCTCATGGTCAAAGAAGAGCTTCAAAAGATTTTATATGTGGGTTTCATTATCCTCATTGACTATCCTGAGTGGCTTTCAAACATGGTACCCGTTCGCAAGCCTAATGGGGCGATACACATTTGCACTGAATTTAGATATCTTAGCAAAGCATGTCCGAAGGATGACTTTCCTCTACCAAACATCGATACTCTTATCAACACCTACATTGGCCATGAAATGCTTTCTCTAATGGATGATTTTTCAGGATATAACCAGAATCAAATCAATCCTAATGACCAACACAAAATAACATTCACTACACCTTGGAGGACTTTCTATTACAAGGTGATGCCCTTTGGCCTCAAAAACATAGGTGCCACTTATTAGCATGCCATGACATACATATTCCATAATTACATGCATAAGATCATTGAATATTATGTAGATGATCTCTTGGTAAAATTCAAAACTCGACAAGAGTACATTGGTATCTTGGAAAAAGTCTTTGATCAACTTTTCGAGCATAATGTAAGGTTGAACCCCAAGAAGTGTGTCTTTGGTGTCATATTTGGAAAACTACTAGGATTCATTGCCTCCAAAAGAGGCATTGAGGTGGACCCAAACAAAGTCAAGGTCATCATGGAAATGTCTCCCCCAAAAAACTTGAAGGAATTGCATAGTTTACAAGAAAATATTCAATCAATCCATAATTTCATTGCGCAAATTTCTAACAAATGCAGGTCATTCAATCACCTACTGCAAAAGGGGGTGATATTTTCATGGACAGATGAATTCCAAATAGCCTTTTATGACATCAATCAATACTTGGCTTCTCCACTAGTCTTAACTCCTCGTTTGGGTGTCCCCTTCCATATTTATGTTTCAATAATGAAATTTACACTAGGGATAATGCTTCCACAAAAGAATGAGAACAATCAAGATCAAGTTGTCTATTACATTAGTCAAGCATTGGTAAGCTATGAAACCAAATGTGCTTACATGGAAAAATTGTGCTTAACAGTGGTTTTTAACACTAAGAAAATCAGACATTACATGCTTAGTCACACCACATATGTCATAGCTCAAGAAAAGCCTCTACATTATATGATATCTCAAATTTACAATAGCACCCACATCACAAAATTGATAATGCTTCTTACTAAATTTGATCTTAAGTTCATTAGTCAAAAATCCATTAAAGATCAGGTTATAGTTGATCAACTTGTGGAAGCTCCACTTCCTAGTGATCAACCCTTGATTATTGAGCTCCCATATGATTCGGTTTTTACTGCCACTAAACTAGAAGAAAATGTCATTCCATAGAAAGATGTTGATATTAAACTATTCTTTGACAGTTCTAAGTGCAAAAAAGGTCGTGCTGGAGTCGTGTTTCATACACCCCAAGGGATATCTATCCATTTATCATTCAAACTTGAATTCCAATGCACAAACAACAATGTAGAGTATTAAACCTTAATCTTAGGTCTTCAAGCAGCCATAGTTATAAGCATAAAGCGTATCAAGATATTTGGTGATTTTCAACTTGTCGTTCATAAAATCAATGAAGAATACCAATGCAAAGAACCTACCATAAATATTTACCATGAAGTAGCAATGAAATTGCTTGCCAAGTTTTATTGGTATGAAATCGATAGTTTACCTCGTTCGACTAATAGATTTGCAGATGCGATGGTCTCTCTAGGATCATTGATTCCAAATAACTTCGAAGGAGAGGTACAACCATTAATTGTTACAAAGATCTCTAAATTTGCAATTGTCCGTGTTGAATCTAAGGATGAGAAATATGTTTGCTTTATCCATTCGAAGCCATATGAGCCTTGGTAAAACCAAATAATAGTCTTCCTCAAGTATGGAACACTTCCATCAGACATGTCACAAATTGCTAAACACACTTTCAAGAAAAAAGTAGCTTATTTACTCTCTTTGGGGATGTGTTGTATAGACATGGTTACGATGGAGTCCTCCTTCGTTATCTCGAGTCTGTAGAGGCACAAAGAGCCATAAATGAAGCTCATGATGGTACTTGTGGTGGTCATTTTAGTGGAATGGCCATTACAAAGCATATTATATGCATGGGTTATTATTGGCCCACCATGGAATGTGATTGTTGCACTTACATCAAGCATTATCAATAGTGTCAACAACATGCTAAGTTAACTCATGCCATCACAAGCATTACAACCTATTCAAAGCCTTTGACCCTTTTTAGAATGGGGTCTTGATTTGATTGGCAAAATATCACCTCCTTTATTGAGAAAAAATACATTCATCATCACATTCACTAAATATTTCACAAAGTGGGGTGAGGAAAATCCTCTAACTAGTACAACAGAACCTTGAATTGTGGAGTTTATACTTCACCATATTATTTGTCATTTTGGTATTCCTTCAAAAATTATCTCTGACAATGAAAAGTATTTCAAGAACAAGGATGTTTGAGCACTTTACGAAAAATATAATATCCAACATAGTTTCTCAACTGCTTACTACCCACAAGAAAATGGATAATCTAAGGCTACCAACAAGACCTTAACTACTATTCTCAAGAAACTAGTCAAATATAATCATCAATATTAGCATACTCAAATCCCCTTGGCATTATGGGCTTATCGAACAAGCATCCACATGTCTACTAGGGAAACACCATTTTCATTGGTCTATGAAGCCGAAGCAATCATACCTCTTGAGCTTGATATTCCCTCATTACAAATTTTATTGCAAGAATTCATAGATGACGATACTGCTAGACAAGCACATTTTGATCAGCTCATGCTTCTTGATGAAAGGTAGGTCAATGCTTTAGAGCATTTACGAGTTTATCAAGATCGCCTCAAATGTGCTTACAACACCAAAGTGCATCTACATAAATTCCAAGTAGGAGATCTTGTTCTTAAAGAGAATCAACAAAACACCAATGCATTGCTGCATCTTTGCAATAAATTTGTGACTAACTGGTTAGGTCCATAAATCATTACTCAAAAAGTGGGTAAAGGTACTTATAGGCTTGCCAATCTAGAGGGAGTTGAAGATCCTGAACCACTTAACATCATCCACTTGAGAGCATTGTATGTTTAATGTTATATATATATATATATATATATATATATATATATATATATATATATATATATATATAACACATATATATATATACATGGCTAGTACACAAAATCAAATTGCATTTCAGAAATTGCATTGCACACATTTTATTTCACAAAATTGCATTTTACACATTGCATCCAAAATCATCTTCACACACTTTTCATTCACCAAATTAGGGGTCATTTATTCAAGTTCAAATAATAATTGGTCCAACACAGTCATGTTTCCTTAATTAGGGGCACCTTCAAATCACCATCCATTTCATTGCACCATTCCATAAAGTCAAAATTGTCATTTGCAAAACACATGTCCATAAATCCTAGGTGTTTCTGGTCACTCAGTCACTCCTAGTGTTTCTAGAAAACTCCAATACATGTCAAGTTTTCTTTAGGACCAAGACACATTTTCACTAAGAAAATATTGAGTTTTGGGAATTGACTCTAACATTCTTGAACCAAACACAATCACACATCTTAAAAAATCTTGTGTCAAAGAGGGATAACACAATTATTGGGTTGAACCTCGAAGTGAAAAGGGTATTCCTTGCTTGTCTTATTATGCACATTGTCCAAAAATAAAAAATAGTGGTTTTCACCACTATCACAATTGCTTCAAAAAAAAATATAGAGTAGTAAGGTAGGGTAAAATTCTCATCAAAATTCAGTTGAGAATTTGATTCCCCAAAGCTCTAAATATTTTATACATCATACACCATAGATCTTCAAGTTGTAAGGATAGAACTACATTTCTAGTCAGACGGTTAGGTAGTTCGAATCCCCAAAGCTTAGAGATCAGATTCTTGGACTATGAAGCTAATATCCACTAGGACTATAGACACTTGATTGGTAATGGAGTATGCTCATGTGCGGTGACACGTCTCTCTTGAAGAGACCTCTAATCGCACATAATGACATGCTAGCTTATTGGTATCATCCATATCATATTTCATCTCAATTTATTCAAGATGGGTTAATGAAATCACTTGCATACACATTGGTTCTTGATTACCTCGAGTCATTACCACACTCATGATTTGGTAAATGAATTCACTACACACACATTTTATCTTAGAGAAATTAGATAACATTTAGTGAGTTTGTTGGATATGACTAGTATGTCCGAGTCTCCGTAAAATAATCAGTTTTCCATATCAACATCCATATCTTATTCCATTACAACATCCATATCATTACATGAGTCTTTCATTTCACATACCACCATTTTTGGTGCCTCTGATTACACAACATTGCTATACATGGTCAAGTAAAATCTAAACTACAAATGATCATTAGAAAATTAATTCATTTGCATTCATACACATTAGCATTGCATTATCATCCATCACATATACACATATGCATTCACACAAAAGCATTCACATAAAAGCATAACATAAAAGTAAAATCCATGTATATATATATATATATATATATATATATATATATTGCATTTACAATGAATGCTCGAAGGCTATATACAATGGAGCACCAAGGCTCATATGCAAAAAGTGCATCTAAGCACTATTTATCACCTATAAGAGGACCCTTGTGACCCTGAAGGAGCCGTATATCTAGATACACTATACCTAGACTCACTATGCCTAAAAAACCCAAATATAGATGAGGAGGGTGGATCTGGCAGCCTAATGTGGTACTGCATCAATCGATCCTCAAAATCTTGGATATATTCATCTCAGATCCAAAGGTGTAGTACATAATATCTTTGATGATAGTCCCTCTCAAGTAGCTTTACATGGAGCTTTACGATTTATACTTACCTCCACCTGTAGCCATTCATACCTCTAGCTCCTCTTGCAATGGAGCTATCTTTGCATCTCGAGCTACTATCTCTACATCTCGATCAGATACCATCTACTCGAGCCTCCCTTAATCCTTCTCACTCTAGATTGGAGGTCTCTCTAGAACCTCCTCCATATCATAATCATCACCAACTCCATCACCTCTAATCTCTAGTGCTTGCTTTGCTATATCCTTCACCCGTCTCCCTTGACTACTAGATCAAAGGTATCTTTGATGTATAGGAGCCTCATCTGCCTCCTCCTCCTTGGCCTCTACCTCACCCTCATCACTGCTACCCTCATCCACTACTGAACTCGATACCCATGGTGGTTATGTAGTGAACCATACATCATACTTCATGGTAGTCCTCGCATCATCCAAATTGGGAAGATATATCTCCTCGTCATCCTCATAGGTCACCCTCCATGCCTCAGTGCAAGGCAGACCTATCTCATCTCGATGATGCTTATACAACACTGGCACCTCAGGAACTCCCTATCGTAGCCCAAACTATCTTAGCACCCATGAGAACTGGATTAGCTCCACCTCACTCCTATGCCTCCCAACCACCCATCTAGCCTATCATACTCTTCGTAGTTGCTCCCTATTACTCATCCACATGGCACCTAGCCATGGTATCTAATGCACATGAGTAGGTGTCAGCCCTACCCACAGATCCCTGTACTCTAGGCTAGTTTGCATAGGATGACTCGGTTGCACCTCCTCAACCAATAGCCATCTCATAGCATATGATTGCTCCCCATCCCCTGCCTCAGTCGGTAAGCCCACAGGTCAATCCACACTGAAGTTCTCCCAATCCCAACACTACAATAGCACACTGTATCCCAACCACTTATGCTTCCACCTCTTTACCTTGTATAACTCCTAGTAAAATTGAGCTAGCAAATCAAGTTCCCATGCATACACCCGAGGCACGTCAATCATATCATACACCAACCTGATCATGTTCTATGGAAATTGACAGCCTGTGCTGTTCGACACCACTAGGTTGGCCAACATGAACATGACCAATGTGGGCAATATATCCAACTTATTATCCACATACATCACCAAGTACCTTATCCCTCCATCCTTCATGCTCACATCCCACCATCCATCTCTAAAGATCCGACTCATCTCATGCCCCTTATTATGTCCAACCTCGACGTAACTCCTCCTTTGGTACTTTGAGGATGTGATATAAATCCTCAAGTGTCACTATCACCTCACTAGTAGGGAGATAAAAAGTCCCCCTATCTAGATTTCATCTCTTTACTAAGGTAGAGAGATACCCCTCATCTGCCCTCACCACATCAATCTTAACTACCCCCACTAGCCCCATCTTCTCTAGCCACTTCCACTACTCATTCCATAACACCTTTCTCATCCCTAGTATGATGGGAGAGAATTGATGTTGAGCCTCTAAGATCTTTAGCTGCGACACAACACCTACATAAGGTAAATACATTAATATCACATGCATTGCATAATTCACAAAAAAATAAAAATAAAAAAACTTTGCACAAGTCCAAACAAATAGTGCCAAGGGCACTTACCTTAGCAACATGAACCTCTAATCCTGCCTCTGCATTCACACCATCCATAACCATAGATTTCACACCACCAAACTCCTTCACTCCACCTCACTTCCTCACTCACTCCTTCAAACAAAGCTTTTGGAATTCACAAACACAAAAAATGAATCTAATTTCACTTTTGCAGATTATTTATAGCTATTTTTGGCACACTGGAATGCCCATGGGTGCTCACAAGTGTATTGAAATACTGACCAAAGTCTGTAGAATGCCAAACACATGCCAACGTTTGAGAATGTTGCATATGAGAGCCAATGTTTGGTGTCAAAATTGATAGAAAGACAAAAATGCTCTAAAAATGTAGCTTACCTCCACAAAATTATTCTAAATTGCATCCATACATTCATTTCATCACCATATCATGTTTTGTGTGATTAAGTTACCTCCAATAAGGCAACTAGATACCACAACTAATTGGTATAAGCCTTGTCAACATTACGAATATCATAGAGTGGAGGGGCACATGAAAAATGTAAGTAAGAGGTTGAAATATGTGGTTTATGACCTAATTGATGAAGGATGTCTTGTTATATAAGGTTCTCAACCCAATCCTCCAAAAAAAAATCAAACTCTTGATCAAAAAGCACCCACAACTGATAAAGACATGGGGATCTTTCAAGACCTCCTCCCTAAGCATGGCCAACAAATAACTAATCAAGTGTCATATCACAATGTTCCACCTCCCTATGATAATATGGTTGGTATGATAGTAATAACTACAAGGCAACAAGCTCAAACACAACCGAATCAATGATCTCAGCAAGAGACAAGCTCTACCTCTAATCAACCTTTAAAACCCACCTTAGTTTTGAAGAATATCCAAAAAAGGAGCACAAAATTAGAAAACCCACTGTATCGCCCAAATTTTTTGCACCCTTACCTTCAGGCTAAAGGACCCGTACCCGAAAGGGGGGTGAGAAAAGGATGGAACATTACCTCGGACAGAGGGGCCATTTGAAGGTCGTGCCTCTCGGGGGAGGGGTATAAAGGTAAATTTTTGACGGATGGTGGGGTTCACCAGGAAACTTTGAGTGGTAGTTTCCACGCCTAGGTTGAGAATGAGTTTGATTTGTTCGTTTTATGTTCAATCATTCATATTCCTAGGTTGGCCAAAATGAAGCTAAGCTATTCTATATGAAGATTCTGATTTATATGAAGATAGCAGACATAAATGAATCCTAATGTGATTGAATATAGAAAATATATAAAATGGGGAAGAGTACACCTGATTTTTGATGTCTGATGAAGATTCTGAATCTTGTAGGAGTCCAGATCATTCCAGATATGATAGGATCGTCTGTAATTATACATAATCATCCCAAATCACAGGAGATCGTCCGAGATCACCCAAGATAGTCAGCAACCTGACGAATTCATCAGGAAAATTTGTTAGAAACCTGCAATCAAGAAAACAGACACCAAAAACCAAAAATACAATTGCAAGAATGATGCAAAATGATAGAAATAAGAGTATAGATGTTTGAATGATAAATCCAAGTATCAAATTAAATGAGATGCATTGTTTTGGAAACTTATTTTGAATTTTATCATGCAACTATGCTAAATGAGGTGAACTCTAAGATGCAAAACAGAAGTAAATTAATCTAATGCACCAATAAATAAGGAAAATGAGATAGAGAATGCAAAATCAGGGCTCTGATTGCCCCCAAGCTGAATTTCAGACCAGATTGTCTATAATCATACAAGATCATCGTCGATCTTGACATGATCGTCTAAAATTGTAGTTGAATCACCTACGACGATCCGAGCTACCTTCGATTGAAACACAGTGAAATCCTACAACAAAACTTGAAAACACAAGTGCAAATGATGGAAGATCATAGCAAAAACTAAAATTGCAAGGAAATAATCATCCAGACAGCCAGGTAGGGAGTCAGGGGGATAAACTGGGAAAATCCTAGTTTATATAGGATTAGGGGGAGGTTAGGAGGTTGGGGATCATCCCAATCCGGGAGATCCCCAACGTGGGAATCTCCAACCGCGCAGACACGCTTCTGCCCAAGTTGGAGAGGTCGTTGGAACAGAAGCTAATTGCAAAAATTCGGTTTTGGGACAAAATCATCTAGACATTTTGTTCTAGACGAATTCGTTCGATTTGGGACGAATTCGTTAGATCAATGACGATATTGTCAAAACGACGATGATATCATCCAACGTTCACAACAACCTCTAAAAATGGTGTGAAAAACGAGGTAAGTAATTAATGGGCGGTTTCGGGGTTAAAATTCAAATTTCTACTTTTTACTGATGTTTTAACTACGCCAATTTTAGGGTGCTACATTTTGCCTCCTCTTTAGTGAATTTTCCAAAAAAAAACGTTAAATACGAGTTCTTAATGCTTTACGAGAAAGCAAAAATTTATTCTATTTTTTAGACGACGATTCTAGGTCGAATCGTACGATTGTTTGCTATGGTGCCCCCTCCGAGTTTTTACCCAAATCGAATTTTTGAGGTAAAAGTGTGGAAAAACAAAAATTAAAAAAATGTCATTTTGAATAAAAATAAGAAAAATAGGGTAAAACCCTAATTCATTTTTACTGTTCACTTTCACTATTTCAGAGTTCTGCAGGCGAAATGGTGGAAACGGTGCACAGATCGACAAAGATCCGACACGGATTGCGGGTAAGGATCTAAACATAATTTACTGTGTTTTTAACTTGATTTACTTGATTTTTGACTTGAATTTTAAGTGTTTTTGGGCGTTGCGGCCGTTTTTAGGCCGTCGACAAAATCGTCTCTATATTGCCGATTTTGTGTAGGGATGAAATCGAAGAAATAGGGGCAATCCCGTCCAATAACGGGCGATCCCCAAATTGAATAATGAAGACAATTTTGTCTTATTAAGGATGATTTTATCTAAATTTGGTACGATATCGTTCAATAATGGGCGATATCAACTTTTATGGGATGATTTGATTTTAATTAATTTTTTTTTAATGACTATGTACTAATGATTTTTGTTGTTTTATTGCTTATTTTGCAGAGGGGATTGCTAAAGAGTCGGGAGTGAAAATACAGAGGTCTAAGAGACGATTTGGTTGCGCTTGATCAGGTCGAGCGAGATAGATCGACAGAGGTAGGACTGCATCATGTGACAGAGATGCCACAAATTTCTATAGACATGGGGCTACTGACAACCCTAGCAGAGAGATGGTATCCGGAGTCGTCTTGCTTTCAACTATTAACAAGGGAGATGACTCCCACTCTAGAGGATGTATGGAGGATCTTGAGGATCCCCATACACGGTTGATTCATGACCCTTCAGCCAATCAGGGCCACGCTATGATGAGATTATGCGAGGACCCGAGCTTCGTCCTAGAGAAGGGTGGAGTGAACATTGAGGCTTTGAGGCAAATGCCTAAGGCGTCTCGTTTGACCCAAGTTTTGGTAGGGGTGGTGGGTGTCCTTATTCTATGCCACCAGAGCGGATGTAGATTACCGTGGCTACTTTCATATGTGGTCTGTGACATGAGAGACCATGGATATAGGTTTTCTTGGGGTAGCTTTGTACTGTGCCGCTTATATAGGATCATTTACGGGGTCGTATACAAGGGGGGTCAATGTCTGGTGCTGACATTGCTTCTATAGGTTTGGTGCTGGGAGCACATTGCGGTGTAGAGGCCGGTAGGGCTTCCACTGATAAGAGTTGACCGAAAGAGACCCTGGGTTTTCTATTGGTGGCTCCAAAGAGGGTCACAACGAAGAATATATCTGTTGACGTCCCGAAGGTTGTTGGATGACCTCACCCTAGATCAGATCGCCTAGAGACCATGGAGAGAGCACCCAAGGTGGGTAGAGGATGGATAGGAGGTGGCTCACATCAGGCGAGTCATATGGTTGAGGACAGAGTGGGGAGAGGTAGAGCTCCATCGCTACAACCGAGTTTTGAGACAGTTCGGTCTACAGTAGGGGATCCCTACTCTTAGGGATTATGAGTACTCTCGAACTATGCGAGATAGTACCACACTAAGTGGGGCTCCAAACATGCAGCAATTTTGGAGTCCTGATGCTGATGATGCCCCCATTCAGCCAGTGGATGGGGATGATGCGAGGATAGTAGATGGATATGATGCTTGGAATGCAGGCATCCGCCCTCCTCGAATGACGAGGGCACAGGGTCCAATGCATGTTGTAGTGCAACAAATGGAGAGGCGGTGCCAGGCTACCATCGATGTAGTGAGGGGTCATGGAGGGAGGGATCAATGATGACCTCCTCTAGAGAGACATCAGAGAGTACCACAGGCTCCGAAGAGACAACAACAACTAGAGAGGAGGGAGGAGAGGAGAGAGGAGAGGAGAGAAAGACTCCCTCCTTAGTAGAGGGATAGGCCACCATCGCTCGATAGGGGCAAGGGTGTCGAGGTGGGGGAGAGTAGTGATATGGCAGCTCTTCGAGCGGAGAATGCTTGCCTACGAGCTCAGGTGTAGACTCTGTAGGATGAGGCTACACGACTTAGGGCTCAAAGCGAAGGGGTGAGCATTCTAGAGCTATCGTGGTCGGTTGCTCAGACCACGTTCTATCAGGAAGTGTACTACCAACTGGTTCCAGAGGGCTATAGGATACAGTTTCCAGCTAGAATTGCAGAGCCGATCAGGATGGGATCATCGAGGACATCATCATGATCGACGTCGAGGACCCATGATACAATACGGGCTTCGATGGGACCACCTCCTCCACCTCAGGGTGGGAGAGGAGATGAGGCTGAGAGCTCGAGGTCTTCTTGAGACTATATGCACATTGTACATAGACTATTTTTGAGATGATTGAGTGTGCCAAGGTATAGATTGTGGCATACCAATCTGTTTTGATATGATGTATATACTTCTTGATATATATGATGTTCTTTTTGTGATATGACTTGTACATATGTTTTATGATGCCTTGATTGACTATTCATGTAATTATGTCGTTGAAAATATTATAATTTTATGTCATGCTATAAAATTAAATGAAATAATCTAATGTAAACAAACTGGTCGTTGTGGTGTGTTTTGATGAAAATAAAGCGACTTCTAACAATAATTTCAAAGGACATTGTCATTGTTACATGACCATTTCATGGAGTTGCCGCTCGCTAGGTCATCAAGATAATCCCGGTATGAGAGAAATATTGTTAAAAGTAAAAGGGTGCTTAAGAGACTTTCTTAAGACTTTGTGTTGTGATGATGAAAAATGATGATAGTGATGATTTGTTTTCAAATTTCCATGAAAATATTATGCATGAAATATTAAAAATATGATTTTGCTAGGCATAAAATTCCTAAGTATGATAGAAATTTGAACAATTCCCTAGGAATTATACCATCATCACAAAAAAAATGAATGTTGACATAATGAAATGAAATAGGAAAGTTTTCGTTCTTTTTAAAGCACAATTGTGTAACATAATGATTTAAGCCATATGTTTTTATGGATTAAATAAATGGAAAATAAAATTAAAACAATGGTTTGCACTAGGCATAGAATTTTAGGTAGAGACTTATACCATCGTCACGAAATCCAAAGAAGAATTTGATATAATAGTTTTATTGCATAGTTGATTTTTGATTTTGAGATAAACAAAGAATATAAAAATGAGGACTTGCAATAGGCATAGAATTCCAATTTAGGTTTAGGAACTATACCATTGTCGCGAAAGTCGAAAATATATAAATGTGACTTTATTGCTAGATTTTTGAACATGTTTTGCAAGAAAATTTTGGATTTTTGAAAAAAATGTATTTAATTGATTTTATGCTAAGCAGATATTCTCAAGTAAGAAAGTCAAATTATTCCAAAAGATTTGAATAAATATTTTAAATTATCTCAAAGACAAAATTTATATTTATAAGGAACCCCGTGTGCATACGTGAGTTCATTGCCGATCTTGATCTATCATAATGATACAAAATATCTCAAACACAAATGTGTGTGCAATTTGTAATGTTCATTTACCAATTTTGAGCAAGATAATTTGATACAAGTAATTTGAATTAACCAAATGAGTGTTCATTGACCATGATTTATATGCATGTAATCGTACCAGACTACTATGTAAGTCGGGTCATCAAGAGCTAGCTGATCCATAAGCGAACATAGGTCTATACAAAATAAGGTCGCTAATGTGACAGACATATCACCATGCTAGGAGTTACCCAATGTCAAGCAAGTTGGGCACAAATCACCTGTTATGGGGTTTGCCTCACAGTTTTCGAATAATTGAGAATTCCAGGGATTCAAGCTTCACACTTCCTTCTTTCAAAAGGGGGGGGGTTTATTGCTTTTTGCTTTTTCTTTTATTTTCTTTGTCTATATATTTTTTTTTGCTTAACATTGAGATAATGCTGAAATATTGTTGAGATGGTACAAAATGATATTGAAATAATGCTTCTGAATAATTTCTCTTTTTCTCATGATTTTTCTTAATTTTTATTTTTTATTTTCTTCCTATACTAGGGATACTTGCTCGGATTGGCTGTAGAGCAAGGGATTTTTATTCTGGGCAGGAGTGAGCTTGTCCTTTTGTCAATTCTCAAAGATTCTAGACCACGTGCATGATAGGATAGCAGGGGAAACTTTTCGCTCAAGAGACCACTTCTACTGTGTAGCATCATTTTGAGTTTGCAATGAAATCATTTTAATGTGAAAAGGTGTACTTGGTTCAAGTAAATAACAAGATCAGTTCTCTATGCTCAAAACTTTATTTAATTCAACTGTGGACTTTGATATAAGAGAGATTAATAATCATACCAAATAAGATCAAAATATTTATTCATGTTAGTGTGAAAGTGAGGGATTCCAGATAAATGCTAATTTATCCAAAATAACTGAAAATATAACTACAATACTTCAAGAATTGACAGGTGCAAAATAGAAGATGTTTTTGAGGATTTTGATGATTTTGATTTTTTTATATTTTGATTTTAATTTATGAATTGAGAGAATACATAATATTACTATTTTTGAAATTTTTATATGAATTACTAATATGAGACAATATGTATAATATATACAGTGACGAAATTACCGGATTTATGCATAATAGCGCTTAAGATGCATAATGTTCATAGGTTCTTTAAGATCTTTACCATCTAAGGTAGCTAATATATATGCTCCCGATCCAAATTTAGTAGTGATAATATATGGCCCAAGCCAGTTAGTCTCGAATTTGCCTTTAAGGTATTTAGTTGCATTAGTATATATATATTTTATTTTCTTTTAAGACGAGGTCGTCGATCTTAAAGGATCAATTATGAACTTTCTTGAAATATGCTCATTTGAGCTTGTTCTGGTAGGCATGAAGATGCTCCAAAGCATTAATGCACTTCTCATATAGGAGTTCCAACTGACTAAATCTACCAACATGATATTCATCTCCTACTTCAATATCTTGAAGTAGCAGAGCCAAAGAAGGAACTTCTAGTTCAAAGGGAAAAATAGCTTCAGCGTCATAAACAAAAACAAAAGGTGAAGTGCCCATGGGCGTACGAATGCTAGTTCGATAAGCCCACAAAGCAGGATATAATTGAATGTGCCAATCACAGCCAGATTTATTGACCAGTATCTTAAGTATTTTAATTAATGTTTTATTAGATACTTATGCTTGGCCATTACCCTGAGGATAATAGGGAGTGGACCAACGATGTTGAATTTTATATTTTTGACAGTTTTTTTACATCTTTGTTTTTGAAACAAATTCCATTATCCGAGATGAGATTTGCAAGAATTTCGAACCTACAAATAATTTGATTAAGAATAAACTTGGAAACTTGTGTTCCAGTGCAAGAAGCTAAGGGCATAGCTTTGACCCACTTCATAAAATACTCGATGGCGGTTATGATGAATTTGTGTCCATCAGATGACACATGATTGATTTTTCTGATGATGTCTAAGCCCCATTTTGAAATGGGCCAAGGAGATGAAATAGCCTACAGTTCTTGTGCAGGCGCATGGACAAGGTCGGCGTGTTTCTGGAACTTGTCGCAATGGTGCACGTAATCATGTGCATCATTCTCCATGGTAGGCCAAAAATATCCTATCCTAAGGAGCTTCTTAGCAATGGCGCTACCACTAAAGTGTCCCCCATAATATCCATCGTGGGCTTCACTCAAAGATGATCTAGACTCTTCTAGATTCAAACATCTCAATAGGATACCTTCAAAAGATCTCCTATATAACGTATTGCCAATTATTACGAAGCGACTTGCTCGTCTATGTAATAACCGACATTGGTTTCTATTAAAAACTTCAAAAAAGGTCCCATTTTGAAAAAAATTGAGGATGTTAGTGTACCAAAGTTCAGGAATAGTTTCGTTGATTAGAAACACGTCCAAAGGTTCCAAGCATGATTTAGTTGAAGCGGGTTCCTGGAGTCGACAAATAATGATGGTAGCATATTTGTCATCTAACTCCAAGGGTAAAAGAGATGCAGTTGCGACCATAGCGTCAACCGCACGATTGCTAGTTCTAGGAATAGCTTCCAAGATAACTTGTTCAAATAAAGATATTAATTGTAATACATATGCTTTATATGGGCGCAATTTATCATCTCTGGTCTGATAAACATCATTAATTTGATTTATAATAAGTTGAGAATCACCAAAAACTAAAAGATTTTTAATTTTCAGTGCCAGGGCAGCTCGTAATCCAAGGATTAGAGCCTCATATTCAGTGGTGTTATTAGTACAGGCAAACATTAATTTAAAGGATAGAGGTATGAGATGTTTCTATGGAGATATCAAAATAATACTTGCACCAGCCCCACTCATGCATCGGGCTCTGTAAAAGTATAGGGACCATTGCTTTGAATGATCCGCATCTAGGTTAAGGCATTCATCAGGAAACTCAATGACGAGGGGATGGGTGGACTCTAAGGGTTCAGCAACTAATTGATCTACTATGATTTGACCCTTAACAGACTTCTATCCTATAAACGTGAGTTCAAACTCACTTAGAGCAAGAACCCACTTCATTGTGCGACCAGATAAATAAGGTCGACTCATGAGATACCGCAAGGGATCGAATTTAGCAATAACATATGTTTTCTAACTGAGCATATAATGGCGTAGTTTTTGTGTAGAAAATATGACTGCTAGACATAACTTCTCTAATGTTGTGTAGCGGGTTTCATAACTAATTAATGTTTTGCTAATGTAATAATTAGCACGCTCTCTTTTCTCATCATCAAGTTGAGCTAACATAGCTCCTAAAGCAAAATCCGAAGCAAAAATATACAAGATAAATGGGCGATCAGGTTTAGGTGGTGAAAGTACAGGTGGGTTAAGAAGATATTGTTTGAGGAGTTCAAATGCTTCCTTACATTCGTCGTCCCAATGGAAAGGTCCTTCTTAAGAAGCTTAAGAAAGGGTCAAGTTTTATCTGCTAGCTTATCGTTGAAGCGACGGATAGCTTGAAGCTTACCTTGTAGACTCTGTAATTCAGATATATTTGTAGGTGTGGGCATATCAGTGATAGCCGTAATCTTCAGAGGGTCAATTTTGATGCCACGTAAAGAAACTATAACCCCTAATAATTTACCTGACTTAACTCCGAATATACATTTGGTTGGATTCAATTGGATAAGATATTCCCTTAACCGATCAAATACTTTTCTCAAGTCATCTAAATGGTCATCTTCTTCAGTAGAACGAGCTATAATGTCATCTACATAATCATGTAGTATATCATGCATCATATCATGAAAGATATAAGTCATGGCTCGTTGATAGGTTGCACCTGCATTCTTCAAACCGAATGGCATCACTTTCCAATAGAAAGTCCCCCCAAGGGGTAATAAAGGTTGTTTTAGCCTGATCTTCAAGAGCTATCCTGATTTGATTATAACCAAAAAATCCATCCATTAAGGATATCATTCCACTCCCAACAGTAAAATCAATGATCTAATCCATATTGGGAAGGAGAAAATTGTCTTTAGGGCATGCAACATTAATATCTCTAAAGTCTGTACAAACCCTAATCTTAGTAGCTTCTTTCTTAGTTACTAGAACTACATTCGAGATCCATTCAGCATAATCAATGGCTTGTATTAAAATAACATTCAAAAGTTTTTCTAACTCCCCTTTGACTAGTAAGGCCACTTTAGGATGCATTTTCCTAAGCTTCTACTTAACAGGTTTAGCATTCGGATGCACTACTAGGTGATGCATAACTACAGAAGGGTCTAAACCTGGCATATCTTCATATGTCCAAGCAAAAACATCTTCATATTTTTTAAGAAATGCAATGTATTTATCTTGTTTTTCTTGACTCAATTCTGATCCAATGTTGATTATGTGAGGGTTATCGTTGGTTCCAATGTTAATTTTTATGACATTTTCTACTTCCATGTGTAGATCTCTCTCAAAATTAGGTGGGGCGGGTGAAACGCCCAATTCTTGTAATTCTTCCAAGGTTAGCTTGGATAATTCGTCTTGAGGAGTCGTGGCCTCAAGCTGGGCTATACTAGGTATAGAACCATCAAAATAAAATCCATTATGTAATAATTCCTCAACGGAGACATCGTGAAAGATATCTCCCTCCAACTCATCGTCGAATTCAGCGATCATCTCAGGATAAGCTATAAATAGCATATTACATGTGAATGTCTTATTCTTTAAACACAAAGCATCGCGTTCATATAAATAATCTTGGTAACATATAATATGGTCATCATCCTCAAATGGGAATGGCTGACCCTTGCTAGAAAATAGACCCACACCACATCGTGCGGGCCATGCTTCTACCTCAAAAGGTTCTTTCATACCATTCTGGAAAGGTCCCAAACCTTTCCCTTTATATCCTAATTTAAGCATTATAGGTTTGGCTTTAGTATACTCATTAGTAAAATAACATCGAGCATATCCATCATAATGAGTTCTGATGTTTTTGGGTATTCTAACCCAGTCATATCTTTTATAAATAAAGGCACAACTCCCAACTTGGTAAATACTTCCCATAGGCTGTGGGAGTCCCAAGGTACGAGGAGATGGTGGCAAATTATTTATAATAAGGGAATCTTGCATAGAAGCATTCGTTTCTTCTGATATAAGAATTTTAGATAGATCGGGTAAGATCTCATCAGTAAGAGCATAAGAGGTAGAAGAAACATTCCCTACATATTTTAATGCAAAAAATATGAATTTGGTGGATGTAGATGGTGTAGAGGTGTCGATAGATGGGTCTATTATAGGTATGGAAGTTATAGGAGTAGAACAAGAGACATTGGTTGTGGGATTAGGATATTTCTTAGGTCCTAATGCATTTTGTTCAGAAGATGGTTGAGCTATATGTGGAGGTGCAACTGATGGAGAAGAAGTAGATGACGTTGTGGGTGTGAGTTTCACATGTTTAGATGGATATTGAGAATTAGGATGTGTGGATGACAGAGCGGGGCAAAATTGAACTCCAATAGGTTCTGCCAGAGCACACATATCAAAGGGTCTTGGATCACCATGAATGGTAACCAACTGATTCTTAAATTCGAACTTAACACATTGATGTAAAGGTGAGGGAACAGCTCGCATTGCGTTGATCCAAGGACAACCCAAGAGTATATTGTACGATGCAGGGCAATGTACAATAAACACAGTCGTATCCAAGGTTCTTGGACCAACCTACAATGGAATGGTAATAACTTGACACGTTTCTTGTGTTTCGTCATTGAAATATTTTATGATAATATCAGTTCTTTTCATTTCATCACTTCTAAACCCAAATCTTTGGTAGAAGTCAAAAGTGTAGATATTTAAAGATGAACCATTATCAATAAAAACTTGTTTGACTGCTACATCTCCAATTAAGGCAGTAATATACAAGGGGTTATCTTTATGTAAACTATGTTGCGGTATGTCTCTATCCCGAAAGTCAATACAATCAACTTCACGAGTTATTATAGTATCGACCACAGTTTCAGGTTGAATGTCTTGTGGTACCATCATCTAACTTAATGTGAGCATTAATTCATCTCTATGTGTAGGAGAAGATCTTAAAAGGTCCAAGAGAGAAATTCTAGCTATAATATTTGATAATTGTTCATTAATATTATAAGGAGATTTAGGTTGAACATTAGGTGAATGATTCTTTTTATTAGGAACCTTCAAAAAAAATGGAGCTGATCCACCATTCTGAATTTTATCTTGTTGAGAATTTTGAGCCTATTGTCTAGTAACAGCTCCGATGGTACCCACAATATTATTCTACAGATGATGACTGGGTCTTGGTCTAGCGTTTATAGCTAGCTCATTAGAACGTAATTGGTGAGACGATGGTCTAGTAGTGACTCTTCTTGGAAATGGTTCTTCTGGAACCATATAACTTGTGATAGGGTGAATAGGATCCGATTCATATTTACAACTATTTGATTGATTTGATATGATTTCCATATCACTCTCAGTATCGTATTCTGTATCACTAAGATCAGGTATCTAAATATTATATAGAGGCCTGGTTGTAACCACGGATAAAGTTGTGTCAAAGATTTCCAGATCATGAATAGGTAAATGCCCACTAATAGTTCCTACATATCGGGCATGAGGAGGGACATTATGATGTTCAACTTGATTAGCCACCTCCTTACCATATTTTGGTAAGGGATGTTGAAAGATGTCCAATGACTGATTGACATTCTGATTTTGGTTTTGTGGGGTGTTCTTTTGAACATTATTAGGAGGATTTTGCTTAGGTTGAAAGGCTTGCACCTCCATCTCATTGTTATCAATCAAGTCCTGTATTTTATGTTTTAATATTTTACAAGAGTTGGTAGTGTGTCCAGGTCCTCTATGGAAGTCACAGTATAAATCTGCTCTGTATCTGGGTATAGTTGGATCAGGTTCCCGAATATTTGGTAATTAAATCAAACCTTGTTCTAATAATTGTGATAGAATAATTGATAAAGGTTGATTTAACCTAATAAATTCTCGAGGAGGTCTATCAGGAGGTTTCAGTACAAACTTCTCCGTTGTCTTCGCAACATTAACATTAGTAGTATTTTTGCTATCGGTGACTCCATCACCCACAACTTGTTTATTCTTATATTAATTTTTGGATGTTTTCTCATCGTCTCTCTTTTTAAGCTAGCCTCTCCTAATGAGAGCATCTTCCACTCTTCGGGCTAAGTCTATAGCCCGATCGAAGGTGGTCAAGGTAGCAATTGATAATTCGTAAGATAGTTGCTCTTGCAAATTATTAATAAAGATGTCCAACATCTCCCTATAAGGTAACACAAAGTGCGATTTTCCTATCAACTGTCTCCACCTAGCTAGAAAATCAACAAAGTATTCATCTTTGCCCTATTTTAAGTTATACAAATCTTTAATGGTCACATATCTTTCGATGTAGGCACTAAATTGATCAACAATAGACTTGGCAGTTTCTTTGAAATTCCTCAAAGAATTAGTGGGTAATTGATAATATCGCTCTAATGCCATTCCTCCCAAGATTTTCGGGAACATTTTTAGTAATAACAAGTCATCATATGATATATCATGACATGCTATCCTAAACATACGAAAATGCTCTATGGGGTATTTGGTTCCTTTATATATGGGAAGAACAGGCATAGGAAAATGTTTAGGATACGGTTGTGCTACGACTATAGGATCTAAAGGTTGACTACACATCTCTCGATAATTGTATGAGGGATGGTAGGGATCTATCTGGTCCATGCGGGAAACTAACTGTTTCACCATGACTTCAATATTGCTAGTTTGTCCACAATATTGGTTCGGTGGCACATAGGTATGGGATCTATGAGTGTATGATGGTGTGACATAAGGATTAGATGTTACATTGCTATTATGCAAAGTGTTGGTAGGAAGAGTATTATGAAGGGGATTTATAATAGTATTATGTTGTACCTTAGATTGTTGGTAATTGGTGTTCGGTTTTGTTTTGGGTTTTTATTGATTTGAGGTATGTTGATCAAGATCTTGGCGAAATAGAGCAGTAAATGATGGTTTCTTTTGTGTGGGAATGACCCTAGGCTTGTTAACAGGCACTTTAGATTGTTGGGTAACCTGTTGTTGTTGCATGCTCTGGATCACAACTACTATATCCAAATTGGATGGTCCAACTTGATCACTCTCTTGTTCAATAAAGGACAAGGGATTAGTGCGTGTTTGAAATACTTCTTCTAGAGTTGCTTGAGTGTCACTAATTCGATCCTTGTCCATATGGGCTGCTCCATTAAAAACACCAATATTAGTGTTAATGAACTTCCAGAATTGTTCCATGTTCTCAAAAGTGATAGCTCCTCCCGGAGACATTTTAGGGGATGAGGATCCTTCCTCTCTAATAGTTTATTCTTTTTCATTTCCTACAACAAGCTCTTCTTCTTGTTGGTCTAGGGTTTCTTCTTCCTGAACTTGGTCCTCAAGAGGGACATTTTGGTCAGTTAATGGTCTTCCTAACCAATCTTCATCTTCTTCGGTTTGTTTTCCATTCCTAAGTCTAGGAATTGTGCTAAAATTAGGTTTTAGCAAATATATATACTTATATATATATGCAATAGGGTTGAGAGGTATATATTTTAACTATATACCTACTATAATACTTTAAAAGGAAATGTTTTGTTGTTTTTTTTTTGTGTGATTTTATTATATTATTATTTTGCGAGAATAAAAATAACAAACAACATGCTAGTTGTAAGAAACAATAGTAGAAAGAATCACTTATCTTTCTATGAATAGTTTATGGATATCATTGATAGGGTCAAGTTCATCAGGAGTCATGAAATGCTCCTCTTCAAATTGGAAGTTGTTTTTCAAGAACTTGAAAAAGGTGTGCTATGGTAATATGATCTATTCCAGACTTTGACATGTAAAAATAAATTTCATGGCAATACTCTCGATACAACACAACTCTAGGAACTCTATTCCATCTCTTTCTATCCGTAAGAACGACTTCTTGATCCTCTACACGAGATAGAAATTTATGTACTACAACTGCATTCTCAAGGTATTCCTCAAAGGTGTATAATTCGGAAGACACAAGTGCTCTTTTATCGGCTAACCACCTATGGAAAGCTCTCCGAAGTTCATGATACAAAGTCACCCGATCGGGATCCAGGATTCTATCTAGGGCAAACCTCTTAATTTGCCTAAGTTCTGCAGATCTAGATTCAATAATACCCAATATCCTAACAAGTTCGTCCCACAAAGGTTGGGCTCTATATGTTTGAGGTACTCTAAGCACAGAAGTAATCTCTATGGTCTTTAATTGATTTTCAACATTTATGGAGATAGTTCGTCTTCTATTATAATCTACCATCTAAGTATGATATGCAAATTTAATAGTTTTCTAATGATTTTAGATGTTCTTAATAATGTGTTTTTTTTTGGATTGTTTTCAAAAGGTGTTTTTAGTTTCACGTCGGGTTCACCAAAATGTATCGCCCAAATTTTTTGCACCCTTACCTTCAGGCTAAAGGATCCGTACCCAAAATGGGGGTGAGAAAAGGATGGAACAATACCTCGGACGGAGAGGCCCTTTGAAGGTCGCGCCTCTCGGGGGAGGGGTATAAAGGTGAATTTTTGACGGATGGTGGGGTTCACTAGGAAAGTTTGAGTGGCAGTTTCCACGCCTAGGTTGAGAATGGGTTTGATTTGTTCGTTTTAAGTTCAATCATTCAGATTCCTAGGTTGGCAAAAATGAAGCTAAGCTATTCTATATGAAGATTCTGATTTATATGTAGACAACAGACATAAATGAATATTAATGTGATTGATTGAATATAGAGAATATATAAAATGGAGAAGAGTACACCTAATTTCTAATGTCTAATGAATATTCTGAAGTTTGTAGGAGTCCAGATCATCTCGGATATGACATGATCGTCTGTATTTATACAAAAATGTCCCAAATCACAGGAGATCATCCGAGATCACCCAAGATCATCAGCAACCTGATGAATTCGTCAGGCAAATTCGTCAAAAACTTGCAATCAAGAAAATAGACACCAAAAACCAAAAATACAATTGCAAGAATGATGCAAAATGATAGAAATAAGAGTATCAATGTTTGAATGATAAATCCAAATATCAAATTAAATGAGATGCACTATTTTGGAAACTTATTTTGAATTTTATCATGCAATTATGATAAATGAGGTGAACTCCAAGATGCAAAATAGAAGTAAATTAATCCAATAAATAAGGAAAATGAGATAGAGAATGCAAACTTAGGGCTCTGATTGCCCCCAAGCTGAATTGCAGACCAGAACGTCGTCGATCTTGACAAGATCGTCTAAAATTGTAGTTGAATCGCCTACGATGATGCGAGCTACCTTTGATTGAAACACAGTGAAATACTGCAACAAAACTTGAAAACACAAATGCAAATTATGGAAGATCACAGCAAAAACTAAAACTGCAAGGAAATAATAAGCCAGGCAGCCAGGTAGGGAGTCGGGGGGATAAACTGGGAAAATCTCAATTTATATAGATTGGGAAAATACCAATCTTGGAGATCCCCAACGTGGGAATCTCCAACCGCGCAGACACACTTATGCCCAAGTTGGAGAGGTCGTTGAAACATAAGCTAATTGGAAAAATTTGATTTTGGGATGAAATCGTCTTGACGTTCTGTTCCAGATGAATTCGTCCGATTTGGGATGATATCGTCAGATCGACGATGATATTGTCCAACGGTCACAACAATCTCTAAAAATGGCGTAAAAAATGAGGTAAGCGGTTAACGGGCGGTTTCGAGGTTAAAATTCAAATTTCTACTTTTTACTGATAGTTTAACTGCGCCAATTTTAGGGTGCTACACCCACCTTTAGTATTGAAGCAACAACCTAAAGTCTCCTTTGACAACATTCAAGAGTAGTTAGCTAGTACCCCAACCAATATCTCTCTCTTAGAAATTTTACAAACTTCTCCTATTCGTAGGGAAGCCTTGTTGAAGCTTCTAAGACAACAATCTATTCCTCAAGATATTTTTTCTAGTGCTATAGCTGATGGTATAAGTTATCTTAGGATACATCATATCACAATTTTGGATGATGATATTTCTTCGTTAAATATATGAGGATATTCTTCCCTCTATATTACTACATTTATTGGGGAAACATATATTAAGTGGATCTTGATAATGGTTATTCTCTCAATTTATGCACCTATCAAATTTTCCAAAAATTTAAATTAAAAGAGGAAGATTTAACTAAATCTAATATCGTAATCAAAGCTTTCAACAACGATTCCCAAGAGGATTGTAGTGTTATATTTATCTCCCTAGGGTTGGACCTAAGATCGTTCTATGTGGTGTCTTACCAAAAATATTTTAATATTATTCTTGGACACCCTTGGATTCATGTTATGAGGACTATCCCTTCTACTTTTCATCAATATTTAAAGTTTGAATCTAAGGATCAACTTGTCACCATTCTGGATGACCCCCATCCATTCCAATATTGTTCAATGGTTCAATCTGATCTCAATTTTATCCATCAGTTTCCTTATCTCACATAACTAAGCAACTTAAAAATCTAAAGGTGAGTGAGGAAATAATTTTGAAAGTTTCATCATAGGATCATGTCAATCCTTTTCTTCAAGAATGTCTTTTGGATCTTTGTAAGTTACCACCTTCACCAAGAACTATGGGTTTACCCTACAAGAAGGGTGAAGTTGTACACATTGGAATGTGTACCTTTATCTTCGTGGAGGTACCCCTCAAAGAAAAGATCTATGGTAGAAATCCTCTTATTGTAGAGTGTTCTTTACCCATCGTTACCTATCCAATGATTACCCACTTTCCAATAAGATCCTATCTAGCATGGGATATATAGGCAAAGGTTAGGGGCCATGATAGAAAGGTATTCAAGAGCCTTTGGCAGTTGAGATTTGGCTTGGAAGATGTGGCATAAGTTACATCCCTAATAAAAACCAACCTTTACCCTTCTATAATGATGATTACCTTATTACTTATCCTGAATATTTGGATCATCAAGGCTTGGAGTAGAGTGATAAGGATAAGGGACCCCCTTATTCCTCTAAAATTCTATTTTGAAGTGTGGTAACTTTGGTGCACCCTAAGTTAGTTGTGACCCTAGGGGAGCATGTTTAAGGGGATACTCTTTGTGACATGGGTCATGAGGATATCCTTCAAAATAGCTTCTTTGATGGGTCAGTCCCTTGTGTTGTGCAGGTTGAGTCTTCTAGTTCTCAAGAGGACTTTGGTTCAATGTCGTCCGAGGAACTTGAGCAACTAGGAGTGTATTCATGCCCTACCTCATCATACGTATGAGTATTCCATTATCATTGAGGATACCATAGATGTTAACATAGGTTTTGAGGAGATCCATAGAATATTTAAGCTAGGTAAATCCTTTTCCATGGATGAGTAGGAATAGTTGACCAATTTGTTGAAATATTTTCATGATATTTTTGCTTGGTCGCATGCCAACATGCATGGGCTTGATACCTCCCTTGTTATGCATCATTTGGAGAGGGAAGCATAGTGCTAAACCTATTAAGCAAAAACTTAGGAAGATGCATCATAAGATCACCCTTTTAGTTGAGGAGCTCCAACAACTCTTTGACGTCAGATTTATCAAAGCTATCGACTATTCTGATTGGATCTCCAACATTGTTCATATGGCTAAGAAGGTAGGGACAATCAGGATATGTACCAAATTTTAGGACATTAAGTTAGCATATCCCAAGGATTATTTTTCTCTCCCCAACATAGATATGATCATAGATTTCACTGCTAAATGTGGTATGCTTTCACTCATGGATAGTTTTTCAGAATATAACTAGGTCATGGTCATCCATGAGGACCAGGACAAGATAAATTTCATTACACAATGGGGTAAATTTTATTATAAAGTCATGCCTTTGGGCTTGAATAATGTTCATGCCACACATTAGAGGGTTAATAATTTTAATTTTCATCAAATGATGCATGATATTTTACAAGACTATATGGACGATCTCCTAGGTCATTCCATACATCGACAAGATCATGTTCATGATTTGAGATAAATATTTGAAATACTTCAACAATTAAGGGTTTATCTTAAGCCCTCCAAATGTGTGTTTGGAGTCACATCTAGAAAGTTGTTGGGTTTCATCATTTCTAGGTAAGGTATTGAAGTGGATCCCTCTAAGATAATAACTATCACTAACATACCTCCTCCCAGCACCTTAACCAAGTTGCATAGCTTTCAAGGTAGACTTCAAGTTATCCATAAATTCATAGCTCAATTATTCAATAAGTGTCATCCCTTTCTTAAGATTCTTAATAAAGGTGTTGTGTTCTAGTGGGATTCTGAGTGTCAATAAGCTTTTGATGAAATCAAAAGGTATATCACCCCCTTGCCTATCTTAGTGCTACTTAGACCAAATAAGCATTTGATGCATTACATAGCAGCCATAGCTCATGCTTTGGGAGCCTTGTTGGATCAAAATGATGATCAAAACAAAGAGTGAGCTATCTACTATATCGATAGAACCTTGGTCAGCTATAAAACTTGGTACACTCCCTTAGAGAAATTTTGCCTTGTTGTGGTGTTTGCTTCCCAAAAATTAAGACACTACATGCTCAGCCATAAGATATTGGTGGTTGCAAAGTTTCATCCTTTGCATTACTTGATGTCTAATCCCCACCTTTTATGCAAGCTGTTAAGTGGGTTTTAGCCCTTTGGTGGTTGCAAATTTTGATCCTTTTGGCCTGGCAGGGATCCTTCTCCTTGCTCACTGGTTTGGAAGCGCCTCCTACTCCTTTTTGTCTGGCAAGGATCCTTCTCCTTGCTCACTGATTTTGAACTAACCTTCATAGGTCAAAATGTTTTCAAGATCAGGTGATTATTGATTAGTTAGCCTTCACTCCTCTAGAAGTTGCCCATCCTTTGGTCGTCGAGTTTCTCAATGAGTGCTTTGGCATAAAGGCCAAAGAACCAAAGTCTTGGAATTTGCTTTTTGATGGAACCTGATGCATGAAGGGCATTGGTGCTAGAGTTATTCTAGTTATCCTTCAAGATTTACTTCTCTTGAATAAAAAAAACTATAAAATATGAAGCTTTGATCCTTGGTCTTAGAGCAACCTTATCCTTGTAGGTTAGAGTTCTTTCAGTATTTGATGACTCTCAATTTGTGGTGAATCAAATTAAAAGGGTTTATCAAACTTGAGATGATAAGCAAAATTTTACAAAGATATTATTTCCAAGCTTTTGTTTATGTTCGATTGGGTGACCATAGATTCTGTCTCTAGATCATCCAACCACCATGTAGATTCCATGGTCGTTGTTGCATCATTTTTCCTTTGGAATTGGAAGATGATCAAGCATCGATTATCATTAGATAATTCCAAGAGCCCATGTCGCTCAGTTCTTGTTTTGTTATATTAGATGTATTTACCATTAGAGCTTCCCCATTTGAACCATGGTATACCGACATATTTAGTTTTCTTAAGGTTGGTTTGATTCCTAATGATTTAGATCACAATCAATGTAAATTTTTGTGCAAAAGAGCATGTCGATTCGTTATATTTGGCAATACTTTATATCAACATTATTTTGAAGGCATACTCTTGTGATGCCTTAACTTTGATGAATCCCAACTAGATCTTAGTGAGGCTCATGAAGGTTCATGCGGAGGTCATTTTAGTGGTAATACCATTGCCAAAAAGCTCCTTTGGATGGGGTATTATTGTCCTTTCATGGATAAATATGCATGTGACCATGTTTGATGCTATGACAAGTGTTAATGCCATGACAACCTTGTTCATGCTCCTTCTCAACACATTCAAGTTATTTTTTTCTCTTGGCTATTTTCCACATGGGGATTGGACATCATCAGGAAGATTAACCCCATGTCATCTAATGATCACAAGTTTATCATAATAGTGACAAAGTACATTACTATGTGGGTCAAAGACATACCCTTAGCCATGATAACTGGGGCTCAGGTTTCCAAGTTCATCTTTAACTAGATCCTTTGTAGGTTTGTGATTCCTTCGATGATTGTTTCTGATAATGGCACTTCTTTCAAGAATAAGGATATCCATAAAATTTGTGCTAAGTACAAGATTTAGCACAGGTGGTTGATGCAGGAGCATCCGGAGGTGGCAGAGCAATCTTGCATCATCCAAAAATATTTTTGTTTCTCTAAGTGCTGCCAAGGGGCAAAGTTGTCGCGATATCACGACACTTTTGAGAAAAGGCGCCAAGGGCCGAAACTGTCACGATATCGTGACACTTTTTGAGAAAAGGCGCCAAGGGCCGAAACTGTCGCGATATCGCGACACTTTTTGAGAAAAGGCGCAAAGGGGCAAAGCTGTCATGATATCGCGACACTTTTGAAGAATGGGCTCCAAGGAGAAGAGTCGTCGCAATTTCGCGACACATTTTGAGCAAAGGTGCCAAGGAGAAAAGTTGTCGCAATTTCACGACACATTTTGCAGATAAGTGTCGAGGAGAAAAGTTGTCATGATTTCGGGACACATTTTGCAGAAGAGCACCGAGGGGAAAAGTTATCACGATTTCACGACATATTTTGAGCAAAGGTGCTAGGGAGATAAGTTGTCGCGATTTCGTGACACATTTTGAGCAAAGGCGCCAGGGAGACAAGTTGTCGCGATTTCGCGACACATTTTGAGCAAAGGCACCGGGGAGACAAGTTGTCACAATTTCGTGACACATTTTGAGCAAAGGTACCAGGGAGACAAGTCACGATTTCCTGACACATTTTGGGCAAAGGCGCCAGGGAGAAAATTTGTCACGATTTTGTGACACATCTTGAGTGAAGGCGCCAGGGAGAAAGGTCATCGTGATTTCGTGACACATTTTGCGGATAAACGCCGAGGAGAAGAGTTATCGCGATTTCACGACACATTTTGCAGATAAGCGCCGAGGAGGAAAGTTGTCACGATTTCGTGACACATTTTGCGGATGGGTGCTAAGGGGAAAGGACATCGCGATTTCGTGACCTGTTGCGGTTTCGCGACCCAAAGGCAGAAAACAAGTGCTGAAGGCAGAGAAGTCGTGATTTCATGACATGTCATGTTTTCATGGCCTGAAGGAGAGAATACGATAGGCCGTTCATGACTCCACTCGGACAGGTAGTTGCAGAGGTCGTGCAGAAGGGCACGTGGCAGCAAAGCATAGGTGGCTACAGAGCACTCCTGGGCATGATGACTCAGTGGGTCGATGGACAGGTGGCTGCAGGC
This sequence comes from Wollemia nobilis, assembly GCA_028583015.1. NCBI lineage: Eukaryota > Viridiplantae > Streptophyta > Pinopsida > Araucariales > Araucariaceae > Wollemia > Wollemia nobilis. The sequence continues at coordinate 1,281,770 of JAQPPZ010003329.1, read as the reverse complement.
ACTCTGCCATTACATGCCATGATGATTCGAGGCACCTGGCAGCATCTTGCAGGCAGTGATAGAACATTCATGTGGGTGGTTAGAAACAAACTTCGCAGTCTGTGTAATGATGTCCGAAGGGGGATCAGGTCTGTTGTAAAAAGGCAGTGCTTACATTGTAAAAGGGATTGGCCATTTTTGTATCTTATGTATTCGAATTTTAAAGCTCTGTGAATGAAATATTGGTGATTTTTCTGCTTGTATTTCCAGTTCTGCTTCAAGTGGTATCAGAGCCAGGTTGGTTTTGAGTGCGCGAATAGATCACCGGTTGTGAGGCAGTTTTGTGCTAAGACTTGTGGTTGTGGGTTGTGAGAAAGTGAGCAGGATGCCTCCACGTAGGAACCATGGTGGTGCAAGGAATAGGGGAGAAGAGGTCGATCTCAGGGCCTTGCAGGAGGAAATCAAAAGAGGAGTTGAGCCAAGAAGAGAGGAACCCAGTGAAGATGAAGTTTGAGAAGACGAGGTTCCATCTGGTGAGGAAGAAGCGTTGGATTTAGTAGAAGCTAGGCTGTATAGGGCCATATCCCAGATCGAGAAGAAGCTGAAGTTTGACGTCTCCACCTATTATGGGAATCTCAATCCCGAGGAGTTGATAGATTGGATCAACGACATGGAGGAATATTTCGAGTATGAGGAGATCTCAGATCCAAATCGGATCAGGTTCGTAAAAACAAAGTTGAAGGGACATGCTAGCATCTAGTGGAAATGAGTACAACTAGAAAGGAACAGGAGGGGAAAGGAAAAGATCACCAGGTGGGATCGGATGGTAGAGAAATTGAAGAGGCAATTCATCCCCGCGGATTATGAGTTGGATCTTTTGAGGAAGATGCAGAGTCTTAGACAGGCAAGTAAATCTATCAAGGAGTACACAGAGGAGTTCTACCAGATTTTGATTAGAACTGGCCATTCTGAGGCAAATAAGGAGAAAGTTTCTCGCTACATCAATAGATTGAGAACCAGCATTCAATAAGAACTGAGTCTGGTTCGGATGAGCACGGTTGAGGATGCATACCAATTTGCATTAAAAGTGGAAGAGAAACTGAATAGGAGATTTTATGGTAAGAAGAGAGGAAAGGATCGTGGTGGAAGAGCTGGTGGAAGGACTAGTGGAGGAAGATACAAATATCTGAGGAAGACTGGTGAAGCAAGCAGTAGCCAGAACCAAAAAGAAGAGAAAGAGAATACCCAACGCCCACGCAATCAGAACAACTACCCGAGGGGAAGAGGTAGGCCTGGGCAAGGGTTTGAGAGAGGTGTCTTTCAAGGAACCTGCTTCAACTGTAGGGAAGAAGGACATCAGGCATACAACTACCCGCAGCGACAAGAAAGGCCAAATCAAAGACCTGAGGGTCAGGCCAGAGCTACTATAGCAGACGAAGGTGTCGAATTTGAGCACTCTGAGGAGGCAGAACGAGGGGAAGTGATGATCATCAAAAGAGTCTTGTTGAATGAGGAAAAGAAGGCAGACCAGAGGAACAGCCTGTTTCGCACAAGATGCAAGTGCTCGGGCAAGGTCTGTAATGTCATAATTGACAATGGCAGCATTGATAACCTGGTCTCTGAGGAGATGGTTGCCAAGTTGCAGCTAGAGAGAAGAAGACACCCGCATCCATATCGGATTGCGTGGTTACAAAAGGACCATAGGGTGCTGGTCAATGAGCAATGCCTGGTGAAGTTCAACATTGGAACTTACCGTGATGAGGTCCTATGTGACATCCTACCTATGGATGCATGTCACATGTTTCTTGGGAGACCATGGCAGTTTGATCGGAGTGTTGTACATGATGGTCGAGCCAATACATATTCCTTGTCGAAAAATGGAGTTCGCCATAAGTTGAAACCCCTGAAGGAGGCGGATGAGAAGGTATGCAATAGTGCATGAGTCTGTCTAGTTTATGGAAGAAGATTTTTAGATGGCCTGAAGCCAAATTATATGTGCTATGCAATAATCCCTAGGGTTAGGGAAGAAGAATACAAGGAAACCCCAGTGGAAGTCATGGGTCTGTTAGAGAAGTTTCCAGATATCATTTCTGATAATGTTCCTGAGGGTTTACCACCTGTAAAGAAGATCAGTCACCACATAGACTTGGTTCCAGGGTCTAGCTTGACGAATAAGGCCACACACAAAATGACTCCTATGGAAACTGAGGAGCTGAATAGACAAGTTCAAGATCTGTTAAAAAATGGATTGATTAGGGAGAGTCTTAGCCAATGTGCAGTACTTGCAGTACTAGCACCCAAGAAGGATGGAGAGTGGAGAATGTGCATAGACTCTCGGGCAATTAACAAGATCACTATTAAATACAAATTCCCATTGCCCAGGATGGATGATATCATGGACTATTTAAGTGGAGCTGAGTACTTCATGAAGATTGATCTGAAAAGTGGTTACCATCAGATCCACATTAGAGAAGGGGATGAGTGGAAGATAGCCTTCAAAACCAGAGAGGGACTGTATGAGTGGTTGGTCATGCCATTTGGGCTAACCAATGCACCGAGTACCTTCATGCGGTTAATGAATGAAGTCTTGAAGGAATTTCTAGGCAAATTTGTTATTGTCTACTTGGATGATATCTTGATTTTTAGCAAAACCCTAGAGGAACACCTAATGCACATCAGGAGGGTTTTTGAGAAACTGTGGGAGGAGCAGTTGCTGATAAATCTGAAGAAGTGTAACTTCGTGAAGAGGGAGTTAGTATACCTGGGATTTGTCATCTCAATAGATGGTCTCAAAATGGACCCAAAAAAGGTGAGGGCTATCATAGAATGGCCTGCTCCAAGAAGCGTGACCGAGGTAAGATCGTTTCATGGTCTAGCCAGTTTTTACCGCAAGTTCATCAGAGATTTTAGTAGTATTTGTGCATCCCTTACGGAGACAATGAGGGAGAACAATAAGGAATTCAAGTGGACAGCTGGAGCAGACAAAAGCTTTGCTATGCTGAAGAAGAAGGTCACAAAACAACCTGTCTTAGCACTCCCAAATTTTAACAAGGTGTTTCAGGTAGACTGCGATGCGAGTGGTAGTGCCATAGGGGCCGTATTGAGCCAAGAGGGTAAGCCTATTGCTTATTTTAGTGAGAAGCTCAATGATGCCAAGAAGAAGTATTCGATATATGATCAGGAGTTCTATGCCATAGTTCAGGCTCTAAAGAAATGGAGGCATTATTTGTTGCCAAAGGAGTTTGTTCTTTATATCGATCATCAGGCACTACAATATATTAACAGTTAAGGAAAGTTAAATTAGAGGCACCTGAAATGGGCAGAGTTCCTGCAAAGCTACACCTTTGTGCTGAAGCACCAGAGTGGGAGGTCCAACAGAGTTGTGGATGCCTTGAGTAGGAGGCAATGTCTATTGATGAAAATGAAGGTGGAAGTTGTAGGGTTTGCTGAGCTCAAGGGTTTATACCTTGCAGATCCCGACTTCGCAGAAGCTTAGAAGGCCTGCACTGTGCCTATTACTTTGGACAGGACTAAGTGGTTAAATTTTTTGATTCAAGATGGAATGTTGTTCAGGGGGAACCAATTATGCATTTCGAGGAGCTCAATGAGGGAGAATATCATCAAGGAAAAGCACAGTGGAGGTTTAGTTGGACACTTTGGTCGAGACAAGACCATTTCCCTTGTTAGTGAAAATTACTACTGGCCGCAATTGCAACAAGATGTGGCAAAATTCGTGCAAAGTTGTAGGATATGCCAGATGGCAAAAAGTGTGAGGTAGCCTACTAGTTTATATCAACCACTACCTATACCCGAAAGGCCATGGGAGGATATTAGTATGGATTTTGTTCTTGGTTTACCCAGGACGCAGAGGGGACACGACTCCATATTTGTGGTAGTGGACAGGTTTTCAAAAATGGCTCATTTTATTCCCTTTCAGAAGACCAGCGATGCGGTCCATGTGGCTGGTTTATTCTTCAAGGAAGTGGTACGACTTCATGGTCTGCCAAGGAGCATTATGTCGGATAGTGATACCAAGTTTGTAGGGTATTTCTAGAGAACCCTGTGGAAGAAACTAAAGATGGATTTAAAATTTAGTTTTGCATACCACCCCCAAACAGATGGCCAAACAGAGGTGGTAAATAGGAGTTTGAGCAATCTACTGAGATGCTTGGTAGGAGACAAGCCCAAGGGAAGGGATTTAGTTTTATCGCAGGCAGAATTCGCTTGCAACAACTCTGTCAACAGGAGTACCAATAAATCGCCATTCTAGATAATCTATGGGAGCAGCCCAAGAAACGCTTCAGAGTTGAGAAGGATGGATACAAGAGAAAAATGTAGTGCTGAGGCTGAAGACTTTGATGAACACCTAAAGGGTGTGCATAAGGAGGTGACAAAGCACATCGCTAAGATGAATACTCAGTATAAGGCCAGGGCAGACCAGAAGCATCGGGCTAAGGAGTTTGAAGTAGGAGATTCCATCATGGTCCACCTAAGAAAAGAAAGGTTTCCTACCAAGACCTATAACAAGTTGAAGATGAAGAAGTTTGGGCCATGTAGAATCATTGGAAAACGGGATTCGAGTAATGCATACGAGGTGGAGTTGCCGAGTGAACTTAACATCTCACCAGTTTTTATCATTTCAGATTTGGTTGAGTATCATGAAGGAGATAGCAGTGCAACACCAAGCCCGGATTTGTGGAGCATTCCAATGGCCACTCCAGTCACAGACGAGATAGAAGATGTCCTTGATACGCGTGAGGGCCGAAGTACTCAGAATAGGTGTTATTCTGAATATTTGATCAAGTGGAAGGGCAGGCCCATAGAAGATGCGACTTGGTTGTCAAAGGTAGAGGTTGATCGCATAGGTCTACCTCACACAGAATAGAAGTGAAGGTCACTTCTCAATTCACCCCAGGCGTCTGATGCAGGAGCATCCGGAGGTGGCAGAGGAATTTTGCATCATCCAAAAATATTTTTGTTTCTCTAAGTTCTGCCAAGGGGCAAAGTTGTCGCAATATCGCGACACTTTTGAGAAAAGGCACCAAGGGCCAAAACTGTCACGATATCACGACACTTTTTGAGAAAATGCGCCAAGGGCCGAAACTATCGCGATATCGCGACACTTTTTGAGAAAAGGCGCAAAGGGGCGAAGCTGTCGCGATATCGCGACACTTTTGAAGAATGGGCTCCAAGGAGAAGAGTCGTCGTGATTTCACGACACATTTTGAGCAAAGGTGCCAAGGAGAAAAGTTGTCGCGATTTCGTGACACATTTTGCAGATAAGCGCTGAGGAGAAAAGTTGTCATGATTTCGCGACACTTTTTGCGGAAGAGCACCGAGGGGAAAATTTGTCACGATTTCATGACATATTTTGAGCAAAGGCGCTAGGGAGATAAGTTGTCATGATTTCGCGACACATTTTGAGCAAAGGCGCCAGGGAGACAAGTTGTCACGATTTCGTGACACATTTTGAGCAAAGGCACCAGGGAGACAAGTTGTCACGATTTCGTGACACATTTTGAGCAAAGGCACCAGGGAGACAAGTTGTCACGATTTCGTGACACATTTTGGGCAAAGGCGCCAGGGAGACAAGTTGTCGCGATTTTGTGACACATTTTGAGCGAAGGCGCCAAGGAGAAAGGTCATCGCGATTTCGCGACACATTTTGTAGATAAGCGCTGAGGAGAAGAGTTGTCGCGATTTCGTGACACATTTTGCAGATAAGCGTCGAGGAGGAAAGTTGTCACGATTTCGTGACACATTTTGCGGATGGGCGCCAAGGGGAAAGGACGTCGCGATTTCATGACCTATCGCGGTTTCGTGGACCGAAGGCAGAAAACGAGTGCTGAAGGCAGAGACGTCATGATTTCGTGACATGTCACGTTTTCGCGGCCCGAAGGAGAGAATACGACAGGTCGTTCATGACTCCACTCGGACAAGCGGCTACAGAGGTCGTGCAGAAGGGCACATGGCAGCAAAGCATAGGTGGCTACAGAGCACTCCTGGGCATGATGACTTAGTGGGTCGAATGACAGGTGGCTGCAGGCACTCTGCCATTACATGCCATGATGATTCGAGGCACCTGGCAGCATCTTGCAGGTAGCGACAAAACATTCGTGTGGGCGGTTAGAAACAAACTTTGCAGTCTGTGTAATGATGTCCGAAGGGGGGTCGGGTTTGTTATACAAAGGTAGTGCTTACATTGTAAAAGGGATTGGCCATTTTTGTATCTTCTATATTCAAATTTTAAAGCTCTGTGAATGAAATATTGGTGATTTTTCTGTTTGTATTTCCAGTTCTGCTTCAGTGGTCAACTCCAGATTACCCTCAAGGTAATAGATAAGCCGAATCATCCAACAAGTCTTTTATCAAGGTCCTTAAGAAGTTGGTTAGTAAGATCGGTCATGATTGCAATATCCAACTTTATCCATCCTTGTGGGCCTATCATACTAGTTTACGAAATCCTATAGGTGCTTCTCCATACATATTAGTCTATGGGACTAAGGACATTTTTTGTTCGAGTTAGAGGTTCCTTTGTTATGCATCTTATTGCAATATGCCTTGGTCGACGATGAGTATCACTTAGATCATTTGCACCAATTAAAGCTATTGGATGAAAAATACATTCATGCCTTGGAGCATTTGCAAGCCTATCAAAATAGGCTCAAGAGATATTTTTCCAAGAGATTTTGAAATCATTATTATGATATTCGGGACCTTGTCCTTAAGGAAAACTAGAAGAACACAAATGCTTGTTTAGATCCTAAAGATTAGTTTTAGCCTAGTTGGTTAGGCCCCTTTATCATAAAAACCAAGTTTGGTTCATGGGCCTATCATTTAGCTTCTTTAGATGGTAAAGAACTTAGAGAACCAATGAATATAATGCATCTAAATATTAACTGTGTGTAACTTAGCATTCTATATTTTCATGTTGCATTTAGATTAGTTTTCATACTGCATTTGGCTTGTTCATATTGCATGATTGCCTGTCATTTTGTATGGTTTACCTAACATTCTATTTCACTTAGCATTTTGCATGTCATATCATTGCATTGCTACTTGACCATATTTGTAAGACTGCTTGATCATGTAGATTCTTGGGGTTTCATGACAATGGCAAATGATGACATCTAGTTAGATCGTAGCTCACATGCATTGCACTCATACTAGGGCTTTGTTGCCTAGTGAATCCCCAACCTAGGTCTCATCTCCGCATAGTTTCATATTTGCATTTCATCTGTCTCCTCTTCTTCTCTTTTCTTCTCTTATATTCCTTGACCTTGAAAGTTTTAAATGATCATTAATTTTCTCTCTAAGTCAAGGGATATAGTTTCTCTTTTGAATATCCTTTGTCTTTGATTTTTTTAATCATTTCTTATCCTCCCCAAGATAAAGGATGTGCATTCCTTATTTTTGTTGTTTCTTTTGCCTTTGCTTTGCTCACACCATTTCTCCTTGATTTTTTTCACTTGTTAAAGGGTCCTCATGGGATAGGATAGATACCATATGAATATAATTTATGATACTCATACGACCACTAACTATCTTATGCACACCTCTTAGCTCTTGAAATTTCACTAGGGATGCACACACCCACAATATTCTTGCTTCTCTTGCTTTATTTTATCTTCTTTTAACACACACATACACTCACACTACTTTGCTCCACTTTTCCTCTACTCATACATCATTTTGCACACACCAAACCCTATCAAGTAGTACTCATTTTGGTAAATCAATCAAACATGTCACCCCATACAAGATAGCTTCATGGTCATGAGCGAGGAACAACCTCCATTTGACCATTTACGAGCATACATCCTAGCATGTATATATCTTCATCTCCGACCATTAGTGAGCATCACACCCATAGCGGGTATCACTCCACAACTATCCATATTTATGAGCATAACACCCTTACGAGATAGCTTCATGACCACAAGTAAGGGGAAACCTCCAGTCAATCATTTGCAAGCACAAATCCTTACAAGGGTTCTTCTCCTATTTTTTTATTTTTCTTCATTTTGACCTTTTGGAGCTTTGCTTTCTTCTTCTTCCACCTTTCTTTCTTCTATCACCATTTGTTTCCTTCTTCCCTTTTTTTTTCTATACTTTCTTCTTTTCACCTGCTCACTCATGTATTTCATTTTGCATCCATCGCATTAGTTATATTCACTGATGCATCTCCTTTAATTCATTCACTGTGCATTCCATTTGTTATGTTTGTGATAAAAAAAATTAAAATGCAAGTAAAACTTAATCTTTATTTTTTGTTCTTTTCTCTCTCCTCTTTCTTTCTTTTGGCACCTTTTGCTATTTTTCTCTTCACCACTCTATTTTATTCTAAGTCATCTATTTCAAGTCTCCTTAGGAATTTGGCATTCCTAAAATTCAAAGGGGCATCCCTAGCCTAAGAGACATTAATATCCCTAATACCTCGATTTGCATTTAAATATTCAAAGTGTCTAGAATGATACCATTTGTGCACCACCCTTTTCTTCTAAAGTGGCCACCCATTTTTTCCTTGCATTTTCCATCCTCTTCGCCCATAGGTATCTAAATATTTCTTTGACGCATTTATTAGGTCATAAATACATCAAAGAGGGGGTAAAATGTAGACACAAAAAACTGACCCACCCAAATGAGTCATTTTTCCTTAGGTTACTTTGAGATGATTTCAAACTTGCTAGGAGCAAGTTTGGACCCTTTTTCTTATCTTTTAATTTGCTTTTCTTAATCTTGACCGAATTCGCACCTAATAAATTACGAGGCATAGATTCAGTAAATTTAGGGTTTTTCTTAAAAAAACCCTAAATTTTAAGCTAACCCTTTTGGGGCATCGGCTTAATCAAGGTCAACTTTCATTTTCCTACTTTTTAGCCCTCAAAGCCCTCTATAAATAAAAGGATTGGATCCATTTTTTCTCACTAGTTATGACAATCAAGCTAGCAATCTATCAAAGTTCACACATAAATAATAATTCTTTTGGCTTCTTGTGCAATCTTCTGTGCTCTTGGTGCTTTTGTGTTTTGTTGTTGGTGTGTTCCTTATGATTGCAAGTGGAGAAATACTTGACGATAATTTATCTTCTTGATGGAGGAGAGGTCTTCCACCTTTGCTCTTACTTCTTCCACGAGATCACTAGGTTGTTCCTTTGCATTCCTTAGTTAATTTAATTTCTTCATTCTGTGTTTTTCACATTTTGGTCTCTTTTTAGGGTTTTAAATCCTTGTGTACGAATCTACACCTCGTTCGTTATAGGGCATGGATTCAAATCCTTGCTTTTTCTCATCAGGAATTCTATGTCCACTTCTATGTTATCAAATTTATGCTCAATAATTTACAGGGCACATATTCGATCTAGGTAGACTTTGGGGTGACTGCTTGTCCCAAAATCTTAGGGTTTTATTTGCATGCCTATGGTAAACTATTTCATCTCTAATTATATTTTTTTCAAATATCCATTATTCTATATTACTTGCATTGCATATTATATTATCTTGGGGGCAATCACTTGTTCCTAAAACCCTAGGTTTCAAAGTTGCATTCTTGTTCATTTCATTGCATTCATTATGTTTGCATTTCATATACTATTCCATGCTATCATACTTTGTTGTGTTTGTTCCAAATATAAAAGATCATTTTATTATAAATGATCAACTAAAAGGACCCAGAGAGCTTGACTGTTGTGCCTCCAAACTCAGTCTTATAGCAACCTAAGTAGGCCCCAAAATGCTGACCATATTTTCTAGAGTTTTTGTGAAGCAATTTTGAAGTTGTGGGATATTTTGGATGCAAGACAAAGCTATGATCAAATATTGGATCAGATAAGTACCCTAAGTAAATATTTTAGATTGTGTTTTGTTTGCTTTTGTTATTCCTGTTCACAACATAGGTTATAAATAAAAAAGAAAAAATATTTGATTACTTTCTAGGCATTTAAAAGAAAAAGGAATATTGTTTTGCATCTAGATTTAATCTTGTTTATGCATTCCCTTGACCCCTTGCTCAAAAAAAAGAATTCATTTCTTGCAACCTAGGGTTAGATATCATTTAAATAAAAAATTCATAATAAGGTTAGTCATTGTCTTCTTGCATCTCGTGTGTTTTACATTGTTCTTTCATTCCATAGTTTAGTATAGAAAGGTCAATTAGAGGCGTTTGCTTAAATCACACATTAAATATTTCCACCATGGAATTGGAGTGAAATCTAAAACCATTCTTAGTGAACTCGTTCTTTGTTTCGAATGAGAGAATATAACACACCCCCATGATCACTTCGGCTCCTAGGGGATCCAATCGAGAATCGTACATGGAAGGGCAATTTTCCTCTACAATAAGATCTATGCTATGATTGATTTCTCTTATAGGAGGAAGAGTAGAAGGTTCCTTGAACACTTGTGCATAATATTGTAAAAATTTGTTAAGTGAAGCATTCCTAATAGAATTGTAAAGTGATGCTTGAGTGTCTTCATTTTGTGGCCTTATGAAGATTAATGCCAACTCTTGTGCTTGATTTACTACTTTGCATGCTTGTTGATAACTTAAAACCAAGTTGGTAGTAGGTTGAGTGCACTTAATTAGATATTCCTTGTTATCCAATTGCAAAGTATAAGTGTTCTTGAATACATCATAAGTGGCATTCCTATCATATTGATAGGGTTTGCCTAACAACAAACCACAATAGTCCATTGATATGACATCACATGTGACCTTATCCATAAATTTTGGACCAAATGCAAAGGAGATAGTGCAAGTGTGTGTGATGTCTGAAGTGCTCCCACTATCCTTCCATCCCAAAGAATAAGGATGAGGATGAGGGCTCAATGGAAGCTTCAACTTATTGACAACAAAACTTGTAATTAGATTTTTTTGTGAGTTTTTGATAATACAATCTATGCAAATTTCATGAGTTAAGTGAGCCCTAGTGATGAACAATTTGTCACAACCACTTATAGAAGAATTGTGATGCATAAGGGTTAAATTATTCAATTTACCCTTTAAATCTTGATATGTTTTTCCTTCTCCCATAGTCTCAATAGGGCCATCTATTGGGTTCCCATTAGAAGACTTTACAACTACGGATTTTTTATTCATCTTATGCAACTTAAAACATTGATGCCTAAGATGCCCTTGCTTCTTACAATAAGTAAAATTTTTTTTGAGAGTAAGAAGAAGATATTTTAGAGGAAGAAGGAGAAGAGAAAGTAGAAGAAGAGGGATGAGAAGAAAAATAGGAAGATGTTTTCTTCATTTGTTATTGTTGATTGGACACCTTGGTGGGTCCTAAAGATCGAGCTCCTCTTGATTGGCTAGCAAGCTTCTCCTTTACCAATTGTGCATGATTGAAAGCTACATCTAAAGTATCTAAGGGAGTATATTTCAACTCTCGATACAAGGGTTCAAGTAGACCACTTATAAATTTGATGATAAGGGCTTTTGTTGGATCCTTCACACAAAGCAAAATTCTCAATTTGTTGAATTGGAAGACATAATATTGAACAAGCATATTATAAGACCGTCTTATTCTCACCATTTGATAGTTAACTCTTGTTTATAATTTGAAGGGTAAAAGGTATCCTTCAAATCTTAGACTAAGCCATCCCAAGTAGTAATAGGGTTTTTTCCCTCTTGTCTTTCCATAAACACAAGTTTGGCTAAACCTAACAATTTAAATTTGGTAAAATGCACTCTTTCCTTAGTAGGAACCTTTGTGTAGGAGAACCATATCTCCATGTCCATAATCCAACTATCTAATATATTAGGATTCCTAGATCCATAATTAGTACATGGTATTTTTTCTTCACCCTTAGATCAATATTATAGATCTTTACATTAGAGGCACTTTGGACTATGATGTCTTGGACTTTATTGGTTAATATACCAAATATCTAGGCTAGAGTAGTCATCTGATCTGCTAAATCTAAGGCCATTTGTGACTGGGTATAAGCCATATGGACAAGAAAAAATTGATACCTATGGATAAAAGAGTAGTGATAATAATCCAAACAAGTGCAACAACTATCATCAAAAGATCCAAACAAGATCTTGAAGGCCTTACAAACTTTGCAATTTACAAAAAATATCCTTCTACACAATTTGATGCCTAAAACCAAGCCAAGCTAAAATTTACCTCTACCAAGATTTTTGAATTGCAATTCACTAGGGTTACAAGGTAGACATTAGAAAAATAAAAAAAAGGTTAGGCACAATTAACAAATATAATCAATTAATTCATTATATTAAAAAAATATGCTTTTCGTCTACAAAGTCAACATCCAACAACAGTCAATAGCGATAGGCAATTGGTACAGGTCTACTAACAGCAAAAAACCAGAGGTTAACAGGTGATAGTCAATGACTGTAGGTACCCACATGGTTCAAAGCCAACCAGGTTGGCTGGCTACTAAGATGTTCGTCAGCTATGCCTTTTAAATTGATAAAGTACCTCCCATAGAGAAAATGTAGGATTTATACTTGTATACACATAAAACAAAATTGTTTTCCAAAGTGCCAACTATCAACAAACTAATAAAGTCTACCAACCATAGGTATAACTGATTAAGCACCAATTAGAATAAAGCACCGACATAGTTTTCTGCTAATGTCAATGACACCTCTAGCTAACCTGTATCACTAGTTATATAAATATATATAAATGTAAGGTTTTAAAATTCTACCAAGTTCTCCACATCCCAAATGTAGGACTAAATAGTAGATGCAAATCAGGTTTCCTCTGTTGGTTCCCTACACAAGGCCACAACTCAATTTTGATATATGGTTCATAGGATTTTATTGTCTAGATCCTCTGCATGGTGCCACCTTATTGGTTAGGGGAAATCTAAAGGTGGGTTGATCATTGAAAAGTTATAAGTCATGCTATTAGTCAATTAACAATGCCGAATGTAACGTATTCATAGATATTCGACCAAATATCTAGTGGCATTAATAGACAAAAACACCAAAATAATTCACCAAAAGCAATTATGGAGCCATTAGCAGGATCTTTAGCATTGGTGAATGGTTGAAGGTCAGCGATTGAGAAGTTGGTCAATGATTGAATTTCACCTATTGACAATAAAGGAAGGCCACCGTAAAATAGATTTCCAATGGTCAAGCCAACTGTGCTTGACAATAAATGATAAAAAGAAACAATTTAATGTTTACTATTAGAAATATTAATATTATTTTGTTCTTTAACCTTAGGTTAACTAAGGTTGATAAATTCAATGCTCAAGGAGGCCCAAATTTTAAATATTTTTGCATGGAATAGTGGTTTCAAGCTCAACAAATTTAATAGAGGGCCAATTATGAACCTAAAACTAGAAATTGATGAATTTTTACTAGGAATTCATGCACCTAATCCTAGCAACAAGAGCTTTAAAAAGGTTGTACACTCAACAATGCATCAACATGAACAAAGACTATCACTAGGTGTACCTACCCAAGGTTGATCTACACTTTGATATCAATCTAATGTGGATCCAAGAAGATGAATATTTTATTACTCATGGTGCTTAAATAAGCACATAGATTATAAAAATGGATGACAACTAGCTATCCAACAAAAAAATAAACATAGCATAACAAATTAGATAAGATAGCTAACATCCTAACCAACCAATAAACATATCAGGATATAATAACAACATGAGCTACCTAGAAGAATCCAATCTAACTAGAAGCTAACAAACATAAGCTATAATAAGCTTCTTGCAATACAATCTTATGCCTAAAAATATTAAGCTTAACTACATAAAAAAATGAAGCCTAACTATTACATACATGTCATGTGTGGTCCTCATCATATCATCATTATTCCAAGGGGTAGTTAGGTTGAAGTGTTTGATGGTTGAAGTGGGTATTTGATATAATAGGAATAGTGAACTAAGTGGATATGGAGGGATATGTGGAAGCAAACATTGAGACTTTGGTAGAAATGTGTGTCATTATAGTAGATATGAAGGTTGAATCTCAAAATATGAGTCTAGTGGACACATGGTCATAAATTTGATGGTGGGTGATGGTGATGGGAATGAAGTGATGGTTGAAGTGGATACATCACAATATTGACCATAAATAGAAGATAATATAGCTCTTGGATATACAATAACTACACTTATTTATGAAGAATAGAGTGTAGCAAAAGTAAGTCAAACTTGAGAAGGAAGAGAAGTAGATAGAAAAGTAAAAATGGGAGGAGAAGAGAAGGGGAGATTCATCATAAGGATGAGAAAGAGGAGAAGTAGAAGTTGTAGTAGCAATAGTATTTATTGTAGCCATGGCTTCATGTTTTCTCTTTTTATAGGCCTCGTCATAAGCCTAGATCTCTCTGAATACTTCCTCAGTAGAAGCTATAGCAAACAATCACCTCTTTTATTTGTCTATGATAAAAACTTAGGATGGCACACTTTCTTGTAGAATTTCACAATCTTTGAGTGCCATTGCATCCTCACTTAAGGTTGTCTCAGTTATTGCATTTATTTCTCTAATACTAAACCACGAGTGTCATATTCCTTTTAATCCTCTATTTATTGGCTATTTTATTGATCGCATTGTTAACTAGTACCAATGTGGATGGGATATGATCAACATGATGCCTATGCCAATAAGAAATTCTATTTCTCCCTTGGCCTTTTTTCCAATTTCATGTGCCTTGGATCCCATATGATTTAGAACTCTATATCAAATGAACCATTATAAATAGGGGTTTTTAAGGTCCCAATATCATACCATGTTTTTTGTTAGACTAATATCTTTCTTATGGTGTACCTATGCTTCTCAAGAATTCTATTAGACTAATGGTTGATTTTGAATTTAGGGTCAAAGTAATATTGCTTCTTTGCACTTGCATAGAAAGCTTACGAGGCTAAAGGATGGTCATACATTATTAGATTTCATGTTCATATCCATGAGGTTCTTCTATTTGACTAGTGTTACTTCGTCACTTAGGTTAGCTTCCTTTTTTATCTTATATATTTTTTATACATGTTGGTGCAAAATATGCCTTTGGTAACGTTTGCACCCAAGACTTTGCCAACATTGAAATACCGGGTTCAAAACAAAGTTTACCCAATTTAATCTCTAGAGGAGGTTGTTTCCTTGTTTTTTAGAGAAAATGAAGGGAGAATGAAATGCATAAAGAGAGGGAAATATAGCTATTGCTAAGAGCATTTAAATAGTGCAAACCAGATAAAAGCAAAGAAATTTTTATAGCCTTTTATACAAAAGCATTCTTTAAACCATAAAAATAAAATAACTAATCCTCTAGTGCACATTTAATAAAAAATAAGCCTATTGGAAATGTTAATTTCAAAGTTAAGATAACTTCTAATGTAGAATCTCAGAATAAGAATTAAAGCAATTTTTTATTCAACCTAACTTTATACAACAATTAACAACCCATACATACTTGATAACAACACCAGTGAGCCAGAAACCAGAATGGATAATATTTATTTACTTTCAAAATTTTGTGTACATTGCCTTGTAAACATCCAAGAGCCGACCATTAGTTTGGGTCGCTCATCCTATATATATTTTTACATAAAAAAAAAAAATTGAAAGTTGTTACAAAAATATGCCTGTAGGCTCATTCTGGTGGAGTGGCAGTTAAGAGAGCATGGGATATTCAACTAGAAATGATTGGGATCTTCTTGTTACCACAATATGTCTTTATCTTCTTGGAGGTGTCATGGCCCAACTGTCCTTCACTACCCTTCTTTGGACTCAAAAATGTCATACCATCACAACTTTTTCGCTTTGTTCAACCTTCGGGCTAAAAAATGTCATACCATCAAGAATTTTTCTCTTCACTCAGCCTTCAAGCTCAAAAATGTCGTGCCATCGTGAACTTTTTCTTTGACTTAGCCTTTGGGCTCAAAAATGTCACACCATCATGACTTTTTCTCTTCACTCAGCCTTTGGATTCAAAAATGTTGCGCTATCATGACCTTTTCCTCTGACTTGGCCTTCGGGCTCAAAAATATCACGCCATCGTTACTTTTTATCTTCACTCAGCCTTTGGATTCAAAAATGTTGTGCTATCATGACCTTTTTCTCTGACTTGGCCTTCGGGCTTAAAAATATCACGCCATCATGACTTTTTATCTTTGCTCAACCTTCGGGTTTAAAAATATCGTGCTATCGTTACCTTTTCTCTAACTTAGCATTCAAGCTCAAAAATGTTGCGCCATCATGACTTTTATTCTATACTTAGCAAAATTTTGAGAAGACCACTCCTTATCCCCCTTGATGTAGTCATTTTAACCTACATTACTGGTGCCTACTGGGGAATTCTACCAGTAGAATGTTAGAACCTAGATCCTTTATCCATTGGGGAACGAAGTAAAAAGAACAACCAAAAGAAAAAAATAACAACCAAAAAGGATGTTTTTTGCTCTGTGTGGTTATTCATTGAGAGTGTCTTCTTCTATGGATTTCTCTGTGTCCTCTTGCCTAGGTGTTGTTGCACTGCTTGTTGAAGCCTTCTTAGCTCTTTCGTGTTTCTCATTTTCTTGGACAACTTCATTGTAGGCGACACAAGCCTTTTTACAAGTCTCTTTGTCTGGGTCTAAATTTTCCATGAAAGTTAAGTATAGATATTCTAGTTCTTCTACTTTGTCATATGACATAACTTTTGACTTCATGTATAATTCATGCAAATAGGATTTGATCTGAGTGAGGTCTTGATCCATACTAAATATTTGCTCTTGTTGGACTGGCTCTTCGCAACTTTCTATCTCAGATTCATCTTCTTCGAAAGCTTTCCAGGAAGACTTCAACTCATCTTCCTCAAAGAATTTTGAATCTTTATCCTAGAAGCTTGGCATGCCATAGTTTTCTATAATGCTTACATGTTTCAAAATTTCCTTAGCCTCCGCCTTGAGTTATTACATTATTTTGACACTTCCTATCACCAACTTATGAATTTTGAAGAAAATTTTGATAGCTATTTTGGCTTGGGACCATTTTTCATCCTGGGATATATATCTAAATATTTCTTGTGTGCTTCTGCCAGGACTTGGATTTTCAGTGTTGCAGATAGCCTTGCTTTTAGGAAGTTTATGGATGTAGTCAATTCATCTTCTACCTGACCCAACGTCACCTTGATTTTTACCAAATATGATAACGTGGGCCTTACTTTTAAGCTCATATTTTGGATGTCTCCAATAATTTCTTTCCTGACTGCCTTGGATTTTTCCTTGGATATACCATTGGTCTTACCAGTGCCATCTGAGATTTGCTTTTGAAGGTTCTCCACCTACTTGTT
Source organism: Wollemia nobilis (assembly GCA_028583015.1). Taxonomy (NCBI): domain Eukaryota; kingdom Viridiplantae; phylum Streptophyta; class Pinopsida; order Araucariales; family Araucariaceae; genus Wollemia; species Wollemia nobilis. Next base: position 1,264,519 of record JAQPPZ010003329.1, on the reverse strand, counting down.
CAATTGCTAAATTTTTTTTGTGGCATTTTTTTCTTCTTTTTTATAAAGGGTCACTTCATTGACCATTTGTTCCCACTTCTTTGCTTCATTTTTCAATGGCTTTTCAATTGTATTTTACTAATTCAAGGCTTCCTCCAAACGCGTCCTTGCCTGCTCAGCCCTGAGGTATTTCTCTTTGTAATACTTGATATTCAAGTATATTATACCCATGTGAACTTGAGCTTTTCCCCACTCGTCCTCCATTGGTATCTAAGTGATATCTTCAGTGGTTATCTCATCTTGATAATCTTCCAAGGTTATTTTCCCTTCGGTATTTTGGACCAACGACATCATATTCAAGGTAGAACATTGCATACTGATAGGGTATAGGGCTATACCTTCCCTGGTGCAAGCTATATCCTTGGAAATTTGATTGTTGTGTGACTTCAACCAGGTAGAAGTACTTAGGGTTGCATTTTTCAATTTTTGCAATTTAGCAATTGTGGGGTGACTTTTGGAAGAAGAGGTAGGAATGGATTGAAAGTTTGGAAAATTGACAGTATAGGGGAAGGGAATGGTGGCTATGGAGACACCCACATTTGGTTGCTCAGTGAGTGTATCTGGGGGTACAACTAAGGATGCTTTTGAGTCAGTTTGTGCTGATGGTGGCGATGGTGGAGGTTGTTGAATAGAGGGAGAAGAGGTATCATCCTGATTTGCAGAATGGGAAGGGGAATTTCTCTGGGGATAAGAATAAGAAGAAGATATAGTAAGGTTATGATACATACCTGATTCCTTTTACGGATTTGAGTCTCTAGTATCTGGTACATTCTTAGGAGGGACCTGGTCTTCAGTATAAGTCTCTGCTATCTTTTGCAGGCTAGTATCTCCATTATCCATTGCATTTTTGGTAGGGACTTGTTCTTCACCAAGGGTTTCTCCGATGGGGATAAATTTTTTAGCTGTTTCATCCAAATCTTGGTTGCTTGTTTCTTGCTATCCAGATATTTGTTCTATGCTTTCCTCCATGTTTCCTTCTTGGTCCCTTGTTTCTTCAAAGTGTGCTTCTTCTTACCTCATTTTCTTTTGTTCTCCTAACTTTTTCGACTCTGCTTTCCTCTTTCTATGAAAGAGATGAGCATCACATCAGACTCTATGTATGATGTGGAAGGGAGAATGTATTTTTGAGTGGCCTTCTTTGGGACTTTTTCTTTCTCAGGTTTCTCCATTGCGATCTATTTACCTTTTCCCTGGTTAGTCCTGATCGTTTCAGTGATGAGTAAAATCAGGATACCATTGATACCTAGTTGTACTTTATATGCAAGAGTTTTATACCATGTGGCATGAAAATTATCATATATCTTGTAAAATTCATGATAAAATGTTAGCCCATATTTGATGTGCATTTGTATTTGGCACCTCATCTGCCACCAAGCTAGGATTTTTGCATGTGTCTAGTATTTACCCTTTTTATTCATCATTTTAATAACCTTTTCATCTAACTTGTGGCTCCGATTAACGTAGGGGTTCTAATTAGTAATATGCTCATAGAAATTATGCCATGGGCCATTGATTACATTTGCTCGACATGCCATTCTAATGCTTCTTCTTCTTTGTTATTTCTACCCTATTTATCGATTTTCCTGTTTGATGCGTGAAACTTCTTAAAGGGAGTTTGATTGAGGGCAGTCTATTTTGCATAAATTTATCAATAGGATCATACTTCCACTTTTGTGGTAATTCAATTAACTTTAGTTTCTTTATATTTCGAACAATTTGCTTGTGATATCCCTTTTTTGAGACAGATAACCCTATAAATTGGAAAGACATGAGAAATGTACCAGTCTTGCCAACCCCTGTGCCAATTTTATAGTTTATATATCCAATCTGCCTCACATACTCTAGAGTGAACAATCAATTAGTGACATAATATGGAAGTAAGAAGGGCTTCCCTGTGAAGCCATACAATCTAATGACTATCCCTTGCGTCAAGATGAACCAATCTCCCTCTTCTGCATGAGTATGATGCAGGGTATCCCATATACTTTGGGGAATTCTTGGCATAGTTCCATACATATTTTTTAATGCGGAACCTAGGAAATCCATATTAAAGTAGTAGTACAATTCTGCTTTTGAGAGAGCTGACATCCACTCATATAAAGACAATTTATTTCCATCTTGATCCTTAGTTGTGGTAGAGATGAATTTCAAATTTTTTGATTGAAAGAAAAAGAAAAGCCATACTAGGTAAGAGGAAAACCTAAAAGCTTATGGGAAATCCCTCTATATCCTGAATAGGCCTGCATGTATCTGCTAAAAAAAATATGTCAGCCAGTTGAAGAAAGTGGCGCTATATTCTTATATACACATGAAGCATCATAGAACTTAGGGTTTGATATGCACTGTACCACTGCAATCTACCATCTGTAGACCTACATGTCATATTCTAGCCTTGTTACCATAGCTAGCAAGGAGAAAAACTCCTTATTCTTGAATTTTGATAGGGGAATCAAAGATTTTGGTAGGGTCCCCTCGGGAGGAGGTTCCGACAAATGCTCTTGCAGGCATAATTTTATATTGAGGGTAGGGGTATAGAACTTGGTCAAGTTTATTGGATTAAAAGGGATAGGGTTTACCATGGGACTTCTATCACAACTGAAGGTGACCCTAACTACATCGGCATCTAGGGTAAAGATGACCTCACCCTTGGAATTCCTAACAATTTTATGCTTTACGTTGTAAAAAGTTGCCATGGCTCTGATTAATTTAGGACAGAGGCAAACAAGGGTGCAAACATACCAAGAGAGCAGGGAGTGGTAGGAGAATATGCTCAGGCACGATGGTGTGACACACTTTGCTACCCTAGCTTCCACATATTTTTGAATTTGCTCTGGATTTTTCCATGTTACTTTGGTATCACTAATGTGTGAATCAGGGTCTATGAAACCCATTTCACTTTTAGCGGCCTTGCGCTTTTCTTTAGCGGTTGGAGGAGATTCCATCATGGTTGCTCGCTATGATTTTGGCATACAAAAAAAATTGAGAGGCACACAGAAGAGCTCAGAGAACTTTGGAGAAATACAAGAACACTGCAAGAAGGGGAAAATTTTTAGAGGATAGAGAAGTGATGAAAAAGCTTCTGCAGCATAAGTAGATGTGCATGCATGCACCAAGGTGACATGCATTAATTATGGTTGGTGGTGCATATCTTGCGACTAATTTTGAATGTTATCGAATGCTTTGTTTTGTGTGCCACCTTAAAAAAAACCAACTACCATGCATTATTGTTTTATCGGGGCCAATGACATCGCTTCATCGCTATCTTGGACCAATAAATTTGTGTCACCCCTTTCCTCGGCCAATAACTTGGTACGACGGTACTTTGAGAGGCAGGGATTTTAAAAATTCAAGAGAATTGATTTTCCCATCAAAAGGTAAGGTTGCTTTGATTTTCACTATCAGATGATGAGAAAGTTGTAAAATCATGACATTTTTCCTTGAGGTGGCATTTGGATGCCAAAATGTCACAAAAACTTGATATTTTTCCTTGAGGTGGCCTTTGGATGCCAAAATATCACGAAAAATTGACATTTTTTTTGAGGTGACCTTTGGACTCCAAAATATCATGAAAACTTGACATTTTTCCTTGAGGTCGCATTTGGATGCCAAATATTGTGAAAACTCAATATTTTTCCTTGAGGTGGCCTTTGGATACCAAAATATCACGAAAACTTGACATTTTTCTTTGAGGTGGCCTTTGGACGCAAAAATGTCACGAAAACTGGATATTTTTTTTGAGGTGGCCTTTGGACACCAAAATATCGTGAAAACTCAACATTTTTCCTTGAAGTGGCCTTTGGACACCAAAATGTCCCAAAAACTCGATATTTTTTTTAGGTGGCCTTTGGACGTCAAAATGTCGCGAAAACTCGACATTTTTCTTTGAGGTGGCCTTTGGATGCCAAAATGTCATGAAAACTCGATATTTTTCCTTGGAGTGACCTTTGGACGCCAAAATGTTGCGAAAACTTGACATTTTCCTTTGAGGTGGCCTTTGGACGCCAAAATGTCATGAAAACTTGATATTTTCTTTGAGGTGGCCTTTGGAAAGAAATAAGAACATATTTACATATAATCATGTAAAGTGGAGAGAAAAATTTTACTTGTAGTATAGCTTCAGGTGGAAGCCATTGACAACGATGGGCTGGACCTAACCCTGTTCGTTTCTTAACTGGAAGGAGTTATGTTGTTTTTCTTCAATTACCTCAAAGGGTCCTTCCCAAAACACATCGAATTTCTAGTGGTTTTCAAGTTTTTCTTTCCTTTCGTTCCACCTTAGAACAAAAACTCCTACCTTGAAATTCTTGAGGGTAGCCTTTTTGTCAAACCATTTCTTTATGGTGACTATATATTTTTTATAATGGTCGTAGGATTTTTCTTTCTATTCTTCTAATTGTAGGAGTTGTATCAACATGTTTTTCATTGGCTCTACCTCTTTTGTGCCAGTTTGATTGAGAAACTTTAAAGTTGGCATTTCTAAGTGTATTAGGAGAACTGCTTCTTTACCATAGACTAAAGAGTAGGGAGAGGTTTTGACAGACTTCTTGATAGTTATCGTATGAACCCACAACGCTTGGTTTATCAGAGAGTGCCAAATTCTCTTAGTCTTTCAGAGTCCGCTTTAAGATTCAGAGTAAGTTTTTATTTGTCAAATCAGCTAATCCATTTCCTTGTGGGTAGTAATTTGAGGATGTCTTCAAATAGATCCCATATTTGTACGTAAAGTCAATAATTTTGGTGCATATAAAATATGTGTTATTTTCTGTCACCAACATGTCTGGGATACTGAATATCGTGATCAAAATCTCCATGAATTCCATCACAACTTCTTGGTCCGCTTTCTTAGTGGGTACTGCTTTAGCCCACTTAGTGAAATAATCTGTAGTGGTTAGGATGTATTTATGTCTAGCGGACAAGTTGGGTTCTATCACTCCGATGAAATCTAACCCCCATTGTTGAAAAGGCTCTTCAACCTAAATGGATTTCAAAGGTATTGAAGTGTTTCTATTTCTCCCAACGTATCTCTAGCACTTCTCACAATTTCTTGTCACTCTAAAGGTATTTGAGAAAATGGTTGGCCAATAGCACCCAATTTTGATGATATTTAAAGTAGTGTTTCTTCTTGAGTAGTGTCCTCCTAACGACCCCCCATGGAATTCATTCAATATCTTCTGTTTCTGCTCATCCTTTATACACCAAAGCAATACTCCATCCAGATATTTTTGTACAACCCTTTAGGTAACAGGGTGTATTTCAAAGCCTGGATCCTATATCTTCTCCTCTATGAATCTTTCAAATTTGCTGGACACTTTCTAGTATGGAAGTACCTGATCAATTCATCGGCCTAGCCAGGATCATCCAAGGGTTTATCATCCTCTAGGGCTACTTCTTGGGTTTGGCAAGCCACATATTTTGATGAGGCTTGTTTGGCGAGTTCTTGACATAGTGCTTTACCTCTTACTAGCTTGGTTGGATGAACATCGACATCATATTCTTGTATCTTTGATACCCAACCAACTTTTTTATTGCCAAGTTCTCCCTGTATAATAAAATTCCTAACATCGGGGTGGACCACATACACAATGGTCCTACTCTATGAAAGAAAATACCTGAACTTTTTTAAAGACTTCATTATTGCATAAACTTATTTTTCGATGAAGTTGTATTTATCTTCATGTTCATGCATAGTCTGACTTAGGAATGCTATAGGCCTCTCTTCATTTTTAGGCCCTTTCAGAGTGAGTACCGCAACATATATCTCTTGTTTGCCTACAAAATATAAGATGAAACCTTTAGAATAGTCTAGATTCACTAAGATGGGATCTTGGGCTATATGTTCCATTATTTGTTGGAAGGTTTGTTTCCTTAAGTCTATCCACTTGAATTCAACATCCTTCTTTAGCAATTTGGTCATGGGTTTGACAATTTGCACAAAATATGATATGAATTTGCGTATGAAGTTGATTTGGTCGAAGAAAGATTGCAAGCCTTTTTTGTTTGAGGGTAGGGGGAGTTCCAATAGTGCTTTCACTCTGTTGGGATCTATAGCCATCCCGACCTTGGAAATGATGTGGCCTAGTAAGATCCCCTCTTCCACAATAAAAATGGATTTCTTTGGGTTTAAAGAGATGCCAAAATCTTTGTATTTCTCGAAAATGCTTCTATAATGATAAATGTGGTCTTCCTTTCAATGAGAGAACACTGTCATATCATATAGATATATCACTATAATCCTATTGATGAGTTATCCAAATGCCACATCCATTGCTCTTTGAAAAGTTACCCCAACATTGGATAATCTAAAAGGCATCCTCTAATAAGTAAATGTACCCCACTTGGTGGTGAATGCGGTTTTGAATTGATCCACATATTTGATCCAGACCTGATTATACCCAGAAAACCCATCTAGGAGTGAGAATATTTTTGCTCCTTCTACTGTATGCAGAGTCTGGTCAATCCGTGGGAGTGGATAATGATATTTTAGTGAAGTCTTGTTCAGATTTTGGAAGTTAACAAACAACATAATATCTCCATTATTTTTTCTAATTGGAACCAAGTTAGCTACCCAAGTAGAATGCTTGATAGGGTAGACAATCTTAGATTTGAGCAATTTGAGCAGTTCTTGTTTCATTAGAGCTTCAATCTTGGGATTCATCGACCTTTGCTTTTGTTGAAAAGGTTTTGCATCTTCTTCGAGTTTTATTGTGTGCTAGATAGTTTATTTAGAGTAGAATTTAAGGTCACCATAAGTCCAGGCGATGATGTTAGGGAATTCCTTGCACAATCCTCGAATCTGGTCCAGTTCTTCCTCTGTAGTGTTTAACCCTACTTTAATGGATTTATCTGATCTCATTTGAGCCTCTTTGTATCCGTGCTTGTCAACTTTCTTTTTATGTCCAGTCGACCTGTCATTGTTATCAAACAGGATTTGGAGAGTGATTAATCATTTTAGGATATGGATGTTCTTTAATTGGATCAGGCATGTGTCTTATTCATCTTTAGACCTTCTATCATTCGAGTAGTTTATCTCATGGACAAGAAAATCCACTAGCTATTCATCATTTTTGAATACCTGCCAAAAGATATCTCTATCTAGCATAGAGGGCCTATAGATCAGTATAACCATTTTAGACTTTTGGATGATGTTGCTAATAGGGAAAAAATTTACATCTATCAAGGCCAATAAATTTGCATGAGTGTTCTTTTCTCTAGGAATTACCTTGAGGTTCAAATATTGAAAGGATTCTAGCAAGTCCTAAACTTTATTCTTGTAAGCTTTAAGGTAATGCTTTTTACTCACACATTTCTCAGTGACCTGGTTGACTTCTCTAGAGAGACACATACCAAAATAAGGTTCTAGATCCACTACCACTACCTCCTATATAACTATGAGTTGAGGTAGTTTGTGAAGAACTATTAGAATATTTTTAATTACCCCTATGATTTTTACAAGGGTTCTGTCTAGTTGCAAGATATTAGGACTACTCCTTGTGTATTCCATTCCCATGATGTCGTATGCAACTTTGGGTATCACAGTAGTTGTAGCTTCGAAGTCTATCATACAGTTGTGTACCACACATCCTTCCATTTGAAGAGATAAATAGAAGGGAGGAGGTCTATTTTTTCTTAAAGTAGACGTTAGTCTAGCTTGTGCATAATCTAACTAATATGGGGTTCTATTCTTATTTTTCATAGATCACAATAAATTAATCTATCCTGGAAACTGCAAGGCTTCATACATAGTTGCTTTAGAGGGAGTTTTCTTCATCTCAACTATGTTGAATGGGAGGGATTCAACTCTTTTCTCTTTTACAACTGTATAATATTTATTCATGTACCCTTAAGTAGCATCTATTCTTTGATGCTTAGTCGGTGAGGGGTATCTCAATTTATCTCTTGCTTGTTCTTGTGTCTCCACTTCCTTCTTCTAGGGTGTTTATTTACGCATTTCTACTCCTTTCTGACCTGAAATCTAGGGAGATTTCTCGTAGGAGGTTATTTTTTCAACTAGATCCCTTACAGGTGAAGGCACTTTCAAGGGGTTAAGCTCTTGGGGGTCAACCTACAAGGGTTTCTTTCCCGTTCTGGTTAGAACAACCACTTGTTCAACAAAGGGCATCATGAAAATTTGATTCTCTTCCCTGATCATATTAACCCAACCCTTGAGGGTTTTCTTAGCTTTTTTATTAGCTATCTTCTGGATATGATGTTGATGGATCATACATGAGTTTTCACCATGTGGATTGTTACATGTAGAACACTAGTAGTTTGACTATGTTAAAGTATTAGTGGGTTCACTATCTTCATTGACATAAACCACATTAAATTTATCGGGGTTTCTATAGCTCGTGGAGGATTTATATATTGTTACCTATGTGAATCTCCTTGGTTGGAATTTTTTTCTGCATCTCTTCTTTCCATCGAGGTCATCTTATTCATCAGAGCTTTCAAGGATGTTTGCAGGTCTTGTAGAGCTACAAGTTGTAGATTTGGAGTCGAGGAAACTATCCCCATAGAAAGTGCAGGAATTCTAGGAAGCATTGGGGGAGTTAGAGGTACTTGTATTACCAGGATATTAGGATGCCTAATCCATTTGGATAGATTTGTATTAGGAGTGGGAGCAGGAGTTGGGAAAGCATTATTTGATGCTTGCAGTAGATCTGGGAAGATATGCATTATCATCTTTGCAGGGAACCTTCCAATAGTGATTAGATCTCTCTCTACCTTCTGAGTTTCTTGGAAAATATTTGGGAAAGTAAATAATTGGGATTGCCTAGTAGCCATACTTATGTCTAAGATGAAAGCTCTTAGATAATAGTACATTGACTATTCATTTATTGACCTCAACCCGTCAGGTACCCTCTACCAAGTTCGGCTGAATTTGATATTAAAGTCGACTATCTCTTCTTGAGGGTGCTTCTGAATGATAGTGAACTGGGTTAGCAGTGAAAATGGGTTGGCATGTTCATTGAACTCTTCCACTAAATTATTGTCAAGTTGGGCCCAGGTAGATATGGATTTATTAGCGAGGGCTCTATACCAATAGAGTATTTTTCCTTTCAAGGAATTGACTAATAGTATTATCATAACATCTTCCTTAGTGATGTTATGTATTGGTGCCAGTGCGGCTAATATTGATAATGTTCATAAGCCATCTTCCCAGTACTGTCATACTGGGGTAACGCCTTTAGAGTGGCTACTGGAATTAGGTGTTGAGTTGCCATATTCAAGGGGCCTGTATGGTTCCATGAAGGATAGGGTAACTTTAATTGATTCATGACCATTACAGTTATGATTCTACCTCATATTATAGGTATATGGGTAGCTAGAGTTAACGTTTCGCTAGCAATAGTACTAGAGAAGGTTGTAGAAGAAATATTTGTGTATCTTGTATTGACGGTAGATGAAGTGGCTCTAGCAGTTAATATAGGATTAACTTTGAGGCTACCTAGGTGTAATTAGAAGAACTCAATGGGCTCTTCAAAAAAAATTTCTTTAGATTTTATTATCATATAGAGATGGTATTTAACCATAAAGTAGATAAGGTATTTTGTAGGGTTCCTCTCTTGGGCGGAGTCGCCAGATGATTCATAAAAATTTTAACAGGGAAAAGGTAATCACCAGAAATTTGATTTATATATATCATGGGATTGGGTCCCATCGAGCGTGTCAAAAAATGTTGGTGCAAAATCGGTCTTTGGTTACGTTTGTGACCAAGACTTTGCCAAAATTGAAAGATCGGGTTCAAAACAAATTTTACCCGATTTAATCTCTAGAGGAGGCTGGTTCCTTGATTTTTAGGGAAAATGGAGAGAATGAAATGCATAAAGAGAGGGAAATATAGCTATTTCTAAGAGCGTTTAAATGGTGCAGATTAGATAACATCAAAGAAATTTCTACAGTCTTTTACAGAAAAGTATTCTTTAAACCATAAAAACAATTTAACTAATCCTCTAATGCAGATTTAATCAAACATAAGCCTATTGGAAATATTAATTTTAGAGTTAAGAGAACTTCAAACGCAAAAACTCAAAATAAGAATCAAAGCAATTTTTTATTCAACCTAGCTTTATACAACAATTAATAACCCATACATACTTGATAAAACCACAAGTGAGCCAAAAACTAGAATGGATAATCTTTATTTACTTTCAGAAGTCTGTGTACATTGCCTTGTAAACATCCAAGAGCTGACCATTTTTTTGGGTCACTCATCCTATATATATATTTACATAATAGAAAAAATGAAAGTTGTTACAACAATATACCCGTAGGCTCATTCTAGTAGAGTGGTAGTTAAGAGAGCATGGGATCTTCAACTAGAAATGGTTAGGATATTCTTGTTATTGTAATTTGTCTTTATCTTCTTGGAGGTATCGTGGTCCAAATTTCCTTCACTGCTCTTCTTTGGGCTCAAAAATGTCACGCCATCGTGACTTTTTCTCTTCGTTCAACCTTTAGGCTCAAAAATGTTGTGCCATCATGACTTTTTCCCTTTGCTCAGCCTTTGGGCTCAAAAATGTCGTGCCATTGCGACCTTTTTCTCTGACTTAGCCTTTGGGCTCAAAAATTTCATGCCATCGTGACTTTTTCTCTTCGCTCAACCTTCGGGTTAAAAAATATCGTGCTATCGCGACCTTTTCCTATGACTTGGCCTTCAGGTTCAAAAATGTTGTTCCATCACAAATTTTTCTCTTCACTCAACCTTCGGGTTCAAAAATGTCACGCTATTACAATATTTTCTTTGACTTAGCCTTTAGGATCAAAAATTTCGTACCATCGCGACTTTTTTTTTATACTTAGCAAAATTTTGAGAATACCACTCCTTACTCCCCTTGATGTAGTCATTTTAACCTACAATACACATAGAAGGTGTTAATCCCCCATGTTTCTAGTTCCTTCAATTTTTTCCTAGGATCATATGAGTAGAAGTCTTTCAATAGGGACAAACCCAATATTCTTTATCATCTCATTAATGTGTAAATATAACCCCTTTAAATTGGGCATTATGGCTATGATTAGATTTTTTCCTCATAGAATGTGGACTTATTTTACCCTTTAAAATATTTGAAGTCCACATTGTCCTATTGTCACACATAAAATTGAACATATAATCAAGTTTGAACATAGATAGTTCATATCACATTACATATAATCCAAAAAATTGTATGAGGTACTTGTGTTTGCTAAGGTAGAAATCTCCATTGGGAAGCTTGCTAGACTTATAGATTATGACACCCTTATAATAGTTGAAATACTTGTTTATTCATTTCCTTCATGATTAGATTATACACTATGTTATAAAATTTGTATGAAGTATTTCTTTCTCTTCAACCATATACATCTATGTAGTCCATGATAAGCAATGGCTTGTCATTGGGGCCCATCTAATTTAGTTGCAATGTTAAAAACAAGTGCTTCTTCTAATACATGATAAGCCATATCAAGTATGATGTGTAGTTGAACTTCATAGTTTGCTTGAAGTCCTTAAGCTAATTATTCACTTGGTCTACTATGAATTTGGTATAATAAACCATTTCGAATTTCCCTTGGATAAGTTTCCACTACATGTAACAAGGCTACATCCTCCTTACACACCCATTTATCAATCATCTCACCCAACACTATTGCAATTCTTAATAGGACCAACTAGACATCATCCCTAAATTGGTCAATATTCATCCACAACTTGAAGTGTTATGCTTCTCTAATATATTTTAGATGACGTGCCAAAATATTTCTCCAATGGTTATTGTCAAAATTGTTATAATATTTCCCTTGCACCTTGGGTTGCAAGTCACCCACATTGTTTAATTGTCCTCCATTTTCAACATATTTTTATTTCTCCTTATTTTATGAAGAATACTAACTCCTCCCAAGAATATGATGACATTATTGCATTCCTAATCATGCATTTTATGCATCTCTTGACTATTATGGGCAATCCCACACTTGTGGCACCAAATTCATTGCCATCCTTAAGGTCCTGATTTGGTTGATGCTCCATGGATATGGCTCTAGCCCCATATTGTACCTTATTTGAGATTGTTTTCTCATATATCTAGGAAAATGCTTGAAGTTATCCTCTACCACCTTCTATTATGGCTCATAAAATATTTCCTCTAACTTTTTGGGTTTTAGAGGAGCTTTCTTCTTGTTGTTCTTAGTATTACTTGTGTGACTAGTTCTTGAGTTAGTTCCATTTGAGCTTAGGTATCGATAGACATTATAGTAGTAGTGTAAGGTGGGATTATGTGATTCATGAAGGTGCTAATGGTGGTTTTACTCATATCCACTATAACAACTTGGGATTTTGGGTCTAAGCTAATGGAGTAATTTTCTAGTTATGGAGTGAATCACTTGGATTGTGGGACTAAATAACTTATAGTATACTTAGAAATATTTTATTTAATTTTTCATAATGCAAGCAAATCACTTGGCCTTAATGACCAATTTGATTCCAAGTACTTAGGCAAATTTTTGAATGTGGGCTCAAGTAATTTGCTCCCTTGGGAGCAATTTGCAACCCATGACCTAAACCTACATAAATAAGGACTAAAATTTGAAGGATTTGAGCCCTTTGTATGAATTTATGATGTGATTATTTCAAGAATAAGAGGTATAGGAATGCAATTGAGTTCATAATAAAGGTAAATATTCAAAGGTAAGATTTGTTTAAGGCCAAATAATACCTGTAGCATGGGGTTCAATGGTAAAACCTATCGCAATAACAAGGAAAAGGGTGAAGGCCTCTCTTAAAGGTAAAATATAACTTTATAGTGGCTAATGATGGCTTATGGACATTTTCAATAGCTTTGTGACTTCATAATATTTGCAAGGGATCTAACTATAGTAATTTTATAAATAACAATGATGATAAATAGAAGGGTAGGGGTTTTAAAAGCTTCCCCTATGGGTGCAACTACCTCTACCCATGCTGTTAGGATCCCATCCTATCGTTATTTTGTAATTCTTATTTGCTTATGTAATGACCCACTTTCAATGTGGGGGATTCCATATATAATGTAATTTTATAATAATTTGAATGTATGTGGAAAGTAATGCACCTAGCCAAGTGGTGCCATCTCATGTAACCATTATTAAGATTGTAATCAATGTTTGGTAGAATATTCTAGCTCAAGTGGCATTTTGCATGTAATCCAACTCTTGAGCCTTTAGGTAGGGTTGCATGGAGTTTTATCTTTAAAAGACATGAAGCCATGTACGAATGTATCTTTTGAAAATTAATGAAATATTGAAGGAGGTTTTCCCCTTGAAGAGGCCTACAATTCTAAGTTATTTGTGAGATTGTTTCAATTCTGCAATTACTTTTTGCATAGTGTTATTCTATTATTTGATGCATTTAAGTTATTTTACAATATTTTTGTGTCAATGAGCTTTATTTTAATAGTAGGTTCCTAACAAGTGGTATCAGAGCAGTTTCCAAGGTTGAGTTTTGCTATAGTTGCGATAATTCTTACCCATCCATTCCACATGTTAGGTATAATTTTCCTGTGTTTTTTATTTTCATTTTCTTTTATTTAAAATTATTATTTTTTTAGCAAAAACTAGAAAAAGCAAAAAATACAGTAATTTTTTTAGTAGTTGAGTAAGCTAAAAATATTGTGTCGAGGGTTTTAAAATATCATAAAGGAGCTATCATTATTGGCTAAGACAGATAGCCCATAAAGCATCTAGTGAAGTGAGGGGGAATCTGGATCCAATACCCAGGCCTTAGACAACACTTGCACATAGAATTGAGCTCCCATGCATATTTGGGTGTATCAGGAGACCATTTAGGCTTAAACAAGATTTTATTCAATAGGAAGCTTTTCAACCTTATATTATCTATAGTCAATGGGACACAATATCCCAGATGATTACCCTCCTGTATTGTCAGAGAGGTAGATAGTGTGCTTAAGGGTATGTGTGGAATCCTCCTTGGGTAATGGTTTGAAATATTGGTCCAAACACTATTGTTCATCACTACGGTATAATAGAGGGACTATGGGTACTACATACTCCTTTGCCTAGTGTACCCTAGTTCTGTAAAAAAATTAAAATAAAAAACCTTCCTATTTTTCTAAACTTGCATTTACGACTCATAATAGTGGGCATACGAAGGACTTCATATCACTAAAGAGGAACATTTTTGCATGCACCACATAACCAGAATAGAGTCTACAAGTGTTTGTGATAGTTAAAATTATTCCAGTACCATTCAGGTCAGTGGCAATAATAGTTGGGCAGTGATGATAACAATTAGGCTAGTAGTGGTAGTAACATTCATCCATATCAGTTAGATATTACAGGTTGCCAGTGTCAAAAATAGAACCACCAATTTTAGTAACTGCATAGTATAGAGAATCTTAGGGTCAGTGTAGTGAATAGTTTCAGTAACTGCAGTACATGTGATAGGAACAATGAAAAGGTGGTCCATAGTTAGAATCCATAGGTTAGAGATAGTTGATCTAGTACTCAACTTTTGAACCCAATATTTAAATAAGAAATTGAAAAGAACCAGATTACAACTAAAACATAATATAATACAACCAATCTTCTTATACACAAGAACCAGATTCACCACCCACATATAATGTTTCATGGGAAATATGATATATGCCTATAGAAATTTTAGAAACTCATTTATTACTATTTCAATTTTTAGATTGCCATGTCTTTGATTTTGTCAAAATTATCTAATTTCAAGTTATAGCCTAATGATATTTATAAATTATACTCCTGTTGGGATTTAAAAATATCAACTTAATTCCCACCCCTAATTTTCAAAGAGTGGCAAAGTTGAAAGTCTAGGTGATTTTAGGAAGTGGTACTAAGTCTAAAAAGGAAGGTCTTGTGAAAGTCATTTCAAAGCAAAAGAAAGGAGTCTTGAGAAAATAATTCCAATTTCAAGGGAGTCTTCATGGTCACTAAAAATATAAGTCTAACTCTTATAGTATTTCATTTCACCCTCCATGAGTCCATCCCTATTCATTCGCTCATTACTAGGGTTCTCATTTCCATATCATAAACCCTTATCATATTATATACTATAACCATTTCCACCATTTTTTTACCTTCAATATATGATCCATATCACCACCATAGCCTCACATCATCCAATGTACTTAACGATCATAAATATCCTCTAAAAGCTATGTTAAAAGGATAAAAATCATGATGTGCCCCTAAGCTAGACTATAGACAAAAATGCCATGGTGCCCATAAATATTTTTATTTTTCTAAGTATAAGTCCCTAAGTTCACCAAGACATTTATCCTAATACTTTACTAAGTCATTTTCTAAGGCTAAATAACTATAAGTCCTCGTCACCCATCTAAAATACCATCATCGATCCAATCCATGACCACAATAAGCCATCGATGATAGAATAACCCAACAAAACATCATCACCATTCCAAAACACCATCGTCAATCCAATACATGATCACAGTAAGCCATCGACGATAGTCCAAAACCTAAAAATACATTGTCACACATCCTAACCCACTATTGTAGATCCATCTCTAACAGACAATTTCCATCAGTGATCATGTTAAAGCTAGATGAAAGGCATAGTCAGTCGTCACTCTTGTAGAATATTTATCATCGATCCATCAGTGACCAAAATAATTCATCAATGATAGTCCAAAAACCTTGCAAATATTCATCGCTCACCCAAACTACTTGTCAATCCATCACTGATTCATCAATGATAAAAAATTTACATTAGTGATGCTTTAGCCTTGGTTCATATAGTATGATGCTAGGTCTTCATTCACCTGAGTCATAAGCATAATTGTTCACTAAATATGTAGCCCATGAAGTATAATCTAGTCTATCATCGATAAAAAGATCCTGTCATCGATCCATCAGTGAAACCCCTTCTTCATCAGTGATCGCAAAATAACTTAGTCTGTATAGGTTATCCCTTGTCACTCTTAGGAAAATCCTATCACTGATTCATCAATGACAACAAAGTCTCATCAGTGATGGAGTGTTTCAAGTCATCTAAAGGGTCAAAATATCATTGTTTTAGATATTCCTCCTCCCGTCGTGCATCAAATAATATGTGTTTACCAAGTCACCCACCTAAGTCTATAAAAATGTCTTAAATTTACCTATCACCGATAGAAAGCCTCTTTCGCTCATCCATACATAACAATGTCAACTCATCAGTGAAAATTCTAGCCATCGCCCTCTCAAATGCAATGTCATTGATTCATCAATGACAACCCCAAGCGATCAACAATAGTATATTTCGTGCAAGTCTTCGTCGCTCATTGAGAATATTCGTCGATGATGCATCAACGATAGGCCAAGGTAAAGAGTGAAAAGGACATCAATGAACTAGATCAATCTAGAAGGATCAATGATGCATATTTAACCTAGGAAATCACATGGATCACTATTCAAATACTGGTAGAATGTATGAAGAGTTGGATAGTTCAAGATCCAAAAGTAACAAAATTAAAAAACATCCCAAAAAGAACATCTCTTTGAAGCATGCGAAGATAAAAAAAATCACTCAAGGCAGGTTTAAAAACTATGGTTGCAGCAAAAGTATAGAATCCCAAGTGAATAATGAAATGTCATTGACTTAAGGCTATTCGAAAGACAAGCAACAAGACTTGGCAAATTTGAAATCTTCTCAAAGGAAAAAATATCAAACCATGTGAAAAACTCCACCACATAAGCTGAAGACCTCAAAGATTGTACTAAGAAAGGCAAGATTATGGAACGGGTAACTCAAAGGACAGGCTCAACATAGGCCTAAGATATCCAAATCCACTCTAACATGATACTGCCACCATCGGCTGATGAAATGGATGATCTTAACTCGGCATTAAATGATGGCAATGGGTAGAGTAAAGGATTTAGTAACAAACATGGGTCTGAGCGTGCAAAATGTAGTAATCATAAAATATGGTAAAAAATATAAAAAGTTCCTACTTTTCATCAAATATAGAAGGCACAAAAAAAGGAAGAAAATCTCGAAGCCTCAACACACTATTGACTTTGGAAAAAGATAAGCATCTTGATAGAATATAGTTACATAGGTCTCACCTCGATGGAGTATAGTTATGGAGATGCACCTTTATTATCATTCCTCTTAGTTTGTGCACCTCTAGATCTTGTTTTCCATTATGTATTTCCTCTCATTCCTCTTTGCCCTCCTCTTTCTGGGCATTCTCTCTTGATCACCATCACATTTTTCTCCAAAAAATACCATCTCACCACCATTATCTGTAGTCTCCCATGCCCATTGTGTTCAACTATTCCCACCATCATTCATATTGTTTCTCATCTTGTTCCACCTCATTGTGTTCTTTATCTCCTCCCTTCACCATCACATCGGGTCTCCCTCTATTTCACCTTAAAAATATACCTGCGTCAACCCTAGTCAAGGATCATCCAAAGGCAAGAAAATAGATGACTAGGATAATAAGAACAAAAGAAATATACATAAATTAGTCTTTTGTACAAATTTTAAGGCATGATCAAATGCTTGGCCCACCACTATTAAGAGCCCCCTTCAAATCAAAAGCCATTAAAAATAAAAGAACTCAAGAAAAGAGTTGCAGCAACAGACGAAGTAGTCTTGAACAAATAGTGACCTAACAAGAATTTTGATAGTTGGCATCAACTAATTATTTTGTAACAAACTTAGGAAGACGAAGTGACACAGGATCAAGGAGAACACACGTGGCCATACCAGGACCAAGCATTTGTAATAAACTTTAGATAATCTGGTTATAAAAAGAGCTAAATCAACCATGCTTCATCATCAAGCAATCACATAGCAAGCTTGAAAAAGGTAGCTTGAGTGTCTTGGCAATGACTATTGCATTTTTCCTGTCTTCTCTATTATATCCATATTCTCAATTTTATTCCCACCCTTGTGTATGTATTACTAAAAGTTGAGGAGTCTACCTAAGATTATTTCTAGGAGCTGTCTCAAGAAGCCAAAGTCTATTTGTCACTAGAATTAGGATAGTAGATAACAATTTCCCTATTACGTTATTCAAACAGGGTGAACTTTGTATTGTATTCACAGAAAGACCTATGCATTTTTCTAGGCTTTGTCATTGTAATCATCATATACTTTAATATAATACAAGTCATTTGGTTTTTTCTTTCTGGCATATTTAGTGTAATGTGCATATGTATTTTCTTGTTTGTATATTACGTCATTTGAATATACAGGTAATATTTTCATCACTGATTTAAAAATCCATACTGGTTACGATATTCGAATGAATGTGGGTTTATCAATATTTTTCTTCTTTTTTTTCTATTTCATGTGATGATTAAAATCTGCTATAGTAACACAATGGACAAGGCACCTATCTAGTTTAATTTTTGAAATGCTTTCATTATATGCTTGGTCAATATTTTCGTACGCAAATAACATATTAAATCTGGTTGAGCATATTTGTCTTAAGAATATCATTATTAGCTCATATTAGGGTGTCCAAACCTGGCCTATTTAGCTATCAAGCTATCCTAGGATGAAGTGGTGAGTCTACTAGAGCTCATATATCTACTTGTGGATATCAAGAGATTTGAATAACATGACAATTCTTAAGGATATTAAAAAATTTCACAATAGTTTTTTGGCATCGTTTTCGGGGATCGTACCTTTAAATTTTTCTATTATTTTACTCCCTTGCGACATATTTTATTACTGACTATTCATACTAGCTTGTCAAACCAATGCCACAATTTTTTGGTATATGTTGTTTTATTGTCTATATATCTTGTGACTCTTGACTACAATTTTTTAGAAATTTATTTTGGCCTAATTAGTTGTATTTTTTTAAAATTTGTGTATTATGGTATTTTTCAAGCATATATGAGAGATTGAGAGAATTCAATAGCTAAGCAATCTTGGCTTGAGTGAGATTCTACTTGCACTAAAAGTGTTGGTGACTCTAAAAAAAACCAAAGAAGAAGGAGAATCTGACCTGGCACACACCAGACACAGTAACAAAGAGCTCTTCCTAGAATTTGAAGACCCAAAGGTATTTACCCACACTCAAAAAGTCCCATTCCTTAAAAAATCTGTATATCAAAATAGAAATTATTTTGTTAATAGTAAGTCTGCTAAAAATTCTATTCATGTAATTAATTTTGCTATTAGCATTCATGTGGTTAGTGTCCCTACCATCCCTATAGCACAACCAAATCAAAACCTTTAGGTATGAAGGACTAATAGATACAGGCCATTCCATTGACCCCAGAATTTACATCCCTTGCCAACTAAAGCCCATAAGTATTTACCCAAATCCATGGCAACATAGTTGTGACTAGAGAACACCATATCAACAGATCTCTATGTGTGTTATACAGCCTTGAGGTTGAACATGAGGATGTAGTTCTTATATTGTTCGTGTAAATACTAGAAAATGATGCAAGGGACTGGTTTAATTACCTCCCAACTAATCAAATTCCCTACTTTAGACCATGGAAGGAGTGTTTCTAAAGAAATATGGAGAAAGTAAAAACGAATAGTCCTTGCTAACAAAACTTGCAATAGTAAAGAAAAGAGAAAACGAGTCAATGGAGGATTTTAATAGATGATTTTTCAAGACTAAGAATAAAATCCCCATAACTCTGAGACCCACTGATCACCAGGCTATATGTTTTTACAAGAATGCTTTTCTCGAGGAATTTAGCTATGAGTTGAGATAGCATAGAACCAACACCATTGATGAGTGTATGGAAAAATCTCTAGAAATTGAAAGGAATATGCTAGACAATGGAAAGATGAAGCCATACACATCTGATTCAAGTTCCAGTAAAATAGACAGGAAGCCTAAGAAGATTGAGTTCTCATTGTTAAAAAAGGCTAAGGTATATCCCTTAGAAAAGTTATCTAGCCAATTTACAAAGATGTTTAATACTATAAACAGTAGGATTTCCAAAATTGAGAGATAAATCTGTAAATGACGAGCCTCCCATTTAGTCACAAACTGATAACATACCCCAATTTTGAAAGAATTTCAATAGAAATTGGGCGAGAAACAATGGAGAAGAGGTAAATAAAAATGGAAGTAGTGGCTAGAAGAGGAGAGAAGGGTCGATGGATATGGAATCTATCCCAAACCCTATGACCACTTCCAATACAGTTTTTGACTTCCCTTACCATTGTAGCAAATGTGATGCACCACATAACCTAGCTACCTATGGTATCTATTTGAGTGCACACACCAATGATGATGTGGAAGAAGAATCAGATGAGGAAATAAGAGTAAATTCCTGTTGGACCAAAGATGATGAAGATAGAGAAATATAGTTTGAAAATGAAATGGATGAACTTCCTAAGTCAAAAAAATATCCCGGGGCTTTGGTTATTGAGAATTTGAAAATCTTGAAGAGACCTCAAGAAAATAGGTTTGAAATGATGAAACAAGGCAAAATCGTTCCAACAACTAAGGAAGTTAAAGCATAAAGGATGCATACCATCAATATGAGAGGTAGAATAGTGCCAGATAAGGTCAATAAGTCTGATAAAGTTGACACAAATCAACAGATCCAAAACAGAGATAAAGTTTCCAAGAAACAGAACAATAATAATCAGCAGGTAGCCTTTGAGGTTGAAGGAATGAAGCTCAAAAATAGTTAAATTTCAACAAGAATGCTGAAGTAAAGAATTTTGAATTTGATGTAGGCCAAGAACCGAAATAGAAGATTAACATTACCTTTGGAGAACTCATGACTATACCAAAATACATATATCAAGTATGTCGAGCCTTTGGCTTCATTGAGACACCCTTTAATCATATATATAATTTTTTAGCAATAGAAAAATCCAAGCCCATTCTTAGGAACCCATCATTAGTCAGACCTTTCTATATCTCCTTAAGATATAACTTAGACTTTGGAGATTAGTATGTAATCCATAATTGTATGCTAGACAACGGAGCCTTGCATAATGTCATGCCTAAACTAGTGGTAGATTAGTTAGGACTAATATGCACTAAAGACTCTCCCCCAATATTAGTTATGTATAGTAGACAAATACCATATTGTGGGATCATTACAGGACTTCTAGTCTATTCAGACCAATACCCCAAGGAAGGAATAGTTATAGATGCAGTTGTGGTTGATGTAGATCCTTTTTTCTTCCTATTACTATCAAGACATTAGGCTGAACAATTAGGAGGATCTATCCAATTAGACTTGTTCTATGCCATTATTCTCCTAATAGCTAAAGAGCAATTCACTCTTAGAAGAGAGCACTTTCATAGGTATTCTATTGAGCTTAAAAAGTTTGATAACACCACTATCAATTTATTTCATTCTTTTAAAGAAAAAAATAGGGGTGTACTCTATCTAGCATTCACCCTTCCTAGTTGAGGCACCCAAAGAAGTATACATGGACCCACAAACATCAAAACAGGTTGATGCTGAGTCTACAAGAATACTAACGTCTAAAATATGGACACTCAATTTTGATGGAGCAAAGTCACATACTGGAGCAGGATTAGGGATCAACCTGATTGACATTAATGGAAACTATTTGGGTATACCATACAAACTACACTTCCCATGCACAAACAATGTGGTAGAATATGAAGCACTGTTTTTTGGATTGAGAAAGGCCAAAGAACTAGGAATCAATTATTTGACTGTATATGGGGATGTTGAATTAATAATACAACAAATTAAAGGAAAATATCAGGCCAAACATCCCAGGCTAAAGCAGTACATACAAGCTTTCCAAGAAGATATTAATAATTTTTGACTTTCAACATCACATACATTCCTAGGGACCAAAACTAGGTAGCCAATATTTTAGCCATAAATGCTTTTGGTTTAGATAGTCCAGAAATAGACACAGAGTATCAAGAGAAGTTCACTACTATTTCAATGTATTATTCGTATATCCTAGACAACATAGTGTATCTACAAGTTTCCAATATGACATAGATATCAAGGATTTCATGACACTACAAAATCAATATGCTGATATTATATGTGATGAAGAAGATGAAGAGAAAATAAAAAAAGTGATCAAAGAGCCTATGGAGGTAATACAATTAAAGACTAACAAATTGCCTAATAGTCCGATTTCGTTAGAGAGTTTTTTTTATGATTTTGATAAAGCCCATAAAATAGCCTTGCAAGGATTAGAAGCATAAGAGATCAATATTGGCATTGAACAAGAACCCAAAATGGTGAAGGTTGAAAAATCCATGTCTAAGAAAGAAAAATAGACTACATAAAGTACCTGGAAAAGCATATAGATGCCTTTTCTTGGAGCTATGAAGACCTCAGGACATTAATACAGAGGTAATGAAGCATACCATTCCACTGAAGGAGGACACTAAGCCACATGAGAAAAAATAGAGGAAATTCAATCCCACACTACACCCTATTATGTAAAAGGAAGTCCAGAAATTATTGGATGCTAATATTATCAGAAAAGTAAGATTCTCCACATGGATAGCCAATTTGGTACCAGTAAGGAAGAAAAATAGAAATATCAAATTGTGTGTAGACTTTAGAAACCTAAAGAAAATCCCATTGAAGGATAATTATCCTCTGCCTAATATGGAGCAACTATTACAGGCAGTTGCAGGATTAGCCAGAATGTCCCTGTTAGATGGCTTCTTCGGCTACAATCAAATTCAGGTCAATCATAAAGATAGGCACAAGATAAATTTTACTACTCCATGGGGCACTTTTGAATACCTTAGAATGCCCTTTGGTTTGATGAACATAGGAGTCACATTCTAGAGAGTTATATATTTTACTTTAAAGGGTTTGATATTTAAGATGGTAGTAGTCTATTAAAATGACATAATTTTTTTCTCCAAGAATCTAAAAGATCACTTTGAGCATCTCACCTAAGTATTTGTAATATGTAAGGAATTTGACATCTCACTGAATCCCAATAAGTGTATCTTTGGAGCAAAGCAGGGCAAGATGTTAGGACACATTATCTCTAAAGAAGGAACTAGTATTGATCCTGAAAGAACTTAGGTCATTGTAAAGATTTATCCATACAAGAACTTGAAAGGAGTCAGATCATTCTTTGGGAAGATTAATTTTGTTAGGAGATTTGTTCCAAATTTTGCCCAAATTGCAAAGCCCATAAATGACATGATAGAAAAGAGGGCATTATTAGATGGACAGAAGAGAACTTGCAAGCTTTTTAGAAAATAAAAGATGCCATCACACAAGCTCCTGTGTTAGCATGCCTAGACTATCATAGAGATTTTAATATCTATTCTTTTGCTTTAGAAGACACCATTGCTATTGTACTATCCTAGAAAGATGCAAAAAGCACGGAGAGGCCAATAGTATTTATGAGCTCAATATTATAAGGATCTCATTTGAAGTACACCATGATAGAGAAGCAGGCCTTCACACTCACAAAGGCTTTAGAGCATTTCAAAGGGATTTTTGGATCAAACAAAGTCATAGTCTATATTCCCTACATGACTATTAAAGATGTTTTCACTTAGAATGAGTCTTCAGGAAATTCAGCCAGATAGATTGTTAAATTGTAGCAGTATATATTTGAATTCAAGGCTATTAAAACTATTAAAGGACAAGTTTGACCAATTATATGGCAACCAAAGGAGAGAAAGACTTCAACAATATAGTACTAACAATCAATGTGCAACCGATTGCTAAAATAAAAGCATCTAAAGAATACTGGTATAAAGACATTGTGAACTACCTACAGACATTGGAAATCCTTGTTGGTTATTCTCAAAATAGAATGATAAGTATTAAATTGCAAGCCCAAAATATTACATTCAGGAAAATAAACTATATTGGAGACATCCTAGTGGTGTATTACAACCCAGCCTTTTCCAAGAGGAGATACCTGGAATAGTTGAAGAATTTGATGTTGGTTTTTATGGAGGGTATTTTGCACCAAAAGAAACTGTTAGTAGCATCATGAGGGTAGGATACTATTAGACTTACATGTTCAGGGATGTCCACCAGTTGGTAAGAAGATGTTAAAACTGTCAGATATTTGATGGTAAGAAAAAGCTACCTGCAATACCTCTAAAGCTTGTGATAGTAGAAACTTATTTCACTCAGTGGGGTCTAGACTTGATAGGGTAAATTAACCCAAATTCATCAGGAGGCCATCAATGGATAATAACTGCTATAGACTATTTAACTAAGTGGGTGGAGGCTACCCCTTTAAAAATATCAACTATTCAGGTTATCATCAAGTTTTTAGAAGAGAATATACTTACCAGATTTGGAGTACCTAGAAAACTAGTGACTGATGTAGACACGAAAAATTGACCCACTTTTAGTGGTCAATATTCCTTAGAGCCCCTAAGAGATATCTAACCCTTGCCCTAGGCAAGAGTAAGCCTATTTTCCCCCTACCTTGCCTTCTTTAGCCTTTTTAGAAAAATCACACCTGGTTATGACAGGGTGCAACTTTGCGAAAGCAATATCGCACCCCATCGGTACATGGCATGATTTTGCTATTTTAGGGTTCTAATTTTTTAAATATTGGGTTTAACCTTTTTAGCATGCTTTTGCGTTTACCTATGTTGTTTTCCCACTCTTTTTACCCTGATATTTGTCTATAAAAGGAGGGGTTAATATCTCTCTTGGATATACAACGAATGATTTTTGTATACATGATTAAGCTTAAAATTCTTATGATTGACTTGTGCTTGCATTCTTACTTTTGCCCTGCTTCTTGTTTTTTGTACAAGCTAATATTGAAGTACAAATTTTGGATTTGATCTCCTGCTACATTGATTTGGATTGTTGTGTGGTTTGGTTGATTTGTGTTGTGGTTTGAAGGGAAAGAGAGTGCCCATATGGATACCTCGATCTCTTCTGTCTACTTCTACACCATCCATCAGGTTCTATGTGCTTTATTTTTAGCATTTATTTATTTTCTACATCTATATTTTATTTTTCATGTGTCTGAAGCAAAATCATGCCATGTACCTATGAGGTGCATCTTTGCTAACCCTAATTTAGGATTTTTGATCATAGAAGCAAATCGTACCCCGTTATGATGAAGCACAACTTTGCCTGTAGCGTTATTGCACTCGTTATATGTGAGGCACAATTTTGCCCAGGACTGAACTGTGGGTATCTATCAGATTTTGATTGCATTAGTATTTTTTAAATTACATCTAGGGCATGATGGCATAATATGTTTTTTGTTTCTCTACTATTGCATTGTTGTTTTATGATTAATTGTCCAAAGGTCAATTTCCACTTAAATTTTTAAAAGGTCATATAAAAGGACCTAGGGGGCTTGACTGTTGTGCCTCCAAGCATTGTTGTACATCGGCCTAAGCAGGTCCCTTAATGCTAATCCCATTTTCAAGTGTTTCATAAGTTATCTTGCAGAAACAAGAATTTCTGATATCATTGGACAAGAGGCAAAAAAGGTTAGATCAACCACTGGTCAAGATAAGTGTTCTATTTATCCTATTGATTTTAAATCTGATTTGGATATTCATTATAGGCATCTAAAAAGTGAAAGGCATATAGTGTGCATCTAGGGTTAATATTGTGCATTTACCTTGTGCCCTTGCTTTAAAGGTTTTTTGGATAAAACCCTAGGTTAGTAAGAATTCAAAGAAAGAATAATATTAGGTTAGCTCTTGTATTCTTGCATTCTATTTTCTACATTGTACTTTATCTTTCATAGCATACATCTAGAAAGGCCAAACTTAGGTGATTGCTTGAAACTGAATACATCAAACTATCCCAAAATCTTGAGGACTTGGAGAAAGTCCTAAAACCATTCCTGGTGAACCCTCCCGCGTAGCATCAAGTGTAGAGAACAACACAACCCCCTCGATTCACCCTATAAGGCTTTCTATCTTTGTGGATCCAGCCTTTTAGGAATTGTACGTGGTAGGGTAGTTTTCCCCCTCTACATATTTGGTGAACCCGATGTGAACACCTCATTTCTTTTGAAAACTCTAAGTAAGATCATTAATTCTGTTTGAATAACTTTTAATAAGATTAAAATCTGTGTTAGTGTTTTCCCCTAGTTGTTTTCCACTACTGCTAATGGCTCCCTTTAATAGAAGTTAGATAAAACAATTAGAATCTAATTATGTTCCTTTGGAAGATGATCAGATTGATATGGAAGACCCTAATGTAGGTCCAGAAGAGCAAGAAGAAGTAGATATGGAAACTGAAACCAATCCTGATCCTTATACTGGATCTAATGGTATCTTTGTCTCTCATCATTTGATCATAATTGGGAATTCGTGAAAGCTCATAAGGAGAAGCTATTGAAATATGTAGAATGAGAAGCTCATATTGAAAAAGAAGATGCTACTCCTCTACCCATTAGATCTCCTGTGCTTAATAATGATAATTCCTCATCTTATCTTGTGCATCTCAAGAACCAGGTGACTTGTGCTACTACTAATACCACCAATGTTAGATGGAATCCACCCGTTCCTCTAACTAGTAGTGACATCCAAAATTATTTTGAATTTCCTCCTTCATATTCTAATTTCAACACTATTGCCTCTATTCTACCACAAGTTAATCTTCTGTTCTCACAAGGAACCACATATAACAATAACCTTCTAATGTCCAACCTAAGTCAAGGGAATATAAAAAACACACCTAATCTAGAAATGCAGAACTTGGCAAATATAGTGAATGAGTTGATTTCAAGGATGGATATGATTCAACCTTCAGGGTTTAAATATAGTTATAAGAAAATGTGTAGTCAGCCATTGGATCCTATTGTTGTTGCTAGACCTTATCCCAAGCATTTTCCTATGCCATTTTTACTAATCTATAAAGGAACTGAAAATCCAATAGAGCATCTAAGAGGATTCAGAATAGCTTACCATGATCTTGTCTATGATGATATGCTTCTATTGAAAATATTTTCAAAGAGTCTTGTTGGAGTTGCATTGGAATGGTATTATCGGTTGTCCAACTATGTTGGCAATTTTGGGTACTTTGGGTACATTGCCTTTGCTCAAGTGTATAAGTTGTCATTTATGTCAAGAAGCTCTTGAAGGAATTTGATTTGATGTCAAATAATTTGTTTTGATGAAGGTTACGACATGACAGTTTCAAAGGTCTTTTGCAAATCCCAAGTTGGCAGGTTTAGAGATTGCAGGTGGATGCATTGGTTTAATGCTTTTGGGTCCAGGAGGAAGTATTTATTTAAATAATTAAAAACCTTGTTAAGGTTCCATTTAATTATTTTTAAATAAATAAATTATTATTTGCAATGGGTTCTCCTAATCCATGGCGCAAATGTTTTAACATTATGGGTGCTAGCCAAGACCTCCGTCAATGTGTTAAACTCCTTATCAACGTAAAAGAGCTTATGGTAAATTGCATATAAATATCCCTCGATGAAAACAAAGATCCATCCCATCCAAATTTTGAAAGGAGTTGCTCACTGTAAATTTGATTGTGTCTTCGCTGATTTTCGTGGATCCGTTGTTCGTTTGTCTGCACTCGTCGTTTGTCGAATCCGTCGTAAATTTTATTGTCATCATGTCGTGACAAAGGAAAGGAAGGGATTGTGGTTTCATTTTATCCCTGGTGCAGAAGGATCAAGGTTAACAGCGTGAGGTTTAAATCTCATCGGGTGCCTTTGGCGCACCGATAGCGGCTAGGCTATTGGTGCGCTACCCGAACGGGAGGTTCCGCGTTCGAATATCACGAAAGGGTTTTTCATCGTGAAGTGGACGTAGCAGGTGGTGTTAGAATTCATGCACAATTTCTCCATAGCAATTTTTGATGTTGGCTAAGGTATTTTCGAAATTAATTTTTTCTATGTGTGTTTTTACGGATGGAGGAAGTTGTTAGAGGAAAAAATAGCTTAGGAGTTATAAGGAGTTTAAAGCTTGTTTGTATTTTGATAAAAGATTCTTTTTGAAGATGTTTTTGAAATATATTATTGCATTCTTATGAGAGATAAATTTTATTTAGACTATAAGGGAGAAATAAGGTGTATAAGGGTTAAATCTTTCTTGTAATGTTGAGAGTGCTTTTGGTTGTTTATGGAAATGAAAGCATGATGTTTTAAGGTTAATTGCTTCTTGTGTGAAGTTGTGAAACCTTAAGTGGGCAGCTTTGAGATTGATATTTGCTTTCATTAAATTGGTAATAATCAAGATATTCTTTACTTGGTTAAAGTGTTGAGCTCACTCCTTTGTTGATGATTTGAAAAATTGTGTGTGCTATTGTGAGTTGAGTTGGTGGATGTTTTTGTTCAAACAATATTGGAGAGAAAAGGAGTTCTACTTGTTTCCTTTTCTGATGTTGATTGTGAAATGCTTGAAGGTTGTGTTTTGAGCTGAATGGTGTTGATTGAACCTTGTTTGATGAGCATTGTTGTTGAAGCCCTAATTGATGGTGAAAAGAACATGAGTATCATTGTTATGTGATTCTTTGCATAGTTGGCAATTGTTGGAGTTTCATGTTCTTGAAAGAAAGCATTATATCCTATCCATTTCAGATATTGAGTTGAGTTTTCAGATTTGAGATTGAGTTTGAGTTGAGTTTTTAGATTTGAGATTGAGTTTGAGTTGAGTTTTTCAGATTTGAGATTGAGTTTGAGCTGAGTTGATTTGAGTTGAGTTTTGAGATTGGGAGTTGAGTATAGAACATATTGAGTCTCTAACAATTCTCTTTATGCTTCTATGAGTTTGACAAATCACATTGGGTCTCTAACAATTCACCTTGTGATTTCCTACTAAGAAAGTTTTTCTTGGTGAGCTTGTTGAGGTTTTGGATAGGTTCCGGTGGGGACTTGTGAGCAGGGTTTTGACAGGTTCCGGTGGGGACTTGTGAGTAGTTTTGGACAGGTTCTAGTGGGGACTTGTGAGCAGGTTTTGAACAGGTTTCGATGGGGACTTGTGAGTAGTTTTGGATAGGTTCCGGTGGGGACTTGTGAGCAGATTTGGATAGGTCCTAGTAGAGGACTTGTGAGCTGAGTTTTGATAGTTCTATCAGAGAACTTGAGGATAGAGGAGCACTGGTTCTTTGAGAAGAACCTGAGGATAGATTTGGCAAGTCTTGAGAAAGCTTGTGTGAAGAGGATTGATTTGTTCAAGTGTTGGACAGATCTGATAGACAAAGGAAGACTTGTACTAGACCGACTGACTGTGTTTGGTACAGGTTGCTGAGCTGCTGTGGACATGATCATAGAAGGCAAAGGTTTCTTAGGCTAATCATTGAGGACAGGAGGTCTTCTGTGGAAAGGAGTTCCACGTTCTGGCAAGAGGTAGAGGCAGTTGATCTTTTGAGGGATCATTTATAGAGCAGAGGGGAAGGTATCTCCTTTGAGCAAAGGCTCATAAATTTTTATTGGGGGAAGGTATCTCCTTTGGGCCGAGGCTCATAAACATTGTAATTGGGAAGGATTCCCAAAGAACTTTGAGGAAATTTTTAGAGAAAAGTTTTGTGGACGTAGCCCAACCATTTTGGGTGAACCACGTTAAAAATGGGTCTTCAATGTGTGATGATTTCTGTCTTGATTAATGTTGTGTTGATGCCACTTGCTATCTAAAGTTAAAATTATTAATTGGTTAAGTCTTATACTTGTTCACCCCCCTCTCGGTATAAGTCCATGTTCTTCAATTGGTATCAGAGCAGGTCTCTTCAGAAAGAGCCTAACAGCTTGGAGAAGGATCTATCAGAGGAACATACAGATTCAAAAAAAGATGAAGAGGTTGAGTTCGATCTCAAAGGTGAATTCCTCTTGGCTTTAAAAAATCTTGAGAAATTTAGGGAAGAGAATTTTGTTCTCAAGCATCAATTTCAGGAAGAAGAAATAGCAAGATCAGAATTATCTCAAAGTATTATAGACTTCAAAATTCTAGCTAAAGAAGGGAAGAAGGTTGAACAGGTTTTGATAGAGGTTCTCAAAGGAAATGAAGCTGATTGCGAGAAACTAGAAGAAGAGGTTATGTCTCTTAGAGTGAAGTTGGAATAGTTGGCTCTCAAACAGAATACTTCATGTGAAAAGCAAAAGAAGGATGGTATCACCATTCAAGAAACAGGGGCTTTGAGCAAGATCAATCTTCATCCTGAAGAGCGATGGATTCTAGTTGGTCACAAGAAGAACAATCATCCAAGGCATAAAAACAGGTTACATAATACTTTCCATGGCTATTGTTTTTCCTGCAAGAAATTTGGTCACATGGCTTCACATTGCATGGCTCAAGTGAAGAAGGTAAATGACAATTTCAGAAGTGCTAGTTTCTTTCAAGGGTATTGCTACTCTTGTAAACATTTTGGGCACAATGCAGTCTATTGCAAGGTAAATAATAGGAATAGGTTTGAGCAAAATAGGTTTGGTCAGAACAGGATTGATCAGAACAGGTTTGGTCAGAACAGGCTTGGTTAGAACAGGTTTGGTCAGAATAGGTTTGGTCAGAACAGGTGGATTCAAAGATCAAGTTTACCTCAGAGAAACACAATCGTCAAGTGTTTCAAGTGCAAAAATGAAGGTCACATAATCAGATAGTGTAGAGCTAAAATTCCAGAATACAAGAACAAGAACAGTGGCATGATCAGGTCCAAGGATCAAGACATGGACAAGAATAGGGATGAGAACAAGAACAAGAACAGTGACAAGAACAAGAATATGGACAAAGAGTTCAAGAGAAGGCCCGACAAGGAAGTTATAGACACTAATGATGATCAGTGCCTAATGGGAGTTTTACTCCCACCCCAGAATTAATCACCTCATCAGGAGGTGGGGGAGGGACTAAGCTAAGAGGCTCATTCTTAGTCTCGAGCCCCAAATGTGGCCCTTTGCCATTGATGACAAAGGGGGAGAGATATGAGTAAGGGGGAGAGCTTAAAAGTGAAGAGGAAAGCTTCAAGTTAGGGGGAGCAAAACTTCAAAGGAAGATTCTCAGTTGTGGGCACAATTTCTCAGTTGTTAGCACAGTTGGTTTCATTTTTGGCTCTTGAGAAGTGTTTTCAGTAAAGGTTTGCCATCAATGACAAAGGGGGAGATTGTTGGCAATTTTGGGTACTTTGGGTACATTGCCTTTGCTCAAGTGTATAAGTTGTCATTGATGTCAAGAAGCTCTTGAAGGAATTTGATTTGATGTCAAATAATTTGTTTTGATGAAGGTTACGACATGACAGT
The DNA here is from genome assembly GCA_028583015.1 of Wollemia nobilis. Lineage (NCBI taxonomy): Eukaryota > Viridiplantae > Streptophyta > Pinopsida > Araucariales > Araucariaceae > Wollemia > Wollemia nobilis. The sequence goes on along the minus strand of JAQPPZ010003329.1, from coordinate 1,233,375 downwards.
TTCAAAGGTCTTTTGCAAATCCCAAGTTGGTAGGTTTAGAGATTACAGGTGGATGCATTGGTTTAATGCTTTTGGGTCCAGGAGGAAGTATTTATTTAAATAATTAAAAACCTTGTTAAGGTTCCATTTAATTATTTTTAAATAAATAAATTATTATTTGCAATGGGTTCTCCTAATCCATGGCGCAAATGTTTTAACATTGTGGGCGCTAGCCAAGACCTCCACCAACATGTTAAACTCCTCGGCGACGTAAAAGAGCTTATGGTAAATTGCATATAAATATCCCTCGACGAAAACAAAGATCCATCCCATCCAAATTTCGAAAGGAGTTGCTCGCTGTAAATTCGACTGTGTCTTCACTAATTTTCGTGGATCCGCTGTTCGTTTGTCTGCACTCGTCGTTTGTCGAATCTGCCATAAAGTTTATTATCGTCATGTCACGGCAGAGGAAAGGAAGGGATTGTGGTTTCATTTTATCCCTGGTGCAAAAGGATCAAGGTTAACAGTGTGAGGTTTAAACCTCACCGGGTGCCTTTGGCGCACCGATAGCGGCTAGGCTATTGGCGTGCTACCCGAACGGGAGGTTCCACGTTCGAATATCGTGAAAGGGTTTTTCGTCATGAAGTGGACGCAGCAGGTGGTGTTAGAATTCGTGCACAATTTCTCCATAGCAATTTTTGATGTTGGCTAAGGTATTTTCGAAATTAATTTTTGCTAAGTGTTTTTGCGGATGGAGGAAGTTGTTAGAGGGAAAAATAGCTTAGGATTTATGAAGATTTTAAAGCTTGTTTGTATTGTGATAAAAGATTCTTTTTGAAGATGTTGTTGAAATATCTTATTGCATTCTTACGAGAGATAAATTTTATTTAGACTATAAGGGAGAAATAAGGTGTATAAGGGTTAAATCTTTCTTGTAATGTTGAGAGTGCTTTTGGTTGTTTATAGAAATGAAAGCATGATGTTTTAAGGTTAATTGCTTCTTGTGTGAAGTTGTGAAACCTTAAGTGGGCAGCTTTGAGATTGATATTTGCTTTCATTAAATTGGTAATAATCAAGCTATTCTTTACTTGGTTAAAGTGTTGAGCTTACTCCTTTGTTGATGATTTGAAAAGTTGTGTGTGCTATTGTGAGTTGAGTTGGTGGATGTTTTTGTTCAAACAATATTGGAGAGAAAAGGAGTTCTACTTGTTTCCTTTTCTAATGTTGATTGTGAAATGCTTGAAGGTTGTGTTTTGAGCTGAATGGTGTTGATTGAACCTTGTTTGAAGAGCATTGTTGTTGAAGCCCTAATTGATGGTGAAAAGAACATGAGTATCATTGTTATGTGATTCTTTGCATAGTTGGCAATTGTTGGAGTTTCATGTTCTTGAAAGAAAGCATTATATCCTATCCATTTTAGATATTGAGTTGAGTTTTCAGATTTGAGATTGAGTTTGAGTTGAGTTTTTAGATTTGAGATTGAGTTTGAGTTGAGTTTTTCAGATTTGAGATTGAGTTTGAGCTGAGTTGATTTGAGTTGAGTTTTGAGATTGGGAGTTGAGTATAGAACATATTGAGTCTCTAACAATTCTCTTTATGCTTCTATGAGTTTGACAAATCACATTGGGTCTCTAACAATTCACCTTGTGATTTCCTACTAAGAAAGTTTTTCTTGGTGAGCTTGTTGAGGTTTTGGACAGGTTTCGGTGGGGACTTGTGAGCAGGTTTTGGATAGGTTTCGATGGGGACTTGTGAGCAGGTTTTGGATAGGTTCCGATGGGGACTTGTGAGAAGGTTTTGGATAGGTTTCGATGGGGACTTGTGAGCAGTTTTGGACAGGTTTCGATGGGGACTTGTGAGCAGATTTGGACAGGTCCTAGCAGAGGACTTGTGAGTTGAGTTTTGATAGTTCTATCAGAGAACTTGAGGACGAGAGGAGCACTTGGTTCTTTGAGAAGAACCTAAGGACAGATTTGGCAAGTCTTGAGAAGGCTTGTGTGCAGAGGATTGATTTGTTCAAGTGTTGGACAGATCTGACAAACAGAGGAAGACTTGTACTAGATCGATCGAATGTGTTTGGTACAGGTTCTTGAGTTGTTGTGGACATGATCATAGAAGGCGAGAGGTCTCTTAGGCTAAGCATTGAGGATAGGAGGTATTTGGTGGAAAGGAGTTCCACGTGTTGGCAAGAGGTAGAGGCGGTTGATCTTCCGAGGGATCATTTCCGGAGCGAGAGGGGAAGGTATCTCCTTTGAGCAGAGGCTCATAAATTCTGATTGGGGGAAGGTATCTCCTTTGGGCCGAGGCTCATAAACATTGTAATTGGTAAGGATTCCCAAAGAACTTTGAGGAAATTTTTAGAGAAAATTTTTGTGGACGTAGCCTAGCCATTTTGGGTGAACCACGTTAAAAATGGGTCTTCAATGTGTGATGATTTCTGTCTTGATTAATGTTGTGTTGATGCCACTGCTATCTAAAGTTAAAATTATTAATTGGTTAAGTCTTATACTATTCACCCCCCATCTCAGTATAAGTTCATGTTCTTCAAACTATTCTTTAAAGAGCTTTGAGAATACTACAGAGATTTTTGTTCATCAATTTAGTGCTTATATTGAAAAATAAGTGACAATGAGAGATCTATATTATATAAAACAAAGAAAATAAGAAAGCTTTTCAAAGTTCTTAGCTCATTGGAGAAGTTTTTTTGGTCAATTTAAACAACATGTATCTCAGAAAGATATGCTTGATATATTCATTAGTAATTTGCAAGAACATATATCTTATGCACTATAAACTACTACTGTCACATCTCTTGATCAAGCAATTGAGTTAGCAAGAAAAGTGGAACAAGCTCTCATTAGAAGAGGTCAACTTAAGACTAAATAAGAAAATCCTACTAAGTCTCAACATAAGAATAAGCATACAAGAGATGATAGTGATAGTAGGCCTGTTAATAATGTCACCAACAACCTACAAAATAAAAACCTCCTCAAAGGAATTTTACCAGACTTAATATACCTATTGAAACAATTTTGAAGCAACTATTGGAATCTAAGGCAATTGAACTACCTCCTATAAGACAACCATACTGGTAGGTCAATATTGCACATATCATATAGTAGAAGGAAATTGGACAAAATCTTGTAAGAAGTTGAAGCATGTGGTTCAAGATTTGATTGATGCAGGATGCATTGATTTAAGAAATTCCCAAAATCCAAGTAATCAGGTTCCTATTCAACAATCTCCAACAAAAAATCAAGATATGGGGATATTCAAGAATCCATTACCAAAGCATGATCAACAAGCAACCAATCATGTGGCTCATCAATATTATTCCCTATGCCATAGTAATTTTGTTGGTATGATTTGGGTAACTACAAGGAAATAAGCTCAAAATTAGTAGAATCAACAAGGACAGAGTTCAACACCGTAGCCTAGTTCAGTTTTAAAGGAGAAACAGAGAAAATATTCAGCTATAAGAGTTCCACCTATAGTGTTGAGATCACAACCATAGATTTCATTTGACTTTCAGAAGCAACTAGCTAGTACTCCAGCAAAAATATTAGTTTTAGAACTTTTGCAAAATTCTCCTAATCATAGAAATGCTTTAATGGAATTCTTAAAACAACAGTTATTTTCTTTAGACATTGCCCCTAATTCCATAGTTGATGCCATAAGTTCTTTTGGGATACATCATGTCTCATTTTCAGATCATGATAAACCTTCCTCAAAATTACATGGAGATTCATCACTTTACATCACTACACTTATTGGGGATACCCTTATCAAGTGAGTTTTGGTTGATAATGGCTCATCCCTCAACTTGTGTGCATATCAATTATTTCAAAAAATTGGATTAAAAGAGGAAGATTTAACAAAATTTGATATCATTATAAAAGCTTTCAATAATAAGTCCCAATAGGCCTTTGGTGTCATATCTCTTCCATTAAAAGTAGGGCCCAAAATATTGGATACTTTGTTTTATGTGGTTCATTGTTCTGCATCATTTAATCTTATTCTTGGGTGACCTTGGATTCATGCAATGAAGGTCATCCCTTCTAATTTTCATCAATGTCTCAAATTTGAATTCAAGAATCAAGTTGTCACTATTCTGGGCGATCCTCGACCATATGAATTCTGTTCAAATATAGAGTTAGCTCAATATGAATATTATTTTTGTCATTCTATCTCTTCAACAATTTCTCCATGTTCCTCATCTCAAATTTCAAAGCATCTTCAAAGTTTAAAAGTGAGTGAGGAACCTCTAATCAAAGTTTCATCATGGGATAAAGATAATCCGTTTCTTCAAGAGCCTCTTCTTGATCTAGCCAAGCTACCACCATAACCTCAAACTATTGGTTTACCCCACAGGAAGGGTGATGTTGTAGACATTGGCACATGTACATTTGTCTTTTGAGGGACTAACTTCGAAGAAAAGATTCGTAGTAGCAACCCCATCTCCTAGTGACAACTATTTTACTCAATGTTATCTCACTAATGATTATCCCCTTCCTAAGCAGATCCTATCTAGAATGGGATATGAAGGTAAAGGATTGGGACCACAAAAAATAGATATTAAATAACCTTTGGATGTTTAATATTTTGCCTAGGAGATGTGGTATAGGTTTTATACCTAATAAAAATCAACCCTTGTCTTTTGAGGACGATGACCATATTATGACTTATGCAAAATATATAGAATATCAAAAGATGATAATAGTTGAAAATAAAAGTGTTAATTTTGCTTCTCCTCCAAAGCTAATGCCTTGGAATATGGTTGATTTTGTTTGTTCTAATGTTGACATTACTTCTGTGCAAGAGAATGATGGATCCTTATATAATGATTGCTTTACTAAAAAGGATGGTGCTGTTAGAAAATGTAGTGATTATCGTGCCATGGATGTCCAAAGGACCCTAGAGGAACTTTATCATGATTTTTATCATTGAGGAAATGCACTCCTTGGGGATATCTTCAATTCGACACCCCATGACACACTCATTTATTTTAATAAGATGAGTGATGCATTTAGAGTTTGCATTGATTTCAATTCTATATAAATAATAATGAAATAAAGATTTATTTTTTTTCATGTAGTTGCATTTGCATTCCCATTGCATCCACTTGTTTTCTCATATTGCATTGTTGCTTTTCATCCTTGCATGATTACTTGACATCTAAAGAACACCTTGCATGTTTGCCTGTCATTACTACATGATTGATTGTTCATGACTGCTTTCTCATATAGATTTTTGAGGATTTTGTGACAATGGCATGTGATGATACCTAGTTGGGTCATAGCTCACATGCATTGCACTTCTCACTAGGACTCTGATGCCTAGAAATATCCCCATTAGGGTTTTTTTCTCTTCTTTATTATTATGATTGCTTCTTCTCCTTATCTCAATTTCTTTATCATGATAATGCTTTCATTCACAGAGTTTTTTTAAGATCCCTATATGGGATAGCACTTGCATACTATTTATCTACATATTACACCCCATATGGGATACTTATACATCCTAGATGGTATTACATTGTCTACGATATTATATCGGGTCATACTCTCTTTTGACTTAGGAGGCTTAACACCCCATTAGAGGATAAGCTCCTTGGTCAATCTAGTAGACCTCGGTATACATCCTAGTGAGTAAATGCCTCATAGTAGTCAATAAGGGAGCAACCACCTATAGCGGGTCAGACTCCACATATATTTTTACACTAATGCAAGTACTAAACCTATAGTGGGTCTAGATCTCTTTCTAAAAGGATCTATGGTATTCAACTACATTGGTTCCTCACAACCTACGCTAGTTTCATACTATGGGTCGTTAGTTCTTCTCCTTTTCATATGGTCAACCTTTGGATTTTCTTCTTCTTCTTCTCTTTCTTCTTCTTCTTATTCTTCTTCTTCTTCTTCTCCTTCTTCTCCTTCTTCTTACTCTTCTTTTTCTTCTTCCTCTTCTTCTTCTCTCTCTTTTTCTCTCCTCTTATTTATTCTCCTTAATTTTTTTTTATTGTCTCCTTCGTACTTCTCTTTATTCTCCCTTATTTCCTTTTTGCTTCCATCCATTTTCATATAGTTTGTATTAATATAGTTTGCATACATGAAAACACATAAATAAAAACATATTACACATACAATAACACAACAAAAGCAACTATATATTACTCAAGAGAAAAAGAGTACATTGTCCCTATGTCATATTGGTGTACCATAATCTAGACTCGGTACACTCAACCTAGGGATGCACACCACAATCCAAAATTGGTGCATCATCCCGATCCCTAGTCCTCTCTCTCTCCTAGCTCTGAGAGCCAAATACCTTTGATTCATCCTAAGGATGAGGTAACCTATGCTATGACACAGACTACCATGATACCGATGCCATCTGTAATCGATATCACGATCTGCTCATTGAATGTAGGGATGGAGGAAGTGACATCCTTTGTCATAGTGGGATAGTTAAATAGTAGGTTATCTCATAAAACATAACCCATTGAAGGGATGTCTCCAACCTCTCTCCCATCCACTATCGCTCTGCTTGAAGAAACTGCATTACACCTGCTACCAGGCTGCTCTTAACAACATCCATACCCTCTACCCTGGCTCTCTAGCACTCTCTATCTATATGATCCATCTCTCCTTAGAGCTAGCTGGTATTTTTCCAAGCCATGTACCTCTCATCCTCTATAGTGCTCAAAAAACTTCGTAGTTCCCCTAGCCTATTGACCTTGTCCTCCTAGACCTAGGCCATCTAGATCTATAGAGAGGCTACCCATGCTTGTAGCCCCTCTATCTCCCTCCTCTTCTAGCTCTCACAAACCACTACTACAGATGTGAAGGCCTCTTCAGTATCTCTAATCTGTAGCCTCCCTATCTATGGGGGCATACCTTGCCCCCCCTCTCTTGTCCCTACCACCTGGATGGTCTCCTCTACCACCAAGTTTTGAACATGAGTCGGTATCTATCTTAGAGCGGTAGAAATTTGTTGTGTCCTCTTTGTAGATCAATGAGATACCTCTTGGAATACTTGTTTCATGTTTGAGTCCATCACCTGGAACCTCTATATTGATATTTGCAGGGAATTCCTTTGGGGCACAACTCCTCTATACCACCACCTATACCCGATAGCCACTCCTGCATCACCTAACCTTAGGTCAACATAAGGAGGATCATCTATATCCTCCGTAGCCCATCTAGTGAGGTTTGGCTCACCTCCAATCCCTGTTGGATCTCGGGTCACCCTACAACACCAGTAGTCCCCCAGTTATGGAAATCCTTGTAAAATCTTGTGCTATCAAAGGGCTCGATCAAATCTAAAGACCTTCAGATCCCCCTTCTCCAATCTCAGCCACCTAATCCTTCCTACCCTGGCTAGCTCTGTCCTATCCTTAGCCCACCCAAGGTGAAGCCTCCATGGTCTCTAGATGATCTTTGCCTATAGAAGCTCATCAATCACTCGCCTTGATAGTGGTAGGTTCCCTGCTTAGGCCCTCATGGTCCTATCCAGGGAACCCAACCACCTGTATGTTGCTGGCTACTTCGGGATGGGTAGTGGGCCTGGTAGTACCTCTATTATCTGTATCATGATGTATTCCCAACACCACACCTGGAGCAATGTCGTACATTCCAAACTTTTACGTCACTTATATATGATGTTGTACATCCTGTATAGGTGGGCTAACACATAATAGCCCCATGCAAATCAAACCTCCTAATCACACATGTCTGCCACTACTCCTACCATCATCCATGGTAAGTCCTGCCTGTTAGCATGACACATTAGTAGCCCAGCCACAACCCCACAGAGCATGACAGTCAAAGGATCTGCCCCATAATAGCCCACTAGATCATCGATTGATATGGTGCTCTCTCACACTTGGTGGGTAAAACCTATCAGTAACCACTCTAGTGTGGCCATTCATCCTCATGCTCCATAAAATACTATCCCTCTAATAGGGATCTGCAAGATTTGACACATATCCTCCAGTATGATGGTGAGCTCTCCTGTGGGTAACCAAAAAGTAGAGGACTCCAGGTACCACCTCTCTATTAGGGTTGTCAACATAGCCCTATCTATCTCAATGTGATGTATCCTCACCAGGTGGTCTAGCCCCACCACCTCTAGCCCATCCCTCCCCATTTGTCCCAGTGAATTCAACTCTGTTGCAAGATCTCCTACTCTCCAGGCTCTCGAGGATACCTAGTTGTATCCACAAATAAATAAAATAAAATCAATTTCATAAATAAAAATAAAAATAATAAAATCCATAATTTCAAGTCAAAACACAAAGTTGATCACAATTTTGAAAATTCATACTTTGCAGTTGTTTGTCTTTTGCTCTTTCTCCTCTTGTGTTTGTTTTTGTTTTTTTTTTGTTTTTGGTGAAATCATGCCCTCCATTTTAGGAGGTGCAATTTCATGATATCACGCTCGATTTTTTTCGGGCATGATTTCATCATGCTCTGTCCAAAGTGAAATCACGATCGGGTCGCAAAATCATGCTTAGGTCAAGCGCAAATTTTGCCATCAAAAATAGTGAAATTCCCTAGATTTTACCCTTAAAATTCATGAAAATAGAGAAAAATTTGCATTAGAGGGGAGGAATTTGGTACTTACCCGCTCTTGTGCCCTGACTTCACCCCCCACGACTACTGCTCGATGAACTAGTAACACCATTTCTTTTTCTCCTCAAAGCCTTTCTCTGTCAATGTGTGGTGAAAATGAATTATGGTTTTACCCTTTTTCACCCTTCTTAAAATGTGTTTGTTACCCTTGTTTTCTCAAGTTTTTGTCCTTTCTCTCTCTTTCTTCTTTTGCATCAGTTCTTTCAAGTTTTTATGAGATATTATGTCTTCATAAAAACTTGAGGGGGCACCCTGGCCTATAGAGGCATTAATGTCCTTAATGCCTCGATTTTCATGCAAAATAAGAAAGTGTATGGAATGACACTGTTTTTGAACCACCCCTTTCTTCTAAACTAGCCATCCTTTTTTTGCTTGTTCTCTTCTTCCAGTGAGTGTGCGTACATCCTTTCTTTGATGCATTTACTTGTCCTTAAATGCATCAGAGGGAAAAATGTAGACACAAAAAATTGACCCACTTTTAGTGGGAAATATTCCTTAGAGCCCCTAAGAGGTCTCTAACCCTTCCCCTAGGCAAGAGTAAGCCTCTTTTCCCCCTATTTTGCCTTCTTTAGCATTTTTAGCAAAATTGCACCCGGTTGCGATGGGGAACGACTTTGTGGAAGTAATATCACACCCCGTCTGCATGGGGCATGATTTTGCTATTTTAGGGTTTTAATTATTAAAACCTAGGTTTAACCTTTTTAGTGTGCTTTTACATCGGTCTATGTTGTTTTTCCGCTCTTTTCACCCCGATATTTGTCTATAAAATGAGGGGTTAATCTCTCTCTTGGAGATACAAAAAATGATTTTTGGATACACGATTAAGCTCAAAATTCTTATGATTTACTTGTGCTCACATTCTTACTTTCGCTCTATTCTCCTTATTTCTTCTACAAGCTAACCCCAAAGTGCGAATTTCAGATTTGATCTTCTACTGCATTGATTTGGATTTTTGTGTGGTTTGGTGGTTTCGTATTGTGGTTTAGAGGGAAAGAGAGTGCCTGTATGGATACCTCGTGCCATCCATTAGGTTCTGTGTGCTTTGTTTTCTACATTTATTTATGTTATGCACAAAAAGGTATTCAATAACCTTTAGATGTTGAGATTTGGCTTGGAAGATGTGGTATAGGTTTTATACCTAGTAAAAATCAACCTTTGCCTTTTGAGGGATGACCATCTTATGAATTATGTAGAATATATAGAATTTCAAAAGATGATAATAGTTGAAAATGAAAGTGTTAATTTTGTTTCTCCTCCAAATCTAATGTCTTGTAATATGATTGATTATATTTGTTCTAACGATGACATTACTTCTATGCGAGAGAATTATGGATCCATATATAATGATTGCTTTACTATAAAAGATGGTGTTGTTAGAAAATGTAGTGATTATCGTGCCATGGATGTCCAAACCCTAGAGGAACTTTCTCATGATTTTTATCATTGAGGAAATGCAATCCTTAGGGATATTTTCGATCTAATACCCCATGGCACACATTTATTTTAATAAGATGAATAATGCATTTAGAGTTTCCATTGATTTCAATTTCGTATAAATAATAATGAAAAAAATTCATGTAGTTGCATTTGCATTCCCATTGCATCCACTTGCTTGCTCATATTGCACGTTTTCTTGTCATCCTTACATGATTACTTGACATCTAAAGAACACCTTGCATGTTTGCCTATCATAATTGTATGATTGATTGTTCATGACTGCTTGCTCATATAAATTTTTAGGGATTTTGTGACAATGGCATGTGATGATACCTAGTTAGGTCATACCTCACCTGCATTGCACTTCTCACTAGGGCTCTGATGCCTAGCAAGATCCCCCCTAGGGTTTTTTTCTTCCTTTATGATTGCTTCTTCTCCTTATCTCAATTTTTTTGTCATGATAATGCTTTCATTCATAGTCTTTTTAAGATCCCTATTTATCTACATATTACACCACACATGGGATACTTATACATCCTAGTGGGTATTACATTATCTATGATCTTCTATTGGCTCATACTCTCTTTTGAATCAGTAGGCTTAACACCCCATTACAATATAAGCTCCTTGGTCAGTTTAGTAGACCTCGACATACATCCTAGTAGGCAAACGCCTCATAGCAGTCAATAAGGGAGCAATCACCCATAGCGGGTTAGACTCCACACATATTTTTACACTAATACAAGTACTAAACCTATAGTGGGTCTAGCTCTCTTTCTAAAATGATCTATGGTATTTAACTACACTGGTTTCTCGTAACCTATGCTAGTTCCATACTATGGGTTGTTAGTTCTCCTTTTTAGATGGTTGACCTTTAGATTTTCTTCTTCTTATTCTTCTCCTTCTTCTTCTTCTCCTTATTTTTCTTCTTCTTATTCTTCTTCTTCTCCTTCTTCCTCTTCTTCCTCTTTTTTTTCTTCTTTCTCTTCTTCTTCTCTCTTTTTCTCTCTTCTTTCTTCTCCTTTATTTTTTCGATTGTCTCCTTTGTCCTTCTCTTTCTTCTCCTTTATTTCCTTTTGCATCCATCCATTTTCATATAGTTTGCATTAAGATAGTTTGCATACATGAAAACACATAAATAAAAACATATTACACATACAATAAAACAACAAAAGTAGCTATATATTACTTGAGAGAAAAAGAGTACATCATCTCCATGTCAGGTTGGTGTACCATAATCCAAAATTGGTACACTTAACCTAGGGATGCACACCATAATTCAAAATTGGTACATCATCCCAATCCTTAGTCCTCTCTCTCCTAGATATGAGAGCCAACTCCCTCTGGTTCACCCTAAGGAGGAGGAAACCTAGGTTGTGACACAGACTATTATGATACAGATGCCATCCGTAATCAAGACCACGATCTACTCACTGACTGTAGGGATGGAGGAAGTGACATCCTCTAACCTAGTGGGATAGCTACGCAGTAGAGCATCTCATAAAATATAGCCCATTGAAGGGTTGTATCCAACCTCTCTTCCTTCCATCGTAGCTCTGCCTAAATATGTTGCACCACACCTCCTACCTGGATACTCTCAAGAATAGCCATCCCCTCTACCTTGGATCTTTGGTGCTCTCCATCCATATGAGCCATCTCTCCCTAGATTCGATTGGTCTTTTCCTGAGTCACATCCCTCCCAGCCTCTGTGGCTCTCAACAAACTCCATAGTTCCCATAGCCTCTTGGACCTGGGCCAATTTGGCTTTGTAGATATGCTACCTATGCTCGTAGCTACTCTATCTCTCTTCTCTCTTGAGTCTCACTAGTCATTTTTGTTGATGTGGAGGCCTCTATAGAATATCTAATATGTAGCCTCCCTATCTATGGGGGTATACCTTCCCTCCTTCTCCTATCCCTACCGCTTGGATGGCCTCCTCTACCACCAAGATTTGAATATGATTAGGTCTCTATATCAAAGTGGTACGAGTCTACTGTTCCCTCTTTGTGGCTTGGCAAGCTACCTCTCAAAATACTTGTTACATACTCGGATCCATCACTTGGTGCCTCTGTATTGGTACTGGTAGGGAGATCCTTTGGGGCACAACTCATCTATACCACTACTTGTACCCGATAGCCACTCCTACATCATTTAACCTTAGGTCAACATAAGGAGGATCGTCTATATCATCATTGGCCCCTATGGTGAGGTCAAGATCATCTCCAATCCCTATTAGGTTATGAGTCACCCTCCAATACCAGTAGTCCCCTAGGTCTGGAACTCCCTATAAAATCCTGTGTCACCAAAGAACTTGATCAAATCTGAAGACCTTCGACTCCCCCTTCTCCAACCTCATCCACCTAATCCTTCTAGTTAGATTTATCCTATCCTCAGGCCACCCAGAGTGAAGTTGCCATGACCACCAAATGATCTTTGTCTCTCGAAGCTCATTAATCACCTGCATCACTAGTGGCAGGTTCCCTGTATAGGTCCTCGCGGTTCTCTCTAGGGACCTTGACCACTTGTATGCTACTAGACGCTTCGAGCTAGGTAGTGGGCCTAGTAGTGCTTCCAATATCTATATCATGATGTGCTTCCAACACCACACCTGGAGTAATATTATACATACCAATCTTGTACGTCACTTATACACAATATTGTACAACATCTTATATAGGCGGGCCAACACATATGGACCCCATGCAAATCAAACCTTTTGATCACATATGTCTGCCACTACTCCCTTCATCGCCCATGGTATGTGCCACCTGCTGGTATAGCACATTAGTATCCCATCCACAATCCCATAGAGCAGGATGGTTAGAGGATCTGACCCATAGCGGCCCACTAGATCATCGATTAATATGGTGCTTTATCACACTTGGTGGGTAAAACCTACTGAGAATCTTTGTAGTGTGACCATTCATCCTCATGCTCTGTAAAATACTATCCCTTGGATAGAGATCCGCAAGGGCCACCACACATCCTCCAGTGTGATAGTGAGCTCTCCTGTGGGTAACCAAAATGTAAAGGACTCTAGGTACCACATCTCTACCAGGGCTGTTAGCATAGCCCTATCCATCTCAATGCGAGGCATCCTCACCAGGTGGTCTAGATCCACTACCTCTAACTAATCCTCCCTGCCTGTCCTAGTGCATTCATCTCTGTCACCAGAGCTCCTGCCCTCCACTCTCGACTCTCAAGGATACCTAGTTGCATCCACAGATAAATAAAATAAAATTAGTTTTATAAATAAAAATAAAAATAATAAAATTCATAATTTCAATTCAAAACACAAAGTTGATCACAATTTTGAAAATTCACACTTTGTAGTTGTTTGTCCTCTCCTCTTTCTCCTATGTTTGTTTTTGCTTTTCTTTTCTTTATTTTATTTTGTTTTTGTTTTTGATGAAATCGCACCCTCCATTTTAGGAGGCACGATTTTGCGAGATCACACTCAATTTTGTACGGGCATGATTTCATCATGCTCCATCTGGGATCTAAATCACGCTCGATTCGAGCACAAATTTTACCATTAAAAATGGTGAAATTCCCCATATTTTGCCCTCAAAATCCATGAAAATAGAGAAAATTATGTATCAAAGGAGAGGAGTTTAGTACTTACTCGCTCTTGTACCATGGATTCACCCCCCGTGACTCCTACTCGATGAACTAGTAACGCCATTTATTTTTCTCCTCAAAGCCTTTCTTTGTCAACGTGCAATGAAAGTGAATTAGGGTTTTACCCCTTTTCACCCTTTTTAAACTCTGTTTGTTACCCTTGTTTTCTCTAGTTTTTTTTCCTTTCTCTCCCTTTCTTCTTCTATGTCAGTTTTTTTTATTTTTTATGAGATATGATGTCTTCATAAAAACTCAAGGGGGCACCTTGGCCTATAGAGGTATTAATGTCCCTAATGCCTCGATTTGCATGTAAAATAAGAAAATGTCTGAAATGAAACCATGTTTGCACCACCCCTTTCTTCTAAACTATCCATCCCTTTTTTTATTTTTATCTTCTTCCAGTGAGTGTGCCTGCATCCTTTCTTTGATGCATTTACTTGGCCTTAAATGCATCAAGGAGGGGGCAAAATGTAGACATGAAAAGTTGACCCACTTTCAGTGGGTAATCTTTCTTAGAGCCCCTAAGAGGTCTCTAACCCTTGCCCTAGGCAAGAGTAAGCCTCTTTTCCCCCCTACCTTGCCTTCTTTAGCCTTTTTAAAGAAATCACATCGGGTTGCGTCGGGGCGTGAATTTGTGTAAGCAATGTTGCACCCCATCGACATGGGGTACGATTTTGTTATTTTAGGATTTTAATTATTAAAACCTGGGTAGCGTGCTTTGTGTCGACCTGTGTTGTTTTCCCTCTATTTTTGCCTTGATATTTTTCTATAAAATGAGGGGTTAATCTCTCTCTTGGAGATACAATGAATGATTTTTGGATACACGATTAAGCTCAAAATTCTTATGATTGACTTGTGCTCACATTCTTACTTCGCTTTGCTTCCTGTTTCTTCTACAAGCTAACCTTGAAGTGCAAATTTTGGATTTGATATTCTTTTGTGTTGATTTGGATTGTTGTGTGGTTTGGTGTATTTGTGTTGTGGTTCAAAGAGAAAGAGAGTGTCCTTCTGGATACCTCGATCTCTTCTATCTACTTTTGTACCATCCATTAGGTTCTACATGCTTTGTTTTTTGCATTTATTTATGTTTTGTATCTCTATTTTATTTTTTACGTGTCTGAAGCAAAATCGTGCCTTATCCTGGTGAGGCACGACTTTGCTAACCCTAATTTAGGGTTTTTTCTCACAGAAGTGAAATTGTACCCCAATATGATGGAGTGCAACTTTGCTTGTAGCTTTATCGCGCTTGCTATCTACAAGGCACAATTTTTCCTAGGATTGAACTAGGGGTATCTGTAAGATTTTTATTGCATGAGTATTTTCTAAATTACATCTAGGGCATGATAACATAATCTATTTTCTATTTCTCTGTTGTTGTATTGTTGTTTTCTGATTAATTCTCCAAAGATCAATTTTTGCTTTTTTTTTCAAAGGTCATCTAAAAGGACCTAGGGGGCTTGATTGTTGTGCCTCCAAGCATTGTTGTACATCATCCTAAGTAGAACCCCTAATGCTAATCCCATTTTCAAGTGTTTCATAAGTTATCATGCAAAAACAAGTATTTATGATATCATTGGACAAGAGGCAGAAAATGTTAGATCAAGCACCGATCAAGATAAGTGTTCTACTTGTCCTATTGATTTTGATTCTGATTTGGATATTCATTTTAGACATCTAAAAAGTGAAAGCAATATAGTGTGCATCTAGGGTTAATATTGTGCATTTACCTTGTGCCCTTGCTTTAAAGGTTTTCTAGATAAAACCCTAAGTTAGCAAGCATTCAAAGAAAGAATCATATTAGGTTAGCTCTTGTATTCTTGCATTCTATTTTCTACATTGTTCTTTATATTTCATATCATAGATCTAGAAAGGCTAAACTTAGGTGATTTCTTGAAACTGAATACATCAAACTATCCCAAAATCTTGAGGACTTGGAGCGAGTTCTAAAACCATTACGCAGTGAACCCTCCCCCTAGAACCGAGTGTAAAGAACAACACAGCACTATGGTTCACCCCATAAGGCTTTCTATCTTTGTAGATCCAACCTTTTGGAAATTGTATGCAGTAGGGTAGTTTTTCCCTCTACTACTGATAATGGCAGCAGTTTCATTTCATATGAGATGGTAGAATTCTACAAGTATAACATTGAACTAGCTCATTCATCCAATTAATACCCTCAAGGAAATGACCTGGCTAAATATTCAAACAAAAACTTCAAACCAGGATAAAAATATCTCTTGGCAAGAACAAAAGAAGCTGGAACAATGAATTGAAATTTTCTCTGTGGGTTGATAGAATTTCTATCAAAAGAACAATAGGAAAAACACATTATGAGTTGGTATATGGAGAACATGCCTTACTCCCCCCACAAGTTGAATGATCCACTCTAGCCTTGTTACTACAAGACCACAAGAAGCCTGATAGTTGGCATAGGAGAATGGATCAAATTTTTAAACTAGAAGAAGATAGAGAGATGCCTTTAACAAGAAACTTAGAAAACTTAGAAAACAATACAGGTCTTTAACAAGAAGGCCAAAGGAAAGCCATTTGAAAAAGGAGACATAGTGTTATACTAGGATCCAAAGAATGAAAACTAAGAGAGAAAGGTAAATTGGAGCCCAAATGGCTAGGTCCTTACCAGTTGTTTCAAAAAATAGGCCGTCATACCTACATATTGCAGACCCTACAAGGTGAAGAAATTTAATTCCCAATAAATAGCCAAAATTGAAGATGTATCATCCCTTTAATAGAGATTAGTTCATATGAACTATCTGTGTCTGCCTCTTGTACACAAAAAAAATGTGTTGTTTATTTTAGTTCTAAAAGTTTTCAGTCTATTTCAGTTCTACCTATTTTATTTCAATCAAAAATATTTTAAATCAGTTCATCTTCTTAGGTGATTAGGATTTCATTATTATCTTTTAAGCTTTTGATTAAATATCCATTAGGTATTGGTCAGGCCACCACATAGGAAATGAAACATCAAGAGTTAGATTCTTAGAGGTAATAATTATTTGAAGTCTATTGCAAGAAGTCCACAAAGGGAATGGGTACAATCAAGTCTATTTTTTTAATCGAAGATTCTAGAGTTCTCAAGAGAAATTTTTATCCTATCAGTTCAAACATTTCTCTTGTCCCAAATAGAGCCTGTGTTGGGATTCAAAAATATGAACTTAATTCCCACCCTTAATTTTCAAAGAGTGACGAAGTTAAATGTCTAGGTGATTTTAGGAAGTGGCACTAAGTCTAAAAATGAAGGTCTTGGAGAAGCTATTTCAAAGCAAAAGAGGAGAGTCTTGAGAAATTAATTCCAATTTCAAGGAAGTCTTCATGGTCACTAAAAATATAATTCTAACTCTTATAGTATTTCATTTCACCCTCCATGAGTCCATCCCTATTCATCCATTCATTAGTAGGGTCCTCATTTCCATATCATCAACCCTTATCATATCATAAACTCTAACTATTTCCACCATTTTTCTACTTTCAATATATGGTCCATATCACCACCATAGTCCCACATCATCCAAGGTACTTAACCATCACAAAGATCCTCTAAAAGCCATGTTAGAAGGACAAAAGTCATGATGCACCCCTAATCTAGACTATAGCCAAAAATGCCATGGTGCCCATAAATATTTTTATTTTCCTAATTCTAAGTCCCTAATTCCACCCATACACTTATCCTAATACTTTCCTAAGTCATTTTCTTAGGCTAAATAACCATAAGTCCTCATCGCCCTTTTGAAAACCCATCACCGATCCAATACATGACCATAGTAAGCCATCAGTGATAGACTTAACCTAACAAAACATCATCACCCTTCCAAAAACCATCATTGATCCAATCCATGACCATAGTAAGCCATCGATGATAGTCTTAATCCAAAAATATATTGTCATCCATCCTAACCTGCTATCGCTGATCCGTATTTGACATACTGTTTCCATCAACAACCATGTTAAAGCTAGACAAAAGGCAAAATCAGTTATCACTCTTGTAGAAGCTTCATCATTGATCCATTAGTGATCGCTCAATCTCATCAACAATTACAAGTCTTAAGTTCAAAGCAAGGGTCTAGCCACTGTCAACCTAATAATTCCCCCTCCTAAAAACAATTGGTCAATTCAAGTTGTTTTTAAAGTCTGGATTATCTGTCCAAAGTGCCCTTTGCTGATCCATTTGCCACCAAAAGAATCCATTGACGATAGTCCAAAACCCAAAAAAATATTTGTCACTCACACAAACCTGTTATCGCTGATCCATAAATGACAAGCAATTTCCATCAACGATGCTTTAGCCTTGGGTCATATAGTCTACTACTAGGTCTTCATTCACCTGAGTCGTAAGCATAATTATTTTCTAAAGATATAGCCCCCAAAGTTCAAGCTAGTCTATCACCGATAAAAAGAGCCTATTGCTGATCCATCAACAAAACCCCTTCTTCATCAACGATCGTAAAATAACTCAACCTGTATAGATTATCCCTCATCGCTCTTAGAAAAATCCTATCATCGATTCATCGGTGACGATGAAGTCTCATCAATGATGAAGTGTTTTGAGTCATCTAAAGGTTCAAACTATCATTGTTTTAGGTCTTCCTCCTCTCATTGTGCTTCAAATAATGTGTGTTTACCAAATCACTCACCTAAGTCTATCTAAATGTCTTAAAGTCACCTATCACCGATAGCAAGCCTCTTTCGCTCATCTATCAATGATAGTGTGAACTCAATAGCAAACAATTCTAGCCATTGCCCTCTCAAATGCAATATCATCGATTCATCAGTGACAACCTCAGGTGATCAACGATAGTGTATTCCTTGCAAGTCTTCATCACTCATTGAGAATATCCATCGGTGATGCATTAGGGATAGGCTAAGGCAAAGAGTGAAAATAACATCAATAACCCAAATTAATCCAAAAGGATCAACGATGCATATTTTACCTAGGAAGGTGCATGGCTCACTGTTCAAAGACAAAGAGAAGGTACGAAGAGTTGGATGGTTCAAGATCCAAAAGTGGTAAAATAAAAAAATATCCCAAGAAGAACATATCTCTTTAAAGCATGTAAATACTAATAAATTACACAAGGCAGGTTTAAAAACTATGGTTATAGCAAAAGTACAGATTCCCAAGTGAATAATGAAATACCATCGACTTAAGGTTGTTCAAAAGATAAGCAACAAGACCTGACAAATTTGATATCTTCTCAAAGGAGAAAATATCGAACCATGTGGAAAAATCCATAACACAAGCTAAAGACCTCAAAGACTATACTAAGAAAGTTAATATTATGGAATGGGCAACTCAATGGATAGGCTCAACATAGATCCAAGATATCCAGATCCACTCAAACATGATGTTGCCACCAATCGGTTGATGAAATGGATGATCTTAATGTGGCTTTAAATGAAGGTAGTGGGTAGAGTAAAGTATTTAGTAACAAACATGGGTTAGAATGTGTAAAATATAGTAATCTTAAAATATGGCAAGTAGTATAAAAAGTTCCTATTTTTTTTTAGATGCAGAAGGTGCAACAAAAGGAAGAAAATCCTAAAGCCTCAGCACACTACCGACTTTGGAAAAAGACAAGCACCTCGATGGAATATAGTTACATAGGTCTCAACCCAACGGAGTATATTTATGGAGATACACCTTTATTGTCATTCCTCTTAGTATGTGCACCTCCATATTTTATTTTCCATTCTATTTCCTCTCATTACCTTTTGCCCTCCTTTTTTTGGGAATTCTCTCTTGATCACCATCACAGTTTACTCCACAAAGCACCATCTCACCATAATTATCTATCGTCTCCCACATTCATTGTGGTCAAATATTCCCACCATTATCCATATTGTTCCACCTAATTGTGTTCTTTCTATCCTCCCTTCACCTTCACATCAGGTCCCCATCTATTTTACCTTAAAAATACACCTGCATAAATCCTAGTCAAGGATAATTCAAAGGCAAGAAAATAGATGACTAGGATAATAGGAACAAAAGAAATATACATAAATTAGTCTTTTGTACAAATGTTAAGGTATGATCAAATGCCTAGCCCACCACTATTAAGAGCCCCCTTCAAATTAGAAGTCGTTAAAAATAAAGAAGTTGAGAAAAAAAGTTGCAACAACAAATGAAGTAGTCTTGAATAGATAAGTGGCCTGACAAGAATTTTGATAATTGGCATCAACTAATTTTTTTATAACAAAATCAGGAAGCCAAAGCGACACAGGGCCAAGGAGAACACACGTGGCCATACCAGGACCAAGCATTTGCAATAAACTTCAGATGACCTATTTTCTAAGTCAGCCAAGATTCATCATCAAGCAATCACGTAGAAGCTTGCAAAAGTTATCCCGAGTGTCTTGGCGAGGGCTATTGTATTTTACCTATTTTTAAGCAATCAATATGGATCAACCTCATCCTAGTATGCAAAATAACTTAAGATATCCATTTTGTGTAGATTTTAAAAACTTGAACAAAATATCTTTGACAAACCACTACTTGTTTGTTGTGGAATCAACTACAACATACACAAGGAATAAGAAGATAATCCAAACTTAGTTGTATTAGCATAAGAACAGGTGCCTATAAATAGGTATTACAAGACATGACAATGGATAAGAATGCATTAAATAATTCTTATCCATAACTAACAAATTATTAAAACATGTACTATAATACATATCATTCCTTCCTACTGAAGAAGCATTGATCCCTAATGTGTACAAAGGTGGAAGAGAAAGAAATAAAAATGGCCAGGAGTATCGGGTACAATAAAAAATGTATTCCTATTACAAAATACAAAGACCAAAATAACAAAGTTTGACAAGTATTTAGAAAATAAAAATCTAACATTGGATCTAGATCAGGCTCGAAAAATGTTCTCCAATGATTGTAAACACTGCTATGCCAATGGATAGTTGAAATGGGTCCCTGAATTCGGTAGAAGAAAATAGCAACTGAAATGTCAGAGAAGATGTAGCAGAAGATGCCTCTAACCATGTCCCAAATGGAAATTTTTAATTGTTATGGCATTTAAGACAAGTGGACATGCATTGGATTGGTTGAGTCGTGCATTAATGGAGATGGAAAATATTACATTCAATTAAAAATAATTAAATTAAATTAAATTAAATCGTAATTAATTGTGGGCCACTTGCATTAAATTATTGGTGGATCAGGACAATGGTCAAGTGGACCGGGACAATGGTCAATGGATATGGAAGTGATGGATTAAATTAAATTAAATTAAATTTTAATTTAATTTAATTTTGGGTTTATGGATGATGTGAATGGGCAATGATCAACGAAGAATATTTAATTTAACGCATAATTATGGTATTTAAAAATAAGTGCAATATTAAATATTGTAATTTTAAATAAAATTTAATTTAATTTAAAAATATCTCCTAGGGAAAGGAAGCAATGACTATTGTGGAATGAAAACAGACTAATTTAATGGCAACATAGGCAAGTGGCAAGTGGCAGGCATGTTTGACCGGTGATAACGACTAGCAATCAACACGGGGTGAGAGGGGGAGGCCATGGGGGTGCATAGGCTAGAGAAATAAATCGTTGATCTACGATGGTAGGGAACGACCAAAATGGTGCTTGGGAAATCAAGAGTAGATCAGATCGACACTAAAGAGAGATGACATCGATAAAAATCAAATCATTGTTGAAAACATGATTTTGCAGGTATGAAGTGTGGAAGTAATGCTCGAAAACATAAAAACATGCTGAAAAGTCGTAGAGGAGCTAAGGAACCACCAAGGAAGACAACATGAAAGCCATGGGTAGCAGATCATCACCTAAAATCAGGATATCATCACCATAAAATAGTGAATCATGCAGCAATGACAATAGTTCAACATCCAAAAATAGAACATTGCCAGGAGGAACATGCAGATCATGAAGTTTAGTAGGCATGATGATAAGGGTAGAGAGGGTAGCGGGATCGTCAACTACAATGGCTTCTAGAGAGCTTGAATTTGCAACATCCAAATGGGCCTGATTTGTAATAGGAGTTTCAAATAAGCTCAAATTTGTAATAGGAGCCACATCATCTAGTGGAAAGACACTAGGTATATCACCCAAAGACCCTAGTTCAAATCTAGGTGTGGCTACAAAGTCTTCAAGTTTTGGATTAGGGGTGGAATCATGATCTTCTTCATTGAGATCTACGTCGGCATGAACGAAATCTTTGGTATAGTAGTGATAATGTTAGCTTTGAACTGCTGAAGAATGGCAATGATAGCAGCTTGATCTTGCTAAATTTTTGCAAAAATATTGATAAGGTTAGTAGATCAGATTGATGAGATCTTCGGTATCTGGTGCCTCCGTAAATATTTGTGAGACTCGACATCATGAATGATGGTTACAAAAAGAGTTTGAAAATTGTAAAAAATGCAAGGCAGAGGTGGGACGAAACTGCATGTGGAATCATAATTCCTTAAAATCCTGCAATCAAAACATCTGAAATGAAAGTAACTACCCCACAAACAGATCTACGGAGGCGTTCTCATTCCCAATTCAAACCAATTTTGGCCTAGGAGAAGAGGATACTAGCTTGTAACCCGTAACCTTCTCTGATACCAATGTTGTGGAATCATATACAATAGACAAGAGGAATAAGAAGATAATCCAAACTTAGTTGTATTAGCATAAGAACATGTACCTATAAATAGGCATTACAAGACATGACAATAGATAAGAATGCATTAAATAATGCTTATACATAACTAACAAATTATTAAAACATGTACGATAATCCATATCATTGTTGTTGTTCATAGACCAAATATTAGTGGTAAGATCATAAATACTATCATATAATTAGATCTAGGTCGAAGATGATGACCAATATAAGAAAAAATTCACCATAAAATGGGGAAACCTTTGCCTATTAGATAATACCTTTTGTATTTGAATATGTGGTGGTTAATATTATTTTGAGGCCATAACCAACTATTTGCACTTGTATTTTTTATATTTTCCCTTTGGTCCCATGTAAACCTTGTAAATATACTTTTGTGATTTTTTATAATATTTTATTCTTGAGGGTTGGTGTCACAAAATTGACCTAAAGGTATTATGTACTTAGGTGTAAATACCACTTCTCACTATTCATTTTATCAATAGTTGGAGTGTAATTCATTTCATTTAGTGTAGATCATTTGGTATCCATAGACACCCCATTATATTCTATGTTTTTTTCATGTTGTATATTTTTTTTGCTAAGCAATACTAGGTAATGACTGATTCCATTCATTTCTAAAACGACTATAAAATCTAACATCGTATCAAAGCAGGTGTGAATATTAATTATTCGATTTCTTCTATGAATAGGATTTTATTATTCCACTTTTTCTTGAGAATAATTTTGCAAGAGCTAGTAAAGAAGGTTTTTTGAAGACTAACAATGTAATCTAAAGAAGAGTTTTTATAAGCACCCTAGGTGGACTTGGATCACAAGCATCTCACTTGAATTATAAAATTTGATTCAAGGGAATATTCATTGATAGGTTCATCTTTCCTCTTATTAGAATTCAATATTATTTCATATTTTTAATGACTATATGGATGACCAAGTTTTAGTTTTTTTTTTTTTTTTTTTATGTTTTTTGAAAACCTCACTTGTATTTTACAACATTTTCAAAAAAATCAATTTTCTTTTCTCTTCCAAATTTTGTTTTTCAATAACAACATTATTAAGAGAATACAATACTTGGCCACCACAAAATAAGAAAATAAGAGGCTAATTTTTTTAAGCAAACCCTTGGTGTTGAAGAAGTCATGGGTAGGCTTTCGTGCTTAGCAAAGACCTCTAAGCCACTTGACAAAATTGCAAAATATATTTGATAAAATTTCTATTGCATAGTTTGAGAGGAGGGTATGATTGGTTGCCTTTTAAAATATCTAGCGAAGTTTATAATAGATATAAATGAATTTGTAATATTTTTTGGGTTCTTTTAAAAATTATGGGGTTGCAATTTAGCTTCTAGGTGCTCCCAAATTGTGTCTACAAGTTGCTCATATTTCCCTCAAAATTTTAAATTTATATTTAAAAACTATATATTCTCATAAATATTTTATATAAGGGGAAAAAATTATGTGCATGGGCATGTCTATGTCAACCTAATGTAGGCTTGCATTAACAAAAATCAAGGGGGGGAAATGATGGTATGGTTTGCTTTATGTATGAGTGTCCTTCATCTCCCAAGCTTAATTCTTGGGGAGATGGCTAGTTTGAGGAACTTAAGACCCTTTCTTGTAGGAGGCTACACATTCAAACCCCCTCCAATATACCTTTTTTTGATATCAACATACAAATAGTATAGATGAATGATGATGTTAGCACATTTGATGATATGACACCTTTCAATGACATGGTAGTTGATGATGACAAGGCACTCCTTTGCACATGCATGATGGCATAGTAGGTCTATATAGATACCATATGTAAATTCATACAAATAATATAGAACTAAGTGTATAAAGCCCAATGAAATATGTGGTAATCCATATGGCTATCATGTCAGTCCATACCAGTGATATGGTAGTGGGCACAGGAATTTTAAGTAATAACATGACAGGTGATATGCAGTCTAAATATGTGACATGGTGGAACACATGGTAAGTAATGAGGATACTAATATGACGTAGATCATGACGTGACACACAATAGAGGTTGACACATGGGCCACATGGTGTGCTCTAGTTGGGTTGACATGGAACGCCACACAATAGTCAACATTGTAGACCATACACCACCCAACATCTATAAGTATAGGTTTTCCAATCACATTTTGCCAACTCATAAAACTTGATAAGAAATTGATATAGTTAGAAATAGAACTAACAATGCATGGATTCTAGAGAAAATCAAATAGAAACAAGTGACAATATAGTTTGTAGATAAGGCAACAAATCAAATTGTGATAGGTGGCATCATGTGATTCAATTGTATACTACACAAACAATGCATAGTATGCATCCCATAAACCACTCATATACTAACTTATGGTAGCATTTCATTCATGGTAGGTATTAAAAAATTTCTATTTTTAAAAAATATTTTAGAGGTAATATTTGAAATTTTAAGGGTAAACTTCTAGAGCCATAACTTTTGCATGCAAAAGAATTTTGTGCCTTCTTTTAAATCAAATTATTTTTGAGCTCTCTACATTGATAACATTGGTTCTAGTCATAACTACTTATAAAATTTTAACTTCTAGATATGGATCATCATGTGCCCTTATTGAATGGCCCTAAATATGCCACATGGAAGATCAAAATTGAAACTCTACTCTAAAGCAATGAGTTAATCAAGTATGCGAATGAACAACCTTGGGACATGGATTTTGAATAGGTAAAGTAGCTTTACAGGTATAATAAGGATGAAGACCATGGTGTTGTTTCTCTCCATGTGGACTATGTATATGACATTCATGTCAACAAAACTATGGATCCTAAAGTACTATGTAGGAAGTTTTAGAGGCTATGCGATTGAATTGATTCTACCCAAATTAGTAGACTAGAGGCTGAGTTTACAACCTTACCATAAAATATTTTTATATTATTGATTAGTTTATCAAGAATTTTAAGAAATTGTAAGAATACATCCAAACCATGAGAAGACTACCTAAGGATAGAAGGGAAGGACAAGAAGCTTTGGGTAAATAAAGGAATATACAATTGCTCAATATTATCTTCAATAATCTATTAGAAATATATGAGATAGTTTTTTGGTTTTTGAGATGCTTTATGTGTATTTTATGGATTCTCTTACACCACCTATTGATGAGGCACTCATGAAGAACAAGACTTGGAAGCTAGTTTCTATTCCAAAAAGGAATAATATTATGGGCTGTAAATAGGTCTATAGGATAAAATACACATTAGATGGTTAGGTAGAAAGAACAAGGTATGCCTTGTTGCCAACAATCAATAATATGGAGTAGACTATTTTGAGACTTTTGCACCTGTGGCTAGGATGGACTCTATCAAGATGATTCTCTCTATTGTTGCCTCCTATGGATAGGAGGCTCATAAAATGGATGTGAATAGTGCCTTTCTACATAGAAAAATTTAGGGGTAAATCTACATGCAGTAGTCACTTGGATTTAAGCTATAGGGACCTACTCCATTGGTATATCACTTGATTATATCTTTGTATATAATTAAGAAGGCTCCTTGTGATTGGTATATGAAGATCCATTTATTTTTACTTAGTTGTCGATTTCAGTGATGTGAGGCTAAACATGATATTTACATCAAGATGAGGAATATTGTGTTGTATATTTATAATCTTCTCATAAATAGTAGATCCACTACTCTAATTTGAAATATGAAATTTACACCTTCAATATGATAGATTTGGGGCTTTTGCACTATTTTCTAGAATATAGATTAATGAGAAATACTCTAGGGTTACTATTTCTCATCCCAAGTATGATTTGGATCTTCTTTAATAGTTCAACATGGAGGAGTGTAAACTTACTTAGACCTCCTTTGACTCAGGTATGAATTTTTGGGTTGATTGCACCACATCTTTAGTTGATGCCATCCTATACCAATCTCTTATAGGAGGACTTCTCTATCTCACTCACACTAGATCAAATAGATATTTTTTTTGTTAACTATTACTCTAGGTACATTCAAGCACCTTGAGAGAGTAATTAGAAAGTATCTAAGAGGAATCTTAGATACATTAGAGGGACCTATCATATGGGCATTGACTATTCCATTGGTTTTCCTCTAATTTTATAAGCTTTTTAGATGTTGATTGGGTAGGTGATTTGGATGATTGGGTGGGTGATTTGGATGATCGATAATTCACCATAGGCTTTGTGTTCTACTTGGGATATTGATTAGTTTCATGGTGTGATGTTAGTCCACCATTTTTTAGTTTTCCATAAAGGTTGAATATTATGTTGTAAACGAAGTAGCTAAGCATATCATGTGGATGCTAATAATTGTAGAAGAAATTGGTATTTATTAGAGCTTCCCTATTTATATTTCTTGTGATAATCAAAGTATTGTCCAACTTGTTTGTAATCTAGTGTTTCATTAGTGACAAAGCACATTGAGATATAGATGCATTTTATGAGATGTATTCATTCTTATGGTATGTTATATCTAGATTTTATGCCTTCATTAGAGTGGGAAGTAGAAATATTGATCAAGATCATGCTTGAGGTTACTTTTGTGCACATGCAAGAGCTTCTTGGAGCTAGAGAGTGTCCCTTAAGGAAGAATCCAATGTAAGGGTCTCTCTCCATGTCCCTCATTTTAGCTTAAGGAAAAATGTTGGAATATGTGGTGGTTAAGATTCTCTCATGACCATGACTAAATATTTTTACTTGTACTTATTATAGTTTCCATTTGGACCCATGTAAACCTTGTGAAAGGTACTTTGGTAATTTTTATAATATTTTATTCCTCAGGGTCAACCTCACAACCTTGACCTCAAGGCACCATGTACTTTGGTATAAATACCCCTCACTAATCATTTTATCATTAATTGAAGTGTTATTTTCCTTTTGTGAAGATAATTTGGTTTCCATGGACACTCCGTTATATTATATATTTTTTCATGTTGTGTACTTATTTTATTAAACAATACTAGGTAATGATTGATTCCATTTATTTATGGAAACTACTATTAAATTTGACAATTTGGGTTGTCCAACAAAGGGGCTAGTTTTTAAAGATATATGGACATTGCTTTTAGTGGGTTGAACCATTGAAATAACACTCATATATCCAATGACCTATCGATCTTCTCAAAGAAATAGAGTAAGAACATTGAACACCTAAAATCAATCTTCAAGGGATGTAGAGAATATAGAATATCCTTAAACTCTAATAAATCAATATTTAACATACAATAATAAAATCTACTAGGGAATGCAGTGTCAAAGGAAGGACTTACAATATATCATAATCATATCAAACCAATATAAGGGTTTTCATTACCATCATTAATTAAAGGTATGAAATCTTTCCTTGAATAAATTTTATTTCTAGTCAAATTCATATTTAACTTTGCATAACTAGTTAGACCCATTACCAAGATATTGAAGAAGAATACTACTTTCACTTGGACAAAACATTGGAAGCAAGTCTTCGAAAGTATTAAGGATGCAATTACGAAAGCACTAATATTAATTTATTAAAACTTCTTCATGGGTTTCAGGTTATATTTTTTGGCATTGATGAGAGTATAGTAGTTGTATTGACTAAAAATGATGATAAAGAAGAAGATAAATCAATATGATTTATGAGTCAAATACTTTACAAATATGAGGAACAATACACTTTTATAAAAATCCAAGTGTTTGAAATGATGAATACTCTTGAAACGTTTAGGTATTATTTATCTCAAATAAAGATGTCTTTTTAGTCCATCCTAATGTAAGTTCCACAATGTTACATGGATATCTAGGTGGAAACAAAGTTGGTTAGATTAATAAAAACTAACAATCTAATATAGAGATAAAACCAACTAAACTAGTCAAAGTATGCACTCTTTGTGAGAACCTATCTATATCTCATTCTAATGAACAAGTAGCATTTATAGAATAGGTAGAGTTAGAAATTCAAACATGATGGACGAGAGATATAAGAAGATAAACACTCATAGGGAAAGTACCAAAGGTATTAACACTAAAAGATAGATTTAGATTTAGACTAAAGGATTCATACTATACCTATATCAATAATATCCTTTTCTCAAAAGGGATATGATGAGGTATTCATAATGTACATTGAAGAGAAGAAAGTAAAGGATCTAATAAAAGAGTTTCAATATGAAGCCCAAACTACAAGACACAAAATATTAAGGGTTGGACATTATTGGCCAATTATTTTTAATGGGTCAAGAATTGCAAAGTATGCTACATTTTTGTTGGCTAAAGAAGGATAATCCCTATGCCTCTATAACCCATAGTTGTAAAAAAACATTTCCAATAATGACACTTGGATTTTAATGGGAATATTAATCCCTTATCTAGTACATGCCATGGTTGGATATTAACTACCATAAATTATTTCAGTAGGTAGATAAAAGTAGTCCCTATCAAAGATATAAATCATAAGGTATTCATCTAGCTGCTAGAAGATGTTATCACCAAACATGAAATAAACTCAATAGTAAGTGACTAATATTGTTATAGTATCTATAGGGTCCAAGTTGATGCAATTTACACTATAGAATGGTGTTTTGTTATGAACCTCTCTCAATTACTATATATAAGTAAAATGCCTAACAAAGTCTACAGACAAGAACATTGTTAGAATTCTAAAAAGAAATATTATGGAGTCCTAAAGAGACTAGCATACTAGGCTAAAAAGGGCTTTATGTGTGGATAGAGTAACTTCTAAAGCCTCTACTAGTTCATGTTCTTATAAAATTATTTTTGGTAAACAAAAATTGCTTTTAATAAATTTAGAGCTCCCTTGTCTCCAAGTCCTAGTAGTCTGAGCTCAAAGACATTGACATAGCTCCTATGCAAGTATTGGTTGAATGCACTATTATCACTTGAAGAAGAAAAAGAAAATTTCTTTAAGAGGTTTGATCATCATCGAATGGCAGTCAAGAGATGGTTCCATAAGAAAGTAATATACATGAAATTCAAAGGGGATCTACTTATCATGTGAGAAGAAGATAGGGATAAGCCTAGAAAATATGATAAATTTGAATTGCTCTATAGTGGAAAATATCAAATTGATACAATCCTATGAGTTAATGCTTACAAATTTGTTACACTAGATGGAAGGCCATTACCTATCTTGATTGTGTAGCACTTAATCCTTATCTAGTCCTATAAAATATAGTGGTAAATATGTACATAGTTGTTTCTTTGTTTATTCCCCTTAATTTTCTATTTTATGCTTCCATGTTATCCTTTAAAAAGAAAAACATAAGGAAAAAGAGAAAAATGAGAAAAAGGAAGAAAAAAAGAAATTTATCCTTCTAGTCTAGGTGAAAGCATTGAAAATGCACTTGGGCATATTGATTCTCTCATCCATTTCTTGAAAGTTTTAAAAAATTTGTAAAATTTTTCTCAACCCCAAAATAACAATTCACTAAAATCCTAACTAGTGGATTTCCATTTTTAGAACTAGTAATTATGTAGTTTTAAAATGAAAAAATAACCAAAAATTTAATAAATTGTAAATTCTTCCAAGGCCATCCTAGAATGAAAGTATAAGCAAAATAGTGATTTTTTTAAAATAGTGGTGAATAACCTAAGGGTATTTTAAACTTGCATCATACCTCAATTATATGACCCCCTAAATATAGTTCTAAGAAGATATGCCTACCATAAGTTGCTAGTGAGAAATGAAGGGTATTGCTAAGGAGCCCATCAACCCTTAGTTTGAGCTATTTTTTTTCAAATTTTCTAAATTTGTGGACCTCTTGGATAGGCTGTAAAATCACACAACCTGCCTAGGCACTGCTATTGATCGAGGTGATCCCCAATAATCACTTTTTGTGACTTTGTGGTTGGCCCTTATGGACCACAAAATCACATTTTTAGGGTTTCTCTTTAACCCTAGCCTTGCAACTAACTTGCCTCTCAAATTTTATTTTATTATTTTTTTAGTTTAACCTAACCCTAATGATTTTTCCTCTTTTTTATGTGTTCCAAATCCCTATAAATAGAGGCATTGGTCTCCCTTTTTTATACCCATCCAATATTGTAATTAATATCGTGCTCAAGTGCTCTTACCATCACTCTCAAGCTAACAAAATTCTTGTCAAGTTCTTGAGTTTTGCATTGCTATTTTGGAAGGCTTTTAGGAGGGATAGCAAGGCTCATCTTAGAGGACCACTCCTCTAGCGGTTGTTGCCTCTCTTTTCTTTATGTTGTCTCTTACTGTGATTTTTGTTTCGTTTTTGTCATTATAAATATTTATTTATATTTAATTTTTAATATTACCTCTTATTCTAACTTTTTTGTTTAGACTGTTGAAGAAACCCTAGTTAGCTTCTTTTCTACCTCAATCCTATCATTGATACGAATTTGTGATATGCTCTTATAGGGCATGAATTCAGTAAAGGCAATTTCACTGTCAGTTTGAAAGGACTGCAAAATTATCTCTAGACTTGGGGGCAAGTCTATCTTTCCTATTTTTGCATCCCCTTTGTTTTTCCCTACTTTTTGTCAAACATCTTTTTTGTTCTCTGTTTCTAGCCTTTTTTACATCTTTTTTTATTTTTCTTCTACCAAAAGTCATTTATTTTATGCTTGTTTTTCAGACATCTAAAGTACTGCAATGGAATAAAACCCAAGATGAATTTGCATTGGAAATAGGTGCTTAAATAAGCATAGTTTACAATTGAATACCCTTTTAATTAGCAAAAATATACTTATTTTGGAAGATATGATCTTATTGAGCTGCCAACTAGCAACATCTAGAAGATATTGCCAACTAGAAGACTCACTACAAGTCCTATGTGAGAAATTAAATCTCACAATTTATTAAAAATAAGACTAAGACTAAGTCCTAAACTAAGGTTTTATTAAACCTAGTAAGTTAAACCTATGCTTAACACATGATATCAATATCATTCCTCCAACAATAGAAGCATTGGAATCCAATGTTTTTACAAAAATTTGGGAGAGAAGATATACAAGTGCCCATGAATACTAAAACATAACGAAGAAGAGAGATCCCTATGGAAAGTATTGGTCGATAATGGAGAGCATAGAATCATCTCAAAGATATTTTTTATCACACATTTGCCCCAATGGAATGGAGAAGGGATTACAACTCCTGAAAATGGAGTACCCATATCAAACAAGGCTATAAGGGTCATGGTAGCAATTTATCTCAATATCCTTCAAAAAATGTTGCTTGCTCTTCAGACCAATCATGCTTAACCATAAGCATGCATCAAAAACTATTAGTAAGACCATCTGGAAATTGTAGTTGGTGGAGGAAGAGTTACAACAAAGAGGACAAAGGAACAAGTAGGCATGTTCTAAAGTGTCTGTATCTTTATAGTATTTAGAAGTTTATTGTCTAAAGTGTCAAAATCTCTATAGTCTTTGGCTCACAATGCTTTGCTAAAAATCATTAAGTGGAGTGATACCTTCAAAAAGTCACAAGGGTGATGCCAACTCCTACTGAGGGATTATTAAAAATACTTAAGTGGGATACAATGGATGTAAAAAAGAGGGTGGAGTGTTGGATACCACCGAGCTGCACTCCATTAAAAATTCATATATTTTATAAAATTCCGAGCTAGCAACTAGCTTGGGATTTTACAAAATTTATGGATTTTTAATGTAGTGCAGCTCAATAAGATCATATCTTATTTTAGAAGATATGATCTTATTGAGCTACCAAATAGCAACATATAGAAGATATTACCAAATACAAGACTCACTACCAAGTCCTATGTGAGAAATTAAATCTCGCATTTAACAATTTATTACAAATAAGACTAAGACTAAGTCCTAAACTAAGGTTTTATTAAACCTAGGAACTTAAATCTATGCCTAACACATGATATCCATATCATTCCTCCCAACAATAGAAGCATTGGATTCCAATACTTTTACAAGAATTTGGAAGAAAATATATACAAGTGCCCATGAATACTAAAATATAATGAAGAAGAGAGACCCGTATGGAAAGTGTTGCTTGATAATGGAGAGTATAGAATCATCTCAAATCTCTTCATGATCACACATTCACCCCAATGGAATGGAGAAGGGACTACAACTCTTGCAAATGGAGTACCCATAGAAACAAGGCTATAAGGTTCATGGTAGCAATTTATCTCAATCTCCTTCACAAAATGTTGTTTGCTCCTTAGACCAATCATGCTTAACCATGAAGCATGCACCCAAAACTATTAGTAAGACCATATAGAAACTATAGTTGGTGGAGGAAGAGTTACAACAAAGAGGACAAAGGCACAAGTAGGCATGTTCTGAAGTGTTTGTATCTTTATAGTCTTTAGAAGTTTGTTGTCTGAAGTATCAAAATATCTATAGTCTTTGGCTCACGATGCTTTGTTGAAAAGCATTAAGTGGAGTGATGCCTTCAAAAAGTCACAATGGTGATGCCAAATCCTACTAAAGGAGTATTAAAAATACC
This sequence comes from Wollemia nobilis, assembly GCA_028583015.1. Lineage (NCBI taxonomy): Eukaryota > Viridiplantae > Streptophyta > Pinopsida > Araucariales > Araucariaceae > Wollemia > Wollemia nobilis. The sequence goes on along the minus strand of JAQPPZ010003329.1, from coordinate 1,200,582 downwards.
CAAGTAGGATACAATAGATGTAAACAATAGGGTAGAGTGTCAGGTACCACTTAACTGCACTCCATTACAAATCCATAAATTTTATAAAATCCCAAGTGGGAGGAGTAAAATTTATCTCCTTAAAGATCCAATGGATATTTTTATATAACCACAATTGCAAGTGGTATCAGTTGCTAAAAAGCTTTTTATTATGTACTTAATACAAAGCTTGCAAAAATAAAGTGCATAAGTAATTAATTAATTAATTATAAAATTAAAATTTTGGCCATTGTTAAATAGCCTCCTATGGTCAACTGTATAGGTCAACATGTGAGGTGAGTCAATCAACAATGTTTAAGAGCCTATGGGCCAAATTTGAAATGTTGAATTCATCGAGCACTATCTAGTGCATAGCATATGTGTAATAAATAATCGATGCATGTAATATAGCTAGCGCACACTAGATATTTGTTTATGGCAAAGACACCCTATTTTAATCACTTAAAATTATGTTAGTGAGGCATGTGGGATAACTTCCACAAAATAATTTTCAAATCGCTCCTCAATCTATTGAATGCCACAACGTGTCTAGCTTGGACCTATTGGTCATCAAATCCACACAAGAAAGGACTTTCGGTGGGTTTGCGTGCCCTGGACCTACGACCAACATTGAAAGGCCGAGAGGAAGAGATGCCCCTCGTGCCAATCTCCGGAGAAAGGCCGGCTCCTATACTAATCTACTTTTGGGGTTTGAGATAAGAGTGCAAGAAAGAGATAAAAGGAGTTCGGGTTAGAGAAAGAAATAAAAAGGGGTAAGGGTTAGAGATTGATGATTCAAGGTGGGGAAGAACAGGAAGCACGATCACTCACTAATAACTCGAATAGCAGCAAAGAACACCAAGAATAGACGAATGAAACGCAGTGCCGACCTTCCTATGTATCCTCTGGATGGGTTCGCAGGGTTCTCCTCTCTCTCTCGCTGGAATTCAGGGTTCAGAGTAACAGCGATTAAGGCGAGGGAATAACAGAAACCTCGATCCACCAGGCAGCATAAAAGAAAGCAACAAGGACGTTTTTCCTCTCCTATGTATCCTTCAGGGCGAATTTTAGGGTACAGTCCCCAATCGCACACCGGATTCAGGATTCAGAGTCTCAGTATACGAATGCAGACAGACAAAAGAATTAAGCACAGAAGGCAACATAAAAGAGAGAAATGGAGCACAAAAGATCTTTAGTATTAGACGCAGGACATCAAGTTACAACAACTTTCTAGCAGAAAGTTCCCCCCCTTTTACATTGCAAAGCCTGGGTTTTTATAGAGGACCCGGCCCTCTGAATCATTATTACAAAATGATGGAGTACGCCCTCGGGCCCTGAGAAATCGGCTCCTCAGCTGCTGCTGCGGATGATCTCTCAAATCGGCTACCAAAACTAGTAATGGTGACCGAGTCAACCAGGGAAAGATGCATTAAATGAGCCACCTGGGTGTCCTCGGATTGCAGGTGCGATGCTCGAGTGGTGGCCATGCTTGTCGGGCTCTCCTTCTCGAGTTGATACTTCGCATCCAATTGCCAAAAATGAGCAACGGGCTTATCGGGCAAGAAAATATGCATTTATGAGGCTCTCTGATTGCCTCGGGAAAATGCCCAACTTGGGAAGCATTCCTGGAAAGTGCCTCACTGATTTTCGCTTCGCAAAATTACTTTGGGGGTGTGGAGTGCCGAAGCCGATCTCCTTCTATCCTTCGCTGCTTCGCTGGCAAAACCGCTTCGCTGACGGGTCGAGAAAAACGCTTCGGGCCGATCTTCTTTTGAAAAGGTGGTTCGGGAGAGTTTCGACCGAAACACTTTCTCGACCTCTACTGCTTCGGGTGAAAACTGGTCGAAGTGGATTTTAGAAATACTTCGGGCCCGAAGTAATTTCCTTGCCTTAGCTGATTCGGCCTATCTTTTCTTCCTCGACGAAGTTGTTTGGATGCCGCTTCGCAAAACTTTCGCCCGAAGCGGCTGCCAAAAATGTTTCGGGTGCGAAGCGTTATCTTTGTATCTTCGGCCAACTTCTTGCCCGAAGTGATGATTTGAAGCGCTTCGGGCCCGAAGTCCTTTTCTTTTCATTTTGTCCACCAGGGGGCGATAGGGAAATCAAAATTGCTATAACTTATAAACAAAGAAAACTTTCAACCAAAACAAATATCATACAAAGTTTTAATTTTTCTGCCCCTTGGTGGAATGTGACAATATTGTCAACATTCTTGGCGGCTCATGGGGCAACGAGCTCGTCTCGGTGGTAGAACCCTCAGCTTTCATCCATTGGGCCAGAGTTACCTCCAGACCCTTCTCCTTGTTCCTTTTCTGGGGGTGCTTCCACAGCTTGTCCTTCCTCTTCCTCTTCTTCTGCTATTGCTTCTTCCTCTCCTGTCGCCATTGCTTCTGCTACGTCTTCGGCCGTTGGCAATGGGGCCAGGCGGACGCGGATGTTTCTCAAGGTTCGACGAACCTGAGACCAGACCCTTTTTGTGAACAGCTCCTGATCTCCCAGAGATTTGACCAAGGCACGGAACCTATCGATCTGCCCAATTTTTGCATGTTGGGACCTGGTATACAGATCGTTTAGGGAAGCGACGATTCTACAGTATTTCAATATGTAATCAGCAACCTGCTTCTCTGTTATAGGTTCGGCCCACTCGTCTATCTCCGAGACGTTGTCTTCAAACTGCTGCCACTTCGGCATGATTTCTTCCTTGGCTAAGGGCTTTCCATCATCATCCGTGAAGCTCGGGAAGCCTAAGGTGACGAGGTCCTCGAAGTAGCCCATTGACGCGTGCCTCTCGCTTTCGAATGCATCCAGTAGGATTTTTGCCTTTTGAGCCTTCTTGGCTATGGAGAAAAAGGCATGAACTGTGTCCTGGGCCGTTGACCAATCCCTTGCTGTCCGACTCATCGCTGAGAGCTTCAAATCTTGATACCCTGCATCTTGGACCTTGAGGGCCAGCTTGAGTCGGGCTCTGACATTCTGAATGACTTCCTCGATGATTGGCCCTCCTTCGACGATGGCAACCTGGGCTTCTATGGTGTAAACTAAAATTGAAAGAGCACTGGCAGCCCGAGACCTAAAATTCTTGAGCAGACATGAGCGAATCTCTTTGATTTTGCTCCTGTCAAATAGCCCTAGGCCTTCCTTCTCGTGCAGCTGGATCTGAGCTTGCAAGATCCTACTTTCAAGCTCCTTGACCCTCAAATCATTTTTGGCCTACCTTTGTGCCTGATTCTCAGTTGTGCACTCCAGCTGTGCTATCTACAGCTTTAGGGCATGTGCTTCTTTTCGCATCAGCTTGCACTGCTCCTCGGCCTCTGCCAATTTGGAGCGAGTCCTTGCTAGCTCCTCCTCCAGCTTGATGTTAGCACTCTCGGCTTCGAACCTGCGCTTGTTGGCAATGTTGGCGTGCGCCTTGAAGGTCTCGATTCCAATGTGCATAGAGGCGGACTCCTTGTCCACGTTCAGATGCTCCAGGTCCTTTTCTTTATCTTGATATTCATAGTCCACTGGAGTCATTTCATCCAGGGGCTTCTGGACTTTGGGTATCTTCTTTACTTTATGCACCTTTCCCGCCTCGAAATCGAAGACGACACATTTCTCAACTTGAGCGAGCGAGCGCCCTCTCTTCTTTCTTGCCTCTTTCAACATTCTCTCTGTGTTCTGTCGGGCTTGGAGGAGTTTTTTGGCCAAGGGGGACTCCCGTATTGAGGACAGCTCGGAGTCGAATGCGGCTGGGTCTATAGCCGAGGGATTGAACAAATATAAGGAGTTGAAGGGGATAGCCTCACCCGAAGGTTCGGCAACAGGGGTGACAGGGGCTTCGGCAAGTGGGAGCACGTTATGTACAATGGAGGAATGAGCCTCGGGGTTCGGCACTGGACTATTAGCTTCACCCTAGTCGACGACTGGAGGATTGGCGGTGTGGCTGGGCGAAGTGGCTTCGATGGGTTTGTCCTGGCCGAAAGACTCGGGGGGAGTAGTTAGGGACACGACGTGAGAAGGTGACTGACCTTGTGGAGGCAGGGTGGACTGGTGAGAGCTTTTGGCCAGGGTCGGGGTGGACTTACGAGCAACCAGAGCATAGGATGAAGAAAACGTACCTGCGTGCCCTCCTGGCAGAGCGGCCATGGTGATCTCCTGGGTGATTGGCATTTGTTCCTTCTGGGCCTCGGTACTCTCGGCTTCCATGACCTCCATGAGTTCCTCCATGTCGATGACATCTACGTTTGGGATTGCTTCGGCACTTGGTGGAGTTCCTTCGTCGTTCACTTCGGCCGAACCCGATACTGATCTTTCGGTAGGGGCGCTAGGCATGCCTATACGTGGTCATTTTGGGAAGTTCGGGGGTGCTTGGGTAGGTTCCCGCTCCTTTCTTTTCCTCCTCTCGAGGGGTTGCTCTGATTCTTCTATCGTCGTCTCGAGATCTTCGGATGGACTCTGTGGTAAAGCTTTAGGCGCGGCCCTGGCTGCTTTTTCCTTAGGAGCATTATCAGTCTTCCCGGGACCTTCGTCTGGACTTGGAGTGGTCGGTGGAACGAAATCGGTGAAGGACAAGGGTTTCCAAGACCCAATATTGGTCTGATACACAATTGCGAATTCCCTGTCCATTGTTAGAAGCCCGTAAGAATTCATCTTTCGACGATGGACTCTCATAATCCACCATTCTCTTAACTGCTCCTCGTCCCAGTCCTTCAACTCCTCTTTTAAATCATCCCTTGCTTTTCTCCAGAAAGTGGAGTCGGGAGTTGGGAATGGGTACTGGTCTAGGTCGAATTCGACCTCCATAGGATAGAAGTCATGCCAAGGAGGCAACGTCCTCATCTCCTCTAAGTGCCACTCCAGGTCCGTGTCGTTGGGGTTATTCCTCTGCTCCAAGATTTCGGGGCGAGGACAGGCATGGAAGTTCTTGCTTTTCAAATGATCTCTCATCACCCCCAATGGGTCGTAGAGCCACCTCTGTGGTATTTGGAGTAGACCAAAATCAGCGAGCTTCTCCTCCAGGTATATGTTCTGCTTCAAGGCAAAGACTTCGATAACTCCCATCTTGAAGGGGAAGTCGCAAGTGTGTGCCCACTTTCGCCCGTGGCCGTAGGTTTCGTCGGTCGCATCACTTTGCCGAGCAACTTCCAGGGCAAATTGGTACTCCGAAGGGAAAAAGGGGAGCAAGAAGGGCTTCCCTGTGAAGCCAAAAAGGCGGATCACAAGCCCTTGTGTCAATTGAAACACATCCCCTTTTCTCTCTAGTACCACTTTATCTCTAAGGCCGAGAGGCACCCGAGGGCTAGACCCTGTCAGAATGTGCATCGTAGGTCCCAAAAACTGCTGATTGAAAGGGTAATAGGACTCCGACCTCAGCAAGAGTCGGGTCCATTGATATACAGGCAAAGGGATCCCATCCTTGTCGACTGGTGAAACATCACAATGGGGAAGGGCTTTATGTACATGAAAGAAGAAGAGCCAAACCAAGAAGGAACAAGGCTGGAAGTGAGGCTCCTTGCTAGCTTCCTTTATGGATGACAACCGCATATGCAGATTTTGGGCCACCCATTCTGCCCAATCGAAGAAAACTGGGTTGGTGTTCGGCCATGAAGCGTCGGGAGCATAGAACTCTCCTCTGGAAATGCATTCGGCTAGCGACACCTGCCATGGGCATACCGAAGTATCGCTTGACAAGCCCCCTACCCATGCAATGATAGAGAATATGTCTGTGTTCTTAAAGGCCTCCAGGGGTAGGGGCATCTGGGGTCGCTTATCGAAAGGAAGTCCGCTCTTGAGGCTTTCACGCAAAAAACTCAGAATGAAGGGATTAGCGGCGAACTTATCCATTTGTTCACTCAGGCTGACCTTGCGAATGGTATAGCCTTTTGGTGGCCTTTGCTGTGGTGCGAATGCTGCCTGCACATCCTCCTTCAGAATGGAAAACAATTTTTTACCCGAGGCATCCAACACCTGCCTGGTTTGTGGCTGATAGTTCTGAGCAATGGCGTATATGAGCTCGGGGCAGTGATGTGTAGGAAGGACCAGATACCAATATATGTGGGAATAATACGCCATGGCCCTCTTGTTCTCTACTGAGAGCCTACTTTTCATGAAATCGATGGTATACCGAAGCTCGGCCACGGTTCTTGAGAGCTCTGGGTCTCTGATTTTTGCCCACTTATCGACAGGTGGTTCTATGCTGGGCTCGTCATCGGATTCTTCCCTTCCTTCCACCACTTGTTTTCCTGTGCGTGGGGGAGGATTGACCCTCCTAGGCGTCTGTTTCTTTTCTTCCACGGCTCTCGCCTTCTCTGGAGTCGTCGTCTCTGGTTCTTTTCCCTTCCGTGTGGGGTTCTTCCTTCCCATTGTGAGCGATTGCAGCAGAATAACTTGTGATGTGGAAGAGTTCAGCACCGCAAAACAAAGGACGTGGTAATCACAGTGAACAATGAAACCCTTGATGCAGAGGCTCTCCGAGGTGACAGAATGCAGGCTCGACCCTCACACTTGCAAATGGTTTGCTCTTTAATGGGCATCTGCATTTTATAGTTTCGGAGGGCAACCTCCGGCATTTATGGCAACCACCGTAGTTACTTCGTTGGCCTGGCCCGAAAGTGTCACTGCGGCATCTGATTGGCTATATGGCGGCGTCGTACGCGGGGCCATGCAATTCGGCAGTTTGATTTTGTATTGAGAGCACGAATCGCTGCCACCTGGTGTTTTAGCATGGCTTTTGGGTTGACGAACTGCCTTGGGATGAGTGCCACCTCTTTCGCATTGGGTTTGTCTATTTTGGTCCCCTTTTGAGGCTATTGTCGGCACGTTCCTCGAGGCACATATTAAATGTGTTCACCCCGAAGCGGGGTTCGGCAAAAATACTTCGCCGCGAAGCTCTTCTTCGGGCTGATTTTCTTCATTTCGGGCCCGAAGTTCCCCTTTGCTACGCTGTTGCTTTGGTTCATGAATACCGCCGACCGAAACCCATTTCATTGAGGAGGGCTTCGCCAAGAATTACTTCGGACAATGCCTTCGGCACATTTCTTTAGCGAAGCATTTTCCACGTCCTTGATCTGCATGTGGTTTGGTTCTACGAGGATGAACTGCTTCGCGGCGAACTTCCTTTCGTCGGCTACTTCGGACCGAAACCCCCCGAAGGTGATTCCGATCACGCTTTGTGAAGCCGAAGCCAGGAATCTAGCTTTTGCGGTTGAAGTGGCACTTGCTCTTCGCGATCTTTTGAACAGAGTATATACAAAGCATTGAAATCCTATATACAAAATATATACAAAGCAAGATTTTTTTTTTTTTTGAAGCTGTACATACCTCAGTGATTGAAGGCCTTCAGGTGAAGACCATTGACTGAGATTGGTAAAACTTGGCCATTCGCATCCTTGAGGATGAAGGAATTGGCCGAATTCACTTTCACTATTTCAAACGGTCCGTCCCAAAATGCATCCATTTTGTCATGATTCCCAGGCTTGGCCTTCCATGAATCCCACCTCCATACCAGGTCTCCTGCTTTGAATGTGCGATCGGATGATTTCCTTTTGAACCATTCTCGGGTGACCTCAGCATGCCGTGCGAAGTTCTGGTAGGCCTTTTCATGTTCCTCTTCTAGTTGTAGTAGCTGAACCAGGCGTTCTTCCATCGGGTTAGCTTCATCTTCTTCTAGCAGTTGCAATGCAGGGATCTCGATGTGAGTGGGCAGGATGGCCTCCTTGCCGTAGACCAGAGCATAAGGCGAAGTCTTGATTGACCTTTTGATAGAAACCCGATCGGCCCACAAGGCCCGATCCAGAAGGAGGTGCCAAGTTCTTTTGTTTTGATCGATCAACTTTCTCAGCATCCTCAACAAGGTTTTGTTGGTGGATTCTGCTAATCCATTGCCCTGGGGGTAATAGTTGGAAGACACCTTGTGATATATCCCATACTTGTATAGGAACTCGTTGATCTTTGCGCCTATGAAACCGGGACCATTATCTGTAATAATTGCTTTGGGGATGCCGAAGCGGGTAATCAATCCTTCCAGGAAGGTGACCACGGTATCTTGATCGACATGTTTTGTGGGGACTGCCTCGGCCCACCTGGTGAAGTAATCAGTCGCAGTCAGAATGAATTTGTGCCCAGTGAAGGAGTTTGGCGATATGGCCCCTACGAAATCCAGTCCCCATTGCTGAAAGGGGGCTTCCACTTGTATCGGTCGGAGTGGCATCGAAGCATTTTTGCTTCGGCCGACGAATCTCTGGCATTGCTCGCACCTTCGACAAACGGAGAAGGCATCGACAAAGAGGGTGGGCCAATAGTAACCCACCTTGATTATTTTTAGCGTCGTCGCTCTTCCAGAAAAGTGCCCTCCAGATAGTCTTGAATGAAATTCACCCAGGATTCTCCTCTTATCATCATCTTTTATGCATCTGAGGAGGACGCCGTCAATGTTCCTGAAAAATAGGCCTTCTGGGCGCATAGTGTATCGGGCGGACCGCATCCTGAAATGTCTTCGTTGTGAAGCATTCAGATGCGAGGGGCATCTTCCGGTGTTGAAATATTCCACTATCTCACCGACCCAATCTTTCTCGGCCTCTTCTTGATTAGCGAGGCATTCTCCTGTTGACAAGTCGTCCGACTGACAGTCTATTATTTCGGCCGTCGCGCTCTTCGCCAGCTCTTGACATAGTGCACGACCGCGAACTAGCTTGGTGGGCTTGATCTCAATATCGAACTCTTGGATTTTGCTTACCCAACCAGCTCTCTTGCTTCCCAGTTCCCCTTGAATAATAAAACTACGCACATCGGGGTGAATGACGAAGACTGTGGTTCGACTTTGAGAAATGAACTGTTTGAATTTCCTGAGAGACTTCATTACTTGCATGCACTTGACGCTCGATGAAATTGTACTTTTCTTCATGGGGATTGATTATTTGGCTAAGGAACGCGATGGGACGTTCCTCTCCATCTTCCCCCTTTTGCGTCAAGACCGCGGCGTAGCTTTCAGGTTCTCCTATTGCATACAGGATAAAATCTCGACTGTAGTCGAGGTTGATCAAGACTGGTGCCTGAACAATTCGGGCCTTGATTTCTTTGAATGCTTTCCTCCTCTCTTCTATCCAGACAAATTTTGTGCCCTTCTTTAAAAGCTCAGACATCGGCTTAATGACCTGGGCGAAGTCTGGGACAAACTTCCTTACGAAGTTAATCTGACCGAAGAAATATTGAAGGCTCTTTTTATCTGCTGGGATTGGGAGCTTCATCAGAGCTTCGGCTCTGTCAGGATCCATGGTGAGACCCTTTTCCGAAATTGCATGTCCCAGCAGCTTTCCTTCGCTGACTGCAAAGATTGACTTCTTTGGATTGATTGAGATGCCAAATTCTCGGCATTTTTCAAAAATTTGTTGAAGATGATCTGGGTGGTTCTCTCTCCTTCGGGAGAAGATGGTCATGTCATCCAAATAGATAACAATAACCTTGTTCAGAAGCTCGCCAAAAGCAAGGTCCATCGCCCTCTGGAAAGTAGCTCCCGCATTCGAGAGGCCAAAAGGCATCCGCTGGTAGGCGAATGTGCCCCACTTGGTTGTGAACGCGGTCTTATGTTGGTCTTCGTCCCTGACCCAGATTTGATTATATCCAAAGAAACCATCGAGCAAGGAGAATCGTTGAGCTCCAGCCATCGAATGCAAGATCTGATCGATCTACGGGAGAGGATAGTGGTCCTTGAGGGAAGCATGATTCAGGTTGTGGAAGTCCACGCATAACCGGATGTCTCCATTCTTTTTTCTGATAGGGACCAAGTTTGCTACCCAGGAAGAATGCTTGATAGGATAAATGATCTTTGCTTCGAGCATTTTTAGCAGTTCGGCCTTCATCAGGACCTCGATCTTTGGATTGACCGGCCTTTGCTTCTGTCGAAAAGGTTTGGCCCCTTCTTGTAATTCGATTGTATGTTGGATCAGCTGCCGATCATATCCCTTGAGGTCGTGATAAGACCAAGCCACGATATCTGGGTACCTCTCACACAAACATCGGATTCGCTCTATCTCTTTTGAAGTACAATCGGTCCCGACCTTTATTACTTTCCCAGGTTCCAGTTCTAAATCTTGATATTGCTACGCACTGATCTGGATCCTGTGAGAGAGCGATCGATCATTTTGATCGAAAAGGCTCTCAAGCGTGATCAATCCCTTGGGAACGTGGTTGTTCTTCAACTGGACCAATCCTTCATATTCTTCCTCATCAGGGCTTCGGTCTTCGACTGTAGCGGCTTCTTGGATCATGAAATTGATGATCTGCTCGTCGTTGTCAAAAACTTGCCAGTGTAAATCTCTGTCGGGGACAGAGGGTCTATAGATCATCCTTACAGCCTTTGGCTTATGCACCATATCATCCACTGGAGAATATCGGGCTGCGATGGATGCTAAGACATCTGCATGTCGATTCTTTTCACGTGGAATAGACTATAGATTGAGAGATTCAAACTGGTCAAACAGGTCCCATACCCTATTGCGGTATGATTTAAGATAGTGCTTCTTTGAAGAGCATCTGTTGGTGACCTAGTTGCAAACTAGTTCGGAATCTTCGAAGATTTGAAGATGCCTTATGCCTAACTTGTCAGCTTTCTTGAGTCCTAAGCACAAGGCTTCATATTCTGCTGCATTGTTGGTGCAGCTCCATGTCAATCGGTAGCAATATTCCTTTTGCTCATCGGACGATGAAATCAGAAGGATTCCTGCCCCGACGCCATTCTTGCATCGGGCACCGTCGAAGAACAACTTCCATAGTCCTTCTTGAGCAGAAACCTTTCCTTCCATTTTAGCTGGTTTCTCGAACTTGGCGATGGTGTAGCACCCCACCTCAGTCTCTATCATGGCATTGAAATCTGCCAATGAAAATTCATCTTCACAACACAACTGTGCGAGGGATTCCTGGACCAAATCCACTTGCTCTAGTTCCTCCACGATCGTATGCACAGGGCCACTGCTCTCTTCTTCGGACATCTTCTCAACCAGGAACGTAGAAGGTTTTTCATTATAGATCTTCACCTTCTTCCCTTTGAAGGGGATCTCCAGATGAGTGTAGTCCATGGACAGATATCCGCCCAACTTTGCCGTGAATTCCCTTGACAGGCACATGCTGAAGTAAGGCTCAAGGTCCACGACTACCACCTCTTGTATGACTACGATTTGAGGTGTCTTATGTAGCCGAATAGGAATGTCTTTAATGACACCCACAGTATTTACTGGGGTACCATCCAACTGGAGGACTCCATGACTACTTCGTGTGTATTCCATGCCTATCTCCTCGCATACCGCCTTCGGCATTACTGTCGTCGTAGCTCCAAAGTCTATCATACAGTTATGCACGATATATCCTTCCATTTGTAAGGATAGGTAGAATGGTGGTGGTCTATTTTTTCCCATGATGGACGCGGACAGGGTCTGCACCAGGGTGGGTGGTTCTGCCTTCTTTGTATTAATCCTCTTCAAGGATTCTTACAATAGGTCCACTTGTCCAGGAAGCTGCAGAGCATCATACAAGCTAATTTTGGCTGGAATTCTCTTCAACTCTTCTACAATGTTGTAGTCTGGGGAGCTATGCACCTCAGGTTCCTTTCTTGGTTCGTACTTGGTGTGATATTGCTCTGTCGCTTCGACCCTTTGTCGCTTGGTGAGCGAGGGAAACTTGAGCTTCTCCTTAGCCTGTTCTTTGGTCTCCACCTGAGGTGGTTTTGCAGTGGCCTTTTGGGCCTTTTCTTTGATTGGAGCTAGCGGAGGAGCTTCGCTCGGGGCCGAAGAGGATGTTTGTCCCTTTTCAAATCGAGCATGTACCTTCAAGGGAGCCATCTGAGTAGCATCTACCTCTATCGACCTTTTACCTCCCCTGGTAAGGACCGCGACTGGCTCTTCCTCGCCGATGGACAAGTTCTGATCCAATTGTCTGATGACGTTGACTTGACCACCTTGACTGCTGCTTGTTAGCGTCTGCACGTAGTGTTGATGCAACATGCATGTATTTTCCTCGTGAGGATCATTACATGTAGAGCACCAGTATACATGATCGAAAGTGCTTGGGACTTCTTCTATCGCAACATTTCTTGTCGAAGCTTTTCCTTGATGGACCGCTTGGTCTTTGGTAAGTGCAAGCGTGGGATAAGACCTTCTTGGTAGAAACTCTTGTTGCGCTTGCTTCTTCTTGACAACGGTCATGTCGTTGGACAAGGTCTGCATCGTGGCATTTAACGATTGCATTTCTTGCAATATCTTGGCTTGCATATCATCGGCCTTGGGAACTGATGGTAAAGAAGCCATGGTCGGTATCGGAGGCAGGGCAGGATGTTGGAGGGGTGCTGGCAACATCAAAAATGTTGGAGTGATAGTGGGTGGCGTAGTTGAAAGTGTGGGGAAATGTATCTGTGGAGCAGTGATCTACGACACAACAGGATTCGGGTTCCAAGATGAGATCGGATATGCAGGGATTGCAAAAATCTGTGGAGCGACTGCGCTCACATACTGGGCTTGAAGGAACTCGGGGAGTATGGGCATTGGCATTCTTTGAGGGAGTTTACCCATGGCTATGAGGTCCATTTCTGCTTTCTTGGCCAACCCATACAACTCTGGAAAAGTATTGACATTGGAGTACCTTATCATAAGACCGATATCAGGGTTGAAGGCCCGAAGGAAGTAGTATGCCGTGGCTTCGTCAGTTGGGCGAAGTCCAACTGGGACTCTTTGCCAGGTTCGAGCGAACCTAACATTGAAGTCTACAATCTCTTCTTGTGGATGTCTTTGGATTGAAGTGAATTGCTGCAGAAGAGAAGTTGGATCGGCGGACTCGTTGAAGCCTTGCATCAACTGCCCGGCTAACTGGTCCCATCCCGTAATAGTGTCGGATGGCAGAGATCTATACCAATAGAGGAGTTTTCCTCTAAGGGAGAGGACCAGGAGCTTCACCATCACTCGCTCTTCTATGATATCATGGATTGCAGCCAGGGAAATGATGTCCTGGATATGCTCCAGAGCAGTCTTTCCGGTTTCGTCGAACGTCGAGAGCTTTTTGATTGCAGCAGGTGGAACTTGCCCTTGGCCCGCAAGATTCAACGGTGACGAAGAATTCCATGCTGGAAATAATCTGGGCGGTGGTTGCTGCTGCATTTGTTGTTGTTGTTGTTGTTGTGCCATATTTGTGCCTGGGTTCTATGGAACAGAAGTCCCCGAAGTCCCTCTTGGGTTGCTCGTCGAAAGGCCAAAGGGGATGGAGGCACTAGGATGCTTCGGTGAGTTGGGAGGATTCGGAGGAAAACTAGCTGCTGTGCTATCGAAAGTTAGGCCTTGCTCGTCAACAACAGCCTCTTGCGAGGATGTCCCGCATAAGAGATATTCGGGGGTAACTAACCTAGAGCGTTCCCCAGAGGCGTCAATATCAAGCTCAAAGAAATCGGTTTCCTCTCCTCTATTCCTAACTCTCCATCTTGTTTGCATGAAGGCACAGGCTTTAGTACTGGTCTTTACGACTTAAAGATTCTCGGGTAAAACAGAGTCGCCAGATGCTAAGAGTCTCTTAGTAATGAGAGCATCGATTCTCACTACTACTCAGGGGATGAGACTGACCGGGTCTCACCGGGAACTTGTTAGAACTACTGGCTCCGGTGAAGACGGGCTAGAAATTTTCTCAAATATGGGACTTTGAGTCCCACCGGGTGTGCCAAAAATTGTTGGTCATCAAATCCACATAGGAAAGGACTTTCGATGGGTTTGCGCGCCCTGGACCTGCGACCAACATTGAAAGGCCGAGAGGAAGAGATGCCCCTCGTGCCAATCTCTGGAGAAAGGTCGGCTCCTATACTAATCTACTTTTGGGGTTTGAGATAAGAGTGCAGGAAAGAGATAAAAGGAGTTCGGGTTAGAGAAAGAAATAAAAAGGGGTAAGGGTTAGAGATTGATGATTCAAGGTGGGGAAGAACAGGAAGCATGATCACTCACTAATAACTCGAATAGCAGCAAAGAACACCAAGAATAGACGAAAGAAACACAGTGTCGACCTTCCTATGTATCCTCTGGATGGGTTCGTAGGGTTCTCCTCTCTCTCTCGCTGGAATTTAGGGTTCAGAGTAACAGCGATTAAGACGAGGGAATAACAAAAACCTCGATCCACCAGGCAGCATAAAAGAAAGCAACAGGGATGTTTTTCCTCTCCTATGTATCCTTCAGGGTGAATTTTAGGGTACAGTCCTCAATCGCACACCGGATTCAGGATTCAGAGTCTCAATATACGAGTGCAGACAGACAAAAGAATTAAGCATAGAAGGCAACATAAAAGAGAGAAATGGAGCATAAAAGATCTTTAGTATTAGACGCAGGACATCAAGTTACAGCAACTTTCTAGCAGAAAGTTCCCCCCCTTTTACATTGCAAAGCCTAGGTTTTTATAGAGGACCCGACCCTCTGAATCATTATTACAAAATGGTGGAGTACGCCCTCGGGCCCTGAGAAATCGGCTCCTCGCTGCTGCTGCGGATGATCTCTCAAATCGGCTACCAAAACTAGTAATGGTGACCGAGTCAACCGGGGAAAGATGCATTAAATGAGCCACCTGGGTGTCCTCAGATTGCAGGTGCAGTGCTCGAGTGGCGGCCATGCTTGTCGGGCTCTCCTTCACGGATGATACTTCGCATCCAATTGCCAAAAATGAGCAGCGGGCTTATCGGGCAAGAAAATATGCATTTATGAGGCTCTCTGACTGCCTCGAGAAATGCCCAACTTGGGAAGCGTTCCTAGAAAGCGCCTCGCTGATTTTCACTTCGCAAAATTACTTCGGGGCGTGGGGTGCCGAAGCCGATCTCCTTCTATCCTTCGCTGCTTCGTCGGCAAAATCGCTTCGCTGACGGGTCGAGAAAAATGCTTCGGGCCGATCTTCTTTTAAAAAGGTGGTTCGGGAGAGTTTCGGCCGAAACACTTTCTCGACCTCTACTGCTTCGGGTGAAAACTGGCCGAAGTGGATTTTAGAAATACTTCGGGCCCGAAGTAATTTCCTTGCCTTAGCTGATTCGGCCTATCTTTTCTTCCTCGGCGAAGTTGTTTGGATGCCGCTTCGCAAAACTTTCGCCCGAAGCGGCTGCCAAAAATGTTTCGGGTGCGAAGCGTTATCTTTGTATCTTCGGCCAACTTCTCGCCCGAAGTGATGATTTGAAGCGCTTCGGGCCCGAAGTTCTTTTCTTTTCATTTTGTCCACCAGGGGGCGATAGGGAAATCAAAATTGCTATAACTTATAAACAAAGAAAACTTTCAACCAAAACAAATATCATACAAAGTTTTAATTTTTCTGCCCCTTGGTGGAATGTGACAATATTGTCAACAGGACCCATTGGATATCACCACTTGTCAAGTAGATATTAGGGGAATCTAGGGTTTTCTTTCTTGTAATTTTATTGGCTTAAGAAACCTTAGAAAACTAGTTTTAATTCTTCTTCTACTATCATCCAAATTTTATGTCTATGTTTGTACGATTCGATCATGGTAGTGTTGATCCACTTACGATCAGAGAGATGTCATGGTATCGAGATCCTTTAGCTGGCCTAGAGGAGTCCATGTCGATTTTAGCCTAGTATAATGATAAGATTAGAAACTTCAATTTCTTGCAAATATGGTTATGATGGATCGATCTAGATCAATAATAAAAACAACAATGAAAAATATTTAAGAGAAGTCACGTGCAGAAGTCAAAATAGGGGTTGATTGTAGGGATCAATGCATAGAGGAATTCCTCAAGGAAATTGTGTAGAACAATCATGAAACCAACTATAAGTAGAATCAGAGGGAAATAATATTTGGCTGCATATCAAGGCCAATTTCTACTACTGGAAGCGAGCATGTTTATTCATCATGAGATCCATCTTTGGAGGATGCTTTATACCTTTCAGATCTGAGAACATCGATAGTGTAATTGATAGAATCATAGGGAGGTTCATTCCTCATGTCCTAGGAGGTTACAACAAGTCAATAAGGTAATAAGACATGCTATTTTATAGAACTCCCATCGAGTAATCAATCACATCAAGGGATATTCAGTTAGCCATGACTACATTTAATATGTGGATATAGTTGGCCTAGATTCTAGATCTATATCATGAAGCCTCCGAAGCTCCCCTTTTTTGCTAACCATCACAATCTTCCATGAAATATGGGTTGTGAGTTTCCTGAAAGAGGTAGGGTTTAAAATCTAAAAGAGATCACCACACTATGTCTGGTCAAACCAGACATCCTCACAGAGCCAAAGAAAAAAGAGAAAACATGACCAGGTTTAAGGTAATGAAATGAGGAAGAAAACAAAGTAGAGGATGGAGAAAATTCCCCCTCATAGGGTAGGATATCCCTGCTTTGATACCAATGCAATGGAATAAAACCCAAGATGAGTTTGCATTGGAAATAGGTGCTTAAATAAGCATAATTTACAACTGAATTCCATTCTAATTAGCAATAATATGCTTATTTTGGAAGATATAATATTATAAAGCTATCAACTAGCAACATCTAGAAGATATTTCCAACTAGAAGACTCACTACCAAGTCATACGTGAGAAATTAAATTTCACATTTAACAATTTATTAAAAATAAGACTAAGACTAAGTCCTAAATGAAGGTTTTATTAAACCTAGGAACTTAAACCTATGCCTAACACATGATATCCATATCAAGGATCCAGGGGGTTTGCATGCCTCTCTTGTGAGCCTAGTCTCCACAACAACCTAAGCAGGTCCCCAAATACTATGAGAGGTGAGCTATTCGATGCAAAGGTAAAACTTGCATTAACTTGAAATTAGGTTACAATTGATTTAAATAAACACAAAATAACCATACTAGAGAAAAGGGGGAATAGGAGAAGTTAAGGGAAGGGAGAAGAAATTAAATTAAAACTCTCTTGCCGCCCAAAGATGTTGCCGTCCAATTGCCGTCTAGGTAAGGTAAAAGGTAAGTAAACTTACCCAAGGTAAAATACTCTTTTTAACCTTTTACCAATGGTAATTTTCCAACATTCTCCCCCTTAAAGTTGAGAGGACTGACTATAGAGTCTCTCAGCTTTATAAATTGAGCTTTAGCCATGCCTTTGGTGAAGATGTCTACTAGATTATCCAAAGTGCTACGGTATTGAAGCTCAACTATCTCATTGTTCCACCATATCTCTTATGAAATGATACTTCATATCAAAATGTTTTGACCTTTTGTGGTGGATCGGATTATATGCCAACTGTATGGCACTAATATTATCACAATTGAGTTTGGTTGGACCAATTTGTTTTTCGCCAATCTCTTCAAGGATTTTCCTCAACGAGAGGATTTGAGTACTAGCATGGGTAATGGCTATATACTCAGCTTCTGTAGATGATAATGCTACAACAGATTGCTTCTTGGAACTCCAAGTTATTAGTCTTGAACCTAGACTAAAACAGTTCCCTGATGTAGATTTTCTGTCATCTATATTACTGCCCCAATCGCTGTCACTATAACCAACTAACTTCATAGAGTTAGACTTGTGGTAATGGATTCCAAAATCCAATGTACCTTTTACATATCGTAAAATTCGTTTGGTTGCTTGAAGATGCAGCTCGGATGGGCATGCCATAAACCTTGATACTAGAGAAACAACATATTGTATATCTGGCCTAGTGTTGGTGAGAAACATTAAACTCCCAACCATGCTTCTGAAATTGGTCATGTCAACTTTTGGTGCTCCATCATCTTTGCTTAGTTGGATTCCATGTCTGTTGGTGTTGCAAGCTGATTTGCACTGCTGCATAGCAAATTTCTTGATCATGTCATGAGCATATTTTTGTTGACATATGAAGATCCCATTCTTTGATTGATGTACTTCCATTCCTAGGAAGTATCTCATTAATCCGAGATCCTTCATCTCAAACTGATTCATCATGGAGTTTTTGAACTCCATATTCATTTTATTATTACTACCCATAAATATTAGATCATCCACATATAAACAAACTATGAGGATATCTACTCCATTCTTCGGGTAGTATAGAGTTGGTTCACTCTTGCTTTTTGTGAAACCATACTCGTTGAAATAGCCATCAATTCGTGAGTACCACGCTCGTGGTGCTTGCTTGAGGCCATAAAGTGCTTTTTTCAATTTATAAACAAGGTTCTCTTTTCCTTGTTCTTGGAAACCTTGAGGTTGTTGAACATACACCTCTTCTGTCAGGTATCCATTTAAAAATGCACTTTTCACATCCATGTGTTGAATGTTCCATCCTTTATGGGCTGCCAAGGAAAGAACAGATTCGATTGTTTCTTGTTGAGCAACTGAAGCAAAGGTTTCCTCATAATCTATTCCATATTTTCGAGTAAAACCCTTAGCTACTAATCTTGCCTTGTGCCTTTCAATGCTTCCATCGGCATTGAATTTGGTCTTATAGACCCATTTACATCCAACACATTTTTTTCCCTTGGGAAGCTTCACAAGCTCCCAAGTATCATTCTTTTTAATTGAGGATATTTCCTCTTCCATGGCATCTTGCCATATACTTTCAATACATGCTTTTTCATAGCTAGATGGTTCTAGTTGTGCAGCGACCAACAAAGCATAATTGACTACATCACCCCTTGGTTCATGAGACTCATCATCTCGATCTCCTGACATTTGAAGATTTTCAAGTCTTGACAAAATGTCGTCCATCTCACTAGCTTGACTCCTAGTGTATCTTTGTTGGAAATTCCTATCCAACATTTGAGAAGATGGATGACTCTGTAGTATGCGCTTTCCTCTATTTGTCTCTTTCCTTTGAGAAATTGGATCAATATCCATCGGACTTGGAGCGCTTACAGATCTATGAAATCATTTCGGAGAGTTTGGGGGTGCCAACAAAGGAGTCCCTCTTGGACTTGGTGTACCACTTGATGTACTTGATGAAGATTCCTGATGTGGACTTTGTGGAGGGGAACTATTTCCACTACTTTTCTTGGGGTGTACAAATGTGGAACTTTTCGAATTAGAGTCTATATCAACAAATTTTTTATGACCCCATTCTCCCCCTTCATCAAAAATTACATCCCTGGAGATAATTATTTTATGTGTCTTGGGATTGTACAATCTATACCCTTTGGTCGATTCACAATACCCTACAAAAATACATGCTTGACTCTTGGGATCAAGCTTCTTTCTCTTCTCCTCGGGAATGTGTGCATAAGCTAAAGAACCAAATACTCGAAAATGTTTGACATTTGGTTTCTTACCGTACCATCCTTCATAAGGAGTGATACCATCTAAACTAGAAGTCGGACTTCTATTTAGAATATATGCACTAGTTCTCACTGCATCTGCCCAATAGTTGTATGTTAGATGCTTTGTCTGAAGCATCGTTCATGCCATTTCAACAAGGGTGCGGTTCTTTCTCTCGGCCACACCGTTCTGCTATGGGGTATAGGCAGTGGTGAACTGCCTTTTTATCCCATTTTGCTTACAATAATTTAAAAATTCATTTGAGGAGTACTCTCCTCCTCTATCAGTGCGAAGACATTTGACATAGTAGTCACATTGCTTTTCTACATTATTTCTAAAGTCTATGAAGCAATCAAATGCTTCATCTTTGTGTTTCAGAAAATAGATCCAACACATTCTAGAATAATCATCTATGAATGTTAGAAAATAAGAATTGTTTCCAAGGCTTTTTGTTTGCATTGGACCACAGATGTCCAAATGTACTAGTTGAAGAGGATAGCTTGCTCTCCACGCTTGGCCTCTTGGAAACTTCATTCTGGAGTGCTTTCCCAAAGCACATGCTTCGCATACCTTCTTATGTTCTTGAATTTTTGGTAGTCCTGTCACCATAGCTTGTGATGTTAACATTTTCAAGCTAGCGGAATTGAGGTGACCATATCTCAAGTGCCACAATACACTTGGATTTGTAATAGCAATGTTTGCAAGTTGAGCTCCCCCTGGCTCACCAAATTTTAGAGGGAATAACCTATTCTTTGTCATAGGTACTTACTGTGATGACTACTGTTACAATTGTTTTTATCAAGGATTGTACATTTTCTTTCATCAAAAACTAATTTGTAATGCTTCTCCATCATTTGGCCAACACTTAACAAATTGTGTTGTAGCTGTGGAGTATAGTATATGTCATTCACCTTTTTAAGGCCTTCATTTGTTGGAACTTCCATAGCTCCAATGCCTTCAACTTGCAAAGATTTATTATCCCCTAACTTAACATGGGATTTGTAATTTGAATCTAATGTAGCAAAGAGATTTTCTTTGCCACTCATGTGGTTGGAGCAACCGGTATCCAAAATCCATGTATCTTTAAGATTTTGATCTGACTGTCCATAAGAGAGAAAAATATTTGATGGACCTTCTTCTTCTTCGTAGAATGAGCCATATTTGTTGCTTTGATCTTTTGAAGTTTTTGACCAACAGTCACGAGCGAAGTGTCCTTGTTTCCCACAATTGAAACAAGTTGTTTTAGTCTTGTTACTTCCTCGTCCTTGATTTCCATGGCCTGCATTGCCGCTTTGGTTCCGATTGGCTCCTCTATTTTGATTTCCACCTCTGTTTTGATTTCCTCCTCTGTAGGAGTTGCTTTGGCCTTTGCCTCTTTGTTGTTGTCCTCTGCCTCGGCCTCTTCCTTGTCCTCGTCTTGTAGCTTCGTTCGAAGTGAAGGCTTTGTCATCACCTCCATAGCTTGTTGAAGGTGCTCCTTGAAGTCTCTCTTCATGTGATGTTAATGATCCAATCAAACTATCAAATGTAAGAGTAGAAAGGTCTTTTGATTCTTCAATTATGATGGCAATGTGATTCCACTTAGGAAGAAGTGTTCTCAACACTTTCTTCACAATTGTTTCAACTTTTGTGTCATCACCTAAAGTTTGCATCATATCAACTACTGCTTTTACTCGTACACGGTAGTCACCGACTCTTTCATTTTCCTTCATTTTGAGATTTTCAAAATCTCTTTTTAAGGTCTGAAGCCTGACTTGCTTCACTTTATCACTTCCTTGGAATCCTTCTTTCAAGGCATTCCATGCATCTGTGGCAGTTAAGTAAGATGCAATTCTAGGAAAGATACTTGGATCTAATGCCGCTTGAAGATGGTATAAGGCAAAAGAGTTATTTTTCTGTGCATCTTTGAAGATCTTCTTGTCGGTTGCACTCAAAGTAGTCCAATCTGTTGGAGCAGTGTAACCATCTTCAATACTATCCCATAGTCCTTTTCCTATGAGTAATGTCCTCATTTTGATGGACCAGTACTCATAATTATCCCCACTGAATTTGGGGATTGGTAGATTGTTATTTGATCCCATTACAATCTATTAAAACAAGAAACCTTTCTTATATAGTCTTATTTCAAAAATACTTTACAAACTATCAAGCCTTGCTTGATTTACAATCATAAACAACTCACTCTTGTTGTTGTGATTCGACAATTACAAAATTGTCAGCGACTTGTTCGTCGTCGTCACTGATCAATATAATTTCAGGAGAAGGAGGTTGTAGGATTTCAACTGAATTACAATAATGAGTATATTCAGATCCTTGTGGAGCAATCTCCACTGTGTCGGATTGTTCAAATCTGCTCCCAAAGGAGTTATCTTCTGAATCTACTTCGTATCCTAGATCAGGATTTCTTTGTTGTGCAATAACCGCGTTTTGCAACTGTGAAAGGACTAAATTTATGCCTAGTGTTCTCACGTGCTCATCAAAGCTTTTAGCGTTTGTTCTCAGTAACAAACTACAAAGTGCTTGGTAACATCCTTCCGATCTTATCATTTAAGAAAATTTCCCGAAATTTTCTTTTACAAAGATTTCCTCTTAGGAAATTTTACTAATTTTTTTACCTCTTAAAGCGTAAAAATTTTTACAACTATTTCCTCTTAGGAAATGTCAATCATCAACTCAAATGATAAATAAAACCTTTCAAAATTTTTAAATTACCTTAAAGGTTTTTAAAGAAATTTTCTTTAAAAAAAAACTTTTGACCCCGTCGAGGTTCGACCGTGCGACCTCGCGGGCGTCAAGGCAAAGGGTAGCCGCTGTGCTACGGGCAGATCCGGGAGCACTAGCTGGCTCCTCGCCTTTATTGCGTTCGCGTCGAACGCGAAGCAATGTTTTGGCTTTGCGCTTCGGCGCGAAGCAAATTTTTTTTATTTGGGACTTAATAGTCCCACATCGCCGATGCGGCGATGTTGATGCTCTTTAAAAAGAGCAAAGCACTGTATGTGCTTTGATTGCCCGTGAGCAGTCTGCAAGCTACGTGATCCTTTTGCCATGTATTGCATGCAGGTCGCCTCAGGCCACGCGTAGGTGGCCTCTCCAACGAACCACCTCGGGCCACGTGCCACCTTGGGCGATGTGCCACCTCGGGCCACATGTCGCCTCATCAATGAATCGCCTCGGGCCACGTGTCTGCCTACGCCTGTCACGTCCAGCTCCACCAGCGCCTCGGGAATCATGTCGATCTGCTCCTACGGGCCGCCTCGGTTCTTGCGGGCTACCTCGGGATCCGTGCTGCCGCCTCGAACTACGGGCCCCATCGCCTCGGGATTCGGGCCGATCTCGGCTCTCGGCTCTGATACCAAATGTGAGAGGTGAGCTATTCGATGCAAAGGTAAAACTTGCATTAACTTGAAATTAGGTTACAATTGATTTAAATAAACACAAAATAACCATACTAGAGAAAAGGGGGGAATAGGAGAAGTTAAGGGAAGGGAGAAGAAATTAAATTAAAACTCTCTTGCCGCCCAAAGATGCTATCGTCCAACTACCGTCCAGGTAAGGTAAAAGGTAAGTAAACTTACCCAAGGTAAAATACTCTTTTTAACCTTTTACCAATGGTAATTTTCCAACAAATACTAATGCCAAATTTTGAGTTTCCCATTTTGTAGGAACTCGTTCAAATTCATGGTTATTATTTTTAGGGCACAAAATCATGACAACCACCAAAATCAAGTAAGTGTTTTGGTTAGCCTTTAGGTGTTGTTTTTCAAATCTATTCTCTTGTTGTTCTATGTTTTGTTTCTATTTTTTTTATTTAGACACAAATAAAGTTAAAAAAGGACAAAAATGAATCTAGTTAGTTTGATTTGTTCGTCTTGTTTTTCAAACATGTTCTCTTACTATTATGTGTTTTTAATTTATTGTATAAAAATTAATAAATTAAGATAAAAAATAATATAATTAATTTGATTTGTTCATCTTGTTTTTCAAATTTGTTCTCTTGTTGTTTTGTATTTTTTTGTTTATTTACACACAAATAAATAAATAAAAAAAGATAGTTTTTTGGCTATGTTTGGGGGTTATTTTGGAGGCCCTTTCAGTGGGTTGTTTGTTTTGTTCAAGGGTTCCCCAAGAGGTCCTTTTTATGGGTTGTCTATTGTGTTTGAGGGTTCCCCTAGAGGCCCTTTCGATGGGTTTTATACCGTGTTTGAGGATTCTTCTAGAAGACCTTTCATTGGGCTTTTTGTTGTGTTTGGAGATTTTTCTAGAGGCCCTTTTGGATTTTTTCTATGTTTAGGGATTCTTCTATAGGTCCTTTTACCAATTTTTCTACCGTGTTTGGGGGTTCTTCTAGGGGCCCTTTTAGTGGATATTTTTTTGTGTTCGTGGGTTCTTTAGGAGGCCCTTTCGTAAGGCTTTTTGCTATGTTTGAGGGTTCTTCTAGTGGCCCTTTCCCACTTCTTACCCTTTGGAGGAATGAACCTCAAATTTTCATCAAGAGGATGTTCAAATTCTTGAGTTGTCCCTTTAGGTTTATCAAAGGTGCTCGGGTTTCTAGCTTTAGGTCTTTTGGTGTTGCTATATTTCCTTGCAGGTTTTAGCCCCCTTTTTTTTTAAGGGGTCGGGAGGGCCCCTTATTTTCCATTAAGTATGTGTCCCTATATTCCCATCTTGGGAGAGTAGACCTTGTCCTTGGAGAGCTTGTCTTACCAAGGACCAGGAAAGCCCCTTGTATTTCATTGGTGGTGTGCGACCACTTTAACTTCCTAGGAGAGAATCCTGCGGATGTATCCATAATTGATCCCCAATCTCCTAGGTGTTCTACCAAAGGCTAAAAAGGTCTTTTTCTTCTAGAAGAGGTGTTTCCCAAAGAGAAATATCTTCTAGCTCTAGTTGTAGGTAGTTGGGTTTGTAGTGCTCTCTAGGTGCTTCTTAGCATTTAGTTTTAAAGGAGTTTTCCTTGGATAATCAATATTGGGGAGACCCCCTTGGGGAGGGGGGGAAATTTTCAAATTTTTAATTTTTTTGTTTGGTTGGGATTCCCCTACTTAGAAGATATTTTTTCAAATTTAAATTTCTTGTTTGAGCGACACCTTGCTTAGGTGAAAAATTTTAAATTTGAATTTTTTATGGGTCTTGTCTCATTTTAGTCTCATGTTTATTTTGGTAGCCCCTCTTTGAGGGCTTTCTCTCTTTGTAAAAGGTTTTGGGACCTTTTCAAAACCCCTTATTCCAACTAATAAAAAAAAATACAAAAATGAATCTAGTTAATTTGATTTGTTTGCCTTATTTTTTAAATTTGTTCTCTTGTTGTTTTGTGTTTTGTGTTTTGTTTTATTTATTTATTTAGACACACATAAATAAATAAAAAGGACAAAAAGGAATCTAATCAATTTGATTTTTTCTTCTTGTTTTTCAAGTTTGTTCTCTTATTGTTCTGTATTTTGTTTTTGTTTTCTATTTAGACAAAAAAAAAGATAAAAGAGAATCTAGTTATTTTGATCTATTTATCTTCTCTTTAGGCATTCAAAATTAAAATTTGCATGCAGTATGCATTGTGTTAGTATTTTTTATGCATTTTTTTCCCCTTTCTAAAAAAACCATTCAAAGCAACAAATCATTTTAGATTAGTTTTGTATTCTTTCATAACTTTTTACCTTGAATATTAGATAGCCTTTTTTAATTAACCTAGTTCCCAAAGGCCAAACTTAAGTATTTATGAAAACATACATCAAACCCCTATACAGACTTGGAGTGAGTTTTTAAAGGACTCTTGGTGAACCCCTCAAATCATAAATCAACATACCAAATCAAGGTGAGGATAAAGTCCATGGGGATCTCAACTCCAACAGATCTGATGAGAATATTCATGGGCTACCTCATAGTTTGGTGAACCTGACATGAACACCTCTTTATAAATTATTTTGAGACCTTCACATAATTGAAGGATAAAAAAATATTTAAACTTAAACAAGCTTACTTAATAATGTTTGCATAGATTAGATCATTAATCAATATTTAGCAATTTGTTTCTTAAAATCAATATTAGTAGCTTGACTATATTTCTTTAATCAATATTTAAAAGTTAAATTTCCCTTTTTAACCATGCCTCCTACTCTTCGAAGCAAGAAGAGGGTTTTAGACCCAAATGAGAATCCCTTGTGGAATGTTGATGATCAACTTGATAGAGAAAACCCTAATATTGAAGATGATGATGATACCTCAACTAACGATAATTATGATCCTATGGAAGGTCCCCATGGCCAACTCACCTTCAAGTCTCATGATCATATTATGAATTTCTTAAGGTAAAATAAATACATCATTGCATAAATTCTAGAAAGGGATGTCCACTTCAATGAAGTTGATCATCCAACAATCAACAAAGTCCTCATCCTAGTTCTATGCATCTTCATAATACTCATCATAATCCTTTGTTTCATCAATCTCCTCTAAATCCAAATATCAACCCATTTCATAATCCAACTTATGCTACAACAACCACAACTAATGTTGGAGGAATCTCTCAACCACCTCCAACTAATAGTATTCCTCCCAATCATAATCAAATTTCTTCAAATCCTCCTAATGACCATTGTTCTTCTGTTAATACAAATTCTTCTCTTCCACCTAATGTCAATAATTATTCTTCTCTTCCACCTAATACTCATTATCATTATGTTCCTCCACAAGATACTACTCTACATTATCCTTATCATAACCCTCATCACAATAGTGTGAATGTTTCAAATATTAATCAAGTCCCATTTCAAAATCCTATGACAAATAATTATAACCCATCCTTGGGTAATTTTGGGGTAAATATACCAACAACCCAACCTTTGACATTACACAACAATAATCCCGAGATTCAAAATTTGACCTCTCTAGTGAAACAACTTGCTCAAAGAATAGACACAATTCAAGCACCTAGTTTCACCTATTCCTATAAAGAGATGTGCAATCAACCTTTAGATCCTATAGTGGCATGTTGACCATACCCTAAGAATTTTCCTGCACCCCTAATATCAATTTATAAGGGTATGGAGGATCCAGTAGAACACATAATAATGTTTCAAACAACTTGCCATGATATATCTTATGATGATATGTTATTATTAAGAAAATTTCCTAAGAGTCTTGGAGGGTTAGCCTTAGAATGGTATTATCAACTACCCTATCACTCTCTTAGAAAATTTGAAGAAATTTTTGAGATGTTTGTCCATCATGTTGGTGCATATATGAAGAAAAGATAAGTCTCCAAGACCTCTATCTTCTCAAGTAAGTTAAAGATGAATTTTTCTTATATTTCTTATCCTGATGGAGAGGATTAGTTCAAAGATTATAATATACCCCACCTCATAGGGACATATTGGAGATATTCATCAACAACCAATAAGAACAACTCTCCTATGAGCTAGAAACCACAACTATAACATCCTTTGATCAAGCAGTAGATTTGGCAAGAAGAGTAGAAAAGGCCCTCATAAGAAGAGGACAACTAAGGCCTAAGAAAGAAGAGGAAAAGATAACAAAACCATAATACAAGAATAAGAATGTGGTAGGTGACAATATCACTAACAACCGACAAACCAACAATGTCAACACCACAAGTACCCTACAAAAGTTGGTTCTCAACAAACCACAAAAACCTCCACCAAGAAATTTCACAAATCTCAACCAACCTTTGTCATATATCCTTAAACAACTATTGGATGCTAAAATGATTGAATTACCCAACATTAGATAACCTAACACAACAACCAATTGGTATAACCCCAATCAATATTATGATTACCATAGAGTGGATGGGCATCTCACCAACCAATGTAAAAGACTTAAAAATGTGGTTCAAGATTTATTAGATGAGGGTCACCTTGTATTAGGTGATTTTGAACCTACCCCATCCACTAATAAAGACATGGGGATATTCCAAAACCCTTTGCCTAACCATGAACAACAAACAACCAATCAAGTTTCCTATCATGTTGTACCACCTCATTTTAACAACATGGTTGGTATGATATCAATCACCACTAGACATAAATCCCAATCATGACCATACCAACAACCTAAAATGCAAGAGAATCCAATTTCTAATAAACCTTCTAGACCACATTTGATCTTAAAGAATAACCAAAAGGAAAACACAAGCGTTGGTAAACCACCATTAGTTCTAAAACCTCAACCAACACCCTCCTTTGATCTCAAATAACAAGTTGCAAATACACCAACAAAAATTTCTCTTCTAGAGCTTCTTAAAACTTCTTCTACCCATATAAAATATTTGATCAAATTGTTATGTCAACATTTTATCCCTCAAGATATTCCACCCAATAACCTTGCTAACATTGTTGGTACTCTTGGGATTAATCATATCTCTTTTTATGAAGGTGATCTTCCTCCCACAACTTTACAATGGGAATCCCCCCTTTATATTACAGACTACATTGGGGATAAGTTTATCAAGAGAATTTTGGTTGACAATGGTTCATCCCTTAACATATGTAGTTTTCAATTCATCCAAAAATTTGGATTAGGGGAGGATGATCTTGAAAAATTTGATATCATCATAAAAGCTTTCAACAACGAAGCCCAAGAGTCCTATGACATTCTCTCCCTTCCTCTTAAAGTAGGACCCAAAATTCTGGACACTCTCTTCTATGTAGTATCTTGTTCAACTTCTTTCAACATTCTTCTTGGATTCATGCCATGAGGGCCATCCCATAAAATCTTCATAGATGTCTCAAGTATGAATTTAAAAATTACCTTATAACCATTTTGGGTGACCCTCATCCATTCCAATAGTGTTCAATGGTTGAGTAAGCCCAAGCTAAAACAATTTTTTATCCTACGGTTTCTCTTAATGAATTTCTTCTTCTTCTTCTTCTTCTTCTATTTCTCCTTCTAAAATCATCAAGAAGCTAAAAATCTTGAAAATCAATGAAGAGCCTCAAATCATCCCTTCTTATAAGGATCAAATCAATCAATCTATCCAAAATCCTTTTATAGAAATAGCCACACTACCACCTTCACCATGAACTTTGGGTTTACCCCATAAGAAGGGTGAAGTAGTACACATAGGCATGTGTACCTTTACTTATGCATGAGACTTCTCACAAAGAAAATATTAGTGGTAGTAACCCTCTACCCATAGAAAAGCCATTTGAAAATTGTTACCTCTCTAAAGATTACCCATTACCCAAGAAAATCCTAACCAACATGGGATATCAAGGTAAAGGTTTAGGCCCTCAACAACAAGGAATCAAAGAACCTTTAAAATTTGAGATTTGACCTGGAAGGTGTGGCATTGGCTATATACCTAGTAAGATTCAACCTTTACCTACTGATCTAAATGATAACTTGTGCTAAATTTCTAGTTCATCATGGCTAGGATTGGGATGATAAAGATGAGGAACTACCTTCCCCATCTGCCATATTATTTTGCAACTTAGTTACCCTTGTCCATCTTGAGTTAATAGTGATCCTAGGAGAGTATGTTGAAGGAGATACCTTTTGTGACATGGCTCATGAAGATATCCTCAAAAATAGCTTCTTCTTTGATGGGTTAGTCCCTTGTGTCACCCATGTTGAGTCTTCTAACCCTCAAGAGGATCAAATTCCTATCTCTCTAAATACCTTGAGTAATTAGGAGTAATCCCAACCCCTCTTCATTATGAGGATGAGTCCCATATCCTCATTGAAGAAACCATAGACATTAACATTGGAACCTTATAAAAACCTAAAATACTCAAATTAGGGCAAACCCTCTCTGTTGAATAGCAAGAGAAATTGACCAACTTATTGAAAGAATTTCAGGATATCTTTTCTTGGTCATATGCTAACATGCCTGGGCTAGACCCTTATTTGGTTATGTACCATTTAGTAGTCCAACCTAATG
Organism: Wollemia nobilis; assembly: GCA_028583015.1. NCBI lineage: Eukaryota > Viridiplantae > Streptophyta > Pinopsida > Araucariales > Araucariaceae > Wollemia > Wollemia nobilis. Next base: position 1,171,474 of record JAQPPZ010003329.1, on the reverse strand, counting down.
TTAAGTCCGTCATACAAAAAGTTATAAAGATACACCCTAATATTGCCTCATTGGTTAAAGAAGAGCATTAGAAGCTTCTTGATATTGGTTTCATCAAAGCAATCAACTATTATAACTAGATATCAAATATTGTTCTTGTCATTAAGAAATTAGGAACGATCAAAATATGTACTGACTTTCAATACATCAACTTAGCTTGTCGCAAGGATTATTTTCCCTTACCTAACATAGAGATGATTGTAGATTTCAATGCTTGATGTGGAATACTTTCTTTAATGGATGGTTTTTTAGGATACAATCAAATAAAAATTTCTCCTAAAGACCAAGCCAAATATACTTTCATTACTCCATGGGGCATCTTATACTATCAACTTATACCTTTAGGCTTAAAGAATGCGGGTGCCACATATGAAAGGACCATGAATTATATTTTTCATGAATTAATGCATGATATTGTAGAAGACTATGTGGATGATCTTCTTGGTCATTCCATCCATAAAGAAACTCATGCACAAGATCTAAGGCATATCTTTGAATAATTAAGAGAATACAAAGTTTACCTTAAGCCCTCTAAATGTGTCTTTGGAGTCACATATGGAAAATTTTTAGGTTTCATTGTGTCTAGGCGAGGCATTGAAGTAGACCTAGCCAAGATTTTGGCTATTACTAATATACCTCCTCCATGCAACCTTGCAAAATTGCATAGTTTATGAGGTAAGATTCAATCCATTAGGTATTTCATATCCCAGTTAGCCAACAAGTGCCAACCCTTCCTTAAGCTCCTATGCAAGAATATGGAGTACAAGTGGGATGATGAGTGCCAAAGAGATTTTTATGAACTCAAAAGGTATCTCACTTCCCTACCTATCCTTATCCCACCTAACCCATCCAAACATTTATTACTCTACATAGCTACTACAACCCAAGCCTTAGGGGCTATGTTAGCATAATATGATGATCAAAACAAATAGAGCAATTTATTATATTAGTAGAACCCTTGTTAGCTATGAAACTTGGTACACCCATTTAGAAAAGCTTTACCTAATTGTAGTGTTTGCATCTCAAAAGTTGCAACATTACATGCTTAGCCATAAGACATTGGTAGTTGCAAGGTTTGATCCCCTTCACTACTTAATGTCAAAGCCTCACCTTTTAGGATGAGCTACCAAGTGGGTCCTTTCCCTTAGTGAGTTTGATTTAACCTTAATTGGTCAAAAGACTATAAAATATTAGGTTATTGCTAACCAATTAGTCGTAGCTCCCTTAGATTCTACCTATCCCTTAGTTGTAGAATTTATTGATGAATGCTTTAACCTTGTTGTAGAAGACCAAGAATATTGGATATTGTATTTTAATGAAGCCCATTGCTTAAAAGGGACATGAGCTGGAATCATTCTAGTCACCCCATAAAAGCAATTAATCCCTCTTTCCTTTAAGTTGCACTTCTCCTACACCAATAACACTACATAGTATGAAGCCTTGATCTTAGGTCTTAGGGCTTCCCTAGCCTTAAAATTCAAGAACCTTTCTATCTTTGGTGACTCTCAACTTGTAGTCAATCAAGTCAATGATGTTTATCATACTAAAGATGAAAATTTGAAGCCATACAAAGACATTGTTATCAAGCTTATTTCAACCTTTGAGAATATAACCATAGAGTATATCCCTAGATCCTCTAACTATTATGTAGATTCCATGGCCACAACTACATCTCTTATCCCCTTGGAGTTAGAATATTATCAAGCTACAATTATCATTCGACAACTTTGAGAGCCCATGACCCTTAGTTCTAGCTAACTCCCCTTAGATGTCTTGAACATTGGAGCCTCTCCTTTTGAGCCTTGGTACAAAGATATATTTAATTTCTTAAAAGATGGCACAATGCCTGAAGGCTTAGATCACAATAAGAAAAATATTTTATGCAAAAAAGAATGTCGATTTATGATAATTGGTGATACTTTATATCGATGTTCTTTTGAAGGCATCCTCTTATGATGCCTCACATCCAATGAAGCAAGACAAGCCCTTTGTGAAGCCCATGAAGGATCATGTGGAGGCCATTTTAGTGGTAATGCAATTGCCAAGAAGCTCCTTCAAATAGGATATTATTGGCCCTCCATGGAGAAGGATGCATGTGACTATGTTCGACACTATGACAAGTGTCAACATCATGATAATCTTATTCATGCACCTTCACAAGACCTTCAAGTCATTTCTTCTCCTTGGTCATTCTCCATATGGGGATTGGACATTATTGGGAAGATCAATCCCACTTCTTCTAATGGTCATAATTTTATCATCACAATGACTGAGTACTTCACTAAGTGGATGGAAGCCATACCGCTATCCATGGTCACTGGAGTTTAGGTCTCTAAGTTTATCCTTAACCAAATCCTATGTTGGTATGGAATCCCTTCTATCATCATCTTTGACAATGACACTCCTTTTAAGAACAAGGATGTCCATAAAATTTGTGCTAAATACAAGATTCAACATAAATGGTCAACCCCCTATTACCCTCAAGGTAATGGTCAAGTTGAAGCCTCTAACAAATCCTTAGTTAAGATCCTTAAAAATTTGGTTAATAAGACTGGTCAAGACTACCATATCCAATATTTATCCTACTTTATGGGCTTATCGTACCAGTGTATGAACACCTATAGGTACAACCCCTTATGTCTTGGTCTATGGCATCGAGGTTGTTTTCCCTTTTGAGTTAGAAGTCCCATCCTTGCACATCTTTCTACAAGATGCTTCTATCGGCGATGAGTATCACCTTGCCCACTTAAACCAATTAGAGTTGTTGGATGAAAAGTGCATCCATGCCTTAGAGCATCTTCAAGCTTATCAAAATAGGCTCAAGAAAACTTACACTAAGAAAGTTTATAGTCATTCTTTTGAAGTAGGGGACCTTGTCCTCAAAGAAAACCAAAGGAACACCAATGCTTGAACTGATCTAAAGGAAAATTTCAGCCCAATTGGATAGGCTCCTTTGTCATAACAACCAGTTTTGGCTCAAGAGCCTATTGTCTAGAAACCCTAGATGACAAAGATCTCAAAGAACCCATGAATATTATGCACCTTAAAAGGTACTATGCATAACCTTTTCTTTTCTTCTTCTAATTTCATATTTTCCTCTCTATTGAGATTTCTTCTATTTCTTTTCTATTTCTTCTTGATCACCTTATCTCACTTCTTTTTGCTTCTCCTACCAATTCTACCCAAGATCTCTTTTGTACCAACTTGCATTTGTCTGCTTGCTCATGTTGCATGATTGCTTGTCATACTTTGCATGAATTTCTTGACATGATTCTCCTTTGCACTTATGCTTGACATATAGTTACTTTGCTTCTTGATCATACTTGCATATGACTACTTGTTCATGTAGATTCTCAAGGAATTCGCAATGAGGCAATGATGACATCTAGTCAGGTTTAGCTCATATGCATTGCACTTGCACTAGGTCACTAATGCTTAGTGAATCCCCAAACTTAGGGCATATCTTTTTCTTACCCATCGGGATGCTATGATTACCTCTCTTGTATATATACATGGGTAATTTTGTGCTAGTGGGAAGTTTATCTTTGTTTTTATGCATTTACATATGGCTGCATTCATTGGCACAAAATCACTCTTGGATTTCTTCACCTTTATTTTCTTCTCTATCACATATATCCCTTGACCTTGTAAGTATAATGTTCATCTTAATTCTCCCCAAGTCAAGGGATATATTCTTTCTCTTCTACATCTCTTTTTCTTTTATATCTCTTTTGTATATCCCTTGACCTTGTAAGTTTAATCGTATTCTTTTCTTTTTCATCAAGTCAAGGGATATACGCTTTTCTCTTCATTTTTCCTCTTTGTTCTCTCCATGTATTTCTTCATTTTTCTATTTCTTTTTCTACTCTTATATCTATCTTATATATGCTTATACATATCTTATATCATATGCACACACACACTTTTACTTTTCTCAATCGCTTATCTTTCTATGAGCACACACCCTCCTGGGTATCGCTCCACTTGTGACCACTTGTGAGCACATACCCCTCCTAGGTATCACTCCACTTGTGACCTCCTGTGAGAATACAACTTTACTAGGCATCACTCCATCCTTGGTCACTTGCGAGCACACACCCTTATTGGGTATTGCTCCACTTTTGGTCACTTGCAAGCACTCACATTTGTTGGGTATCACTCCATATTTTTCTTAGAACCATGTCATTTTGGTCACATTGATCTCTCTCGATATTTGCTAATTTAGATGACATGATCTAAGCACCTCTTCCCTCTCTTTGACCTTTTTGTAGCCTTTTTTATTCTTTCATTCTCTTTCTTCTCTTATTTTCCTCACTTTTCTTCCATCATTTTTCTTATCTAAATCTAATAATCTAATCATCATACATAACTTAAAACCCTCCCCTCCTTTTTACCCTCCCTTTCTCTCTCTTCTATTTTTTCTTTCTTTCCTCCTTTCTTCTTCGTCCTTCTCCCTCTACCATTTTGAGTTTCCTCAGGAAGTTTTCCTTCCTTTTAAAACTTGAGGGGGCACCCTAGCCTTGGGGGCATTGATGTCATCATTGCCTCATAAAGCATGTAAAATTTCAAAGTGTTTGAAATTACACCATTTTTGCATCATCCCTCTACCTAAACTTCCTACCCCTTTTAGTACCCACCTTTTCAATCTTGAAGGTATCTACAACTTTCTTTGATACATTTATTGCAACATAAATGCATCAAAGAGGGGGTAAAATATAGACACCAAAAATTGACCCAACTAAATGAGTCAATTTTCCCTTAGATGCCTTAGAAGCCTCTCAAAATTTCCAAATACAATTTTTGAGCCCATCAACCCTTAGTTTGAGCCATTTTCTTTAGTTTTTGTGAATTCGTGGTCCTCCTAAATGGACCATAAAATCATGCAGCATGCCTAGGTGCTATTTTTGGACGAGGTGACCCCAAATAGTCACTTTTTGTAAATTTACAATCGATCCTTATGGACCACAAAATCACATTTTTAGGGTTTCTCTTTAACCCTATCCCTAAAACTAACTTGTCTCTCCAATTTTATTTTATTTTATTTTATTATTTTTTTAAGTTTAACCTAACTCTAATGCTTTTCCCTTTTTTTTGTATCCCAAATCCTTATAAATAGAGGCATTGGGCTCCAATTTTTATCCCCATCCGATATCGCAATTAAAATCATGCTCAAATGCTCTTACCATCACTCTAAAGCTAGTGAAATTCTTGTCAAGTTCTTGATTTTTGCATCACTATTTTAGAAGGATTTTATAAGGTATAGCAAGGATAACATTCTAGGACCATACCTCTATCGGTTGTTTCCTCTATTTTCTTTTCTGTTATCTTCTTACTATGATTTTTGTTTTACTGCTTTTATCATTATAGATTTCTGTCTTTAATTTTTAATCTTGTTTCTTGTTCTAACTTTTCTATTTAGGATTTTTAAGAAACCCTGGTTAGCTTCTTTTCTACCTCAATCTTGTTGTTGATGTGAATTTGTGGTCCGCTCTTATAGGACATGAATTTGGTCAACGTGATTTTGTGTCAAGTTTGATAGGACCAAAAAATCATCTCTAAAATTGGGGATAAGTTTATATTTCCTCTTTCTATTTTCTCTCTAGTTTCCCTTGCTTCTTCTCGAACATATTTTTCATTCTTTTTTTCTTCCCTTTATTGCATATTTTCCAATTTGTTTGCTACTAAAGGTCATCGATTTTATGCTTGCTTTTCGATCATCTAAAGGACTGAGGGGGCTTGAATACCTCTCTTGTGAGCCCAGTCTCTATAGCAGCCTAAGCAGGCCTCAAACACTAACACCAAACTTTGAGTTTCCCATTTTGGAGGTACTCGCTCAAATTTGTGATTGCTATTTCTAAGGCACAAAAATTGGGACAACCACCAGAATCAAATTTTTTGATTAGCCTTTAAGTGTTGTTTTTCAAATATGTTATCTTGTTGTTCTATGTTTTATTTCGATTTTTTTTTTTTTTGGTAAGTGTTTGTATTTATAACGGGTTTTAACAAGGATCCCAAAACCTGATTACATAAGCAATGGACCTAGGGCATCAATCCATTGAAACTGGACACCAAAACAGAAATCCCGCCCAGCGGTAACAGTAAGCATGAAACAATCCTCCTTTGCGGGAAACAAACAAATAAGAAAGAAAGTAGTTTTGGAGATCCCGCCCAGCGGGGAGTGCCAAAAACCACCATCGAGAAGATCCCACCCAGTAGGAAGCAGAAAAAAATCGTTACAATAAAATCCCGCCTCGCGGGAAGCAGTCAAAACCACCACAAACAGTCCCGCCTAGCGGGAAGCAACAGGGAAATCCTGCCATTCGGGAAACCAACAAAAAAGAAAGGATCCCGCCTCGCGGGAAAACCGGCGGATTTGGCTGATCCCGCCCTGTGGAGAAACCATCCCGCCCACCGGGAAAACATTCAGTTCAGTGAGAGCCATCCTGCAGGAAGCCGACGACCCGACACGAGAGAGGATCCGGCCCATCGGGAAGTGACCGAGAGAGTTGCACCACAAGGAACCCACCCCGGGAAAACGAGAAGAGGATCCCGACGACGGGGACCAAGAATCTCGTCCAAGCACAGAGTCCGTCGAGAATTCACAAGAAAAAGGGGGAAGCTGTCCAAACCCTAAACCGTCACCTCCACCGCACCGAGAAACGCAGGGGACCAGATCCACGCGAAAAACCTGCAAAAAACCCTAGGGGGAAGCCTGAGGGAAAAAGGGAAGGGATCCCCAACCAAACAGGGATCCCTGGGAAGCACCAGTCCGAAAAAACAACCAAGGAAACCCTAGCCGGCCGGGAGGGGCGCAGATAGTGGAGAAGGATCTCCCCCCAGGAGATCATCTGCAAACAACCACTCCCCAGGAGGGATGACCTAGGTTGAGCCAGGGACTGGACAGGAACTAGGAGCCATGGGAGGGGGAGCAGGGGAGAGACCAGAGCCCTCCCGTCTCTACTTTCTTCCCTCTCCATCTTTATTTCTATTTATTTTATTTAGAGATAAATAAATTAATAAAAGGACAAAAAGGAATCTAGTTAATTTGATTTTTTTCATATTGTTTTTTAAAATTGTTCTCTTGTTGTTCTATGTTTTCTTTCTATTTTTTTTATTTGGATACAAATAAATAAATAAATAAAAGACAAAAAGGAATCTAGTTAATTTGATTTGTTCATATTGTTTTCAAATTTATTCTCTTGTTGTTCTGTGTTTTGTTTCTATTTTTTTATTAATTTTATTTGGACACAAATAAATAAAAAATGACAAAAAGGAACCTAGTTAATTTGATTTGTTCGTCTTGTTTTTCAAATCTGTTCTCTTGTTGTTTTGTGTTTTGTTTCTATTTTTTTATTTAGACACAAATAAATAAATAAATAAGGACAAAAAGGAATCTAGTTAATTTGATTTGTTCATATTTCTTTTCAAATTTGTTTTCTTGTTGTTCCATGTTTTGTTTCAGTTTTCTATTTAGACACAAATTTAAAAAAAAAGGATAAAATGAAATCTAGTAAATTTGATTTGTTTATATTCTCTTTAGGCACTCAAAATTAAATTTTGCATTTAGTATGCATTAGTTTAGTCCTATTTGTAAATTACTTTTGTACCCTAGGATTAGTGCCATTCAAAGCAAAAAATAATTTTAGATTAGTTTTGTATTCTTGCATAACTTGTTTCCTTGCATCTTAGTTAGATAGCCTTTTTTTATTTAGTAACCTAGTTCCCAAAGGCTAAACTTAGGTGTTTGTAAAAATACACATCAAACCTCTACGCAAACTTGGAGTGACTCTCTAAAGCGCTCCTGGTGAACCCCTCAAATCCTAAATCAACACATTAAATCATGGTGAGGATAAAGTCCATGTGGATCTTAGCCCCAATGGATCTGCTGAGACTATTCATGGGATACCTTGTCATAGCCTCAATAGAGAGTGAATCATTAAGACCCTTGGAAAGAAATTTACCCAAGACCAAAATTGGCAAATCATAAATTTAAAATAGAGAGAATTGTCATTTTTCTCAAGGTAGAAAAACACAAATTTCCCAAGCTAAGAAATTATGAATCACTAACTTTGAATTGGAGAATCGTCAAAATAAAATGTGGCAAAGTGTTAGTCCTAAAAATAACGGATAACTAGTTGTAGTAGGGATTGAAAATTTATGAATAAAAAATTCTCCCTAAACTTAGCAAAAACCTTATCCTAGAACTTGAGAATTAAATGTATACTAATACAACTTCTAGTAGTAGGACCGTGCTCAAGGTAGCTCTGGTAAGGCTACACATGAGCATAGTAATGGTTTATTTGAGTCATTAGGAGCCCAACCATAGGCTAAGATGATATATTATAACAAGGTAATAAACATGCTCAATGATCCCTATATAAAGGTTATAGAGGGGAAATAAAGACACTTATTAACTCAAGTTATAAAATAAGTTATTGGATGTTTCAATATGGGATTAGGAATGGACTCATGAAGCATCAACCAATGTGGACATTAGGGCTATAAATAAACTTGGTACCTAAAATATGGGATTGTTTAGAAATCATAGAGAGGTGTGCCCAAAAGTATGACAAGAATCATCACACTATTTACATTCAATCCTGGAATGGAATACATACCTTCATTATAGAAGATAAAATCCAAAAGATGATAAAAGCATAATATAATTCTATATACTAAATGACATATACACCTTAGGCTTAGATAAATTATCATAATAGGTTTAGCTATAATAGGTGGAGGAACTTCTTGTCCATCCAACTACAAAATCCCTAATATTATCAAGGATTCAATCTATCACTCACAATGGAGCAATTTAGAAGGGATGCATAGTGGTTCTATTTGGAATAGTAGCAGTCCTAGGAAAAATCATCTATGAGTTAGTAATTAAGGATCACTTATCCATGCTACATGTAGTTGAACAATACCCAAACCACTCATAAATATTGAATTGTGCCATGTACATGGCTAACCATATAGGCACCCAAAAACGTTAAAGATACATAGTAAATCAATTCCTTCTCCTACCTCATATGGATGATTTTAAACCAAAAAAACATTGGTTCTCCAAGTTATAGCTAGATAAAACTAGGCATGATGATAATCCACTATAATTGTATAGATGTGCCATGTAAGGTAGATGAAAAGAATGCATATGATTTTTATGAGATGGATTACCACCCTATTATGAAGAGATTGAAGAAAAATGTTCCTATATTGTAAGGAGAGTGTCATAATTGCATTATGTCCAAATATATGCCAAATAGATATTTCTATCTAGGCAAATATAGATCTTTCACTATAGTGTATACATTCTCTAGGATGCCCTATGAACTACTTGTGTCTATTTCCAATTATCTATTTAACCTAGAGGACACATTGCAACTGGAATACATTGATCAAAATTACTTTAAAGGAAAAAATGAATACCACTTCTATAATACCTAAAAAGTTATGGTTACTCCAAAAGTAAGAGGGTCACATGTGTTAATTAATGACAAGCTAAATAATTTGGCTTTGACATTATTGTAGGACTTTTGATCTTATGAACCTAATTCATTATTCATAAATAAAATGTTGTCACATGTTATAAAATTCTTTTATGTCCATTAGAAGAGGTATAGGGTGGAAAAGTAAACAAATTAGGGTTATTATGTGACAAGAGACTCTCCTTTCCAAATGGTGCATCTAGTGGACAAGATACAAAAATATATGGTTATTATGTGTGCACAATCTACCATTTACATCTAGACTTACAATAAATAAGAATTGGATAATACCCAAGTAGTGGCAAAATTGATAGCTAAAATGTAGTAATAAGCAAAATAATTCTAGCAAGAAATCAAGAGACTAAGAAAATAGGTAGCAAAGAAGGGCAAACTAATGAGGTATTTGGAAGACATAAAAGGAAAATTAGCAATAAATATAATATTAATAAGCAACTAGAGTATTTGAAAGGATAATTAGCACAATTGTAAGACCAACTAAAGTAACACTTTTAGAAATAGATACAAGATATAAGGCTTCAATTGGATCAAGTGCAAGTAGTTACTCAAGAGAAAGATAAAGAGATTGCTAAATTGAAAAAGACAAATGAGTAATTTAAGAATATGGTAAGGGTAATGGAATCATAAAATTAGTGATTAAACGAGTTAAGTTTTTATGGTACTATATATAGAGTAAAGTTATGCATACCAAGGCGTATTTTACTTCATTATAGAATTAGGGGCCATCCTTAATGAAACCTCTAGAGCCATTCAACAAGTAGAAAAATAATTGCTTGTGAAAGATACATCAAAGAACTATAGCAATTGTCCAATATAAATACAAAGCAAGTCAAAAAACCTTAGGTGTGTCAAATAGGAAGACTATAGAAAATCAATTGAAGGGTCTAACATACAAATGTAACTATAGGAATGCAAAACCACCCATGATATCCTAAAGTTACTTGTAAAAGGGGTGTGATCATACCAGCATTAGTGCATCGGATCCCATTAGAACTTCGTAGTTAAGCATGCTTGGGCCGGAGTAGTACTGGGATGGGTGACCTCCTGGGAAATCCCGATGTTGCACCCTTTTCTTTCTTTTACCCAGGTGTTATAGGTGAGTTGGAGAGGAGAGGGCAATCCTCCAAGGGAGGTCCCAGGTTCAAATCTCCACCCTACCAAAAAGCTAAATTGGGTATCCAAAATCCAATTGATAATGTTGGTGCGGGAAGGGTCGGGTGCAACTCCCGGGTGACTTTGACGGTGTAGAACCCCTTTTTCGTGGTCTCTCAGACCAAGGCGGCTCCGCAAGGGGTTTTTTGCTTAAAAAAAAAGTTACTTGTAAAAGATATGAAGAATGAAGTTTCATGATACCCTAATGTTACCTATAAAAGAAATGAAGAATAAATTTTAGTAGGTAATAAGTGTTAGATTACCTAACATCTTGTATATCCATGGACAACAACTTACATCTAAATAAATAGAAATAATATTCAATTAAGAGAAGAGCAAATTAGAAAGTATCACTACACCAAATAATTCACTATGTTGGAATATTTGTTAAACAAATTGAAAAGCATAATCAAAGGGAGAACGTATCCAAGGGCCACTATGACGATATAGCAATAAAAATAGAAATGCCAAATTCTCTAGAACTACTTGATGAGGGGTATGAGTAGCAAATTTTAAATCCATTGCCACAGGTAGCACACTAGGTAGACCCACCAATTTTATAGTTTTATCGTGAGATGATTCTAATTTCAAGGACTTTACACCCAATAATAGAGGTAAGACCTAGGATATTTATCTAATCTAGCTTAGAGACTTGATAAGTCTCTGAAAATATAGTATCCTATCTACCACCTTTGAATTCTAGCCAATATTGATCTGTGGAGGGAAAAGAAACAAAATTTCTAGCCTTGGGAGCAGTATGATTGGTCCACAAATTTTAAGTAAATATTATAAAATTGACTAAGTATGAAGAGGGATATTGGTGAAAAAGAGTGATTGATTAGAACGGAAGAGCTATCAAAAGTGGTAATCCATATTAAGTTAGTGAAATTCCATTTGCAAATTAGAGAATCACCACTTTTAGAATCAATGAATCATTATTTTTAGGCCAAATAGGATAAGGGCAACATAATATTTGAAAAAACCTCTAAGAAAGTGATAATTGATCTCCATATGGAATCCAAAAGGAGTTAGAGATCTACTAAATAGATTTTAAAGGATTTTTTAGAGGAATATAAAGTGTAGTCTTGCATCAGTTTGTTAAAGATAGACCTAAAGTAGAGATTTCACTATGGGTAGAAAGGATTTACCTTAGGTAACTCAGGTGAATAATTTTCTATAAATAGAAGCTATGTGATCCATTATAAATATATTTTGAACATCTAAAGAGATTAGAGATACACTTTTTAAACTCCAAAATGTACTCATGAATTCATTTTATAATAATAAAAAGATTGTGCATGGTATCTATTTATCAATCATGGCATTGTCCCTTTGATCTATGGAATGCATAGTAATTGTGGTACTACTCTTTTACTTTATATTATTTCTTTCCTTTTATTTTGTAAATTTCATTTGTATTGGAGCACATTGATATTATTTAATTTACCTCACATGTTAATTATCCAGTACTAAATCCTACTATGGTCATGGCCATATTTTCATTTATTATATTTACTTTAATCCATCACACGCTACTCGTTTAAATTTATTTTTATACACTTAATTTAAGTTAGTTTAGCATGATTTGTGGTTAGTCAACCTAAACCTAAATATTGACATGGTTTCTCTTCTTTCAATTATTGAAATAGGATTGTAGTTTAATTTAGTTAGAGTAGTGAACTCTCACTAGAATTGGGAGGAGTAAGATGCCTAGGCCAATGTTTTTTGAAATAGAGCTCTAGTAGGAAGCAAAGCATAGACAAGTGTATAAATCATGTAATCAAATTTTTTATGTCAAAGCTAATGACAAGGAGATAGAGTCGTAGTTTTTCTAAAAATCCAAAGCAATGATGCACACAAAATAATTATAATCAAAAGTGAAAGATGAACTAGGCACACTTGCCCAATGTAAGTATCTAGTAATCGTAGGCTAGTGGTGATAACCAAGACACCAGATGGGAGTATATGATAAGTCAACAATGAGACATGCCAATCGAACCTAAGATACAAAAAACTAAAATTTTGGGCAAAGGGTAAAGGGAGAGCTATCACCCAGATTCTGGTCAAGCTAGCACCACCTGGGCCCTACACATTATGTTGAGATGTATAGTCCTCCTACAAAAAGGTACAACATATTCAGTAGGGAAATCGATCCGATAAAGACATTAATATAGAGTCTATCGAGAAGTGACCGCAAACATGATAGCCTTAATGGTAGGAAATATTTGCAACATATTTCCTACATGGGTAGCAAGATCAAACCTCAATCAAATCTAGATCCAAAGACCTTGGGATTGTATACCATCAATGCAAAAGTACTTGGGCAAGATTTTTGAATCAAATTTTTGAATTTTGAGAGGGAAAATTTCTCAAATTATTGTAAGGGAGGTTGAATTATTGTCATGTCTAGTATTTGAATTTGAGAAAATATTAGTATTTTCATCATTGTAGGGGAGGTTGAATTATTGTCATGTCTAGTATTTGAACTTGAGCAATGTTTCCTTCTCTATCTATTTTGTATATCAGTCTAGACTCAAGCCTTGGATCATTGTATGTATAGGTCACTGAGTCTATTTTAATTATATATGAATGCAAAGAGCTATAACTATTCCAAAACTTCTATCCTGGTCTAATTATTCATATATATTTCTATGGGGGAATGTGACTAGTATCTGTCCTAGCTTCCATAGACGATCTTTCATTTTACAATTATGTGGTTGGGACTACGCTCACTTTAATTATCATGTTTGATTCATGTGATCATTAATCCCACTGATGTGTAGAATAGAAACTATAGTATTTGATGTATTGCCACCCATAGCTTAGGCTAGTTAGGTTTTACTACTTTTCTCCCTCTTTCCCTTTTTCTTGGTAAGAACCCAATAGGTTAGGCTAGTTTAGGAGGAGAGTGTTAGAGATTGTACTTGCACAAGGATTTGACCTTGGTTAAAAACCTGGAGGTCATCTAAAGGAGCCGCATCCCATGCTCAAAACTAGGATTGGTGCTCCAAGCAAAGTGTAGGCACCGAACACACCATATGAGAACGACATTGCAAGGAGTCATGGTGCTTGGGGCATAAGGACCATTTTTGGTCCCTAATAGTTAGATAATTTTGTGGTTCACTAAGACTAAAGTGAACACCACATTGTGGATTTGTGATGATTATAAGTGAGACCACATTTTACTACAAAATCAGAGGTAATGATATTTTGATTATTTTCTTGTGTGTTGATGATATAATTTTCATAAGAATTTCATCAAGAATGAATAAAGAGTTCAACCCATGATGCAAGAATTTGAAATGAGTAATTTGGATTTGATGCGTTATTTTTGGGGCATGAAGGCACATCAAACACATGATGCAATATTTATTTTCCAATCTAAATATTGCACATAATTGAAGAAATTTGACATGAAAAAGTGTAAAGATGTTGCCACCCCACTTGCACAAGGTGATAGAATGTACAAGGATGGTGGAAGTGAAATAGTGGATGAGAGGAAGTATATAGAATATTAACTAGCAATATGATATACTTTACAATAACAAGATCATATATTGCATAGTAGTCTCCTTGGTTTCTAGATTCATAACTGACCTTTTAGAAGATCATATAAGAGCAGCTAAGAGAATTTTGAGGTATGTGAAGGGAAATTTAAATTATGGAATCCATTATACATCATCCAATAATATTAAGTTAATTGGATATAGTGATTCAAACTAGAGAGGCTCAAGTGATGATAAGAAATATATATAATAAAATTAAGTATCATTGGAAAATGGATGGGTAACTTGGAGTTCAAATAAATAAGTAGCAATTACACTCTCAATGGAAGAGTATATAGCAGCTATGTCATCAAGCACACAAGTAGTATGGTTGAGGTGTATCCTAGAAGACCTTAGTGAAAAGCAAGAAAGACCAACTACCATTATTTGTGATAACATGAGTGCAACTCAAATAACTAAAGTCTTGTTTTTCATGAAAATTAAAGGACATTGATTTAAAACATAATTTTATTAGAAGCTTATTTTAGAAAATATAAATTTAATTGACACATTATAAATTGAATTATCAATATGCAAACATTTTTACAAAGATAGTGGCAAAGAATAGAATTAATTTCACTCAAACATAGAAAGAAAACTTCTCCATTTAGTCTCAAGGGGGATAATGTTAGAAATTGTAATACTAAATGAGATAAAAATATAAAATAAGATAGCAATATAACAAAAAATTAGAATAAGATAAAATTTGAATTACAAGAAATTTAAAAATAAAAAATAAAAAATATCCTCACCTACATTGGAGAGAATGTGAAGCACCAAAAGTATCTTAAGATAACCAAGATGTGTGTGTATGTGTCTTGGTTGTCTCAAGAGACTCTTGGTTCCCTATATATATATATATAGGCAAATATACATGTGTATTATGTGTGTAAGGATATTTATATATACATATTGTATATACATATACATATACATATATACATATTTATATATATGAGTGTGTGTGTGAATAGATAGATAGATAGAAAAAGAGTGAGTATATATGTAGGGATTTGTATTAAAGTAGTATGTACAAATTTGAAGATTCATGAAGTGTTTTGGTAAGGGTTTTGTGCAATTTTATTTTCTATTCATTTTCTCCTTTCTATATTATGTTAATATTTATTTTAGAGTACCACCTATAGTGACTTGAAACTACCTTGGAATTCTTTATTTTTGAAGAGTACAAGACAAATAAATCAAGCAAATGATGCCTCTGAAACCCCTTAAATTTTGACTCTGTACAACTTAGGTGTTGATTTACTCAACAAGTGTTGATTAGTTTAGGAGTGATCTCCATACAAAGTAACCTCATTGGCTCATGGGAATGAAGTGATAAGGATAAAATAGTGATTTGATAGCAAATTCAATCCATTCACTTGTTTCTTAAAGCAAATTGCTTGTCATCCAATGAAGGAGTAAAATAAAGGTATAAATCTCGACGAAAATCTTTTGACAATAATATTTTTGTATGTAGTGGTGCATTAAGTAATTTTTGAAGGCTTTCAAGCCTTTTAGAGGTTCATAATTTTTCTAAAGATGCTCTTAAATATTTATTGTTATTAGAAGTAATATTTTATCATCCCAATCAAGTAGCATTAGCTCAATTGGTTAGATTCTTCAACATTAAAGGACAAGATCCAAGTTCAAATATTGCTAAGTGATACATGGATAATATCCAATATTTGTTGTAATACCACTATGTGGTAATGTGTAGTGTCGTTGGGACCCGTTTCAATCCCATATAACCAATTAAAACAAAAAATATTTTCTCACCCCAAGCTTATAAAAAAAAAATTTCACCCCACATAACTCAGGTGTAAGTTCCTACTATAAATAGGAGCCATGAGATCCATTGTATTTAGATTTTGGCCATAAGAATTCATATCTACACTATGTGAAATTCACTTTGTTCTTTGTATCTCATGAAATTGTTGAGAAATTAACAAGTCCTTTGCATTCCATGAATGGCACTACCCTCCTAGTTTGATAAGCATGTGATGATTGAGGCATAACACTTTTTCCATATTAGCAATTTCATACTTATTGAAAAAAAATCATTAATGTTATTTGGATTCTCATGTGTTGATTGATCATGCAATTCCTTTATACCATTATGATTATATTTTATTTGGATCCCTCACACCCTTAAAATTTCCATATTTTTTTTAATTTTTCAAACTTTACTTTTAATACAATTAGTATAGGTTAGTGTAGAAGAATTTAACAAATATAGTGAGGAGTCGACCTCAATCCAAAGGTTCGAAGGAGTCATTGGTCCTTCCTTTCAACTTTGTTGAAACTAGAATTAGAGTGCATCATTAAATTAGAAGTAAAATAATTCCTTGGTTTAACATGCTTTTTGGCATACCTAGTGGAACATAACCTCATTATTCACCCCTCATTTTCATTTTGTCCAAAATTTGGATAAATTTCTTGATTTTTGTGCCAAATTTGCATTTATCATGGATGAAGCAGTTGGCTCAAAATTGAAGGAATTTTTGCCATGTTTTTTCTTTTGTAGCAATTTGCTTTGATTTTGGAACAATTTTCTTTGTTTGAGCCAATCACCTAAAATATCGTCCAAGTCATTTCTAGGGATCAATTCACTTTATTTTGTGAACAACTCACTCTAAATCTATCACATTTATATAGATCATATCTAGAATAATTAGCTAAGGCTTAGGACTTGATTTATCAATCCTAGTCTCAAAATGACCTTGGAATTCACTTTATTTTTGTTATTTTTGCCTAATTGTTTTATGTGCTTTGTGAATGGAAACTCTCACAAAAACTTAAATGTATTGATATTTTTATGAACCTATTGAAATAGCATAAAAAATAGATTAGAACTTAGATTTGATCTTAATTTTGTATATACCATGGGAAGGAAGAATGTGAGATAAATTTTGAGATATTTTTACCAAATATCATTTTAGCAAGTAATTTGCTCAACTCAATGAGTGGTGGTTTGCTCATAAAAATTGTTCATTCAAGTAAAATATAGAGAGCAATTTTCTTAGGATATCTAAATTAATTATCTAGGAAATACAAGTTTCTTTTCAACACCTCCTTCAAGAAGTGATTTGATCTAGTTTTGAAGAAATTTGCTCTAAGAAATTCACTCGAATCCAATGCTCTCCAAAAATTTATAAAGTTCAAAATTTACTATGAAAAAACCTTAAAACTATTAGAAAATCACGTTAACTTACAAGTGAATTACTCTAGTTTGTAACCGAATTTCTCCATAGGAAAATTTTACTATTTTGTAAAAATTTATCCCCAAAAATCTATATTTGTAGGGACATATAAATATGACAATAAATACATGCTCAAGGGCACACAAATCAAGAAAAAAAGATCAATCTACAAAAAATAGTTTCATATCATCATGTGAATGCCAAATGAAAAAGAAAGGAATCAACCATAATGTGGGTACACCAAGAATATAAAATTGAGGAAATTCCAACATTTAATCCTATTTCCTTAAATAGCAAAAGTCCAATGACCAATCTTATTCATCAAAATCATATATTATGAAATCAATTTCTTGGGCTATCAAGTGAGTTATTTGTCAATGCTAGCTAATAAAACTTGGTCAAATACCAGTCCTACATTAGCCCATACAAACCCTCTCTATGGAAATTACCTTTGATGTAAATAACCTCATAAAAATCCATCTTTTGGAAGCTATAACCATGTCATTAATTCAAAGCAAACCCTTCCATATAGTGTCCAAAATACACCTTCCATTAGTGTTTCCTAAACTCAAAGTCAAACTAGTTCTACTTTGTCCAATATGCCCAACCATTGACTAGGATAATCCATTTATCTAAACATAGTATCTTTATGATAGATATTTTCTAACCAAATATAGGCCTTGCTAAAAACTTGAAAGTGTTAGGTAGACATGTTGAAACGTAGGTGACCCAAGGAAACACCTAGGGATAAAAATTATCTCTGGTCAATTAGGTATAATGATACACATAGCAAGGGTTACATCCTTCAAATAAAAAAATTCCTAAATAAGGATTGCAATACCATCTCCTATTTCTAAACATGCCATCTTCTCCAAATCAATAGTAGTTTTATCAAAGTCCTTTACCCTCTCCTTTCCATATACTAAGTCCTCATTATCATCCACCTTATTATCCTCCATGCCAATACCCTTAGTATATTTTGTAGCTATATTAATTTTATACAATATATCCCTATTAGCCACCATAATAATAGTATGTACAACCTCCTCCTCCTCCTTAAAATAATATAGTACCTCCACCTAAGCCCCAAAAGCAACTTCCTAATTAGAACTATCAAGGACCATTAAACCAAGAAGCCTATTCCCCTATTCCACCTATTACTATGAAAGCATTACCTACCTTTATTGTTACTAGGAATAATATGACATTTGTCATAACCCAAGTCTTCCTCAACTAATTTTTTATATATTTTAGGGATTCCAAAAAACTACCTTCGAGACAATTACTAAGTCTGCAACGAAAATTACCCTAATTATCATTCTTGGAGTACATCCATCTCTACTCCTTACATAGATCCGGTTATGTAGGAGCACTGGATGGTTTACTAAAAATTTAATCTATCCCTCTCATTATCTTTCAATGAGTTAGCCTTGAATTTCCTCCTTTCATTCCTTCAAAAGGTGCATGCCAAGTTTCATTTCTATATAATTATTTTAATGTAGATGATATGTGTGTGTAGGATTTGACTATCTTAGATCTGTTTGAATTAGTCATCCCTTAAATGAGTTTCATTTCCAATTTAAACATAGTATGAATGATAATATTTTCATCCTTCTAATTAACTCGTTGAAGTATACATATTTAGCCTAACCATAAGAGCTAGATGTTTTATCCTTAAAAGTCCAATTCATTCTCTAATATAGCTTTTCCATAAGCTACCACTCATAACATAAGAGCACACCCAAAATAGGACGTCTATTCTCTAAGGTAACATTCATTCTAGTTCTCTATAATAATTCCATCTTAAAGAGAGACACCAAATAGATTCTAAAAGAAATCATGGCTCTTAATATTCATTATGTTTACCAAGCAACTGAATTGGGTAACCATAGATTAACCAACCTCTCTTAGAATTGAAACAATATACATTTTTTTTTATTAATTAATCAATTGGAAAACGTTACAATAAATAATTAAACAACCCAAATGTTATCTCTAATATTAACATTAAACTCAACAACTATAGGAGTAGTTCATCTTTAACTATTTCATTGAAGACCTGGTAACCTCAAAGGATTCCACAGAATGTAACAGGGCCTCTATTTCAATATGCCGATGTTTCACATGAAGTTAGAGAATTCTAACTCAAGAATCTCTCTAACATGGTCATCATACTACTTGGGCATCTATTCACCGCTCCTATCCATCATCATCTCCACACGTATTCTTACAAAGTTCTTTCAATCTCAATGCATGAGGTGTTTTGGAAAACACATGAGAGACACCAAAAAAAAAACCTTGATACTTCTTATAGACATATTGGTTCATTCTTATCCTAAAGATCCATAAGTTATTCAAGGTAAAGACTATCCTATGCTTTTACTAAAAAAAAGTTGTTTCTTCCCTTCTTTCACAGAGGTAATACTTACCATTGTTATTCACTACTAGAAGATTATGAAACACATTTTACAGGATATGTCCTGACCACACAAGCTATAAATCTAAAATACGTATTTCTATAAATACCAGAAAGTATAAAAAATGGTCCAACATTAATCAAAATATAACTCATATCTCTAGCATATTCATTCATTCGAAACATTTTGTAAATATTACTAGCAATAGGAACCTTTTCTTGTTCACCCGACATGAATGCACTTATCATAGATATCATTCAATTGTATATCATACACTCATACATATATAAACAACGAGCTTAATTATACAATTCACCAATATCTTTATAGTATATCTGCATTCATTTACTAATCTATAATTACAATAATAGCAGCTAGTATCCATTAATTCTATCATTTCCAACACAGATTATTAACCTCATTAACCCTCTACGCAAACAATAATAGAAGTTTCCCTAAACCTATATTGTAATTGAATACTTTTGCTTCATAATTTTGTAACACAGGTGATCAGGGTTATGCACAGCGGTGAATATTCACCAATAAGGCGAATATTTACATTTTCAAAAATTCAAATTGGCAAGTTTGGGGGACCTTAGACATTGGTCCTTTCACCCAAAATTTTTAGGATTTTTTTTAGATGTCGGTTCACCATTCATTGATATAGTATTACGTTTTCTTTTAAACTCATCAACACTCCCGCATAAATTGTGGACCTTTTTTGCCTTAAATTTCTAAAAAAAATTATTTATCCCGCCCAACTCACCAACTATAACACTATAAATAACTAGCATGCCAGTGATATTTTTTCACTTAATCGAACCGAAGAGTACATTTGATCTGTTGTAGAATTCCACTGAAGTTCAATCAGGTCTAGAAACTTGTTGATCCAGGTCAAAACTCCACTTGGACCGAAACAAAAGCTATATCTACACCCGAAATGATAGACAAGCACATTTCTTTACTCAAACTAACATTCAGATTTTGTTATGCACCCAGGTTGAAATCCATTTACCTGACATAGTTCTGCACATGGACTGATATAAAGATCGATTGCACAGATATTCACCTGGACCAATATTCGATCTTTATTTTGTACCTGGACTGCCACACAAAAACTAATTTATAGCTGGTCTAGAATTCAGATGATCCAAAAAAATTTTGATTCTGGATTGATATCCAGTCTCTATTTAGTACCCGAACTGACATTTGGTCTCTATTTTGTACCTGGATCGATATCCAATATCTGTTTTGTAATCAAACTAACATCTAGGTTTTGTTTTTTACTCGAACCACCATTTGGTACTAACCTATACACAAACCGATATTTACACAAACTACAAAAGACCTAAAACAGGACTTCAACTGACACCGTTCTTAAACGAGGCTAACTATTGATATTTTTTCCAACCGTGTCTACCTCCGAACCTTTTTCTACACTAGGTACTCTATTTCTTAAAAAATTGTGATCTTGTGTTTTTTTGCTTATTTGGAGAATATGAGTTGAATCAGTTGTAGAAATATGTAACATCCCAATTTGACCCCCTATTTTATGATTGTTTGCTAAATATAGTGATGAACTAAAATATTTAGCTAGGAGTTAGTTAATGATTTTAAGAATAATTAAATGTAGCAAATGGGCAATTTAAAGATAAGATGTTTTGTTGTTTTAATTAGTGGTTAATTTGTCTTATTAACTTTGGATTAGCAAGTTAAACCTAGGATTTAAGTGAGTCCAACTTGGTGGGTGGACTGTATTTAATGAATATTTAATTAGACGGTAATTTATCCCAAGTTTTGTGTTAATGAAAACATGTTTTAGTTGGGTTTAAACCAAAGTAATGAGGTTAGTTTCTAGAAAGGATAGGTGTGAAGTTTTGATTGGACCGCCTTGGGTGCAATGGTCAAAGTAGCACCGAGTTCAAAGAAAACATTAATGAGAGGTTTATCCCACCCAATTTTATAATAAAAAATAGATCATGGGGTAGGGGTCAGAAAGGTTATAAATAGAGCTCTCCGGGGTATTCAAAAGGATAACGAAATCAACGAAAGCAAGTTAGGGAATATGCTCTCCGAGAACTTTGGATCAGAAACCAAACACTTGCATTTTTTATTGATTCGACACTGAGAATTCGACATCTCCTAGGGAGTATGCTCTCCGACTCTGTCGAAACAGAAACTAGACGGAGTTTCGAATCTCTCGCTTAATCCTCCTCTCATTTATCTTGTGGTCTGAAACAAGGGAATCTCATGGAAACAAGCTCGAAGTTTTTAACTAAGGCTTAGATTTAGAATATTTTCTTGCAGCGAGTCAGGTTAGAGCCTTTCTGGTTGATGATCTATTGTTGTGTTGAGTTAAATGAGTCAAGGGTTGAAAAATGTTTATGAAATTATGATGTTTAAAGGTTTATGTTGAATTTGAAAATTATTGATTTGTGAGATGTTGTCATAGTATGTACTAAAGGAAACAAAAATGGCAAAGGCAAGGTTATTTTGTTATGCGTGTTGTTTGAGTATAAACGATTTCCTTCTTTGAGAAGAAAACATATGTTGTTCATGTCTAGTTATAATAGCTTTGTGAGTCTCTAATGAAAGAATACTTATGTAAATGCTAAAGTAATGGTGGTTGTAGGGTTTGGGTAAAGCAGAAGAGTTGTGTTTGATTGTTTAAAAAAAAAAAATGATTAAATTTCCTTGTGAAACCCTGTTACGATTTTGCCATAGAAGAGGTTGTCTTTGCTTGATCTGCGTAGGGTCTCCATGGCTGCACCCCTGAAGCCACGATAACATGCACGATCAACGCGAATAATGGCAACGTAGATGGTGCACTCGAGAATTCATGGAGCTGCCTTTAGGGTTGTGTAAACTGGTTGTTAAAATGTCAAACTCTGCCCTGTATTTGATAGCAGACGTCTTCAAGAACTTAGGAGACAACGCAAGCTAGGTTTCATTATGAGTCTCTGTGAGATGTATTGTCTTTGGTTTCCACTCGGGTTTGTTGGTTAAAGAAAATAATGTATACTCCTTAGAGAAATGGTTGTCGTAGGTTCTGTTACCTCCATTACTCACTATGTGTCTATAAACAATAGACCGTGGCTTTATGTTCAAATGATGCCCTCCATTGAAACCTTGTGTCATGTCTTGTTATTATGTTGGAGGTTATAGTTAAAGAAAAATAATAATAATAATGGACTATGTGGTTTAATGGTTATAATGAGGGTTTTGAAATATTATGTATTTTGGGAACAAGTTTATGTATTTAAGTATTGTTGATTCTTGAGACTAAACTATGGGTTGGAAAAGTGTTAGGGGAAATGTTAAATTATACATTACCCTAGGTCTTTAGGAACTCAGCTAAAGTTTAGAAAATAGTAAGAAGAGATAAAAACAATACTTGTGTGTGTGTTTAAAAGAAAAGTCTCTAAAAGCTAAAGATGACAATAGTTACCTAAAGAACTATGGTAAAGATATAGTAATATGAATTTAAAAGGTATTAGGAAGGAAATATTATTATGGCCCATTGATGGCCCCAAGTTTACCAAACTTGTTATGTCTAAGTGAAGTAAACAAGGGGGTTTAAATTTGTATAAAGGGCTAGGATAATGGGGATCTTGAGACTTAAATAGTTGGTAGTTGTAAATTGATTATCAAGCTTAAAAAGGATCCTGAAAAAAATTAGAGATTAAATATGGATGTATATAGATAATGCTTCTAAAAAGGAATTGTCTACTACATTGTGACTTTGGTAAAACATCATATTATGTTTAATTACCTGAGGAGATGTTGCTTGTGGATTATTAGGTACTATGAAATAATCTTGCTTGATTTCTTTTGGCAATATGGTTGTGTTGTAATGATTTTTGGATGGGAGAAATTGGTAACAGGGTTACAATTTCTCGGGAACTTATGGAGGTTCCTCGTAGCCAAGTTGATGTTTACATTTTGCATAGACAAGGGCATGTTGCTTTGTGGATAAAGAACATGGAATGAATGGAATAGGAAAGATTCATTCTTAGGGAAATTTATGGGGTTTCCCTACTCTTGGATGAAATGAATGATTGTTTTCTGAAATGATATTGTTATCTGCATGATTTGCCTGCATATCTTTGATACAATAGTGCAAGTGCATTATGATAATTAGGCATATATCATGTGGTGGATTGTCCTGATCTCGAGTAGCCAATATTCTAGTACTGGCAACTTGAGACAAATGAACCAGATGCTCCTGCTGAACCTGAAAGTGAGTTGAAGTGTTGTTGTTGCTGTAATTTTACCTCAAGTATACTGTAATTACTTTGTAACAACAAGGATTGATTATGAGTAGAATATTTTGTTTAGTTAATAGGTGTTGGGAAAATGTTGTAATGAGTTCATTGTGGCTTTGTAAATACTGAAAGGATTTCATTGTACAATGTGCCAATTGTTGATGTGTATAATAGAGTTAAATTGAAATGTAATGCTACAATTCATTCTCTATGTTGTATTTGAAATGTTACATTTATGACTTTGAAAGGATGAATGTGCAAGTTAATGACAAGGAAATATGGAAACTAATAATGAAATAAACATGGATAAGTGAATCTAGCAACATGAAGTAAACCTTGAGTTAAAATGGTAGGTGCTAGCACACCTATGTGAATCCGTGGTTGATTCCCTTAACAAACCATTGTTGATATGGTTAGAGATGTTAAGCATTGCACCTTAAAGTTAATTACATTGTCCAATGTGCAGTGTAGTTAACAAGGCACACGCTCACTGATTAGGTTGTGTAATACCTAAAGCTATAACAAAGAGTTTAACATGGGTTGAACTTGTTGGGAAAAGAGCATTCCGGTTGAAATAGACTGGTAAACTCCCATGATCATTATGGGGGATTTGGCCACTCCCATACACTAGGATAGACTCTGATCAAGTCGATTCCGGTGTGGTGCTTGCCTGAAACACTCAATGGTTACTCAACTATAGTAGTTGCTAGCATGATTCTCTCAATGAAATTAAAAAAAATGGTTGGTTTTGTAATGGGTAAATTTTGGTTATTACAAAATAAGATATGTTTTTTTGTCATCTCATTGCAGTTTTTCTTTTATTGTTTTTTAATCATTAAATAAAATAAGTCAATGCTCTGTTTCCCATGTTATTCTCTATTTCGTCCTGTTCTCCATGTTTTCCTCTATTTTCTCTCTTTCTGTTAACACTCTTTGATTATCTATTTCTATTTAGATATATTTTTTTGTTACAAGATTATGAGTAGGTAATTGCTTTGGTTATCTAAAGTCTTTGTGATGCTCTGTTTCTCATACACAAGTTTTTTTCTTACATTTATTTGAATTATTATATTGATTAGTTTTATGTTCTTCTTAGTTACAAGTGCTATCTCCATAAAATAGTGTAGTGGTAAAAAGAACACAATAAATCATGTCTAGAAACATGTATGTATTTTCTACCAAAACACCATCTGTTTATTATAATTATTACATTATCTTGAGCCCTCACAGAATTAAAATATTTTCATTTTATTACTTTTCTAAATTGAAAGATATTTTCCTTACAAGTAAAATATCATCTACTAACAATGCAAAGAAGAGGGCCAAATCTCCTTCTGAAAAGAGTATCCTAAATTATTTAAGCAATATATCAAAATTCAATGAGCCATCAACATCGAAGCAAATTAAAGGTACAAATGATTTTTGACTTCTGAACAATTAGTTGTATATTCAATGATTATTTTAAATAATTCTTTCTTTTTCAAATAGTTAACTTAAAGTATGTACCTCTAAAAATATTTCATGATGATATGAATCATATTATTGTTTATAATTTTTTTTGTTAAATCTAAAAATGATAAATAATATTATTGTATGCTACTATGCAAAATACCCTGTTGACTCTGATATGCCTCCACTTGAAGATATTTCTCTTTAAGAGATGCCTTCTAATGAGAATTCTCTTAACAATGACATCCAAAAAACACTTGAAGATATTCCTCAAATGGACATGCTAGTTGAAAATGAAAGCAATAAATCAAATACATTATAAGATTCTTTCGAATCTCTAAGAAAAATACTAAAAAGAGAAAGACATCTAATTGGGATATTGAAAGGGCATTTAAGGATGAATGGGTAGAAAAAATTTCATTGATAGAGCCTATCCCTTCCATGGACAACCAATTCGAATTAAAATAATGTAGATGCAAAATTTGTAGTTGGAAACTAGGTAAGGATCATAAGCTACAAAATAAGAAAGATACAATAGAAAAACATGCTGACAAAGTTTATATAAAATTTTGAGTAAGTGATGGTAAAATTAAAAAAGAATTTAAGTGGAAGGATGCATCAAAATGTATGCATGTCATATATGTAATAGAATATAAAAATCACTTAAAGCAACAATAATCTCTTGTTGGGAAAGGTGGAATGATTAAATCCCAATTTCAAAAAATCCATAAGACCACTTTCGCTTCAAAAAGGTTGCAGTTGGTTGTTGTATATAGTATTCTCAAAATTGGTAGACCCATGTCTAATTTTAGTGATTATAAGCACTTGTTTGAAATAGCTGATGTGCAAAACCTTCCTAGTTTGCATTGGTTAAATTGAAGTGGTTGGGAAATGGAAAAATGTCTATCATTAGTTGAGAAGGAGGACCTAAGGGAGAAAGTATTCATATCACTTTCTATTGATGAGGTTACGGATGTGTCTTGGTTCTCTTAATAGACTCTTGGTTTCCTCTCTCTCTCTCTCTCTCTCTCTCTCTCTCTCTATATATATATATATATATATATATATATATATATATATATATATATATATATATATATATATGCAAATATACATATGTGTATATGTGTGTGTGTAAGGATATTTATATATACATATTGTATATACATATTTATATATATGAGTGTGTATGCGTGTGTATAGATAGACAGATAGAAAAAGAGTGGGTATATATGTAGGGATTTGTATTAAAGTAGTATGTACAAATTTGAAGATTCATGAAGTGTTTTGGTGAGGGTTTTTGTGCAATTTTATTTTCTATTCATTTTCTCCTTTTTATATTATGTTAATATTTATTTTAGAGTACCACCTATAGTGACTTTAAACTACCTTGGAATTCTTTATTTTAGAATAGTACAAGACAAATAAATTAAGCAAATGATGCCTCTGAAACCCTTCAAATTTTGACTAGGTACAACTTAGGTGTTGATTTACTCAAGTGTTCATTAGTTTAGGAGTGATATCCTTACAAAGTAACCTCATTGGCTCATGGGAATGAAGTGATAAGGATAAAATAGTGATTTGATAGCAAATTCAATCCATTCACTTGTTTCCTAAAGCAAATTGCTTATCATCCAATGGAGGAGTAAAATAAAGGTATAAATCTTGAGGAAAATATTTTGATAGTAACATTTTTGTATGTAATGGTGCATTAAGTAATTTGTGAAGTCCTTCAAACCTATTAGAGGTATATTCCTCAAATGACATCCAAAAAACACTTGAATATATTCTTCAAATGGACATGCCAATTGAAAATGAAAGCGATAAATCAAATACATTATAAGATTCTTTCGAATCTCCAAGAAAAAATACTAAAAAGAGAAAGACATCTAACTGGGCTATTGGAAGGGAATTTAAAGATGAATGGGTAGAAATTTTTTCATGGATAGAGCCTATTCTTCCATGGACAACCAATTCAAATTAAAAGAATGTAGATGCAAAATTTGTAGTTGGAAACTAGGTAAGGATCAGAGGTTATAAAATAAGAAATATATAATAGAAAAACATGTTGGTAAAGTTTATGTAAAAGTTTGAGGAAGTGATGGTAAAATTAAAAAATAAGTTAAGTGGAAGGATGCATTAGAATGTATGCATGTCGGATATGCAATAGAATATAAAAATCACTTAAAGCAACAATAATCTCTTGTTGGGAAAGGTGGAACGATTAAATCCTAATTTCAAAAAATCCATAAGACCACTTTAGCTTCAAAAAGTTTGTAGTTGGTTGTTGTATATAGTATTCTAAAAAAGGGTAGACCCGTGTCTAATTTTAGTGATTATATACACCTATTTGAAATAGTCAATGTGAAAAAAATTCCTAGTTCCCATTTGTCAAATCAAAGTGGTTGGAAAATGGTAAAATGTCTATCATTAGTTGATAAGGAGGAGCTAAGGGATAAATTAAAACATGCTAGATTCATATAATTTTCTATTGATGAGGTGACGGATGTGGACAACACATCATGGATTTGCATGCATGTGTACACATTTCAAAATCATGTAAGGTAGCCTAGTTTGCTAAGATTACATAAGATCGTGGAAATTTTAACTGCAAAAAACATGAATAATGTTATTGTGATTAGTTTAAAGGATATTGTAGGAATGAATGATATAGAGATAGCCATAAAGTTAATATGCATCGGAGCTTATGGTGTTGCTATAATGCAAGGGCATAGGAATGGTCTTTGTGTTCATCTCCAAATGTTAGTTACCCCATATATGATACCCATTCATTGCATGGCTCATAGAGTAAATCTAGCATATAAAATCATGAGCTCTTTTGAAAATTTTATGAGAGTTGAAGACCTTATTCATGAAATACATTCTTATTTTTCTTGCAATACAAAAAGGTTTGTAGAGTTTCAATAGTTTTCACTAGGAGTTACAGAATGAAAAAATTGTTAAAATATGTGGATACAAGGTGGATTTCAACGTATCAACTTGCACACAAAGTTTTTAAAGAATATCAATCATTAACAGGGTTTATGTACGCAAATTGTAGGGCTATCAATAAGACAAATGATCTACTATTCCATTTGATTGACTTCAAAAACCTTTTGACATTATGTGGTATTATTTCAATGTTACATGAAATGAATAGGTTGATTAAAATTGCACAAGAGAGATCCATCTATATCGTTGATTTTATAAGGATGAGAAAACATTTATGTGTGATCTTTGATAGGTTATATGTGTCCAAAAATGATTTTGAAGATCCCTTGTTTGATAGTTGGAATACACTGACCAACGTAAACAATCCAAAAAGCTTTTTAAAGTTTGACATCAGTGATCATCTTTGTATTAATGTTTGTAGAAAGATGATATCTTTGTATTGTTTTGAAAGGCAGACAAGTATAGTTGTTGATGATGTTGAACAAGTTCTTGTAGCACACAATAGATTTGAAGTTGTTTTACATAAAACAAAGACAATTTTGTTTAAAATAGCAGAATCATTGACAAAAGAGATAAGAGAATAATTTCAAAGATATGGGTTGCTTGAGGCAATGGGTGTGGTTAACCCCATGTTTTGGGGACCTTGTACTAAATACAATTCTGCACATAAGTTGTTTGTTATATATATGTTCATACTTATTAAGCATTTCAGTAAAAGTGTGGAAGTCAATGGTGTTAAAATCAAAGGTATACTCAACAAATATATTTTAAAACAATAATCATCACATTTTTGTGGAACAATGGTTGAGCAAATGTCACTTTTGAGTAACATCCATGAGACTGGTTCCATTGCACATTTGTGGCAAAAAATGTATCCAAGTAGTGTCTTGCAAGATACTATTAGTGAATACTTTTGTTTATATGAATTATGTCAAACAATGATATTAGGATCTGTGAAATATGATAGGGTTTTCAATGTACTATCTTTCATTAAATCTAAACTTTGCAACAGGTTGGATAAAAATTTAGAATTTTTTTTGAGAATTTGTGTCATCGTATCAGCTAAACATATTTTCTTATGATAGGACATTGGCATATTGGAATTACCTTGTAGGCAGACGGGGTACCAGGAATACAAATGATAACAAATATAATAATGATTTCAATGATCAGATTGTGGGGATACAGATAACTACTATGCATAATAGTTATTCTAGACAAGTTGAGAAGTGGTTGTTTCAACAACCTGATTTGTAATTTTTCTAGTATTTCACAACATTAATAAATTTGAATTTATTTGATATCAAATTTCATAATAGTGATTTTGGATAAGCTGAGAATGTTTGTTTTAGCTACATGATTTGGGATTCTAGACAAGCTGAGAATATTTTTTTATATCTCAATGTTGTTTTTGAAATAGTTTTAATTGTATTTATATCATAGTATTTGTTTGTTTCAGTTACCTGAATTATAATTTTTACAAAATTTTAGAACCTTGTTCAATATGAATGTGTTTATTTGTCATCACAAGATTGTTTCATCTATCTGAATTGTAACTTTATTATTTATCACACAACATTGTCTTTCAAATTATATGTTTTATTTTTTCGGTAAATAAAAGTCTTCATTAATTACCGGGTTTTGTAGGTTAACCCAAAACCTATTACAATATCCAGTCTTCTGCTGAGATTGTAGATCCTAGTCATCCTTGAAACTTTCTTACCAGAACTTGTGTTGAATCCCCTACAACACCTTACAAACAAGGCACACCCATACCTAAACATAACTGTAAACATTACTTACATTGACAGGAAATTGAAGTTTGGAACTTTGCACTTGTGAAACCTGTTGCTTGCCCATTTCCTATTCTCTATCAGAATATTCCAAGGCTTACACCCTGTTACATTCATTTCCAATTTTTTATGATTTAGAGGGAAACCCCATAGTTATTACCAGCTCCATGGGGAAAGAACACCCATTCATCTTTCTCCTTAACGGGTAGGTTTATTTTCATGACTAATAATGTTTTCCACTTCACGTGGCACACCTTTTGTCCATGTCACCAACCTATCAACATCAACACCTATATTGGCTAATTTTTTAGCTGACCTGTTGGCCTCATGATATACGTGACGAGCCCTCCTATTTTTTCTTGTCGTAAAAAGGATCCTCACTTCATGGATGACTCCCTCGATTCTTCATGGAGGTTTTTTTCCATTGGTTAACAGGTTGATGATGTTCATCGAATCACCTTCAATCATCAAGTTACCTTGAGTTTCTTGGGCTACTTGCAACCCTCTCCAAAGGGCTCTAGCTTCTACTTCGTTATTAGTTCTGATTCCCAATGGTTCAGCGAAGGCCTTGACCAAATTTCCTTGATGATACCTGATTATTCCTCTAGCTCCAGCTCTTCCCAGGTTCTCCTTGGCTGCACCATCAAAATTTAGTTTAAACCAACCCTGGGGGGGTGGCTCCCAAGAAATCCCATTTTTGGGATTGGGCAAAGGAATGGAAGGTTTGTCCTCAATACCTAATGTCCAAGCTAATTGTTTTTCTTGGGGAGGAATTGAGTGGTTCTCATCCACTAAGGTGCTAAGGTTTTCTTTCACAAAGACAATAATCCTATTGAGGATGGTTTTTGGGTTGTGAATGGTATCCTTAAAGGCTCTATGGTTCCTTTCTAGCCAAATCTTCCAGATAAAATGATGCCAATAGATTTTCCATAGGTACTTAAGTTTTAGGCTAACAAAGGGTTGAGGCCATTGATGGAACACTTCGGATATAAGAGCAAGCTTAACCCATGAGATCCTAAAGGCTTGGAAAAGTTCATCCAAGATGGACTCCACTACCGGACACTCCAGAAACAAGTGTTGGGTTGTCTCCCATCCTGCCCTGCACATGTAGCAACGGTTAGCAATAACTATACCTTTGGATAACATATTGTCCATAGTGAGGATTTTTCCTTGAATCACCAACCATGAAAAAAAGGATATTTTAGGAATTAAGCCTTTGATCCAAACCAAACTCGGTTGAAATTGTTGACCTTCCACATTGAGAAGCAAATTATAGGCGAGTCTTAACTGTGAAGTCACCACTTTCAATCTCAGCCCAAACAATGTGATCTTTATCCTCTCCAGAGGGAATAATTTGTTGAGTTAAAATGTTATAAAGCTCTTTAGACTCCGCTTCAAAACCTTGTACTCTGATGTGTTTCCACTTGTTGATATTTATATCCTGCCACATATAATTTGCAACCTTCTTCCCAATATGTTGCTCCATATGCTCTTGAATCCTAGCCAAACGAGGATTCTGGGATAACTCCTCAGCTCTCACCCATCGATCCTTCCAAAAATCTATTATTTTACCATTTCCTAGAATTCATCTAATACCTTTCTTGACAAGATCCCTGCTTGCGAGGATTTCCTTCCAAAAATCAGACCCCCTGCTTGCTAAGTTGTCATTAAGGAAGTTCACACCTTGGAGGTATTTCCTCCTAACTATGGCAGTCCATTCATTATCGACCTTAGTTAATTACCACCATGCTTGTTTGGCTAATAGATCTGTATTGAGATGAGCAACTCTCCTCAATCCTAACCCCCCATATGCTTTGGGTTTGCACACCTTGTTCCAACCTACTAAATGGATCCTTTTTTTATCCTCAGTCCCTGACCAGAGAAATTTTTTTTGAAGCTGCTCAATTTTATGATACATCATTCTGGGAGCTCTGAACATTGATAGGAAGTAAACGAGTATACTTTGAAGTGAAGCCATAGTTAAAACTGCTTTGCCTGCTTGAGATAACATATGTCCTTTCCAACCTGCTAGCTTTTTTGGATCCTCTCTAGAACTATGTTCCACATTGATCCTTCAGGTTTCTCTGTAAACAAGGGAAGACCTAAATAGGAGGTGGAAAGGGATGCAATCTGACATTCCATGATCCTTGCTATGCCATTTTTCCTAGGAATGGGGGTATTGATGAAATAAAGTTTGCCTTTATCAAAATTCACTTTCTATCCAGCCGCTTCTTCATACATTATGAAAATATTTTTAATCCTTCTTGCCTCAACCATAGAAGCCAAAGTCAATAGCAATGTATCATCAACAAATTGTTGATGTGTCATAGAGGTAGTTAGAGATGTGGCCTTGATACCTGATATGAGTCCAGCTACCGCTGATGCCTTAATGGTTCTTCCCAAGGCCTTAGCTACAATGATGAACAACATAGGACTTATGGGATCTCTTTGTCTTAGACCACATTTGCTTTGAAAAAAACCTGTAGTAGACCCATTAACCAAAACTGAAAAACAAGGCTTAGAAATACACTCTCTTATTAACTTGACCCATTTCATGTTGAAGCCAAATTTTAATAAAAGCGCCTCTAGGAATTCCCAATTTATCCTATCATAAGCTTTGTTCATGTCTATCTTTAAAGCCATGACTGCTTTTTTGGTCTGAGCTGCTGTATGAAGAGCCTCATGAACAGTAATAACTCCATCTAAGATTGATCTTCCTTGTACAAAACTTCCTTGACTTGGATCAATGATAACCGGTAGAACTTTCTTCAAACGGTTGGCTAAAACTTTGGACAAAATTTTATAGGATATATTACACAGGCTAACCGGCCTAAATTCAGCCATAGTCTTGGGGTTGGGGCCTTTAGGGATCAAAGCAATGAAAGTTGAATTGAAACCCCTTGGAATATGATTTGAACTTTGGAACTCCTTGATTGCAACAATAACTTCTGCTCCAACAATATCCCAACAAACTTGGAAAAATCGCGGTGAAAACCCATCCGGCCCAGGAGCTTTGTCAAGATCCATGTTAAACAAAGCCTCCTTGATCTCTTCATCTGAAAAATCTGTTGTAAGAGACTTGTTAATCATTTCATCAATGAGTTGTGGAATGAATTGAAGGAGAGAGTCCTTTTCTTGGGCATTACAGGCCCGTTCTTCACCCAATAATGAACTAAAAAAATTAACAGCCTCGTCCCTGATATCCTGAATGTTTTGAGTTGAGGATCCATCCACCTTAGTTAAATTTCTAATATTATTGTTGCTTCTATTGCTCAATGTGGTAACATAGAAAAAATTTGAATTAGATTCCCCTTCCTTTAGCCATAATGCCCTTGATTTCTGCCTCCAATACATCTCCTCACAAGCTAAAATATTATAAAACTCACAAAGGGTTTCCTTTTCTTCAGTCCTTATCACCTCATCATAGGTTCCATTTTGGATTTTGCTTTCTATTATTCTCATTTTTTCCCCCACTGCTCTCTTATTCTCAAAACTATTTCCAAAGACTTCTTTATTCCATATTCTAAGGTTGTTTTTCACCATCTTAAGTTTTTGAGATAGTTTGAAGGAAGCACTTCCTTGGATAGGTTGCTACCACCATTCCTCTATTCATTTCTTGAAGTCCGGATGTTTAACCCACATTGACAAAAATCTGAATGGCTTTTTAAAGGAGTTAGCCTGAAATGCCTCCCATAGAATAAGATTATGGTCTGAAGCGCATTTAGGAAGGGCTTGTAACGCTAAATCACCAAACATTATTGTAGCTTCCTTGGATAAAAAAAACCTATCCAACCTTTCTTGAATCAGTTGACTTCCTATCATCTTATTACTCCATGTAAATTTGTCTCCTTTTAGTCTTACATACATCAATTCATTTGTGTTAATGAATTCATTGAAGTCCTCCATGCTCCTTGAGGGTAACCCAGATACTCCCTTCTTATCAGATGGGTAAAGGGGGTTATTGAAATCTTCCACAATCACCCAAGGAATGTCTTTAAAATCTTGGCTCAAATGCCCCAAAAACTCCCATAGTTCAAACCGCCCTTGGACAGAGGTGGGGAATAAACATTTGACATAATCCAATTCTTATTAGTATCAAAATCATGAAATAATACGCTTAAGACTCTTTCATTTTCTTGAATAATACTTCCTTCTATTTTAATAGGATCCCATAAGATCATGAGGCCCCCAGATGCTCCTCTCGCCTATTGAAAGGCCACTTCCCCTTGCTTCCAAATCCTTCTAGCTATAAGTTCTGATTGTGCCGCATCTGTTTTGGTTTCTTGAAGAAAAATTATAGTAGGATTCCAATCCTTCCTTATAGACTTCACCATCCTTTGTTTTGGTGGGTCGTTTAGGCCTCTCACATTCCATGAGAGAACCTTCATTTAGACTGTTTGATATTTTTTCCCCGCCCCCTTCCCTGAGCCAAAGGGGGTTTGTCAATTTTGCTATTACCCTGGGCAGGAATAGCTTGCTGTAACAATGTTATTTGCTTTCCATTTGCAATTTCTTCATTGATTCTCATTCTATAGTGCTCTGCTATAGATATTCTCCCTTTCTTTCTTTCACTTCCATAATCTATCGGAGGCTTGGTGGTGCTTCTAGTCTATTTTGGACTGAAATGAGGGGGCATATACTGTGATAGTCTAGGGCTTGAAAATTCTTCCTCATTTTGGGGGTTTTCAATTCCCTCTTCATCCTCAACCTTGTTTTGGTTCACCTCTCCTATCTGGTTCCTAAACAGGGGGCTTTCCTTCAAGGAACCTTTTATCGTTGGGATCGTCTGATAAGGGATAATTTGCTCCACTACTGGATTACGAGCTACATTCCTGCCTCTTGTTTCCACAACTTCGACTCTTGACTCTATTTTTTCCATGTTTAAACTAAAATGACCTAGAAATTTTTCTTCATTTTGAGCATAGCTTTTGGGGATTTTTTTCATAACTGTGGATGGTCCCGATTTGGATGGGGAGTCTAGGGTTTCAAGAAACTTGACACTGATGGTATCATCCTTACTGTTTTCTTTTTCAACTTCTAGATTTGCTAGGATATCAAACATGTTCAATCTGGGATCTTTATTACATACCTTATGATTTTTGCCTCCCTCATTATGTTGCTTTCCTTTCTCCTGGATTTTTTCTAGTTCTGTGTAGGCTTGGTCAGCCTGGTTATTCTTAACTTATCTATATCCTTCCATGTTAAGACACGGTCCTTGAAACTTTGGGATCCCTCTCCCATTAGCTTTCCCCAGAAAACCTTCGCTCGTGGCTTCCTTGTTTGTAGTTATTGTCAGACATTGGGATTGAAGGTGGCCCTGGGTTTTGCACATGCTACAAAATGTCATCTTGTTCTCATAATCCACAGGTTGAATCCTTAGAAACTCTCCATATGCTAGTTCCACTTGAGAAGGTAGATCAGAATCCAAGTTTGCATTTACACATATCCTGGCATGCATCAGTCTAGTCCTTGCCCGGGTTGAATGGTCTATTGCCATGAGCTCTCCTATCGTCTTTGCTATGCCACTAAGCCAGTACTCATTAACAAACTAGGTTGGGAGGTTTTGTAAGCGAACCCAAATGGGTGCTATATTAATGTTCTGCTTCTCAGGGTTGAAATCCTCCCCCCACTTCCTCAGAAAGAGGCTACGCATTCCTAAAAACCAGGGTCCTCCTATCAAGATGCTCTTTGCATCATCTTTGTTGTTGAGTCTTATCATAAAAAAACCTCTTGACATGGCTATGATTTCTAAGCTTCCTAAAGTTTTCCACTTTATCGCGGACCATGAGCGAATAGTCTTAATGTCCGACCTTCCTCCCAAAAACTTGCCAACTAAGGATGATGCCTCCATATCCAAGAATCTTTCCATAATATCCACTGGCGCAGTTAACCTATTATTATTTGGTATTAGGGTCAATAGTTCAGTGATTGGCTCCTTCTTTTTCTCTTTTAGCATTTCCAAAAAGGTTGGGCCCTTGTTGCCAGCTCCCGAACCCCAGTGGGACCCTTTGTCTGAGAGTTTATCTGGAGGATCTGTACCTTTAGCCTTCTTGAACTGAACTAATAGGGAATCCTTTTACTTTCCAGCTACAACATTCTACCCTACCTCTGGATCTTCTCCTTCCGTTGGTTCAAAATTCCTACCTGCCATTTTTTCTCCTCCTCCGCTTCCTCCACCGCTTCTCATCTCATAAGTAATTATATGTTTTATGATTTAAAATATAGAATTCTCTTTCATAATCGACTTACAACATATTTTTCAAAAATATAGTTTATTGATATTAGTGTATGGGATAACTGAGTTGAATGGTGAATATAGTTTAATCGTTCATTTCTTTTCAGATTGTAATTGTGAATATAATTGAATCATTATAAATTTAAAAAACAACACATGAATATAAGTAAAAATAACCAATGAGTGATAGAAAATAAATTAACAAAAGCCTTTTTCATTAATTGCATAGAAAATATATAGTACATAATTGTTTAAAAACCACCTTCTTGAACCACCATCCAAAATTTTTTGTCAATAATGAAACGTTTTATGACAAAGCAATTTTTTCAAGGGTGAGCAGGGGTAGATTCAGATGATCCTTATGCACATAGATCACCTAGGCCTTGAGATTTAATATTTCCTTGTATATCTGCATCTCCTTGAGTTTGAGATACTCCATGTATATCTGCATCTCCTTTAGTTTGAGATGCTTCTAAATTTGTAGGTTCTTTTCCCTTATCTCCTGTACCAATAACCTTATCAGGCCATTTTAGTGCTCTCAATCTAATGAGAACTTCCTCTACCTTTTGTAAGATCCCCAAAAAAAATCTATCTTCATTGGTTGGATCCTCAAGGACTACATGTTCATTTGTTTTAAGCTTCTTCTTAAGCAAGATATTTGGATCCATTTTGTGCTCGAGGATAATTGCTTTTAAATAATTATTATCCCTGACCTTAGTCTTTATGGTCTCCTTCATTGTTATCGTATTTAATATTTATTTCTTTGTAGCATCGAGATTAACAACCAAGAAATTAAATTTTGTAAATTCTAGAACACCTTAGTTAGTCGAGAGTTATATTACAAAATATAATGACAAATTTGATTGCATCTAAATTCTCACCTCTACAACATATCTTACAACATCAATAATTAATTTTTTTTTCTTATTAAAATCCCATAGGTTGTAATACGCCTGGTCTTCAATGTGTAGGTTCTCTAACTTGCTCAACATAGTCTTTAAAATTTTATCATCATAAGAAACAAAATGATTCCCTGATCCTGATTGGGATTTATGTAGCAACTTAACAAGCTTCTCAGGTTGGTTTCTGACAGGGGAAAAAATTTCTTCACTTTTATCATAATTTTTATAATGGAAATTTATTTCCTTGATAAGGATATCTTCCCGCAATTCCCAATCCTTCAATTTGTTCACATTTTTAAGCAAAAAATCCTGGATCAGTGAATAAGAACTATTAGAAACCAACTTATCTTTAGACAAAGTCACTTCTTCATCCTCAGGATCAGAATCGAAGGTGTCAGAAGGCGATGATGAAATTATCTCAACTTCAGGTTCTTATTGTAAATTTACCATCTTTGACACTTAAAACCCTTCAATGTTCCCCTGAAAAAGAAAATCATGATCAAATTCTGGCACATCTAAATCGGAGGTCGAAATATATTTTAAAGAAATACTAGTTATTGAAATGATAACAATGGAAAACCAAATGCCTGTCCCTATGTGTTCAATTGTGTGGGTCCCACTTGTGATCTCGGTCCATCAAGATTTTTTTCTAGCAACTTGACCTTGCATTAATTGTTGTTATTTTGATATTGTCATCCTACTAATGCTGGTGGTGGTGGACCTGGTGGTAGTGGTAGACCTGGTGATGGTGTTGGACCTGGTGGTGGTGGTGGTGGCATCATTTTCTTCCTTATTTCATGAAATTGTGGGGAGGGACCTAAATGTATTATAATACAATATTATTAAACAAAATTAAAGGAGATAAAATTTTAAATTAACAATTAAAAAACTCACATACTCGATAAATAAATCTCATGCCACCCTTCAGCCTATGGAGACAACTAGGTGCGAGTGTTTGTGGTGGTTTGGTGTAAAACTGAAAAACATACCAAAAAATAAAAAATAGATATAATTTCAACTAAACAAAAATGGTAATGAATCAAGAAAATTTTGAAATAGTAAACTTACCCATCATTGGTGCGACATAACTAGATTCACCTTCCATGGCATTTGCTTGCACATGTTGATGAGAAGCGGGAGAAGAAGCTGGCTTCTAGAATTTATGAGGTCTATGTGGTTGAAATTCAATCATTATGCCTATTGAATCACCACCTTCTTCTGACATGTGACTTATGACACTAATATCCTTCTTTTCATGTGCGATGGTTGCCTTACTCTGCATTTAGATGTAAAAAAAAGTTAAAACATAAATTAAAAATATCCTAAAATATAAAAATTATTATTGGTGAAAAATATAATAATTACCTTCAACTCTTTGGCAGTCATAGAAATGCTTTGTAATTTAGCATGCAGTATATTTTGTGAACCAATATCCTAAAAATTATGAAAAATTTCATAATATAGAGCTAAAATGTAATTTACCGAGGCAACTGTGAGAGGTTCGTCTAACTGGCTTGTCTAAACAGTATAGAGCTCTGATCTGATTTGATCAGAAATATATGTACACTAGTTGAATCTCTCATGGTACTCTAAACAAAAAATAATATAACCCAATGACCAAAATGGAATATTTGATCTTCCAAGCAAAAATGGTATTGCCTAGAAAAATTCAAGAATTGCCTTGAAATCATTGTTTGAAATAAAGTTATTGGTTAACCCTCTCTTGGACTTCATCACAAAGGCTGAAAAAAAAAATTAGGTGATAAAAAATTTTAAATTATGAAATTTAAGATAATCAACTAAAGATAATTATACCTGACAATAATTTCGAAGAGATATTGAAATGCTTCGTAAGGAAAGCCTTATCATTATTTGAGAGAAATAGCTTCTATTTAACTACATCAAGACCCTTCTGTAGAAGTCCAGTCAATATCTGGATATTAGAGGGTTTGAATATAAAATATATTTTTTTATTCTGTGTCGACAGAGTAATGGCCCAGAGATCATTGGCGTAGGCATCTATGATATTGTGTAGAATAAATTTATCTATTCTAAATTGGGGCATAGAAGCCAAACCTTCAAAACCTGCATTTTGAACCCATTTACAGTCTATCCCATCTATCCCAACTAAGTACTTTGAAAATGCGACATAAATTTAATTTTTGAATGAAATTTTCTATGTGGTTGTTGACATGGTCACCATCGCTCTAGAAAGGTGTGGGGTAATGGTCTTTTAGAGAAGAGAAGTGTTAGCAGCTTTGCTCTGATATCGTGCAGCAAAAATGCTTTTTGAAAAATAACTACTAATACCTTTTTATAGATGAGACTGAGTGGGGTGGACACATGGCATCATGTTATTGGACATGCGTGTGGGGTGGAAAAGTGGTAGCATGTTAGTGGACATGTGTGTGGTGATGTCTGTCTACATTACTGCACTCTATTCATCTGCATTACTACACCCGATCCATTTGTATTTTTGCAATCGGTCTATCTGCATTTTTGCACTCGACCCATCTACATTTATTCACCTGGTTTATCTCCATTTTTTCACCCGGTCCGTCTACAATACTTCAATCGGTCCATCTGCATTATCAGTTTCACTTGATCTATCTACTTTACTTGGTCAAAGTTTGTTATCCACCCGATCCATCTATCAGGTCCTTCTTCCACTCGGACTATTACTCCATCCTTTCTTTGCACATGATCCATTTTCTAGATCCATTTTTCACCCGATTCGAGCTTGGATCATGTGTTACACCCAATCCAAGCTTGGATCGTGTGTTACACCTAGTCCGAGCTCGAATCATGTTTTGCACCCGATCCGAGCCCAGGTCATGTTTTGCACCCGATATAGGGTCGAATCTTGTTTTGCACCCAATCCGAGTCCAAATCTTGTTTTGCACCCGTCCCAATGAAATAGAAAATATTCAACTCACTAAATTTTTATAATTTTTTATTAAAATGTAAGGTAATTCACCATTTCCTTCGACTTGATGTTGGTCAATATTCGCCATGGTTTCAAAATGGATTCACCAATTTTTTACAAGTACATTTCGGGTATGATCCCTTATGCATAACCCTGTAGGTGATGTTATAAGTTAACTTTAACACATACTATTGTATATAACCTAGGATCCCTTCCTTATCCCAGATATAAAAGCAACAAGTTGTTCATTTACCCATGCTAATACAGATTACATTCATTTCATAATCAAACACATGCAATGGCAAATGTTTATATTTGTGAAACTGTTGCATGGGAGCTAATATTTAGAGCAAATATTCTTTGGTAAAATATTTTCCAAAAGGATTAATTTTGTAGATACTATAAACCCTGGAGATTGAATTCATTATTGGTAGTTGGATCATGGTTTCAATGGTTTTTGATCAAAGTTATATGTTAACCGTATGCCCAATTGATGACATCAAAGATTAATCATATCTTAAATTTATTCTTCCTTAAACAA
Source organism: Wollemia nobilis (assembly GCA_028583015.1). Taxonomy (NCBI): domain Eukaryota; kingdom Viridiplantae; phylum Streptophyta; class Pinopsida; order Araucariales; family Araucariaceae; genus Wollemia; species Wollemia nobilis. The sequence continues at coordinate 1,130,552 of JAQPPZ010003329.1, read as the reverse complement.
ATTATTGTTATATAGTATAATTGCAATACTCCTTTTAGAGTCATTGTATGCATCAACATTAGTTTGAAACTTCTTTTCAAATGCTGAAAAATAGTAGGTTTTCCTCATAAATTATGACATAAAGAACTTCGATAAATTCCAGCCCTAGAATATGATTTTTGGAGAAATGCGCATGGCAAGATGGAGTTAATAGATTAAAGACTCAATATAATATCATGCTTTGGCATCAAGAACCATACTAGAGAAAATTGGTATCGGGAGGTAATCGGATGGACAATAAGATGGGAGTTTTACAAAAATCGGTAAAAAAATGGTACAATTTTTTCGAAGAAAATGAATTTTTGTTTTATTTTTTTTCATGCATATTACAATGAATTAACATTATGCAAATCAGATATTGCAATAAAAACAACAATTCAAGTGAAGACATCATACAAGGCTCAAGCTTTAAGTACACATGAAAGTGACAAAACACATCTTGTATTGCTTATAATATGAAAAGGTACAAATTTACAGGTAACAATTCATTTTTTATATGCCTGCACATGGAAAAAAGTTACAATCACTTGAAAAAAAAGGAAAAAACCTAAACCCGTTTAGGGTTTAAAATTGAAACATTGACAGTTGAGAAATTGGCTTGCATACATAGTTATCAGGCAACAATATTTACTTTAAAAAGAGGAGGAAAAAAAACTAAACCCTAAACCCTAGGGCCTAGACTAGGTTTTAGGGTTTAAACTTCAAGTTCAAAGTTCAAAGTTCAAAGTTTCAAATTCAAACACTAACACCTAAAAAATGGGCTTGCATACATAGTTAACAGGCAGCAATATTTACTTATTTACTTAAAAAGAGGAGGAAAAAAACCCTAAGGCCTAGCCTAGGGTTTAGGGTTTAAACTTCATAGTTTCAAACATTAATAGTTGAAAAATGGGCTTGCATACATAGTTATTAGGCAACAATATTTACTTAAAAAAAGAAAAAAAGAAAAAAAAACCCAAATCCTTAAACTAGGGTTTCAGATTTAGGGTTTAAACTTTAAAATTCAAAGTTCAAAAAATAATAGCTGAAAATGGGCTTGCATAAAAAACCCTAAATTGGCCACAACTTGAAAAAAAAATTATTTAAAAAAAAAAAAAATTCAAAAAACAAATTTACAAATTTTTTGCCAATTTTTTAAAAAAATCGACTGCATCGCGATAAGATGCTGATTTGATCGGCCCGACATTGAGACCCAATTTTATCTCAAATTTTCTGATTTTTTGGCGATTTTCTCAACTATGTCAAGAAATACAACAAAATTTTAAAGAACTCATAGGAAAACAAAATTACTTTAGGTATGTGTGTAGAATTGCATAACTCTCCAAAATTTATGAGAATTCATTATCAATGATAGCTTAGCCGAAATGAAATTAGGTAGTTACAAACATATTAGCTTTTCATTAATTTTTATAGATATTTTATTAGATTATCTTCTATTTTAATATAATTACAAACAGATAAGTAAATCTTTAGGGTTAATATAAATCTAATAGTCATACTTTATTTCCTTTGTTAGCAAGTTTTATGTTATAATGACATAATTAGATTATAGTTAAATATTAATTAAAATATATTATTAATTTACAAACTTATTTTATGCTTGTAATACTTAAATTCGTGTTTTATCTTAGGAAGATTAATTAAACTTGAACTTAGGTTTCATGTACTTTGCAAATACATTACTAGTTTTCTTTTTTTTTGCATAATGCTACCTAAGTTTTGTGGATTATAATAAAGTTATTTTTTTTTATGGGTAAAAAGGATAGATTGCATTAATGTAAGGGTTTTTTAAGGTACCCCAAAACCTTTGTACATTAAAAAAGAAACTTGACTACATCAGGCTTACTAGCCAGCACATAAATTTCTATCAAAAATAGTGATAAACCCATAGTACAAAAAACATATTATTTGCAAAACAACAATCCTAGGGATCAATCCCATCCCGGGGTGGAACACCACAAAACAAGGCAGTGTCATCAAATGTCATCAGGGGTGGTGTGAACCTCCTCTAAATCCATGAGGATAACACCAAGTTATGCGTGGGTGGCACCAAGGTCATTCACAACCTGTTGGAGGATGTTCCCTTAAGACTTGAGAGTTTCAACAACCCATAAGAGGACGAACCCTTGGGACTTAATAGTTTTGGTATCCATGGAAAGAGTGGCTGTCGAGTTGGCCAGGTGATGAAGGATAGCATTAAAAAGAGTTTTCTTATCTTCAAAAGTATTCAACAGTCCCGAAACAGTCTTTTTCTCCACCCGAGTAGAAGTCTTAGCTACATCAATTGATTTTTCTGGAGAAGAGTCATAAGTTTTATCTGGATCATTGGTTTTTGTGGGGAAGTCATATCAATTTTGAGTTTTTTAAGCCACTAGAAGACACACGTACTGGGAGAGCTAATATTTTGGAGGAATTTTGATGAGGAGCGTTTCATAGCTCTCAACTTATGATCAAGGACTTTCGAGCTTTCAGTTTTGATTGAGGGAGCAACATGGGGGAAATTCAGGGTCTAAATCATTGCCAGAGACATACTGGATGTCGGTTTCAGTGTTGGAGCTACCAAAAAATTTCACAGGGGTGGGGTAGGGGGGGAAAGGAATGGGTGGGTGAAGGAGCAGACGGAGGGGGGTTGGGAGGTGGGCTAAGAGGGACTAGGGGTAGATAAATAAGGGCTATGGGAGGACTGGGAAGGGCCATGGGAGGTGTGGTGGGAAGGGCTAAGGGGGGCAAGGTGAATGGAAATAGGGAGGGAGGTTGATGGGGCAATGGGGGAGGGGGGAAGTGGCAATGTAAGCACGGCGAGAAAAGGCATCGAGAGCGTGCTTATATAGGATATAGTGCAGGCCTTGATGAATAGAATAATGGGCTTTCCCAGTGTGAATATTTGTAATAGATAGCTTGATTGATCTATAGAGGTAGTCAGGAATGTTAATTTTCTTGTTGCCTCTAAAGTGGTTTAGGAAAGCAATATGGAAGCTTCTCAGGGTGCAATAAATTTTATCAACTATGAAAAATTGGAGTATAGGAATCATAACACGATCCCAAGGACTAGGGAGCTTAGTTATCTCAATGCCCCCATTAGTGGTAAGAAGATACTTACCTTTGTCCAAAAAGAACTCTAGCTTTGCTGCCATAGAGTATTTATCTCTGTGAACACTTCTTCGACCCGTTGGAAGCCCGATCACCTCCACAAGCAATTGCACATTGATAGTAAAATCTAGGCCATGAACAGAGACAGGACCATCCTACTAGAAATTAAAAATGGCATTTGTGATTTCCTCCTCATTGCCAGTAAACTTTTTGAGAGAGGCGATACAAGTGTGGAGGATATCCTCAACCACAAGGTCGAGGTTCAGGGTTACCAGTTCAAGGATTGCCATGGGGGAATAATGTGGTTGGTTTTGAACTTAGGATACAAAGGGTGAGAGTGAAACTAAGTGAAATGGAAAGTACTCTGACATAAATTCAGTTTAATATTCCAACCATCATGCATACCAAAAAGACCAGGAATTAAGGTGCGATAAAGCGAAGCAGGGTGCAGAGGATGGTGATTCATGGGAAGCGTGCATGTAGTCACCCTAGTACTATACAAGGGAGGGACTACGGTGAAGCAGTGATAATTATTGACATGGTGGATAAACATGGAATAAGGACTCGAAGCATTCAAATTTATTTTTTAAGTTAATTTCAAAGGTGGTGTAACAACCTCCCTATTTGACTATCTTTTTCTCGAAGAATGTGATGTTGTTGTATGTTTTTGTGATGCAAGTGTAGGTTTTTGGGTAGAAACAGACACACCAGTCAAGAACATCCACCCCCAACAAAGACAAAAGTTGGAGGCATCAGGTAAGGTGGGATATGATGTCGTGCCTTGAGCACCTTGGCCCGTGGGTACATGGAAGCCCACTATCAATATCTTCATATAGGTCATCTTGCGTGAAGTTGCATTTTGTTTATTGGTGTGCTGCATTTGCATTGTATATATATATACATATATTACATGCTGATTGTACAATATATTTAATTAAAATATAAAAGTATAATATAAAATAAATAAATTTAAAAATATATATAAACAAAAATAATAACATATATATACATATTATATAAATAAAATATATATACTAAAGAAATAAAAAGTAAAGTATGTATTTAAATATTAATAAATTGTAATATAAATTTTAAATCCTATAACAATACACAAAAATAATAATAATAATAAACATATTTATTCGTGACAAGAGTATGGGATTATCCACGAAGCATCATATATTATTTTCCAAATGGGTGAAGTGAACAATTCCATATGGCAAAGGAACCTGTTGAAGTATCACAAATTAAACCACCTCAATTCTCCATAAATAAAGGTGAAGGGAAGGGAAAAGCATTCATTTAGAGGTGCATCAACCACTATGGGTGAAGACTGCTTAACTTCGGTAGCTAATCTAGAGGAATCATCATTCAATTTGCGAGTCTGGTTGTCTATACTCAGGTCGGCGATCACTCTATGATGTGTGTATTGTTTTCTTTGTTGGATTGTGGACTGCGTATTTTGTTTAAAATATAAATCTATGTGTACTTGCTCTATGTTCTATATGAAACTATGAAGATTAGAGTAGAGCTAAAACTTGGGTGCGAAAACATGCTAAATTTTAGAAGCATAATCTAGAATGTGAATTAAATAAGAAAATCCAACTAAATTTAAACATAGCTACAAAAGAAAACTGAGATGTGTTTGCAATGAAAGAATTAAAGAAGATCTGCATACTTGCATGTCAAGATTGTGTATGCATTTTAATAGGACTGCATTTCATAAGGGTCAAGCTAACCCAAATAAAAAGCTTCCTTTAAGTATGGCTCTGTCTACTCAGGTGGTTCATGAGTAGGTGTTCATGGACCCAAGGGAAAAACTGCTTCATATTCCAGAGAGCTGGGAGCGGCAGATTATGATAAGGAATGCGACAAAATGTTGTTTATAGTTGTCACTAAAAATTATATGATTTGGCATTGTTAAGTTGCTAAATAATGTAATTTCTTCTATCTAAAGAAGGCAGAACCCAATATCGTGTTAGTAAAGACTTATTGGTCTTCTATTCAAAAATTACAATGTTGGTTTAAAACCATCGAATGGTTTGTATTTGAATGAATTACAATGGTTATGTATATAGCATTTCCATTATAATGTGTGCCTCAAAATATATTAGAAATTTCCTTTATTATTTTATTTTAAAAAAAAATCAATGGATTCGCAGGCCTGAAATATATACTGTCAGAATATATACAAAACTGGTGGTCAAAAATTAGTATTTGTGTAGAAAAATTATCACGAAACATAGGTTTGAACTTTTCGGTAAACCACCTACTTCAATATTGAAATGCATTGAATTTAAATCGGGTTTCTCTAGTAAATTCCATAGTTTTAGGCTAACCATATAAAGGTTGAATGACTATAGGTTTAAAATGGTAATGAATTGTATTGTAGCACCTTAGAAGAAGTTTTAGAATCCAAGTATACAATTGTATTTTATCGAGATCATTCAATAGAAAACTATGGAGGCAAGCCGCAATAACCTAGAAATTGATAGCGAGAGATGCTTACACCTTTGAGGCACAGCGAAAGCCGATTAAGCATGCTCCAGGATTTAGGAGAGTTATATAGGATGTTCTAATATTTAAATAAAATGAACCTCACCTTAGTGTCTTTGCGTAGAACATATGCGCTTTTCTGGAAACAATTTTAGAATAGGAACGAGAGCAGATTAGGATGTTTTCTTTTATTTGGATAAGGTGGTAGAAATTTAGCATAAGACATTAATATTGTGAATAGAATTGAAATATTGCATGGCGTCTTAAAGAGATTAAAAAATGGCCTTTAGATATAATGATAACCAATCCTATAGGTAGAGTCTGACCAAAGAAAAGAGAGTAAGTTACATTGGGCACGTATAAATTCATTATTAGGTAATTTTTAAATATTATCTTGCATCTTCTTTATAAAATTTCATTAAAAATGCAATTGAAATAATTGTTAGGAGAGCATGTCTCATTCAATAGAAATATTAGCATAAACTTATAAGTAATGTCATGTGTTCGGATTATGTTTCCTAAAGCATGAAAGCTTAATTATTTTCTTAAAAAAGAAAGCTTAATGATTGATTAGGCAATACAATCGAATGTGAATGGAATCCGTGTACAAGTGTTATTTTAAGATAGATTATAAATAAAGAATTATATTAAATAGATTTAGATCATATGTGTTATTTAATATTATGTGGAGGCTTGATTGATAATTCTTATGACAAAGTTTTTTAGTTAGAAAAAAGAAAATTATCGCTTATAGAATTAAAATCTAACACTATCAATGTTACCTTTATTTAAATTTTGATGTTCATTAAACCTAAAACATATGTGAATGATTTAGAACCCAATCCAGATACAAAAAGTGAATGTTTTCTAAAAATCTCATTGATATTGGATACCCGAAATTGCACAGTGACATCGAGTAGGACATGCGCTATACCCAACTCCAATAGACACAGAGGTGGCTATTGCATTTTGGTGCTATCCATTCTTCAGCTTGGATATGGAACAATGGTTCTACGCTGTTAGGAGTAAAGGGTATCAGTATGGTACGTCGCCACAAGATAGCATACGATTAGTATGTGAGGGTGCTCACGGACCTACTCTAGATGTAGAATTACTGATGTAACTCACGACCAAAGAGATGGACCATGAGATAAAAAAGTCCAGCAGTAGATGGTATGGGCAACATTACTGTCATCTAGAACTAGGTCTGAGACACCTAGTTCGGAGACCATGCATTGGTGGACCTTGGATATAACCTAGCTGAGGGTCAATGACCAGGCACTGGTATAGTTACACTAGTTCCAAAGATCGACATATGAAGTGTATGCAAGGTCGATTATAGGATTGCAAATCCACAAGCTTTGGAGTAGGGGAATTATTGTGTCCACCCTTCCAAGTGTTATGGGCCCTAGAAGGGCAACCCCATGCCAAGATCAATAAGTACCCGAGATAGGGGTAAGAATCTTAAAATGACAACTTATGCAAGAATTTTGCCTATCCTGAGCACTTAAGTCACTAACTGTAGTGGTAGAAAAAATTGAAGTGTAGTTCTTCTATGCCAAGTACTAATATCTTGTTGGGAAATTCAAATGGCTTTTAATCTTGCATTAGAGAAATTTTGTAAATGTGTAATTGTTACCCAAGGTGAGAAAATTTGGGTTATGATAGTTGGTATCAGAGCCTAGGTTTCAAAATCTTGGGTTGTTAAGCATGAATTTTTGTTCTAACATAACTCTTTTGACGCCAGGTATGGTAGGGACATCAAGGAGGACCAGTGTTAAATTGTAAAAGTCCCAAGAAAGGGATTAAGGTGACTCGTAAGAGAGTCTGAAAGGGTGCAAGCTACTAAAGTACCACGATGGGTGGTTAGGAAAGAAAAAGGGCCAGTAGCTGCAAGGGCTACACACAATGATGAAAATATAGCTCAAATGATTTAGTTAATGTAGGATCAACTGAATCAACAACATGATTAAATGGAGATCCAGAAGGCTCATATGTCTGAGCACATGGAGCAAGAAAGGGCACAAATGGCCCAACAGTAAGAAATAATCACCCAGCAGCAAAAATTCATTGAGAATTTGTCTAAGGGAAAGGAAACCAAAAAAGTAAGCAAGTTTCCAGAAGGTTCCTCAAGAAGGAAAGTTGGAGTAGAACTGCAAAAGGAAATTAAGAAGTTGGATATTTCCAAATTTGATGGTAGAGGAGATGGAAAAATAGCCATCAATTGGCTAAGTGAAGCCAAAGGATATTTTTCAATTCAACCCCTTTGCTCAGAATCCAAAACAACATGGGTTGTGGCACACCTAGAAGGTCCAACAAGAGATTGGTGGACCACATATAATAAAATCACACAGAAGGAAGCCACAAATATTCCATCGAAAGAGTTTAAAATGGAATTCTAGGATCACTTCCTTACAACTCAATTTTATATTAAAAAGCATGGAGAATTCACTAACTTATGTCAGGGCAATATGACTGTAATTGAGTACTATCAGAGGTTTGTGGAACTTTTGAAGTATGCCCCAAAATATAATGATCAAGAAAAATTTAAAGCTCATAAATTTGTAATGGGGCTACATCCAAAATACAGTTTGTCAATTGGGAGAAAAGTACTCAAAACATTAATAGTTGCTTATGGCGTTGCTTGGTATGAGGAAGTAAGCCAGAAGTAAGTGAGGGCTTATTACCAGCAAGTTGAAAGAGATAATTCCAAGAAAAGAAGATACCCTAAGCAAAATAAGGGCAAAGATTAAGAAAGGAAGTTCAGATATGGTGGATGATGCAGAAATGGTAACAAAAACAAGGGAAAATTCTAGGGCAACAAAGGACAGCTAGATCGAAGAAACTACCAGGAAAATAAAAACAACAACCAAAAGCATGGTGGAAATAGTAATTAGGGTAAGGAAGGAGATAAACAAAAGAATGTGGGACCAAATGCATGTTATGCATGTGGAGCCTTAGACCATTTTGAATGGCAATTTTTGAATAGAGCTGATTGAAGGAATCCCACTAAAGAAGCCACACACGAAAACTTTGCTGCTACAAGTAACCCTAACCTTTTAGTCCAAGCTACTCCATTTTTATTAAAATAAAACTAGGCAAGAGAGATGTACACATTTTAATTGATAGTGATGCAACAAATAGTTTCATTTCAACTAGTATTTTGAGGGACATACCAGTTAAACCTAGGATCATGGAAAAGGGGTGGCAAGTAGAGTATGGCTCAGGACAGACCTACATGGTTTTCTAAAAATCTCATTGAGATTGGATACCTAGAATTGCACAATGACATCGAGTAGAATGTGCACTACACCCAATTCCAATAGACGCAAAGGCAACTATTGCATTTTAGTGCTATCATCAGCTTGAATATGGAACAGTGGTTCTACGCTATTGAGAGTAAAGGGTTTCGATATGGGATGTCGTCCCAGGATAGCATACAATTAGTATGTGAGGGTGCTCACAGACCTACTTTGGATGTGGAATTTTTGGTGTAACTCACGACTAGAGAGCTGGACCATGAGATTAAAAATTCCAGTGGTAGATGGTATGTGTAGCATTACCATCATCTAGAACTGGGTCTGAGACACCTAGTCCGGAGACCATGTGTTGACAAACCTTGGTTATAACCTAGCTGAGGGTCAATAACCAAGCATTGGCATAGTTATGCTAGTTCCAAAGCTCATACACAGGAAGTGTATCCAAGGTCAATTATAGGATTGTGAATCCACAAGCTTTGGAGTAGAGGAATTATTGCATCCACCCTTCTAGGTGTTATGGGCTCTAGAATGGCAACCCCATGCCTATATCAACAAGTACCTGAGATAGGGGTAAGGATCTTAAAATGTTAGCTTATACGAGAAGTTGTCCGATCCCGAGCACTTAAGTCACCAGCTGTAGTGGTTGAAAAACTTGAAGTGTAGTTCTTCTATTCCAAGTACTAATATCTTGTTGGGAAATTCAAATGGATTTTAAGATTACATTAGAGAAATTTTTTAAATGTGTAATTGTTACCCAAGGTGAAAAAATCTAGGTTGTGACAGGCGTTGCAAATGTGGATGCGCTTGGAATCATACTTGGTAATCGGGAGGCACATGTGACAATTTTTGGTTCTAAAGTTTTCAAGGTGGTGATTGGATAGGTCCCAAGGATTAAGATCACGAGAACAAAATCATGTGATCGAGGTGATGCAAGATATCATGGATCTGGACCCAAGACAATGCGAACATTGGAACTTGTTGTGAGCAGCAAAAAAGGCTTACGATGGACGATAAGTGATGTTCAAGGGGCTAGATATATGGGTGAGGAGGGTACACATGAATTGACAAGGAGGGGCAGAGAGGTGACACATGGTGAACCAGAAAGGATGACATGTGGGTGGAGGAGGTGACGACATGTGGTCAATGACACCAACCCAAGGTCCAGACACCTAGGATGTGGGCTTGGAATCAGGGATGACCAAGGCAGTTCTATGATATAATTTTAATGAGTTCTACAAGAAAATCATTATACCAAAAATTAATGCACCTCATTGAGTCGCTCATATTGGCCAGCAAGTCTGCAACTCCATTGACTTATTTGAACACATGTTGCACAACAGTCTTATAATAGCTGAGGAGAAGTCATTTGACTTCAGATATGATGTTCCTAACTCTCCAACTAGGGTTCTTATTGGTTTTAGAATAGTTGATAATGTTTAGTGAGTCTCCTTCGATCACTAACTTGTATTGGAGGTCATTTGTAAGAACTAATACTCAGTAAATAGCTTTGGCTTCCGCAACATGATTGGTGAGGAAGCCAGGGTTCTCAGCATATGTGAGGATTATGTTTCCTTTATGGTTTCTAACAATTCCACCTCCACCAACCAATCTAGGGTTGTATCTAGAGGAGCCGTAGAAATTTAACTTAAGCCATATTAGCGGGGGAGGGATCCAATTTGAGTTAGATCTAGGGTTAAGGTATGAGGGTAGGGTGATGGGGTCCATGGAAAGGTGGAGAATGGAGGTAATGAAAGATTCAATCCCAAGTCTTGGGGGTTTAGAGCATGAGCACAAGGAAGTATTTTTGATGGTGAAACTAAGGATCCTATTGGCGATCACAGAGGGGTCCCTAGGGGAGATCAAGAAAGAACGGTTGTTACGTTCCAACCAAATTTTCCATTAAAAAATGATGGAAGCATAAATACCACAAGGATTTAATTTTGGGATTTTTGAAGGGGTTTGGCCATTGATTAAAAATGTCAATGATGGTGCGAGGGTGAGTCCAAGCAATGTTGAAGATGTCGAGGATTGAGCTCATGATCGAGTCAGTAAATAAACACTCAAGAAAAATATGATTAACTTATTCCCACTCAGAAGTAAAAAGATAGCATTGGTTGGGGAGTTGAAGTCCATAGTGTATGAGGTTATCCAAAGTTAAAATTTTATTTTAGGTATCTAAACAGGAAAAGAACCCAATTTTGGAGATGAGGTTCTTTAGCTAGATGGCCTTAACATGGATGATGGTATCGACGGGTTGGTCAATCAAAAGGTAGGTAGATTTGATCGAGAATTCACCATCATTACAAGCTTTCCAAATAGGAGTATCAGGGGTTGGATCAGGTATGGGGACGATGAAGGTATGAAGAATGGAGGTTAGGGTAGAGGCGGTAGTGTGGAGGTTGGGAGGTAGGGAGGAGGTGGGGATGGCTTTCCAAGTGGGTCTTCTAGAGGATAAAGATATGAAGTTGGCAACTTTGTGCCCAAAGAGGGTGTCAGTGAAGGTTTTGAGGGGGGCAAGGGTGGGGTAAGTAATGAGGGTTTTTGGTCAAGGATCCATGGGTCAAGCCAAAAATCAATAGTCTACCCATTAGAAAATTGCCATCTAATTCCTTTAGAGATAATGTCTTTAGTTTTGATGATTGAGTTCCAAAAGGCTGAGCCAATATGGGGGATCATACTTAGTGAGGTTGAAATGTTGCATGTATTTTATTTTGACAATAGATACCCACTCCAAGTCTGCATTAGTCATAATTTTCCATGCTTGTTTGGCAATTAGGGTGATGTTCATCTTGTTTATTCTTCTCAGGCTGAGCCCCCTTGATATTTTAACCTGCAAACTCTATCCTAGGCAACAAGGTGATATCTTTTTTTGTTTTCCAATCCTGTCCAAAGAAATACTTTTTGAATTTTCTCAATATTAGAGTTGATTGATGATGGCACTTTGAATATGGACATGAAGTAAAATAGGACACTTTGGAGACATGCACTTACAAGGGTGGATTTAGGAGCTTAACTGAGGAGGGCCCCTTTCCACCTTGCAAGATTTTTGAGGAACCTGCCAACCACATTGTTCCACATGTCATTTGTAAAAGTGCAAAAAAAGATAGGAAGGCCAAGGTAATAGGTGGGTAAATTATCAATGAGATATTTGAGGACTTCAGCAATCTATTGTTGGCAGTTAGGGGGTATTTTAATGAAGAATATTTTACTTTTGGTGTAATTAACCTATTATCCTGCTACATCCTCATAAAGGTTGAGAATGAACATAATGATTCTAGCCTCTTCCATTGAAGCCAAGGTGGCTAAAATGGTGTCATCAACGAATTGTTGGTAGGTGATCGATTCAATATGGGAGGCAGGTTTGATCTCAAATATGGCTCTATTGGCATAAGAAGCTTTGAGAGTTCTTCCCAGGGCCTCAGCTAGGATGATGAAAAGACATGGATATAGGGGGTCTCCTTGTCTAATCCCTCTACTAATTTTGAAGTATCCTATTATGGACCCATTTATGATGATCGAGAATTAGGTCGAATATATGCATGCTTTGATAAAATCAATCCATTACAGATGGAACCCAAACTTGAGTCATACCACAAGGAGAAAGTTCCATGATACATGATCAAAGGCCTTATTCATGTCGAGCTTGAGGAGGAAACTTGCTTTCTTGATCTTGGATATGGAATGAATCACTTCATGAATTGTGATGATCCCATCGATGACATTCCTCCCTTGGAAAATGAATGCTTCCTTGGCAATGGTTAATAATGAGGGGGAGGAATTTTTGCATTCTGGTAGACATAGCTTTGATTAAAATTTTATAGAGGACATTACATAAGCTGATGGACCTGAATTAAAAAAGGAATCTGCAATGTGTTTGTTTAGGGATGAGAGCCAAGAAGGTTGAATTGATGTCCCTGGGGATGTTCCTAGAATTTTGGATGAAGCAGATGGCAGAGCAGATGTCTTTCCCAATAATTTCCCAAAATATTTGGAAAAAGTGAGGGGGAAACCTTTTGGGACCTAGGGATTTATAGGGGGACATGGATAATAGGGTTGATTTGATTTTGTCATCCGAGAAAGGATGTAAGAGGTGTTGGTTGAACTCATCAAAAATGTGGCTGGGAATGTGGTGGAGGAGGGTTTGGTGGGAGTAGTCGAAGCTAGGGGGAGGGGATGCAAGGAAGGTTTGAAAATGGTTGATGACATCATGCCTAATTTCATGGGTTTTGTTAGTGGAGGAACCATCCCCTCTTAGCAATTCTCTAATCCTATTGGAACTACGATGTCTGAGAATGGATGCATGGAATAACTTTGTGTTGGAGTCACCTTCTTTTAGCCACTGGACCCAGGATTTTTTGCCTCCAAAAGGTTTAATCCTTAGCTAAGATGTTATGATAATCTAAAAATATCCTTTCTTCATCCATGGTTTTGGTGTCAATGCTTCCCTAATGAATTTTATTTTCATCAATTGGTGTCTTTCCTTGATGGCTTGTTTATTTTCAAATATGTTTCCAAAAATCTCTTTGTTCCAGATTTTTATATTGGATTTAATGGTCCTGATTTTGATGGTGATTATGAAATTGGGTTTTCCTAGTGTGGGAGGCTCCACCATTCTGATATGCATTCCCTCAAGTTAGGATGTTAGATCCACATAGCCTCGAAGTGGAAGGGTATTTTGAAAGAGGATTGACGAGCAACTTCAAAAACTAGGGGATTGTGGTATGACCCTATTTTAGGTAATGCACTAAGAGTAGCATCTCCAAACATGGGGATAGCTTCATGGGAAATTAAGAATAGGTCAAGCCTTAATTGGATGTGCATATTCCTAATCCATCTATTGATCCACATGTATCTAGATCCTTTGAATTGGACATCATTAAATCATTGGAGTCAACAAAGTCTTTGAAGTCTTTGTAACTTCTAGGAGAGATGGTTGCACCCCTTATTTTATTAGAAGGATAGAGGGGGGAGTTAAAATCTCTGACCAGAATATAGGGATGGTTGGAAAAGATATCTCTCATTTGACTAAGAGTGTTCTAAAGGTTGAATCTCTCATTGGAGGAGTTGGGAGCATAAATATTTGAGAGAACCCAACTTGACCAGGAATATTTACAATGGAAAAATATGTGTAACTATATCATATGTGGATAAGAGTCTTCCTTCAACCTTTGAGTGATTCCATAGGTAGAGGCCTTCTGAGGTTCCATGGAATGTACTGACAATGAACTCTACATTCTTCGAGGTGGAGTTTACAACTCTTTTGGAGTTATTGTCAATCAACTTGGTTTCTTGCATGATTATGATGGGGGGTTTAATATCCTTTTGCATACTAGTGACAAGAATTTGTTTTTCTAGGCCATTAAGCCCTCTCATGTTCCATGAGAGGATCTTCATTTGAAACTCTTGGGATTGGTTATTATACCACTTCTACCTTGGTGTGATGTGGTTTTGGTTTTCTTGCTTTCATACTTGAATTGGTCTAGTAGAGGTTGAAACAAGGTATTTTGAATACCATTAGCAATCTCATCATCAACCTCTTTATTTATTTGATCATTAGAGGATTGACATCCTCTTTTCTTGTCACTACCCATATTAATGATGGTTTTTTTGGAGCTTCAAGTGTGAAGGGGGCTAATAACTTCCTGGGAATGGGAAATGGGAGGGCTGCGAAGGGTTAGGGATTTCAATGGGTTAACTAACCTAAAAGGGGAAGGTTTTGGTGTGATCATCAAGGAGGGGGGAAGTGGGTGGGATTAGCGTAACCAGAGAGAGGAAATATCAATAGTGGGTTAGGGGCAAGAAAGGGGTAGTTGGGGGAGTGTGAGTTGGTTAAGAGGGGGAGCGTAAATGGGTTTTGAGGGAAGATTGAGAGAGGGATTGGAAGGGTGAAGAGAAGGGTGGAAGTGAAGGGAGGAGAGGAAGGCCCAAACCTAGAGTGGGAAGGGGAGGAGCGAAGATAGGTTGGGAGGGGGGAGATCAAACCTTGCTTCAAGTTCATGATCAAAGGGATCAAGGTTAGCTTTTAGAGACTTGGAAAGAATACCAAAGCAATTAGGAAAGATAAAGAATGAACATACATGTTCATTGGAGGGGATATTAGATTAAGATGCCACATTTTTATCTTTCTCATGAATTAGGGAGTCTTCATGATTATTAGGAGTAGCAACCACTTTTTGGAGGTTTTTGGAGGTTTGAGTACTGTATTTGGAGAAGCTATCGACAACAATGAGCCTCTGAGAGGTTTTGGTAGTTTGTTGTTTGCATCTATCATTAGCAGGTTCTCCCTAGTGGGTCACCAATTGAGGATTTTGATGGACGTTATCCTTAGCTGGGATCTCCTTCTAGGATTTTAGGGTGGGACACAAAGCTTTAAGATGACCCTAGGTGCAATATTCAATGCAGTATGCCAGTTTATTCTCATATTCCATAGTCTAACACTTGTTGAAGGAGCCATAAATGAGGTTAATATGGGTAGGTAGCTCAAAATCCAAGTTAGCATTTACACAGATACGAGCATAGACAAAGTGGCTTCTAGATTTTGTGTCAGGATCAATGGTAACTAGTTCATTGATTGTTCTTGCAATACCACAAAAAAATTCTTCATGCCAAAATTGACTGGGAAGTCCTAGGAGCCAAACCCATATGGGGGTTAAGTTAATGCTCTCGGTGTTTGGGTCAAAATTTTAAGTCCATTTCATTATAAAGAGACTTCTTTTGTCAAATAACCATGGTTCACTTGTTAAAATTGTACTGTCTTCCATATTGTTGAAGCATATTTGGAAAAATCCTCTAGAATAAGCGATGAGTTCCATACTCCAACGAGGGTACCATTTGGCATTTACCCATCTCCTGATGGATTCCATGTTAGGACGTTCCCTGATGAACTTCATGATGAGGGAGAAATATTCACTGGATATAAAGCTAGCCATGAGTCTTTCAGGGATAACAACATTATTTCCATTAGGAATGAGCTCTTTACCCTATGGGGTCACAGGTTTCAAGTTGCTATGAACTATATCAACAAAGGAAAAGTGGGGGCTCGTCAATCCTTCCTAGGTCCTAGTAATAGATAATGTTTTACTTTCTAAATAGTTACTACAGAAAACATGGGTCCCTTTGAGGGTAGCAACATCAAAGGTGGTGTTGGGATTCGCAAGGTGTTTTACCATAGAACAAGCATGAACATCAGGTCCACCACCACTAATGGGGATGGAAGCCGTAGGGGGTATGTTCACCATGGATTCAGAATTTGTTCCTCCTCCAAGATCATTTGTAGTAGCATTCCTACCTTTCAAATATTCAAAATTTGCACTTCCTGTATTTCTCCCACTCAACATTCTGCTCATTTTCACTATAATAATAAATATATAAAGTTAATTTGATTATGATTATATTAGAAAATATAAATGATCTTTTAGATTCAGTAAAATATGTTAGATTAATTCATAAATATTCATTCTTTAGGGTCTTTAATATAGTTATGTTCTTGGGTATTGAAAAGTATTTATTTAATATAATTGTTGAGATGACTTTTTAATAAAGGAACTAACTTTTAGAATAAGAAATTTATTGAATCTTTAAAAAAAATATCATGATAGCTTGTTAATTATTATAAATTTAAACGATATTATTTAAAATCAATTAGCTATGAAAAGAATAGTAAAGTTTTATAATTCTCTAAGGAATTATATGGGGAGTACATAAACTAATGGTTTTTTGAATGTATATTCTAGTTTGTAAATAAATGATCAAATATTTTTATTAGTCTGCAAATATTATAGGTTGTATTAGTTATGTATTTTAACTTTTACTAGAGAAAACATATGCTTGAATGTATTTATTAAATACAAATTGAGATTAGGAATACTAATTACAAATAAGCTTCAAGCTAAACCCCCCAAAAAGGGTAAACCTATCTAAAGTTCTTTAAGGAATATGAACTATCAAACTGAATTGATGTTTAAAACTAGATGGATTAAGCTTCTTATTTTATCAAGATAGATAAAAAAACCACCCAACACTGGTGATTGCAAGTGGCAATCACTATGATTCAGTAACAACCATTTTTTTGTAGACTTGCATAGTATAAGTGGTCCTTCTACCAAGAACAAGTAATGAGGGATGGTATGGAACGTCATCTTTGAGCTACTATACGAGTAGTACCATGAGGGGTCTCATGTTCAATGTTAATCTAAGGAATTGGTAGCAGTATATCGGTTCTATAAGTTTATAGATTCCAAAGCTAGAATTTTTAGCAATGAGATGAAATAGGACATCTCCTCATCAGTCAAAACATGACTTAAGATACTTGGTCTTGAGCCAGAGTAATGGTGGGCCTTGATTGACTCCAATAGAATGTTGGACTCTCAATTAGGCACTAGGTATATTTACACTATACCCTAGCATGAATTTTAAAAATGATAATAATCTTCTAAGGATATAATTTAGGCCAAAGGAACCTAAGTCATCCATGCTATGGGGCAAGAATTATGCGTCCACCCTTATAGGTGATATGGGCCCTAGATGAAAAACCCCACACTGTGTACTTAGACCTCTAGTAAAGGAGAAGAATGAGTTCACAAAATGGCACCTTTTACGATATTTGGCCAATCTCGACCGCTCAAGAGACCATTTGCAATGGTTAGTAATCTCAAAGTGAGTAACTCTATGCATATGTATTGATTAAATATTATGTGAATATTAGCCTCATTGTAACATGAAACTCATGTTGAATCAAAATTTTCTCTTTTGTAATTCTAGGGAGCAATACTGGAATGGACAACCAAGTGATATATATCTATGTTGTTACAGTTGGTATTAGAGCTCTAGGTTGCAAATCCCTAGGCCATAAAATCCTTAATTTGTAGGATTATTTGTGTCATATTTATAAGCTTGGAAGAGAATATCTAAAAGTAATTAACATAACTCTTTTATAATCATATGGAAGATCTTACAACAATGATCAAGTTATTCCAAGTACATTTGGAGAAATCTACAATTTTGATTAAACTATTCATGGAAAAGCTAGAATCTCAAAAAAATAATATTGAGCTTCTCGTCCAGTAAGGACATAGAAGGAAGGGTAAGTCAGGAATGAAACCAAGGCTTATGAAAATCATGAAGAAGACCAAAAAAGGAATAAAATAAAGTAAGTTGGCTAAAAAATA